>OZ018389.1:24640000-24722769 GCA_963969525.1 Ontholestes murinus
GTTTGAAGACGCATCATAGGGAATTCCCATGTAAAATTTTCAATTCCAGTTTGTATCTCTATTATTGAATGAAAATATTCAGAATAAAAATAGAATGATTCCGTTACCTACTAAAGATATTTGGGAGGTTTTATTTTTGTTTCATCTTCATTTTTAGTCAAAATATACCTTAAAATGTGTAAGCAAATATTTAATAATAAGATCCTCAAAATAGTAGTAGCTGTGAAAAGTCAGTGCTTGTCATCTAAACTGTATAACCCACAAATAAATAATGAAATTCAAAATGAGTGCTTACAACACAGAAGGAAAAGTTCAGTGCTTTGAAAAGTCAGTGTATAACATCTAAAATTACAGATGGCTAGTTCAAAGGCACAAATTCATTATTCTTGTTGAAACGAGTTATCTCAAAGGTACAATTGCCCGAAGAAACAGAATAAAACTCTTTTTAGTATTTCTCATTTATTTTGTACAAAATTTCAAAACCGCATGCAGTTAAATTATAATTATTACACTATTCCAAATTTAGAGAGAATGCTAATGTAAAGAATAAACGTAAAGTGAAAAATATGCCCATACATTAAGTTTTTGTTGATATTCACTTCTTGATGTTACAGTATGAAGAATGTTTTGAGACCATTGACGATTATTTTATTCGTTATTTTCAAATACCAAATAGAAAGTACATTCATCTGCAAAACACACACTATTTGGAAATTTCTTATTATGGTTACACTTTTCCATAATAATTTAACAAAATTTAGATCTTGAATCAGGATCAACTACTCAGTTCTTTATGATTTTGGCTTTTATAAGCTTACACTTGATGTTAGATGTACTGTTATCCTTGCAACACATTTGTTACAGTTTCTTCAGATTTCTTCCATTTATTCCTAACAATATGTTCATCGTTTGCACAACCATTATCCTCAAATTTCTGATCAATTCTAATAATTGTTGATTCACACGGCACTGGATAGGTTTCAAAATTTATACCAAATAAGTCGCAAATGTCCGCCAAAACTCAATTTGAATATCTAAACTTTTTCTTTTGTAGTGTAAGCACTTATTTTGAATTGAATTATTCGTTTGTCGCTTAATCGATTTAGATGACATTTCATAGCAACTACTATTTTGAGGATTTTATTATCGAATATTTTTTCACACTTTTTAAGCTATATTTCGATTAAAACTAAAGATGAAACATGAATAAAACCTCCAAAATAATCTTAGTAGATAAAGGAATCATTTTAATTTAATATTGATAATTTTCTTTCAGTAATAGAGATACAAACTGCAATTAAAAATTTTACATGGGAATTCCCTATGATGCGTCTTCAAACGGGACACACGGTATAATGTGTATGTTTATTATGTTATGTTATGTTGTTTTGAAATGTACAGTTATCTAGTCTGTTTTGTGTATGTATGTTGTTAGTATGTAGTGGGGATTTTAGGTTATGGCTTATGATTGTATGTTTTATTATTATTTGTAACTTACGTGTCAGGTTTATTGGCTGTGTGAGTTTTTCGTTGTTTTTGTGTCTATTGTTCTATTTTTGGAACTGATAATTATTGTTGTTTTATGTATTTGTGTACAATTACTTGTGTTATATTTCATGCCGTGTGTAGTTTTAGATGAGCGAGTTGTATTACAATATTAGTTTGATATTATTTGATAGGTGTTGTTATCTAGTATATCAGGTTGCCTATAAACTGAAAGGTTTTAATTTCTTAAATAACGGTTCTTTGTCTAAGTATGTATGGTCATTGAGTGATGTTATGTCTGGTTCGAGCTTTGATTTTTCTATTTCGTAGTTTTCTAGAAGTATCATTTTATATGATTTGTATTCGTGGTGTAGTAATTTTATATTATCTGGGTCGTTACATTTGTGGTTGTTAATTTTTAGATGTCTGCTGACATTCGAATTGTAATTCCTTTTATGTTCCTTAATTCTACTTCCCAAATTCCTCCCAGTCTCTCCTATATATATTGCATTACAATCATCGCATTGTATTCTGTAGACTCCGCTTTTTTGTAGTGGATCGTAATTTTTTTCGTGTTTAGGTAGTATGTTGAAAAGGGTGTTGTGGGTTTTGAAGCTGGCATTAATGTTATGTTTTTGAAGTATTCTGGCTATTTTTAAACTAATTGTCCCGTTGTATGTTAATTTGCAGTATTTTTTGTGATTAGGTGTGTTATCTTTATTGATTGGAGTGAGGGCTATGTTGTGTTGTGGGGTTAATTTGTTTAGTATTTTATCTATTGTGTATGTTGGATATTTGTGTATATCGGCTAGATTTCTTATAGTTTTTATTTCATTTTCATAATTCTCCTTATTTATTGGGATATTTTTTAATCTGTATATTAGACTATAGAAGCAAGCAAATTTGTGTTTGTTGTGGTGGTGTGAATCGTATGGAATTATTGTTGCACTATGTGTCGGTTTACGGTATATTTTGTATTCAATCTTATTAGTGTTTTACATTAGAGTTATGTCTAGATGATTTATTTCTTTATTGTTTTCCTGTTCTGTTGTAAATTTTATATTGTTATGTAGGTTGTTTAGGTAGGTGTTGAAGTCATTTATTTTTATTTTTGGACCGTCCCATATACATATTATGTCGTCGACATAACGTTTCCATAATATGATATGTTCTCTATATGGGTTATCTGTCGATAGTACTTTTTTGTCGATGGCTTTGTTAACGAAAAAGTCTGCTAGATATCCCGATAGTGGCGAGCCCATGGGTAGTCCATCTTTCATTTGGTATATATTATTATCGAATCGAAGTTTTGATTTGTAATGTGTTTAATTGTCGTTATAAGGTGGTCAGTTTCTGTCATGTCTATTATTTTCGAGAGCTCTATTGTAAGCATGCCTAGTGTTTCGTTTGTGGGTATGTTAGTATATAAGTTTATGATGTCGTATGATATTATTGTTGCATTTGGGGTAAAGTCTATTTTATTTATTTCCTCAATTAGTTCAAATGTATTTTTTTTTTGTATGCTCTGGTTGTAATTGTGTGAATTGTTTTAGTATGTTCAGTGTTGATTTTGCTATGTTCTCAGCTGTGGTATTTTTGTTATCGGTGATTGGTCGTATCGGCATGTTCTGTTTGTGTATTTTAATAGTGCCTCTTAGTATGGGCATTTGGGGGTTTATGTTTATTTTTGGTTTTTGGTTGTACTTATTAAATGTTGTAAGGCAACACTCAAATTTTTCCTCCAGAGTTTGATAGGGGTCGAATTATCGGCATAAAAGAAGCAGGTTTATCGTTCCGCGAAATTGGCAGAAGAATAAATAGAGATCACACAACTGTGGCGAGAATATGGTCGTCCTGGTCAGAAGAAGGTATACAGCGACATCGTCTAGTTAGAAGACCTCCCGACGTAGTAACGTCCGTGAAGATCGACTTCTCAGAACCGTTTTCGAACAACTAGGTATGTTACCATAGATTGTGTAAGAGCTGTAAATCGCCAGATATCAATGGCGGCTTATTATAGACGAATTACGTCCTCTGGCCTCCATTCTTACCGTCCATTTAGACGTCTTCCACTAACCCCAATTCAGAAAGCTGCTCGTCTGGCTTAGTGTCAAGAGCGACAAGGTTAGGTTAAAGAATGGGACAACATCGAGTTTAGCAATGAATCCAGGTTTTATTTTTGGAAGAATTATAGACGTAGAAGAGTGCTCGACGCAGCGAAGAATTTTAGAGTTTGTTGAAAGACGCTTTACAGCTTTAACACCGGGTGTCATGGTGTGGGGTGCAATCAGTTTATGACGAAAATCTCCTTTTGTGTTCATACCAAGTACATTAAACGCTCTTCGATTCATTGATAATGTCTTAGATCCCGTCGCGGTGCCATTTATGCAAATGCTACCTAATGGGATTTTCCAGCAAGATAACGCCGTGTACCCCGCAAACATTACAAGGATTTTGTTGTAAGAAGCGGATTTGCAAATGTTGCCTTGGATAGCAAGGTCTCCCGAATATTTATTGTATTGTAGAGTTGACGTTGGTAGGTTTTCTAAATATTTCGAATTTAATTTTGTTATTCTGATGAATTAATGTAAGGTCTAGAAAATTAATTCTATTTTCGTTTTCTTTCTCTACTGTGAATATAATTTTTAAGTGAAAATTATATTTAAGTTTAAAAATTTAAACGAAAGAGATTTTACGACAGTAGTCCACCCTAGCTGCAAAAGCTTGAACGCATTAATCATACCTTGGTGACGATGCTGAGTAAGTTTGTTAGCACTGACCAAAAGGACTGCTTTAAGTGTTTAAGTCATATTACATTTGCATACAATACAGCTGTTCAGGATCCCACCGAAATGTCTCCGTTCTTCGTGGTTTATAGGCGTGAAGCAGCATTTCCGTTAAAATGGCAATTGTTGGATCACACGTAAATAATTCTTTTAGCGACACTTTAATAAAATAATTGCAGCTAGAGCACTTGCTATCAAGAACTAAATTTTTTCTCAGAGAAGTGGACAGAAGCGAGGTTTTCTTCAATTAAATATAGGACAAATGAACGCAAGAGCCATTTCTCGCTTCTGTCCACTTTTCTGAGGTTAATTTTTGACTTGCTGCCCTAGTGTAAAGTCTACGTGTGAGTTCTTATGATCATACCTAAGCTTTACTCTAGCATATTACTTAGAGATATTTTTGAAGTAGTCTGTAAAAGAATTATTTATCGTATGATCCAATAATTGCCCTTCTACTGGAAATGCTGCTTCAAGTCTATATATTGATGACAAATTCAGCTTTCAGCATACTATACCAAAAAAGCTTTGGGCAATCCGACAGTAGGTCTTTGTTGTCCCTAAATGATCTGCCTGTAGATCACAATGATTACTGTAATTAATTTCACTGATTATTTGTTTGGGGATTACTAGTAAATCACTTTGACCTAGAAGTTGGCAGTTCAGTTTGTATAAAAAGTTTTAATTATTGTTAGCTTTCGTTCGCTGGGAAACTCTCTTACTTTTAGGAGCTACGATTCAGACATCTTGTGATTGGGCCTTTTCATTATCTACTGTTGAAAGCTGGAACATAGGGATATCAACTGCTTTATCTGCGTCTTCCATTGTAGAATTCCGTGATATGCAATCAGCATCCGGTCGGATCTCTTATAGATTTTAGCCAACAAAGGACATTTTTTTACATTATTAGGTACTAGATAATTTTTAATAACGTTAATTTTATCTTCATACCTGTACATTGGCATAAAAACCCAAGATCTTTATTTCGCACTGGATGCATTGATGTTCCTTAGGGTTCAACGTCAAGCCGGCATCCCAGATTTTCTCAAATACATGCTTATATGAGTAAGATGTTCTTAAAATGTGACACTGAAAATAACAATATTCAAATATAGAAAAAGTTCATTCCATCATATTTGCTACGTTTTGAAATGTTGCGGGTGCATTTCACAGTCCAAATGGCATCACTTTGAACTCATAGAATCCTCCTTGAGTTATAAATGCAGTAAGATATTTGTCACTAACTTCTAGTATCCACTGGTCAAATCCAACGAAGTAAAATACTTACTCCCATAACGTTCTTAAATATATTTTATGATAACCTCATTTAACTTCTTATAATTCACACAAAATCTCCAGTCAACCCTCTCAACTGTGTTGTTTTATACCAATGTGTTATGTAGTTTCATCATGTATCCACCACGTCAATTCAGTAATATATAATTGTTGAGCTTTATTTGAATATGCATTAGCACTAACTTTTTTTTTAGCCGGGAGGTGGAAAATCTTTTATAGGCGGGGTGTGGGACTCCCCAGAACAGGTATACCACTAAAAACCTCCTCCCTATGTCGCCCTACCACCCCCGCGGAACCGACTGGCATTACCTCACCGGGGGTAGGGTGTCGGTCAGCGTCCTTGATGCGTGTGTATGATGAATGGATGGGTACGTGTGTGTGCAATGAACGGCTCGGGTACATGGGGTCGCTACTCCCAAATGGCTGTGCACGTCAACCACCCCTGCGGGCGAATCAGCTAATTAAAGTTACATAATCTTACTTGAGTAATTGTACGTCTACCAGAAGGATGTCTAAAGCATTTGGTATTTCATAAGGTTGCCACCTCAAGTTCCTTATCTTTATTATTTCTGCCAATAGTATAGATACATATCTAGATGAACGTACTTTAAAATTTAATGGATATATGATACCCAAGATATTCCTAAATTTAATTTAATTAATATCTGATGTACCAATGTCAATTTAAACTTAATATATCAATCGTCCCTGAAATCGTAAATGTAAATTACTCAATATGTTCTATATTTCTTTTTTATTAACAAAATTAAATAATTCATTTACCACAAAATTCAAAATTAAAAAAAGCTATCAGTCAAAAAATCCAACTCACATCTATATCACCCCCTAAAGATATATATATTAATCTAATAAATATTGTATTTAGTACAGCAGAAACTTCAAGTTTAACATTCAAATCTAAAAATTTTAGCTGGCAAAACACAAAGAGCATTAACTAAAATCAATAACAATTCCATTGCTAATCGTATAATTGTAAATAATATATGTTTTCTTGAATATTTTTCTCACTTATTCCTTAGTGAAACATTATGAATTATTAAGTAAAGACAATTTAACATCAACACTTGGGTTTTTAATTAATTCTTTAGCTTATATTTGAAAAACATAATTCTGATCCCAGAGAACTAAAAACAGCCCTATAAAATTGTCATGCTATCATTACTATAAACCAAAAAAGATTCCTTATCCTAATGAACCCCTGATTCCTAAATTATACGGCTTATTTAATCCTGAATCCAATTAGATTCAGTCCTTACAATCCTGAGCAACCAATTAGACCCTTTATATCATTTATAAATGCCGCTTGCAGACGTACATTCAAACATTTAATTAATTTAATTTAAAAATACACCAACTTTAGAATTTCTTGAATTGAAATTCACAGCAAATAACACCATAAGCGGCTGATATCAAAAGGAACCCATTAATTACGTTCAAAATTTTAAACCTATTACAACACGTGCGATTGTTCCCCAACTAAGCGTCCCTCAAGACTCTCCCCTATCACCAATCCTTTCGAATATTTTGGTTCATGATATTTATAACCCTGATGCACATTACCTGAATCCTTCAGGTTACCCGCTTCTATATGCAGATTGGTAGCATTGGTAGTACATGCCCCCACTCCGCACAAGGCATTCACCACCCTACAAGGGCTGATCAATATCATACAATTATGGTTTGCAAAATGTAGAATAACAATCAACCCCAATAAATCCCACCTCCTAATTCCTTTTCATCGTTCAGATAATTCACCATTTAAAATAACAATTAATAACCATTCCATTTCACCATCTCCTTCTTGCAAATACCTTGGAATAACATTTAACCGCAAACTAGCATTTAAAATAAATTTCCAAAACCTCAAAGCGTCACTTACAAAAATCAAGGCATAACAATAAAATCAGGTGTGAATATTTACATAATGGTCTTCCGACCTCTTCTGGAATACGTCACTATCCTTTTCCATAAACTTCATCCTTCTGTTCTAGGTATCAGAACGATCAGCCCTTCGCACACTAACAAAAATTAGACATACCCTCAATCCATTTAACCAAGAAGTTTATTATTAATTAACTCAGCATGCTACTGGTAAGGGAAAGAAAAAAGAGGAATCGGGGTCTGCAAATAAAGACATGGGTTATGGTTTCTTTGATTAATAATAGATCATTCTAAATTAGAACACTTTTTATGTTTCATATTTTTATGTTTCACATTTCTTCGACTATTTTTTGCGTATTTTGTTATATTTATTCTACCAAGGAATGAAGGTAATGGTAGCGCTGTAAAAAAACAAAACTTAAGAGAATATTTTGAAAATAAATAAGTTTTATAGATGGTTTGTAAAGTTTAAAAATAGAAATAGGAATCTTAAAGATGCCACCCGATACAATCCTAAAAATTATATGATATCCTAATGGTGATGATGGATTTAGATCCTCGTCATATAACTAAGGATTGTCTTTCCATAGTCTACAGTTTATTATCATGTTCGTTACATTAGAAAATTGTATAGAAAATGAGTTATAGCTCTTCATATGTATCATACGTATCATTTTTCTCGGTAGTAAACCGAACCTTTGGATAAGAAGTGGGTACTATACAATAATTCTATATGAGGTAAATAATGGCTTTAATACGAAGAAACATTTATTATCTGTTCGATATTACTAAAAATGAAGAAATTCCTTTCTTTCATATACCGGGTGTGGCACTTAAGACGCCTCGGACCATAGCTCCCTTACGATAAAAGTATCGAAAAAAATCTAAGAGCAAAGTGGTGTATATTTACCGTCGCTATGTTTCAAAAATATTTCTAATCATCAGTGGCGTGCCGTACTCCAGTGGCGTACCAAACTTATGTTTTTTTTTAAATGGAATGCCCTATGTTTTATTGCAGATTTGGAAAGTGCTCGGAGAGTACTTATTTTTTATCTAACATGTTATACCCTTCACTTTAGCGGTTTCGCTAAACCCCTTCTTTCAAAATTGCGCCCCATTTTTGAGATTTTTTGTAGAGAAACTAATTGACGCCGGCGCCTAAATTTTGAATTGAGGTACAGGTTAAGACCTCGTATACCTTCACATAATTTTTTTTCGGTTAATTTATGGAAAAAAAATTTTTTTAATTGATCTTCGCATGTTGTCATTTTTTTCGAAAATTTCAAATGGCATCCCCCTAAAAAAATACGGCGTTGTACAGCCAAAACTCTAAATTTTTCATTGGTACAAAAAAAATACACATTGCATGACAAAATTTCGGAGAAAAAAGGAATTTCATCGCAAATGTCGGGAAACGTTTTCCGTTCCCAAGTGTGCCATGAGAAAACAAAAACACAAATACGGTCAACATAATAGTATGTACCTATTTAGTCAACATGATATGAAAAATGCAGTTAAAGAAAATTTAACAACTTAAACTAAATGTTCGAAATGAGGACCTTCCTGCTGGAGGCATAACCGCAACTTCGACTCACAGGCTCTAGACACTGTCCTAAGGACTTCTGGTGATATACCGCGGAAAGCCGCGCGGATTTTCTCCCTCATATCATCGACAGTAGTTGGTACCGTCCTATTAACCTCGTCTTTGATATGGCCCCAAAGGAAGAAGTCAAGTGAGGTCTGGTGATCTTGGCGGCCACCTCACAGGACCCCCACGACCAATCCAGGAGTCCGGAAACGTTTCATCGAGAAATTCCCGAATGACACGGCTATTATGTGCAGGAGCCCCATCGTGCTGGAAAACTATCTGTCGTAGAGCGGCTAGAGGGACATTTTCCAAGAGATCATCCAAGTCGTCGCGAAGGAACCTCAAATAACTGTTGCCGTTTAGGTGCCCCTCGATGAAATAAGGACCCAAAAGTTGTTCTCCAAGTATGCCTCCCCAAACATTCAGCGACCATCTTTGCTGGTGGTTTATCATTCGCATGGCGTGTGGGTTTTCATCGGCGTAATAATGGTAGTTGTGGCGATTAACATGCCTATTTCTATGGAACGTCGCTTCATCAGAAAATAATACGCGCATAAGAAATGAGTCCTCCTGCTCAATTTTGTTGATAGCCCACATGCAGAAATCTTGCCTCGCATGAAAATCTTGAGGTTGCAATTCTTGGTGCAGTTGAATCTTAAATGGAGGGAATTTGTACTTTTGAAGATTACTAATATTACTAATATCACGGATACAGGTATGAGGATCTTCAATAACTGCCTCCAGAACCTGCAGTTCATTATTTTCGGCAAAAACTGCCTTCTTTCTAACTCTCCTTGGCCGTTTCACACTTCCCGTAATAGTAAATCTCTCCAACACTTTTTGAAACGCACGTTCATTTGGATGTGCCCTGTGCGGATATCTCGCAGCGTACACTCGTGACGCCAAGAAACAATTCTTGTTACATTCTCCAAGAATAAATGTCAACCATTTCCTCTTGAGTTCGGAACATTTTTAGAACGTTTATCAAAAATGACTTATGGCTGCTACTGGCGTCTAATAATTTACTTTGACAATTACCAATCTTTTGTTTTCTCATGGCACACTTGGGAACGGAAAACGTTTCCCGACATTTGCGATGATTCCTTTTTTCTCCGAAATTTTGTTATGCAATGTGTTATTTTTTTTGTACCAATGAAAAATTTAGAGTTTTGGCTGTACAACGCCGTAATTTTTTTAGAGAGGTGCCATTTGAAATTTTCGAAAAAAAATGACAACATGCGAAGATCAATCAAAATTTTTTTTTCCATATATTACCCGAAAAAAAAATATGTGAAGGTATACGAGGTCTTAACCTGTACCTCAATTCAAAATTTAGGCGCCGGCGTCAATTATTTTCTCTACAAAAAAAATCTCAAAAATGGGGCGCAATTTTGAAAGAAGGGCTCACCACTATCGCCGGTACTTGCCAACCTGTTCATGGAAAATTTCGAAATACAAGCCATAACCTCGGCACCATATAAACCATCTTTATGGCTACGCTATGTAGACGACATATTCGCTATCTGGCCACACGGCGAAGAAAAACTGAAACAATTCCTAGAACACCTCAACAGCAGACATTCCAAAATCCAATTCACAATCGAAACTGAAATCGACAAACAAATATCATTCCTCGACGTCCTTTTAATCAGAAAACCAGATGGATCCCTTGAACACACCGTATTCCGAAAATCAACTCATACCAATAGATACCTACATGCAGAATCAAATCACCACCCAGCTCAAAAAAGATCAGTAGTCCAAACACTAATCACACATTCAGAACGTTTGTCAGACCTCATTCATAGAAACGAAGAACTAGACATAATAAAAAATGCACTAATGCAGAACGGATTCACAATAGAATATAATAACAAAACAAGAAAATCAAAGCCACGAGAAAAACCCGACGAACCACCAACAGCAACAGCAACACTTCCATATATCAAAGGCACAACGGACAAAATTAGCCGAATTCTAAAGAAGCATAACATTACAACGGCTTTCACAACTACAACAAAAATCCGTAGCATCACAGACAAGAATAAAGACAAAATCCCTTTTGAAAACCAAGGCGTGTACGAAATACCATGCAAAAATTGCGACGAAACATACGTAGGACAGACTAACAGAAGAATAGGAGTAAGAATAAAGGAACATATAAATGCAGTAAAACAAAACCAGACCACCTCATCATTAGCTCAACACCACTTAAATTTAAATTTGACTCCTGATATTAATTTAACCTGGTATCAGTAAAATGGAGTTCCTCTGCATTTTTGTTGAAAAGTTTTTGGATGTCACACCCACAAATAGATGGATATGAAGAAGAGGGCCTATTGAATGGTCTTCACGGTCTCTTGAATTAAAGGAACTGGGCGGACTTCATGCGGCTGCAATGATCTCCTACAATAACCCATATTTTCTAAGAATTCTCTAAATTATTTTTAAAATTAGTATTTGCTTTATTTTCAATCTTTCTAGATATGGAAATTTGCCTTTATTAAAAATAACACATGTATATAGTCAAAATTATTAATTTATGAGTTCTAAAATGATTTATCATTGTTTTTTTTTAATTTCTATACGACCCACGTTTTAAATAAGAGCATTAATTGTAATATTTTTCTGGATGCTTAGAAATAATCTATCATTACTTTCATTTCGAAGATAGAAACAAATCCAATTCTGATTGATTTGTGGTCCGTAAGTGATATTGGAGAAAAAAGTTCAAAATTGCTTTGTCCAAGTTTCAATACAGATTTTGTTCTCCCTATGGTTGCTTCTCGAATTCTTGTAAAATAATAGGCAACTATTTTATTTATTATTTAATAATTTGTCCTACTACCTTTATGGTGCAAGGTTTTACATATGTTTTATAAATATTTGTTTATTTTTTGTCAGTATTCCCTCCATTTCTTTATATCTTGACTAATTTTCCCATGTATAATCTTATCTTTATATTTCTTTTATTATTGGGCTATTCCAGTTCTTTCCTTCTATTTTTTCCCTTTTAGATTCTGCATATGTGCCCATACCATCTTATCTGTTGCTCCGTTACTTTTTTCATTTATTAACCTTATCTGTAGATTTCGTCTGTATGTCTAGTTCTTTATCTTGCCTCTTTTAGTTTTATTTTATATTTTTCTGAAGAGTTGCATATCAGTGTTAATGATTTGCTACTGTATATCAGAGTGGATCTTGTAACTTTTTCAATTATTTTTATTAGATTACTTTTTACTACTTCTTTCTCCCGAATATTTTTTTTTGAGTATGTTAAATAATTATGCTGGTTTTCCTATTTTATCTTCTAGCTCTTTGTCCATTGTTTAAATTTCTTTCTAAATATCTTTAGTATACCACTTATTCTAATTTATTTCCTTCTATAATTATTCTGGGAAAATATCATGGTCCTCGTTTTCTCAAGAATATTTTCATATTTTATTTTTAATCAATGTATTATTTAATATTTCCTATTGTATTGCAGATCTGTTGGTCCTAATAATACCCATTTTCCAGTATCCAAATTTTACTGCTTTTATTTTTTACCTTGCTTGTTTCACTGACTTGTTTAATACTAGTTTAAATAGTGGACTTAGCTCCTTTAGCTCCTTGCTTTCTTCTTTTCAAATGTTTTAGATTCTTCATTGTTCATTCTAAAAAAAATAAACAACTAACAACAATAAATTAGCTGTTTTAGTAGTATTGAACTACACTAAGATGTCAATTTTGACTGTAATTAGATTTACTTGGTTTAGTTTATTAGCTTGAACACTTGTAAAGTTCTATTTAATCATTAATTAGAAAAAAATTAACATAAATTTTCAATTGTCTTATTCTTTATCATTTATAGTAACGGTCGCCACCATCCTTAGAAGAAAAATTGTCAATTTTAGTCAAGTTATGTACGAATCAGGTATTATAATATCAGGTTTTCCTCAAGGTTCTATTCTTTAAATTATATTTTTTTCTTACAAAGTACATAGATTATTATTACCAATATGTAGATAGCACACAATTCTATTTGCTAATTAAAGTAGCTGATATGGCCAGTACTGAAAAAATCGTAACATGCGACGCATGAATTCAATTAATATTTGTCCCTGTTACGTGAAATTTATTTATATAAGCAATCTATAATTGAAATGAATCGCCCACTTAAAAGTAATCTTGAGATAATACTAGTATCAGATTTAATCCTACTTTAAAACTATAAATACTGTTTGTGCTCTCTTCTATCATCACTTCACCAACGAAAATGAAGTTCACCATCGCTTTAGTTTTGGCAGTCTTTGCTCTCCAACTCGTCCAGGTAAATTAATTATATTATATAAAATGTGGATAATCATTCACATTATGTAAGAGTATTATTAATATTTTATACTAGACTTATAACATTTTATTATTTGCGTTCGAATTAAGTCAAAAATAATTAGCATACCGCATAAATTGACTAATACAATTATTGATACCATAATTTGTCCTATGGAACGGTATTCGGAACAACGGTCTGTAACGTGTTAATCTATTATCATCAGTAAGTACAAATAATAATTATTAAAAAGTATATATAAAATGCTGACTTATTTTTTTCATTTTAATTTAGTTAGAATTAATAAGCACTAATAACGATGCAATCTAAAGAATAATAATTAAGATGGTTTCGACCATTTACGTGATGATAAACACTAAAGTAAAACACCTAATGAGATATGTAATATATGTAAATATTTTAGTTTAGTGCTTATATAAAACAACATTTAAGCATTAAAATACATTTTTAAATTTTCTAACAATATTCTTTTTAATACCGTACAACTTTAACATATTTGTTTTGATACAAAATTACATTTTTATAAACATTGTGCAACGCGTAAAAATTACTTTTTGAAAAAATTCACATCGTAATGTAAAATTCCTTTTAAAAATGGTATGCAATATGTAAACACAAAAATACTAATCTCTGCTTTTTTTTACCTAACGCTAAGTGGAGAATATTAACTAATAGAATTTCTCTTTAGAGTACTTCTGTTATTGTATTTCAAGATCACAAAATCCTTATAAAAGTTGCCATTTTACAACAAAAGTCGCGAAGAGAAGTGTTACGACCATAACTATGTAGTAGTCTATATTTACACTGATTTTAAAAATGTACTAGGTTTATTTATCTGTTTTCGATTATTTAAAAACAGTCCAAAAACATTTACTTATAAAAGTTGAATAGTTTTTAATTTATTGTCCTAAAATATAAATAATTAACTTACACAATAATAATATTTATCAATTAGGGTTCCCCTGTGGATGAGAGGAGCGCGGCATCAGAAATTGAAAAGGCTATGAAAAAGGTCAGGGACGCTCTTCAAACGGCGCATGATGAAGCCCACGATGGTATCCAAAAAGGTATCGATGCTGTTGATAGTGCATTTAACACCGCTAAAAAAGAAGTAGGCCAAGCCTTAGACAAAGCCATCAATGAAATCCACGAGCTAGAGGAAAGCGCCCACGCCGAAGGCGTAGAAACTGTCGAGTGCACCATGGATCAAGAGCAAAAGTTGCACGATCTGCGTGACAAAACTGTTGCAAATCTCGATGAAATCGGAAAAAACACGACCGACGTCATGGAGGGAGTCCAAGATGATGTGGATGGTGTTCTCCAAAATTTAGTTGATATTACTGATAATATCTTAGAAGAATTTGAAAAGTGCAAATCAATTTTGTGCCAAAGCAAGGTTTTATTAAAAGCAACTAAACATCTGGCTAAAGTTTTAGAAACCGTACCTGGAATTGTGGCAAACGCACTTACTGATGCTGCTACTACATCTTCTGATGCCATTAAAACCGTCGCTAAATTGACCGCTGATTACGTTTCGACCACTGTGACAATCGTTGAAGAAGTTCGCCAATGTATTAAAGACAAAATCGAAGCATAAATGTAACAACTACGGGAAATAAAGCATATTGAATGACTTATGGAACTTAAACTAAAATACCTAATTTTTGTGTCATGTGTCTAAATTTGTGCAATAATTACGATTATAAAAACAAAAGGAATACTACTTTTCAACAGTATTTAATCAATTTCAATATTAATAACCGTACTATAACTACTCAAAGTAGTTGAAGGGAATATGTTTAAATTTTTAACATTGGAATTTGAAGTAAATTTACCTCTTTATATAAATCTATATTAACTACAGCACTAATTTCATTTACAATATTTTTTTACATAGAATGGAGAGTCTCCTTATATAATTGCTAATAATTGCTATTCGTCAAAATGATTTAATTGCAGAGAACCCATTCTGATTCTGAAGATATCCAGTGTTTTGCAAGTTGTTAGTGAAGTTGCTGTTTCCTTGACGAATTGAGGCATATTTTAAGCAATAAGAGCTACATAATGCTTGTTTGCTTTTATAAATGAATCAAAAGTTTTCTTTTACAACCTCGTTTTTTAATTTTTAGTTTCTACTTAGATATGGCTTCAATAAAGTCTTTTACTATTATTACCTAAAGTATGAAGTTTAAACATTTTTTTAGAAAAGAATGTTCTACCTTAAAACATAGAAAAGTTTGTTTAAAAATATTTATCAATATTACTGTATTTGGGTTTATTTTTATAACTATCTTAAATAAATATATAACAGAATTCAGATAACTACAATTATTGACTGTTTAATTTACGTTGATATTCAAACAAATGACTACTATTTATTTTGTAAGATTAAAAAGTTATTAAGGATAATATTTGTAGTTGTTTTTTGTCATTTTTCTCTTCTACCATTTCTCTAAAATATCATTGCCAATTTTTAGAGACCTCAACATAGCATATTTAGTCTTTCCATCTAACTATAGCATTTACAAAACGGTACTCCACATCTTCATAGAATTTTGAAGCGTCTTTCAGAAGAAATATTTTATACCATTAGATATAGTAATCACATCTGCTTCCATGGCGGCTCAAGGCCACTTAACTTAAGCACAACTTCAAAAAGGCCTATTTAGAAGAAACTCTGTAACTGACACGTTTTCGATCGTTACATATTATTATTAAAGTTAGAACTAATCCATAAGGAACAAAATACGTGTAAATTACTTAAAAATAAAGAAATGGAACATAACAATTTGAAAATTTGATTCCATCAAGAGAGTAGCAGAACAAGTATCGATCATATTACTGGACTTATACTGCAAAATCTCGATAGTTGACTAAAACACAGTGTATATATTGATATTAAATTCAAGGTATAGAGTATTGACGATTTTTATGTTCTTAAGATAAAGATCAATAAAGAGTCTACTTTGAAACGCAATGTAATATCAGTTATTAAAATGAAAACATATTTATAAAGGATTACTTACCGCGATACATCAAGTAACACAATCTTTTTTGCACTGTCTTCAATTGGGTTTTGAAGAGACTCCTAATACGTGCAGGTTGATTAGTAAGTTTAGACTCTGTCCGGTCAGGATAGACAGAATTTTCACGTATATTCTGTAAAGATTTAAAAAAAATGCTTGATTGAGCGATAAAAGTTAAGTCAAGTATTATTTTTAAAGGTAGTTTTTTAGACAAAAGCAGATATCTCATTTAACTGTTCGGCTAGAGCCTTATCTTTGCCATTTGTGTTTAAGAATTAATTAATCCAACAAACCAACAAAGAGGAAAACCTTATTATTTTAGTGCCAGCACACATTTATTAACTTCTTTTCATAAGATCCAGAGCAATATTTAACATATAACCGGTGTAGATACATCAGTAGCTTGTACATTTATGATATTAAGTGACGGAAATAAACTTAAAACACATTAAAACCAAAAGGACGAAGAGGATTATAGGTAAAATACTATAGCAAAAATACAAATTATTTACATTGAGATAGATAAAGAAATAAGAAAGACCCAGTAACTAAGAAAATCTGCATGGATATTTAAATGATAGAAAACTCTTACTATCAGAAAAGGGAGAATTATGTGTCGATATGAACCAAGTATTAAAATTTGTAAAATAGATTAAACTTTTTTGCATTAAATAAAAGAAATAATCAATAACATCGTACTGAACCTGAAGTCCCCAAACAAGCAACGCACCTTTGACGAATAAAACCCAAATTCAGATTTAAACTATCAGTTACAATTAGTATTAACTAGATAAGATATCATAATGATGGTTGCGACCGTTACTATGTGGTAATTCATAATGAACAATGAATAAAACGCTTACTATGTTTTTAACCACTATAATTTATTATAATATATAAATATATTACAATTTGTACGACTTAAGTTTCGACTTTTGACGGTCATTATCAAGACTTGATAATGACCGTCAAAAGTCGAAACTTAAGTCGTACAAATTGTAATATATTTATATATTATAATAAATTATAGTGGTTAAAAACATAGTAAGCGTTTTATTCATTGTTGTTTAGATAAGATATATTAGATATATAGTATGATAAAGTTCTTGTACTGAAGAATTTAATCTTTTAATATCCAATAATTACGAGCTTTTACATAACGACAGATGTTTAAGAAAATACGCATCTATTGGCGATATGTTTATCGCTGACTGATGGTAAGAAGATTCAGTGATAGGTGACTCAGTTTAGGTTTTACTCTTCAAGAGCGCGTTTGATTAACAACTGATATTTTTGTATCAGGTCTCATATCGTTAGACTAGTTTTCATTCCTATCATTTTAAGTTCATACATCTAAGAGTTTTTGTAGGTTTTTTTAGTAGTTTCTGTATATAATGCTTATTTTATTATATAGATATTCATATTGTTATAAATCTAAATGCTACAATGAAGAAAATTTCTTTTAATTAACGAATAAAAATATGTAAATTCTACTTCTACAAAGTTATATTTTAATAGTTTGTCAATTAATATAATTGGTTACAATTAATATATATCATTAGTTAAGTCTTAAAGTATAGGGTATATTTAATGATTTTTTGTTGCTACAGCTGGACGAAGGCATTTATTTGCATCGTTTACAATTTAATCGTAGACTCCTAATATTTCTAGGTCTTTATCTAGTTAACAGTATCTAATAGCCATCGAGTCAAAGTTTCACATTTATGCTAAAAAATAGCATATTATTATTCGAAATTGCCATCCTCACTGTGTTTTTAGAATTAGTACAAGTGAATAAATTTTTCCATTGTGCTTTATGTGTTCCAAGTTATGTAATATTTTATATAGGTAGTTTTTAGATAGACTTATAAATCTTATTGTTTAAGAATATCTCGCTTAGTATCAACACATATTCGTTAATTTCTATTCCTGAGATTCTGGGGTATAATAAAACATCAAGACCGATTTTGCTTTAGATGAGAATTCTAATATTTTTGTCCACAATTTTTATTTTTATTACCTTATGGGTACTAATGAGTATTTTTATAAGTTTTGTTTATTTAATTGAAAAGTTACTAACCAGGACCATCTTTATCGCTAGATATTAAACAACATTATAGTCTTGTTCTTGTTTCTCAATGTGTTGGCTTTAAAACTTGCAGGCTTTTATAGAATATAATGTCTATCTTTTAAGTTATGTACTTATTAGCAGCCACTGGAATGATGCGTATGACTCGGCATTTCATATTCATGCTAGACATTTAATCTACTAAGTTTTACTCATTGCAATTTTTAGTTTAAGTGTGTGAAGATATTATGTTTGAACTGTTATGTAAACCCACGACGTGATCCTATTTGTAAGTCCCCTTTGGCCTTCCCATGGCCTTCTTTATATTTTTGATAGTGAGTCTAACATTATAGCAGAGCAGTAGGGTAGAGATTTTTATTAACACTAAACAACTATGCAAAACCTTTATTTAGTATTTCCTCTAATTCCTAATGCAATAAATGACTTAATAGCTACTTCTAAATTTCTTCGTCCCTCTTCCTCCCTCCTTCCCTACCTAGTCTAGTCAGTTTCTTTACCCAGATGACGGGACATCTGTCATACTTTCTTTCTCGCTCGTATATTCATCCACTCAATATTTTCTTACTCTCTTACATTCCTTTACCAAATGACTCCACGTATCCTTTCCGTCCTCACATAGCACTTTCTTCCTCCCTCTACTTGCCTCTCTTCTGAAGCGGTTAACCTCTAGATACTTTGGACTGCTTCCATTTACCTGTCACATCCTATGGTATCCACTCTTCTCCAGACATCCTTGTCTTTTTGCCTCTTACCCCTTGCTCTAGCTGCTCCTTTACGATCAGCTCTGACAAACCCACCCTCTCATATATTCTCCTCCTCTCTACTCTTTATCTATCCATGCTTCCCTTCAATATCTCCTTCACAAATCTCTCCGTCTAATCTTCAATAAACAACAATTTACTTTAATTATTTTTTTCAATAAAAAATGTTTGCTAATTTTTTGTTTTACTTATAAGTTGTTAGTAATTAACTATGTTTTGTATAAGTTGTGTCTATAATTGCTAGTAAAATTACTAATATGATTTAAATTAATCATTTGCTATAATTTTGCTGTTGTGGTTGGTTCTCTAAATATATTTTATTGGATTATATATTTATTATTAGTCTAGATTAGTACAAATAATGGTATATATAATTCAATAGGGTAAGTTATATATATATATATAACTCATGCTATGAATTATAGCTCACTGTTATCGATCAGGTTGTCATGTTTTTTAGTCTGAATCTATATTTTCAAGTTAGCTGAAAATTCACAAATGTCAAAACAATTATCACAGCGCAATTCTTGAATTTAGTAAATATTGTATTAAGAAAAATATTTTACTAAAAATTGTTTTTGTCGTAGATAAAATATGGTATTGAACTCATGGCAATGGCAATAATTCACTTGGATGATTACAGCACTCGCCGAGTTATTGCCTACATTACCACTCGTTGAATAATATAATGTAATTGTGCTCTAAATCTATTATTACATTCAGAAAAAATATTTTTAATGATTAATGTTTCTGGATTTTGATAAAATGCGTTTAGGCCTGCTGTAAACAAATGTCGCGATCGACGCAAAGATGTCGCCGACTGTTGTATAGGCTATGAGAAAGCCTTCGACAGTGTTCGACATGGGAAACTAATAGAAATACTACAGGAAACCGCTATAGACATACAAGGCATTCTGAATCATTAAAAACTTTTATTGGAATCAGACAGCCTGGGAGAAAATAGGAGACCACAAAACTAGCGATGTTAATATCCAGCGAGAAGTGAGATATTATCCCCTTTTGTATTTAATATTTGTTCGGACGTAATATTTAAAAAGGCCACAACTAATAAGCAATATGATGCAAAATTGACTGAGGTCTTTCAAAATAAATAATAATAACCTAAAATCACTTCACTTCACTAAGCGTCATTTAGAAGGATGCAAAAAACTCTTTACTGATCGCTTCCAAGTACCAATGGAGATGCCCAGTCACTACGTGGATGACATCATCAAATCCTGGATGAGTTGCCGTGACTCAGCCTAGCCTCCATCGAAGGGGCGGACAATTATCCTCACTAAGTAGCACCATATCGTATACTGGTATATTCTGCTTACATATTGGACTCTGCTAAAGCTCAGTAATATCTGGTAGCACAGTGCCTACCATTCGATCCAGAAATGTTCTGGTGTTAATGGTAAGTCATTGGGATCACTAGATAAAAAGCATAAGAGACGAAAATTGAGGACAGTTTCTACCTGTGTCAAGCAAGTGTAAAAATCCTCGTACATAAGTATTGTATTTCCAACAATCCATTTTAAATGCGACTTTACCACCTTAAACCCCGCTTCCCAGAGACCACCAAAGTGAGGTGAGCGTGGTGGTATGAACTGTCAGTTTATATCTGAGAGGAAGGCTGCTTCAATGATGGTACCCCGATTGCCGGTGCATTAATTGAAATTTGATAAGAGTAGATATGCAATAATCTTTCACGCCTTGATATAAATCAGCGCATTGCGGTAATGAAGCGTTCAACTCAACATGAATGGCAAACATATAAATACAAGTATACCTTTGACATCTTTGCACCTCTTCCCTCTTTATCCTATTTAAATAATGGTCTAGCATACTCCACCCCACATGTATGAAATAAGGATGTAAGGATTACCTGAGATGCAGGTAACTAATCCATGATATTTGCGCTATTTGTGGGATTTAAATGGCAGCATTTCAATCAATCATAAACGATCTTCTTACACATATTTCTACTGGAAATATGCCAATATCTATTGCGAATTGATGGTAATAATGCCTCCGAACCATAGTGTAACTGCGTGATGTTTTCATGTTGTAGTATCAAATATGTTAATTTTGAGATTATTGGGCAAATGATTTGGTGTTTCTTATTAAACCTAACAATTGAGTTATTTAATCGGCCTCCCACACGAATTAGTCTATCAGCATCAAATTGTGTATCGAGTTAGAGTAAATAGCTCTTATAATTTACGGATTTGGTGCTAGTTAAATCAGGAAATTACTTACTAAATTGTTCAAGCTGGGCTCGCTTTATAAGATACATAGTTGCTTTATTCAACTCATCAACCAGTTGCATTACAGGCGAACATGATCCATTATACATGAATCTAAAGCAGTAAACACAACATGTTGTAATTGACTAATCTTAGAATATTTTGAAAATAGTTCGAGAGGAATTAGATTAACATTGGCTGAGCAGATTTCAAAATTTCGCGATTCGGGCATTTCTACTATATTTAAAAAATGTACAATGGGCCATATAGCTTCATTATGATTCAACAACTCTGGACCTGCTTTCCATAACGTGGATGACTTTTACTTATCTGCACTAACTCCGCGAGATATTAGATCTACCAGATTATCAAGGGTTGACACATGTTTCTAATTGGTTTTGATAGATATCTTTTGGATTTTGCTTACACGGTTCGCAATGTTTTCCATTTATTAAATAGAGCATTCATCCAATTTAAGACTATAATGGAATCACACCAGAAAATTTCCCGATCAAATTAAAATTCTTTGTGTATTACGAATCTTCTGCAAAAATCTAACGAAAGCAATGCAAGCCAAATTTCAAGCTGCAGTATTAACAATTTTCGCAAGTGGTACTTCGGACAAAAGTTTAACATGAGAGTTTCCTAAGTGACTAAAGATTTACAAGCAAATTTTTGTCCCGTAAGCGACGCATCGCTAAAGACGTGCAATTCAATTTTATTATAGTTACTGCACAATACCTGGCGATTGAAATTAATATTATTTAAGTATTTTAAGTTTTTAATGAAATGAAACCACTTTGTATGCACATCAGTCGATGCAGATTCGTCCCAGTTAAGTTTATGTCGCCTAAGACTAAGACCAAGAATATAACTCGCGTAGAAAGCTGTTGATAATCATTCATAAAATTTGGGCTCGCGAATATTTTTTTCAAGTTTTTTTTTAACTATAAAAACGCTTAAATATAAGTTCTATTGATTCTTCTAATTGATTTGCATTATTTCGCAATAGCAAGGTAACAAAATGAAATGTTTATCACACTCGTTTTCTTCCGGTGTCGAAGGAAGAGAATCAAACTTTTCCACTATTTCCCAAAATCTAGAGGTATTATCGTGAATGCTCAAATTAGATGATAAGAACTAATTTGTTGTACAATTGAAAGATTCTAGGCCATTTACAACCCAACCAAGCATTGGTTTTTGTGGAGTAGGGAGATATTTTAATTTGACCAACGCAAAGTAAGTCCCAAAATATTTCAGCTTCTATTAATAAGACTATTGTGCCATATTTATTAAACGATGCAAGTCGCAAATTTCTAGGTATATTTAATGGTAATTTCTCAAATGGTATAATTGCTATTGGTTCATTGATTTTTTTTTTTTGACTAAGCAAATTGAATTTAATTTAAATTTGCTATGATTCGATCTTATAGTAACATTGGATCTACCTGAAATGATGAACATATTTTAGTTCATGCCTGAGATGGAAATATAAACTTATTAATAACAATATTAAATAGTAACGAGAACGTCTAAAGATTCGCACATCTTCGATGTTATAAAAATAGATGCCAAGTCTAGCAAAATGAGACAATTATGTGACTAATCAAAAATTTTCACAAATGCTGTCGCCAATAGAGTTTGAACAGATGCTACTATAGAATGATAAGTCACCAATTATGTTGATTGCTCGAAGACACTAGATTTATTTTCATTTTCAATATGCAAACGGATTGGTGTCGCTTATTACATGTTCTACATTTATATTGACTCTTACATTGTTTATTTCAATGATTCCTACCGAGACAGATAGTACATAAATTTAAACTATGTATGCTATCTAGACAGTCGTTGGTCTTTAGGGCCATACATTTTTCGCACGAATAATTGGTATGCAAGTGATTCTTCCTTTTGGCAACAGAAACATTAATAGTAGATATGTTATAATTTTTTAGATTACTAAATTTTTGAGGCATTAATTCAATTTGGGGTCTTTTATTATGCAGTGATTCTAATAGTTCATATAGACTATTTAAAATCTGTAAGTGTTTTAAATTTGGCACATTCCCTTGAATTAATATGTTTTTCTCCTCACTCACGCCGCGCAATAATATCAAATTTAGAGTATCCCAACTATCAACTGGTTCGCCTAGGGTGCCTAATGCTCTTAAAGTTGTTAAGACGGTGTCCAATAATGATCTCAGGGATGCATATATAGATTTCTCGTCCTTGTACTGTAGTTATGGGAATAATTATTTGTCTTCTAGAGTTGAACGTTTTCATGAACATATTGTAAAGACTGCATCGCATATAAGGAAGGCCCGGTTAACACCTTCAGTTCTGTGAATGCACCTCAACAATCATCTCGATAGCACATGGACGCAATTATCCTCACTGCACGGCGCTGTAGTCCAAATACTCTACTTCTAATGGCTGAATGTTCCCATATTAGTAGTTCGAATGTAATATGGCTTTAAATAAGCGTGAAATATATAGTTCTCAGCGCATTATCGGGAAGCCTGTTCCTCAATTGTCGCAGTTTGATGCTTCGTACACTGTGTTCTTGTTAGCTTGTGATGTTTAGTTCTCATCAGGTCCGCAGGTTTTCAATGTGGTGTCATCAGCAAATAATACGGGTGTTCAATTATATAAAGTAAAAAATCAAGGGCCTTAATATTGACCCTTGAGGGACACCATGTAATATTTTTAACTCTTCTGGTATACTGTAATAAACTGTTGATTTTTTGTGATTGTTGCAAAGTTGTGTACTGTTTGTTTTAACAGACTGTTTGCATCTAATTTAACTTTAATTTAAACTATTAGCAAAATATATATAATGAAAAACACTTTACTTAATACAACTTAAAAATATTTTATTCCATTAATAGTAAAAATAGAACTAGTTTACAAATATATAATCTAATATAATGATTAGGTGATGATAGAGTATCTCATTATATTCATTTTTGTCACTTAGTTCTTTATATAGCCCAGCAACTGCCACTTCTGTTATTTTCTTAACAGTTGATATTTGCTGCGCTCGTTTCTTGGTGGGAAGTGAATATAAGTTAAAATTATAACAAAAACTTATTAAAATATTATTAAAAAAGTCATAATAACCATGATTTAATGAAAAAATATAAAAGTTGAAAATTTGTTTGTTATCATTTAATTCTACAGGAACAAGCATATAAATAATAATAATATTCATTACCTGTGAACTTATTCACTATAAGAGCTAGATAATATAATTAAGACAGTTTTAAAAATTGTCTTTGAACGAATAAAATATAACCTTTCTTAAAAACAATACACCCATTGTGTTTGCTGAAATTATACCACCCCAGGCAAGATAAGTAATTAATTATATAAATTAACGCAGATGGATGTTGAACGGAGTAATTTCGGTAAATGGAACTTGTTAATAATTGTCCCGACTGAAGTGGCGGAGGGCGTACTAATAACGGGAAAAACGGAAGCTGGCAAGGGGAAAAGTAGTCTTGTTTACTAATCTAGCACCTTATCTGGGGCCTATACATCAGAAACTTTTTAAGGGAAGACAAATCTCTTTCCGATGGGCCACTACTCCGCCTGATCTCTCCACGCTCCCTTTTTGCCGGCTTAATTTTTCACCGGAACCGGGATCTAGGACGTACACTACTACACTCTATTACAACTAAATGGATAATCCCCGTAAAAAAAGGAAACACATCAATCAATCAATGTGAAAATAAAATGTAATCATATTTTAAACGTAATTTACACAAACATGTAAAATAAATGATTTGCTTTTTTATATAATAATAATAAAAAGTAATGATATCCTAATTCATTAGACTAAACACTAAAGTTTACTGCTACTAGCAGTAGTCTCCACTTGTTGTAATAAACCATTAAAAAAATATTACATATTACCCCCAAAATAGTACTTAAAGCGATCATTATCTTAATTACTCTGCGTATTATATAACACATTTTAAAATATCAAAGTTTGAGCTCGTTTTAAGAGACCACCTGGTGTTGGCTATTATTATGTATTATTCAAATTAGCCCAATACACATCGCGCCTCATGAATGTATGCATTCCGTGCGCACAAAATGCGAATCAATATTCCGGGAAAGTACAAAATAAACATTTCACGCCTGAAATATTTCAGTCACTTTTCACATCTGCCTCCCGTTCCACCCCGCTTTTATGTCCGTACATCTCGCGACTCGACCTCACACAATAAGGCGCCTCAACCCTGAAACAATGAGGACGGAGATAATATTTCCCGGCTGAAATCACTCCGAACTTATTCATACATGTAAAATTGAATCGAATATTTACATTCTGCCTTGAACAGCAATCAGAGCCCTTGTCACGGCTGGATGTTTAATTCAGCTAAGTATGTTCGCAAAGTGATTTAATATGCCTGTCGATAGCTATTCTGCTAATGCATATCCGAGCCACCCCCTAAAAATTACAAATGTATCTTTTAATTGAATTAGCACCGGATTATTTATTAATTTTCCAGACCTGTTAGCTACTAATTAAGCGCGACCCTTTAAATCATTGCCCATTTCGTGTAATTTCGAGCGCCATTAAATACCAATTTTAATCATAACTCTCTAATAGATATGAACGGCATCGCTGCACTAAAGAGAATTCACGAAAGCGCAAATAAACTTTGAATAAATTGGTTTATTGTTAATTTCGTTATCTTGCTTGCATTACCTGTTTTGTTATAAGGTTTATGTACTAAGCTAATAGCAATTACTTTGAAATAATGTTCTAAAAGTTTTAATGTACTTTTAAGTACTAATATAATGCTAGACCAATAATACGAATCATTGAAATTAAACAAATTATGAGTATGAACGCTCGCGCTAAATAGACGTGAGGAGTGGCGATCTATACCGTCCAAGTAATCTCATAGACTATACAAATATGAAAGGTGGAATGCCCATACGAAAGGCCTCAGATAAAGATGAATCTCTTATAGAAAAAGTTGTTGAGCATATTAAAAAACCTGGAATTCCAAAATAACCTAGATTATTCGGATAATTTTAATTAAAGCTACGTAATAGAGCGAAGGCAAAAATTAGGAAAACCAAAAGTCCTTTGCATTCGGACTATTATAAAAACTTGAGAAACTAAGCAACAAATGCATTTAAAAACGGAAAAGCATATTTCTCATACGTTTTTCTAATTTGAATTAGAAACACCTAGTATCACGAGTATTATGAAAATAATTATAAACAATTTAAATAAAGACGATGCAATAAATAATTACTTGGGGGATTCTAATAGTCAAGTTTATAGCATTAATGAGATCTTAAATAGGTTATGTATTATTTATTTACTTTAATTCTACCTTTGTTGTCAGCAAAAATGTTGGAAATTTCTAGGAATCTGGAAGAAAAATTAACGGAAAATGCCGATACAATGAAACAAGAAATGCTAGAAATTTCTAAAAAGCTGGAAGAAAAATCTCTAGATTCAAGAAATTCAAGGAAAATTATCTAAATTGAATATAAAATTAATGAAAATTCGGAACTCGTGGAAAAGAAAATATATCAGAAAATGACAGGAAATTTCTAGGAATATGGAAGACAAATTAACGGAAATAAAAAGAAATTTCGGAGAAATTGAAATAAATTACATAAATAATTATCCTGTCCACTCGATAAAAATGAAACCACCTAATTTTGATGACCAAACTTCTTGGAATAATTTCCTTATACAATTTGAGGCCGCAGCCAATGGATGGAACGCAACAGAGAAGGCTACAGCTTTAATTCTAACACTGCGTGGGGATGCAACAAATGTCTTGCAGAGAGTGTCCCAGAGCGAGATGAATTACGACCAATTAATCAAGCATCTGGAAATAAGGTATGGTCAAACACACCTTGAACACGTGTACCATTCACAGCTTAAAAATCGCTGCTAGAAATCTGATGAGAGTTTGCAAGAATTTGAAACAGATATAGCTCGATTAACACGACTGGCGTATCCTGGTGCAATAGAGAACATCTTGTAAACATTAGCTGTGCACGCATTTTTAGATGGATTAAAGGATAAAGACATACATCAGGCATTGATACTCGCTCGACCAATTAAATTAGTAGACGCACTGTCTCGTGCGCTCGAGATAGAAGCAGCGAAAAGTACAGTTAGGAGTCAAGGCCGTGTTCGGAAAATGGAAGATTCACGAGAAGGATTGGATGATCTTAGAAAAATGATACAAGATATCATCAAGGAATCGTTAGCAGACAGGAAGAAAGTGGAATGCTGGAAATGTGGAAAACACGGTCATATACAACGTCGGTGCAGAGAAAGATCAAATAATCGCACCAATGAAAAGTCGGAAAACTAGAACAAGCTGACCTCAGGGGGTGTCCGTCGGCTAAAAAACATCAAGCCCCTAGAAAAACTGCAAAAGTAGCATACTTGTCACACCACGTCGATACGGTTTTTGTGGATGGAAACATTGATGGAAACTCTTGTCGACTGCTACTCGACACGGGTGCTACTAGGACAATTATAAGACCTGATATTGTGTCAAAACCGCAAAATGTACGACTAACGACCTGGAAATTACGAACAGCAACAGGAGAACCTGCTAATATTCATGGTGAAATAAAATCCACGATTACCATAGGGAACACATCATTCCAACACCAACTCATAGTAACTGACATTGAAGACGAATTAATTCTCGGTATGGACATCATGAATACTAGAGGCTTCCTGTTAGATCTTAAGAATGGAATCCTATAAGTTAATGGAGAGGAGGTGGTACTCCACAGACGGAATATTCGTAGAGTCCGGGTAACCCTTCCAACGGAAACATCAGTTCCGGAGAGAAGTGAAGTAATTATTGAGGGCCAATTGGAAGAAGCATCCCATCACAAAAACATTATGATCTTTGAACCTATCGTTGATGACGATAAACTGAGACGAGGAGTAGCAATAGGAAAAACACTCGTTTGCACCGATAACAATGTATTAGTTAGAATAATGAATACTAACTATTACTCTGTTCATTTGAGGAAGGGAGTGCTGCTAGGACATTATTCTGCTGCTTCATCGATATTGCGGAAAACCACAGCAGAGAATAAAAACAATGAAATGAGTTACCCGGAACTAGAAAAGTTGATTTCCCTTTCGACCCAAGATTGTAATCCAACTAAAGAGAAAAAGTAAAAAAGTTGATCATGGAATACCAGGACGTATTTGAAATTGGACAAAAAGGAAGAACGAATATCGTTCAACATAAAATTAATACCGAAAATTCTCGACCGATTAGGCAGACAGCCAAAAGACTGCCACTGGCGAAGCGGGAGGAAGCTGATAGGATTGTGCAGAACATGGGGAGCGAGGGCATTATAGAACCATTTAGTAGTCCGTGGGCCTCGGCAGTGGTATTGGTAACGAAGAAGGACGGATCAACTCGCTTCTGTGTTGACTATCGTCAACTAAATAATGTGACCAAAAAGCACAGTTATCCTTTACCCCGAATTGACGACACATTGGATACCTTGGCTGGATCTACTATTTTCTCCACACTGGATCTTAAAAGCGGATATTGGCAAGTTGAAGTAGCTCCCGAGGACAGAGAAAAAACAGCATTTACAGTAGGCAATGGATTATGGCAATTCAATGTTATGCCATTTGGACTATGTAATGCACCCGCGACGTTCGAGAGACTAATGGAAAACATGTTTGGTTTACCTCGACGATATAATCGTAATGGGAAAATCCTTCGAAGACCACATGAAGAACTTAGAAGAGGTGTTCCGACGATTAAGGGATTCTGGACTGAAACTCAGCCCCAAGAAGTGTCACCTTTTCAAGAAAGATGTGCAGTACCTAGGACACATTGTTTCAAGCCAAGGTATTGCAGTCGACGGCCAAAAGATCTAAACGGTGAGGGAATTGCCAGTTCCAAAGGATTTACACCAACTTCGGAGTTTTCTTGGATTATGCACGTATTACCGTCGTTACGTTGCGGGATTTTCAAACATCGTTAAACCATTAACCCGCCTCACTGAAGGAAAACAACGGTTCTTCTGGAACGGGGAATGTCAGGAGGCGTTCCAAAAACTAAAAAACGCACTTACCAGCGCACCAGTTCTAAGTTATCCATTGTCAGAGGGAAGGTTCTTGTTGGATACCGATGCAAGCAATGTAGGAATTGGAGCTGTTTTATCACAAATACAGGATGGACAGGAAAAAGTGATCAGCTATTTTAGCAAGACTTTATCGAAGCCGGAGCGGAACTACTGCGCAACGAGGAAAGAGTTGCTTGCAGTAGTCAAATCAGTAGAACACTTCTATAAATATTTATATGGAAGGAAATTCTTATTAAGAACCGATCATGCTTCTTCAGTTCAAGGATCCGGAAGGACAAGTCGCAAGATGGTTGGAAAGACTTCAGGAGTTTGACTTTGTCACTGAACACACAGCTGGAGCGATCCACAGGAATGCAGATGCTTTGTCGCGAAGGCCATGCCCAGAAAATTGCAAGCACTGTAACAAAGCAAATCCTCGTCGCCACTGTACTATCCTACTCGGGCCGATGAAGTAAAACAGCAACACAATTTCACTAATTATCAACAATTTATTAACCTGAGATACACTGTACATTCGTACGCCAACAAGCATGGAAATTAACTAAAAATATACATTGCATTCGAATAATGCTGCGCACAATTTTGGCGCGCTTTAACTTAAATTTAAATTCAAACATTACACTTCGAATATTCTTTTCCTCTAGCGTCGATACCAGCATAGCATTTGTAGGCCTTAATGCATAGGCTAACTCTGCTTGAAATTTCCTAAACTGATGTCCAGAGCGTTGTTCCTCTGTTAATGCCTCCAATTTAAAGGAAAGTGCTGCCTTATCTTTCATCAGGGTAGAGGGGTATAAAGGAATTGTAATGCTCGAATCTTTTACCCTCAATAACTGCTTTAAGGATTTTCTCATCCCTTCGACTGTGGGTGGTTGCAAAACCCTTGTCGTAGTTCGGCGATAACACGTTCGATGATAATCTACCAAAGTCTACTTAGCCATCATAAAAAATAACACGACGCAACACTAACTAACAACCACAGCCTATAGCCTAAACAACTCGTCCAATAGAAGTATAAAGAGTGCTGTAAAATAAAAGTCCAAATTTCCACCTGAAGGAAAAATAACTTCTTAAAATAATAAATTGATAAATGCACCCAAATATCACACTGAAAAAAGAGCTGTAAAATAGGTTCTTAATGTGGGCGATAACGCCCCGTTGTGGGAGTTTGAGACTTTCAGGGGTTCAGGAGCATTGACGTTTAAATTTAAAAATTTAAAAATGATTTAAAACTGTGCTTATTGCAACTATTTCTTGTTTTTGTTAGTTAATTGAATTTTAATTAATTCATTATATTTAAGAGTACTATGTAACATATTTATAATTTTCTCTGTAATAAGGCATTTATTGTCTGTTGATAAATAAATGAATGTATTCGTGGTTATAGCTGTTTTAAATTCGCAATAGATGGTAAGTAAAATTAACATGGGGGCTCTAGAAAACAAAACATATTCTTAGAGTGGGTGGTCAACAAAATAAGGTTAAGAAACCATGCTATATAAGAATAAAGCACAGCACACATCAGATAAAGCCTCTAATAAATCAGACCCCATGTCGGGCGCCAAATTCCTGGTCGTAAGAAGTTGTTTATTATTATATTCCTATTAAAGAAGAAACAATTTTGAGTCGTTTTCCGAGATATTTCTCTAAAAATCTCTACTAATAATGTTTTTCTTAGAATTTAATTTAATTCAATGGCTCTACAGCCACGATTAGGGCTTAGGTCAGATGTATTCTTCCATTATGTACGGTCCATCGCTACTCACCGCCAACCCTTCAGTTTTAGGACTTTTTTGCGTCTTCTTCCTCCCAACGCTTTCATCGCCTTCCAATTGGCCTTTTGCTTTTCATTTGCTTTTAGCATTTACACTAAAAATATTTCAATTATTTAGTTTTACCGTATGACGGTTTGCACGGCCATAAATTTGAAATGATTTATATTAACGTAGAGGAATTAGAGACCGGGGGGAAAATGCATTCTATGAATGTACGTATATCATCAATACCATCGCTGCCTAAAATAGGTCACATTTATTTCCGTTGTCTACAATTCGTCTCAGATATAGATATAGATACAGATTTTTCTTTTTTTGTCCTCACGAGGTTGTGTCGCTTAGCGTCCCTGCACTGCGGTCACCGTGGTCCATTTGTGCGTCTCTGGCTGTTTTACTCCTTTTGAACTCCTGTATCTTCTAAAAAGTCCAGGAGTTTCTGCCAGGGGATATTCCTTAGCTGTTCTACAGCAAGCATGGGCTTACCGAGTTTCGCCTTGCGTTCTTGTTTGTATGCTTCGCAAGTGCACAGTAGGTGTTGGGGAGTTTCCTCTTCTTCCAGACACCCACGGTATAGGGGGCTTTTCTCAATGCCCATCCTATGTTTGTGCTTGTTCAGGTCACAGTGCCCAGTGACTAGTCCTGTGATTTTTCTTAGTTTCAATCTGCTCAGTCTAGACAGCTTCAGCATGCTGTCAGGTACCGGACCATCTAGAAAGAGTCTCGTATGCCTCATTCCATTTTGGTTTTGCCATGCCTTTTTGTTCACCTGCTGCTCCTTGTTTAGCCAGCAAGTCCAATAATTTTTTGGTCCTTGGGTATCCATACTAGCTGTGTTCATCCAGTTGTCGCCAGTGCGTCCAGTCTGTTTTTGCAAGTCATCACCAGCCTGGACTGCACTATCGGTGAGACTAGCGCTTTTATGGCTGCCTGACTATCTGTCATAATGGTAATTGGTCCTTTGTTAAGTCCCGACTCCATTACGTGATGAGCACACCAGTCAATGGCGGCTGTTTCGGCCTGGAAGATAGAGGCATGCTTCCCCAGAGCAATCGCGAATTGTTTGCTCCGGTTGCAGCCTCCATAGATACCAGCCCCGGTTCCTTTAGTATTTTTGACCCCGTCTGTGTACCAGATGGTTCCTTAATCGTTCCCGGGTATGTTACATTTGTCCATTCACTCCGCTGTGGTATAATCGTTTTAAATCTGCGTGATTGGTGTACGATTTTGGTGAAATTGGACCTCATTTTTAGTGTCTCTTCTTCTTGTAGTACTCTAAATGTTGCCGGTCTTGATGGCCCCATATTTAAAGTGTGTCCATTTATGTACATCCTATAGGCTGCCTGTCTAGCTTCCATCATTACAAATAGATGTAGTGGTGGTAGCGATAATATGTGTTCCATGACTGCCGTGGGCGTTGTCCTCATTGCCCCAGTGATCAGCAGACACGCCTGTCTTTGCACTCTTTCGAGTTTTACTGCTGCACTTTTGGTTTGGGTATTTTCTCCCCAAACGAGCGCTGCGAATGTCACTATAGGTCTTATGACCACAGTGTATAGCCATTTGGTCATACTGGGTCTCAGTCCCCATGTGCGTCCTACCATTTTACGGGTCGCAAAAAGTCCTCTCATGGCCTTTTTTAGATACAGATTACTACTCTTAAAAAAATACGCTATTTGCAATGACAATTATTCAGTCAGCTATCGCAACTGCTAGACATTTGTTCATCTGAAGCAAAATGAACCCCTTAAAGGAATGTGCCTTTCAATTTCAAGAGAACGTTCCGCCAATCAAGTAACATGTACTCCTCCCTCGAACCAATAAAAAACTCTCAAATCCACGGTTATGTGGTAAGTGTTCTCTGTTGATGACAAAATGATCGTCGTTTTCATTTTAGCTTTAATAATTAAGTATCAACCATAAAGATATCAGGATTTTAACCCAACTGTCAATTATATTTCTTTACCACCTTTCCTGACCGCCGTATTTATTTCTTTGTATTTTTATTTATAATTTTTAAGCATTTCTATTAACTTCAGAATTTAATTTAAGAAAATGACATTCATATTATTGTTCGCGAAATCAAGCTTGTTGCATATCTTAATCTCATGTTTTTGAGTACCCAAGACATGATGGCTAGGCCAATTTTATAAAACGGGGGATTAATTTTTCCCGACTCCTGCTTGATAGTCACTCTATTGTTTACAGAATAGAGTGATTGTTTTCAAAACCGAGCAATAACTGAATAGAAGTATTTCAGCTTTCTGTCCGCCATTTAATTATTCTGTGTATTTATCTTATATTTAATATATTTAATAATATTAAGCTAAATACTTAATCGCAAATTTTAATTTTAAAAGTCATGTACTGAACAGCTGTCCACTTCTTCAATTCATTAATAATTAAAATATTAGAGCGACGGATTCAGAAAATTTGACGTACTTCCACTTGAATTTTCATACCAAGCCTTATATATTTTTGATGTAGCTGTTCATTCGAATTTTCTTCGAGACTATGTTATCTAATCACCTAATGGGTTAATTCTGATCACAATACTGCAATCATAGATTTTAGACTAGCTAAAATGTCAAAGTACTAGAATCTTCAATCACTTTTAAACATCGAACCAAGGACTTAAAATCAGCTACATTTACGAGACCTCACAGTTATCTAAGTGTCCGCGACAAGGAAGAAACCCTAATCAGATCTCTAGATCCCATCAGATCTCAAATCTCACATTAGTGATTAATAAAAATATCGTTCACCGCACGTGGTGACAAAGGCAAAGTGTTTGTGCGACTTCTAGCCGAGAGAATAAAGAAGGGACTACAGGGAGGGGCAGGGCGCGATGGACGCGATACTGGTGGTAAAAAAGACTATGGATAGAACAAACGGCGGACCGCTGAAGGGGACAAAGAAATGCCTGGCCATCATGCTGGATTTTAAAAATGCGTTTAACCCCCTCCCTTGGAGCGTCATCATAATCATAAAATCATAAAGACCCTGAAAGAGAAAAGAGTCTCATTATACCTGCTGAAGGCGTACTGCACCTACTTACAGAACCGGACCCTAATCTACGCGCGACCAGAAATGTCACAGATTGTGGAAGCACTGATAGGAGGGGTACCACAGGCGTTGGTACTGAGACCACTCCTCTGGAGCATGGTATGCGACGGCGTCTTCCGCCTGTCACTCCCAGAAGGGGTAGAGACAGTAGGATTCGCCGATGTGGCCCAATGGGTGACAATAGTAGAAATGCAGAAAACCGATGCGGCATGGCTCCTAAAGGGCAGGACGCAATTATGGTGAAGTCATAAAGACACTAGACCTGTTGTTAGAAATTAGAAAATAAGTGCGAAACGCGTCCGATTACGGAATCGCAAAAAAAGCATCAAAGAGAGAAGGCCGCCAGAGGCTGAGAGCCCAGTCGCAACCATAGCTGGAGAGGTGACACGGAGAAGAGAAAGGCTACTTTCTAAAACTTGTAGGCCTTACTCCACAGTGTCGGCAATTCTGTAGTGAACCCGATACAGCGGTGCATACCCTAGAGACAGTGAGAGGTTAGAGTGATGCTGGCATCCGCAGGCACGGCTTAATTGATGCATCCAAAATGTAATGCAGTATAATATGTAAAATGTAACATATAATGTGTGTTATGTAATGCACACACACAGTAAATTGTTTGCAAAAGAAACAATTCAATGAAATTAATGCTTCTTGCGCTACCCTCTTGATGCAAACAGATATTACTATTAGGTGGAGAATAACACTTGTTTTTTTCCAACTGAAAATAAACACATTATGGAACAAAACAAGTGTTAATCTCCACCTAATTCAATGAAAGATTAACACTAGGCTTGTAGAGGCACTAGGCAAAGTATGCCGATACCACTGATGTCCCGCTTCAGGGGCCACTTCAGGTCACGTGCGTTCTATACGTCCCCAAGAAAAAGATGCGATGGAGCTCACAAGTAAATCAGTATAGTGAATGTTACATTTTATATACTTTGTAATCAGTGATGAGATCACCGACTTGAGTCGATGAGTTAACATTCGTAATCAATATGGACTCAACGAAAGAACACTTGCGAACTGAAATAATCGATACTAGCGAAATATTTGCTGACTCACTTTTAATATCAGTGACAATTCGAAACTAGACTTCTGACGAAATGAACTTACTAAACAGCTCCAAAACCGCAAGTCTCGAGTCTATTGTGGTACGTTTTAGTTGAAAAAAATATTAACCTTTATATTTATCATGGCGCAAGGAGGAAAAAACAAATTCTCATTCGAAAAAATGTATCTTGGCGAATTTGGGAGACCTGGCGAGTTAAGAACAACATTCAATATAAATAATAATGTGGATATTTACAAATACGCAAAATTTCGGGCATTTTTATTGTCCAAAAAAATCTAAAAAAAAAATTTCTTCAGAAGATATTCATGAATTTATTAATAAAGTTTTGAATGATGTATATCTGTATACAGCAGTAGGTTAAATATTTTAAGCATATGTTTGAAGTAGTATATAAATACTTTAATAGGTTGCATTAATTATGGGAGTCTTGGGTGCTTGCCATAGAGATAAACTTTATAGAATAGAAATATATAGTTTGGAAGATCTTGGTTTAAATACTAAAATTTTTGTTTTCCAGAAAATTTACGATAACTGGATACCCTCAAAATATTCTACAAAATTATTTCTTCTTGAACTACCAAAAAAGGAAATGCCGGACAAAAAGTAGGAATAAATAAATTTGGAACTTAAGGAAAACAAATTGGGGTTTATTTAAAACTACCAAATCCCTAATTATATACTAGATATTGCTTCTGTAGATCTTCAGGGACGATTCTTGTAGATTGTGGAGAAGATATCACATTTTTAAGATGATTTCTTAACCTTTCAAAAAACAAATTCATAGGATTTATTTATATTGTAGTACTCTTCATTTAAAAACCTTGGTCACGTGCTTAGATCCACTCTCTTGAATATAGAAAATGCTGCTATGAATTAGTTTTTTTTTTCATCTGTTTCCAAAAGGTTAAGAAATCGCAAACTACAGTCTAATTAAAATGCTCAAGGCGCAAATATTAAGATAATCCAGCTGGGTGCTTCTTTGGTTTTTTAACGAAGACCATACAGTTATTCGAACTGACAGGTTGGCCTCTGTAACGGTATTTCTACTCTCTGCGAGCTATTGACAATAATAAATTACATCGCTAAAGGCTTTTATATATCAAATGATATTTTTCAGCAGTATTTCTTGACGTCTTTAAGGCGTTTAACAGAAGCCTGTATTAAAGATAACATAAGATAAGTTAGATAAATTTAGGGTAATATTTGTTTATTATAGAAAATCCAGTTAAAATGTTATTAATTACATTTTCTAGCGATATTTTACCTTGTTTACCTGAATATCACAATTTTGAAGGTTTTGGTGATCCACATCCATAACATTGAGATTCTAACGGGAGTCCAACAATTATTGCAGTTCCGGGTGGCGTTGGAATCAAAAACGTAGGTCGATTCTTACATGTGCCAAATAAATGAACTGACATTTTAATTGTCAAACATAACCTAAACGTACATTTAAAGTGTAAGAATCGACCTACGTTTTTGATTCCAACGCCACCCGGGACTGCAATAATTGTTGGACACCCGTTATTTTATTTTAAAAAGCGTATTAAATATCATTTGTAAATGTTTTTAATTTTGTATATATTCATGTTCGAATAAATAAATAAATTAAAAAATTAAATTTGCTTTAACATAGAACAGCAAAAATTTAATCAAACAATTTGAATATTTAAATCATTTAAGAAAAAATATAAAGATAAACTTCTCTATAAAAATGAAAATATATTACTTATTTAGTATCAGTTTTTTTTATAAATTAAAATTTATTTGTATATTTATCTATTTATTGTATTAGGATAAAAATACTAACAGATTGCATTTTTAGTATTTTTTGGGTTAATATTTTAAAACTATAATATAGAATATATCTTTGAATTTACTTAATTTCTATACGTTAGTCAAAATAAAATATATATCATTTGTAAATTTATATATAGCAATAAATTACTAAAAATATATATATTTATAAAATTATATTAAAATTTTTAACATAAACAAAGATATCCAATTTATTATTTGATGCAGTGTTTAATTAAATATTTTATTATTATATTACATTTATTTGCATAAAATATTATTTACTCAAATTATAATTAATTATTTCAATTGAATTTTATTATTGCAATAAATATTTCATTAAATATCGAGCACATGTGCCCGTGACAGATTTATATTTGTATATTTAATGCATAAATAATATTGTAATATTTTATATGCTCTAAGCATAGTTTAATTATATCGGGCAAACAAAACAAAAAACTAATTTTGAAACAATGTTCAATTTGAAAACAATTGGCATGTGTATGCATTTTATTGCATTATAACGGTTAAATTTACATTCGCTCCATAAATCGAGAATCAACTCGATTTATTCTGATAGGTCGTAATTCAAACCACAAATTTTTTAAAAATATGCGTCCTTTTAAAATTCAATTTATTTTTCATTTTAAATATATTATGTATATACATATAAAAAATAATTATATTTGGAAATAAGAGAATTGTCTAAAAAATAATATGTAAAAAATATTATAATATTTACTGAACAAAAAAAGGAATCTTGTGTTGTTATTTTTTTTATTTAGAGAAAAATAACTCAATTTTCGTGAAAATAAAGGACGGATTATGCAGATCGTCGGGTCTCAGCGACTGAACTCCAACAGGCACGAAATGATCCCTCGTTCGCCCCCTTTTTTTTCTACAAGAGTCACAGAATTGTGAAAAATCGAATAAATTGAACCGCCGCCTTTTCTCGACGAGCCGCATTTACATAATCCCATTGGCAAGGACGGCCGGATGTATATTAAATGTACTTCCGAGAAATTGAAAACAATATACTGCAATGTGCTACATAAACAATTCCTCTAGTGGGAAATATACATTTGTCATCAATTTTACATTATTAAATATTAAAACATGATAACGGATCGAAATCATTTATGTTCATAATATTTTGTACAGGGAAAGCTATTCCTATATTTTATGAATTTATGAAGGCGATTCTTTTATGTACGAGGGATAGTAGGAAAATAGTACCCGTTTGCACCATGCGGAGCGCTGGCGAATAGAGCAGGCGCCAGACATGTTCTAACATGTTCAGTTGTGAAATTATTTATCTGCCTGATGAAGCCACTGTGTGGTGAAACATGTTGCAGTGTGCAGTTATCGTGTTATGGATAAGTTCTAATTAAATGATAATTAGGTTTAAAAACTGCTAGAAATATAATTGTGATAAATAAAAAGGGTTTGCTTTAGAAATTAACCAGCCAAATTTTCTTAATCGTTTCTAGGCTTCTTAAATTAAGTATAAAAGGAAAAACTTCGTCACTTCGCAGTTTTACATCTTTTAAACTACTTAAAAGCTGTTAACGATGGAGGCTTCTACTTCGTTATAAATTATTCTTCAGAAATAAAAAACTTTTTAACTTTGTAAAACACTGACTTTATTAAGTGTTTCAACAATTTTAACTTGTCATTATCAAACTAGAAGTTCTAGTTCTATACTGTAGTTACTTAATAAAGTCAGTATTTTAACAAAATTAAAAATCTTTTCATTTGTGTACTTAAAAGCTGCTCAGGAGACAGTAGTGATGGGTAAATAATTTCACTTTCCAACAATACACTGCTTTCTACCAGTTAGGCAATAGCAATTAAACTTTCACGACTTTTGATTCCAATTCCATTAGGAACAGAATTCCGCTCTCTAATTCATTTATGCGTGAGGTTAGGTTATCTAATGTTGATTTTCAATTGTTTTGATTTTGTTTGAAATTTGCAACGAATTTGTTAATAGAAGCCGATGCATTTTTATTTATTGTTCCTGTTTAATTGACAAGTCTCTTAAGTCCCATCTCCCTAAAGTTCATTTCCAAGAAGTGATGTGAGCATTTTTTTAAACTATCCCCGTAAAATGATTTATCGGTATTATGTGGAATTCCCTAGTTATTCCTTTCACACAGGACGATAGCACGAGCACGAGTAGCAGTATACTAGAACATGGTATTTGCACATATAAAATTAGACTATTCATTCAGAACGAAAGGTTGTTCCTCGGTCGCTTAAAATCGATCGAGGATAACAATGCCTATTAATCACACATTATTTAGGAGAAAATTGGCGACAGAATCAGCTTTGCCGTAACGTAAAAACCTTCGTCTTCATATAGCGAGTGTATACCACTCAAAGCCACAACTATCATTACTTTTCCTCTCTTACTTCTAAGAAATGGTCTCAGGATGGCAATTCCAACACGATCAAATGGCAGGCCTACTGGAATGGGTTGTAGAAGGCCGGTTGGCAATTGATTCAGAACACCCTACCGTGGCTGACAATCCACACACCCTCAAACGAATTTCTCTCCGTCTTTCCGAATACTATCGAAAAAGTAGCGTTAGGCAATCCTACTGTACGTCTTTACTTTCCCCAAATGACCTACTGTAAAGAAATGGTTACTGTAAAGAATTTCAGGGATTGTTTGTTTCGGGATTACTAGTAAATCACTTCGGTTTGGATGTTGGCAGTTCTTTCTGTACAAAATGTTATCAATTAACCAATATTTGTTAGCCTTTGTTTGCTAGTAAACTGTCTAACTTTTAGGGTTCTCGATTCGGTCATCTTGTGATTGGACCTTTTCAAGAGCCATTGTTGACAGCTGGAAGGTGATGACATCAACTGCTTCATCTGCGTCTGCGAGTAGTGCTTCCATTGAATAATTCTTGATAGACAATCAGCATCCTCCGCCGTTCAGTCTTGTATATAATGATGTAGTCGTAATCGGATAACTTTTAAGCACATCAAACCAATCTTTCGATAGGATCTCGTATAGATTTTAGCTAGCAGAGAGCATGGTGATCGGTGATTAACTTCACCTCTAATGCTTTCAATTCTAAAATTGTGTAATTTCGTTCGGCTTAGGTCATTTTTTATTTTCGCAGCAAAATGGCACCCAATCCGTGAATACTTTGACACGATGCTTTGCGTCTTTCTGAGGGCTAAAATATCCTAGCACTTGAAGATTTATACATTATTAGGTACTGGAAATTTTTTAATAGCATTAATGTTATCTTCATCCATATGCACACCTTCTGCGTTGACCTTAAATCCCAGGTTCTTTATTTCGGACTGGATTGATATTTTTCAAAGTTCAACGGTAAGCCGGCTCCCCAGGTTCCCTCAAATCCTCAAATGCATTGCGTAGGCTTGTTTCCGATCCACCAATAAACGTCTTCGATATCAACATATGCCTAAATAGTACCAAGTGTCGGCCATCTATTCGTAAACCTGTCAATAATCAGCGTCTCGACTCCGCACCAGATAAAATTCCAGGACGTGATACTTGAATAGGACCGAATATCGATATGTGACAATATATATATATATATATATATATATATATATATATATATATATATAAACATATTTATTCACAGTAAAAGTTTACAGTATAAATGTATACCATACATTGCGTTTATTGCTGGTGGCGGCTGTGATAGGACTATCGACAACAGTCTTTAATAAATAAATATTTATTTATTCAGATTTAATTATATCTTAAAAATGAAGTTCATCGCATTAGTTTTGACAGTCTTTGCTGCCCAACTCGTCCAGGTAAATATATTATAATAAATAAAAGTGTAATAGATAGTAATTAAATTATATTATAATATTTGTGCTAAATTTTATTCTCCGATTCATAGAAACACGTTGTATATTAACTAATAGAAATTCTCTTGAAAATAATATGCTTTTTATAGTTGACATTTTACAAAAAAAGAGAATGATAATTATTACGTGGTAGCATACTTACACTGAATTACAAAATGTACTCTATTTAATTTATCATTTTTCTATTTCCAAAAAAATATTCCCCAAAAATTCTAATAGTAGTTGATTTAACATAAATTTTGAATTGTATTATTTTTTAATACCTGTTATTTATTACTTTATTGTACTAAAATATGTATAAATACCTTACACATATGTATACGTAATTTTTTAATATAATAATATTTATCAATCAGGGTTTGATTCCGGAAGGGTGGAATAGCACGGTGGAATCAGAAATGAAAAGGAACTTGGAGAAGATCAAGAATTTTCTTGAATCAGAGCAGAATAAATTTCATGATAATATCGAAAAGGGCATCGATGTCGTTGAAAGTGCAATTAACACCGCTAAAAGAGAAATAGATGAAGCCTTAAATACAGCTATCAACAAAATTCGCGAGTTGGAGGAAGAAGCCCAAGCGGAAGGCGTAGAAACCGTCGAATGCACCAAGGAGCAAGAGCAAAAGTTGTACGATCTGCATGACAAATCCGTTGCAGATCTCGATAAAATCGACCAAAACATTAACCAACTTAAGGATGATGTAGATGATCTTTTCCAATCTTATTTTGATAACATAATTGTTACCTTTCAAGATATAGACAAATGCCGCTCAGTTTTGTGCCAACCAGAACTTATACAAACCGTGTCTCAATTTGTTGCTGAGGTTACAGTAAACGTGCCTACACATGTCGAAAAAACACTTTCTAATTTTGCTACCACCACTTCTAATGCCAATAAAACCGCCGCTACATTAACCGCTGATTACGTTTTGTCAACTTTCACCATTGTTGAAGAGATTAACCAATGCATTAGAAATAAAATCGAAGCATAAATGTATCAATTACGGAAAATAAACATATTGAATTGATTATTGCACTTAATTAAACTAAAACACCTATTTTATAAATAGTATAAAAAGATAAAATAATGTGTGTCTAAATTTATGCAATTGACACTTACTAAACCCGCAATTGATAGCAATATTACCATTATAAAAACAAAACTAACACTATTTATCAGGCCACACTCGCCTGATGAATATAGTCACCAGCTGCGAAATATATTGGGTCTAGTGGAAGAACACAAGAAATCGTGAACTCCGCCTTCAGGATCTATGTTCCAAATTACAAAGTGATTTAGTGTTTTTATGTTTGTATTTTTATATGTTTTATAATAGATCCTGTAAAGTAAATAATATAATATAATATAATATTTAATCCACTTCAATATTAATGATCGCACTGTATTATTTAATAAGGTTGAAGGATATTTTTCGAAATTTTTAACATTGGTATTTCAAGTAAATGTACTTTTCAATAAATCTATATCAACTATAACACTAATTTCCAATGTTATTTCATGTTTACTTAGAAAAAAGAATCTTCTCACATAACAGCGAAGACTTGCCAATCATCAAAATGATAAATTGTGAATATATTCAGTGCTTTTTTAAATTTAGGTTGATATTTAAATAAGCGATAATCGGACTATAGTATTTGACTTATCTTTACCACTTGATTTTAAGTAGAATTCGTCCAATAGAGAGCAAAACTTTGTTGTTTAGAAAATTCTCCTTTAGTGCCAGCACATATTTATTAATAAATGATTGTAAATGCCTTTTTATATATCACACACTCTATCTTTATTCGTGACTATCAGATCATCGTCAGATTTTCTGTCATTTTCAAACTATTCTTCAAACATTTTTTTTTACAAACAACTTTATAAAACAATTTTACAAACAATTTAGATAGTGTTGAACAGAGGGGTATATATTAGGTCAGTTTGATCATTTATTAGTAAAATTTTAGGGTTACGTTTAATTTTATAAATTAATTCGCTTTCCAACGAAATGAATTATCTCAAGTACATCTGTATCATCAAAATTGTGATTATTGTTTAGTAAATGATTAGCAAAAGGTGATTTTTCGTTTTTATTATTATATGAACTTATATGTTCTTTTAGTCTAATTTTAAAAATGCGACCTGACTGACCAATATATACTCCTTTACAAGTGTTACAAGTTAATTTATATATATTTATATTGTTGTTTATTAATAAGATTATCTATAATGTTGTCTTGGTAGCAATTATTTATATACAATAATCTTTATTGGGACACATTTACAATACATAATAACATTTAACATACAAATAAATAAATGGGCTATAGACCTGAGGTCTTTCTGCCCTGTCTTGGATTTAAGGTGAGAAAAAAAAGTAAGCTAGCTTACTAGCTAACTGTCCTGGTGATTCGTACAAATGAATTGATGAATTGTGAGGGGAGGATGTTGATATTTAGAAGAGATTTTTGGGTTTCGAGGGAAACAGTAGTAGCCATTATTAACTGCTTGTGATTTAATTATTTTTATTTCATTTTTATACCCTATGTCAGTTAGTGGGATAGATCTGGCTCGGAAAATCATTGCATTAAATGCAGAAACTTTATGTTTTAATGGATTTTGTGTTTGTGCTGGCATTAAATTTCAAAGTTAAACTTATTATCTATTGTTTTTGTAATTGGCAAATCTAAAATTTTTTTATTGTCGTTAACGTCTTGTTCTAATGTAAATTTATTATTAGGGTGTATGTTGTTGATCTCAGTTAGATACTGTTGTAATTGTCGGTCTATGCCTTTAATAGAGATAAAAAGTATGTGATATATAAAAAGGTATTTACAATCATTTATTAATAATAATATATCACAAAGTAGAGGCCTCCACAATTACATATTTAACATATTTAACTAAAGGAGAAAAGACTAAAATATACTTCAAATTACGATTGAAACACAAACAAGCAAACAACAATATCAGCTTCAATCAAGAATGTCTCAAATACAAGATAGTAAACACTCGCTTTAAGGACGCCAAGCTGCTCCCAACTCCGGCTGGCTCGTTATCATAGTTCACCACTCTCCTCTTGCTCTCGCCCATCATCACATCCATCGCCGACCCAGTCTTCTGTGCACCACCATCAAGCTGAAGATCCACGATGCCAATTTTGTTCCTCCATCCAGCACACTGTTCGGCAGTGCTTGCTATTCAAGCCGAGCCGCTGTCGTTTCCCGCCAAGATGTGGTCGCACTTCTGGCACGCGGATTCCGTCTTTCATCGCCCTAATCATATCGACTTTGCTACTAAAGCTGATGTGTACAGATTGTGATCAGGAAATATCATCAAGTACTACAGCGTATTCTGTCTCATTTTTCACCTGGACAGCCTGTTACTCCTATCGTCCCAACACCGTCAGGTATAGCTTATCTTGAGGTCCCTTCGCAGCCTCCAGGAGCTGGAAAGGGATGAGCTCGCTCGATACACGTTGGTCGGGTCCGTGCACGAATCAGATGTACATGTCGATGGCATTCTAACCAGCTATGATACCGAACAGTCACCTTACATAGAGAGCTCTTCTTAAGGCGTTTGAATTACGTAAATAGCTGGCCAACTCCCCCGGAATTTTGAAGACGCACTTTAAATTCTTCCGTCGTGAAGATTCTTGACCTCAAGTGGTATTCCCCTATAAACGCAGTTTGCGAATCTTCGGATCCGTGCACGAAGCGTTCCATGCTCTCATAGACTCTCCGCGTCTTTGATCCCTCTGGAAGGCTAGGTCCAGTAGTCTTCCTTACAAAGGTTCTTATCCAGCGACTATGGCTGTTGAAGCTAGAATGAGATAAGGTACCACCAGAAGAGATCGCTCGAGTTTGGTACTGATTTCAGTCAGAACTCGATGCTCAACACGATCTTTGTTCCTCGAAATCTTCCCGCCTGCAAATCTTCTGCCAACATTACCTACCACCTCTCGCTTTCCTCGCCTCTAAATCACGTGTCGCCCCGTTAAAGAAAGTCTATGCCTCACGCCCCCGTTTCTGAAGTTGTGGAGGAAGAATAATAATGCCCCTTGACTATAGAAGAACTCAAAGCCGTCCTTCACCTTATACTATTACAAGTGCAGATTGCCGCCTTAACTAACGAACGTATCGAAGCTGCCAATCCTAACACCCAATCTCGGGTAGTCTGTTGACTCGCCTTTTTCATCTACAAGGATAGTATTTTCCAACTGAGTATCGTTTATCCGCTGCTTACCTTGCCTATATGCAACGTAGTCCTGTTTTTTCCCTAAAGTAGACCCGTTACCTACCTTATAATAGTCGAGGTCTACGCAACCTTCACTCTGATGCCTTGGCGTTGTCGTTATGGAATATCGATCGACGGGACATAAGCCAACGTCGGATCGATCACACGCTGTAATCGGTGCTTTGCTGCAAGCCGACTCCTATAATCTAACCAATTCTCTCCAAAAAAGAAGACTAAAAACTGAACCAAAGCAAGTATAGAAGATTGTGGATATCGAAGAGGATGCCCTCATCACCATGATCAAGAAGGGGTTTGAGTGGAAGAACATATTTATTTGTGAACTCCGCCCGTGCTTCTTTTGGCCAAAATTTTATGTATGTTTTTTTTTTTTATTTATGTTAATTGGTTAATATACACGCCGGTGGTGGCGCATCGGTTACGGCTCCGAACTGACGTGCAGTAACGTTGATTCGGGTCAGTAGTCGGATGGGTGACCGGTACCATTCACCATTGGGATACAATTAATGGTGCTTTAGAGTGACGGGGGCGATCCTTTAAAGTAACAAGCTCATTTACAAACACACAAATACACAAATGACACATGGCGGAAGGACCACGTGGTCGATAGCCTAACACTACTACTACTACTACTACTACTTGGTTAATATGTATTATTTTAAAAAGAATAACAAAGATAGATAAATAAATAAATAAATAAATAATGGGGCGGCACATCACTGCCGCCACTCCATTTCTTCATGTTGGCGTTTATTATGCTGCGGTGCCCGTGCTACCAAGACGACCATCTGTTCATTCTTTTTGTACACCACCAAATCTGTTCATTTGTAACTCGCATGAGACCTCATGATGGCCTGTTTCCTCACCGTCAACTCTGCTTTGCTCTCACCAATTTCACAGGGCTGCCTCTGAAACTGAATGCTTCTTAATAAAAATGTATTAAAGTCCTTTACGTTTTAGAAAATTAACTAATAATTAGAAAAACGAAAACATTTTGTAAATATAAAACAAATGAGTCTTATTAAGACAAAACAAATCACTTATTGAAACAACTACTTCTCTAAATGAATGATACAAAAGTAATTTGCCTTACATAGTCCAATACCACTAACACGGAAACGAAATAATATGAAACGATAAAGAATAAGTACATAGAATTTTTCATATAATTATGTTAAATCAAACAGATAAAATATTCAAGAGCAACAAAAATAAATAAATTATCTGTTACATAGTTTAAATTATTCAAAATCCAATCGAAGTAAAGTAAATTTGATATAAATAACAATTTTCCAATATCTATAATAAATCATTCAACATTTTAACAAGCTGTGTTGGATTATCATTAAATATATCAATCGAATTTGGTATACTATTATATATCCTATTAGCACAATTTAAAGGTGAATTAAATATGTTAGGGTTATCTACAGAATTATGGAGAAGACCATACAAGAAAAGTATTAATAAGGCTTGTTTATAGAAAGGCACTTGGTTGGTTTCACATTTTTTTTTTGTGAATTGTGAAACCAACAAAGTGCCTTTCTATAAACAACCCTTAATATTAAACATGTTTCACCACGTGATAAACGAGAATCAAATTCAACAAAAGAAAAGTATTATTGTTCTATCACGGCGATGTGACAATGATTTAATACCAAATTGTCTGAGCAAATCATTATATGTGATAGAGTGATCAGGATACATTCAATGCGACTTGAAGTGTAGTGCTTTCAAGATTTTTTTTGTACTTTCTCAATTAATGTATATATAAAAATGGTGATGTGGCCATCATAGTACTTTCCCTATATTTTTCTCGAAAACTATGAGGTTTAGGTAAAAAGGTTATACTTCATAATTTATTCAGTTTTTAATTCTTTACAATTATTTGTTATATAAGTTTCATGTAACTCCAATAGAGTTAAGTTAAGAATTTTATGAGAAAAATATTTAAATAAAACTTGTTCATTTTATTATCCCCTTTAACTTTTGTTTGAACCGTTTTTTAAAATTTTTCATATTTAGAAAAATATTACCAAAAAACAAAAAAACGCCTTGAGTAATCATCCACTTCCGGTCTATGAATGTTCACCAAAAGCTTTTCAATTCCAGTTTTTAACGATAAAACCTTAAGTTTAAAGTTTCATCTCAATAGGATCTTTCGTTTTTAAGATACAGCGCCCACCGACAGACACACAGACACACAATTTTTTTTTTCAGAAATTAGTGCAAAATGTTCAAAAAAAATCACGAAAACAATACTCCCTCTATATATACTATATAGGGAAAGTAAAAAGGTCATCTGTTACCTGTCATTTGACATTTTGACACTCTGATCTGATAGCTGTAATCTGTTATTAGGTATTTATCATTTTTTGTACCTACTATATAGTATGTGACAATGTCATTTATCAACTGTAATTAGTACCATGTCAGCACATAGCATTCTTATTAAGAGTTTAAATGAACATTTTCTTATTTCTAAAAATTAATCCGTCTTCTTAATAGGTCTCCTTTAAACTCTTATCTGCCACCTGTTAACTGCCAATTTATTAAAAAAATGTCAAATATTAAGTGTTTAGTGATTTTCAAACTTCTTTATTTACGACTTTAGGGCGATAATTTATACACCGCTGGAATCGTCTCGCTGAGAGGAATCGATTGGAGTAGTTATTTTTAACTACACTGTCACCCTGTCACCCGGTTACACTGTCTCCCTGTCACCTGGTTATACTGTCACCCTATCAACCTGTCACCCCGTCACCCGGTTACATTGTCACCCTGTCAACCTGTCACGCGGTTACACTGTCACCATGCCACCCGGTTACACTGTCACCATGTCACCCGGTTACACTGTCACCTTGTCACCCGGTTACACTGTCACCCAGTCAACCTGTCACCCGTTACCCGGTTACACTGTCACCCTGTCACCCGGTTACACTGTCACGCGGTTACAATGTCAACCGGTTACACTGTCACCCTGTCACCCGGCTACACTGTCACCCTGTCAACCTGTCATCCTGTCACCCGGTTACACTGTCATCCTGTCGACCTGTTACACTGTCACCCTGTCAACCTGTCACCCGGTTACACTGTCACCCGGTTACACTGTCATCCAGTCAACCGGTCACCCCGTCACCCGGTTCCACTGTCACCCTGTCAACCGGTTACACTGTCACCCGGTTACACTGTCACCCAGTCAACCTGTCACCCGTTACCCGGTTACACTGTCACCCTGTCACCCGGTTACACTGTCACGCGGTTACAATGTCAACCGGTTACACTGTCACCCCGTCACCCGGCTACACTGTCACCCTGTCAACCTGTCATCCTGTCACCCGGTTACACTGTCATCCTGTCGACCTGTTACACTGTCACCCTGTCAACCTGTCACCCGGTTACACTGTCACCCGGTTACACTGTCATCCAGTCAACCGGTCACCCCGTCACCCGGTTCCACTGTCACCCTGTCAACCGGTTACACTGTCACCCGGTTACACTGTCACCCTGTCAACCTGTCACCCCGTCACCCGGTTATACTGTCACCCTGTCACCCGGTAACACTGTCACCCTGTCAATCTGTCACCCCGTCACCCTGTCACCCTGTCAACCGGTTACTGTCACCCGGTTACACTGTCACCCTGTTACTCTGTTACACTGTCACCCTGTCAACCTGTCACCCCGTCACTTGGTTACTCTGTCACCCTGTTAACCTGTCAGCCAGTCACCCGGTTACACTGTCACCCTGTCAACCGGTTACACTGTCACCCGGTTACACTGTCACCCTGTCAACCTGTCACCCCGTCACCCGGTTACACTGTCACCCTGTCACCCGGTAACACTGTCACAATGTCAACCTGTCACCCCGTCACCCTGTCACCCTGTCAACCAGTTACACTGTCACCCGGTTACACTGTCACCCTGTTACTCTGTTACACTGTCACCCTGTCAACCTGTTACCCGGTTACACTGCCACCCGGTTACACTGTCACCCTGTTAACCTGTCACCCCGTCACCCGGTTACACTGTCACCCTGTCACCCGGTTACACTGTCACCCTGTCAACCTGTCACCCTGTCATCCGGTTACACTGTTACCCTGTCAACCTGTCACCCCGTCACCCTGTCACCCTGTCACCCGGTTACACTGTCACCCAGTCAACCTGTCACCCCGTCACCTGGTTACACTGTCACCCTGTCAACCTGTCACCTCGTTACCCTGTCACCCTGTCACCCGGTTACACTGTCACCCAGTCAATGTTTAGAACGAGTCATTAGTCATTTGCAATATAAAAATGGTGATGTGACCATCATAGTACTTTCCTTATATTTTTCTCGAAAACTCTGAGATTTACGAGCTTTACGCAAAAAGGCTATATCTTATCTTAATAATTTATTCGTTTTTTAATTCTCTACAATTATTTGTTATATAAGTTTCATGTAACTCCAACACTTAATTAGCAATTGGCAAAAAATGTCTAAATTTTCATTTTTTTATTTTTTTTTTCTCAAAAGTTAAAAATTTTATGAAAAATACGTTTAAATAAAACTTGTTCACTGTTTTATTCTCTTTAACTTTTGTTTGAATCGTTTTTCAAAATTTTTCATATTTAGAAAAATATCACCAAAAAACAAAAAAACGTCTCGAGTAAACATCCACTTCCGGTCTATGACCGTTTACCAAAAGCTTTTCAGTTCCAGTTTTTAATGATAAAACCTTAAGTTTAAAGTTTCATCTCAATCAGATTATTCGTTTTTGAGATACAGCGCCCACCGACAGACAGACAGACAGACAGACAGACAGACACACACACAGACACAATTTTTTTTTTCCAGAAATTAGTGTTTTGGGTTAAGGGGACCCCAAAACGGATATTTCCGCAAAAAAAATTTTTCAAAAAAAAATCACGATCACAATACTTCCCCTATATTTCATTTAGGGAAAGTAAAAATATGGTAACCAAATGTGTAATGCGAACTCAAGGTTAGATCCTACAAATGCAAAAAATAGTTGTTTTAATACTTTGGCCTTAAAGTTTGGCCTTAAAGTTCCCACAAATTCTGCTGACAAAGCCCAACATTCTAACACTCTCATTGCACATGTTATTAATAAGTTCATTAACTAGTAACCGACTGTCAAATATCCCACCCAAGTCACGAGTTGAATTAGCTCTTGTTAATATGGTACTATTTAATTGGCAATCATATTCCACAGTCAGTTTTTTACGACTAAACGATAAACTTTTACATTTAGACACATTTAGTAGTAAGGCGTTATTATTACACCATTGCTGTACACGTTTAATATCATGCTGTAGAATTCGACAGTCATCAATAGAATTAATTACTCTATATATCTTCATATCGTCCGCATAGGGTAAAATCTGAGACTTAATATCCAAAACAATCTAAAACAATGTCATTAATGAAAATAATAAAAAGCAGACGCCCCAAGTTGGATCCCTGTGGGACACCACTAGTAGCATAGTATTAATCAGAATTATAACCCATATAATGAACATATTGTGTACAGTTTGTTAAATAAGATCCTAGCAACTGTACAAAATTTTCTGAAAACCATAAAGGGTTAACTTTTTAAAAATAATATTTTGGTCTATAGTATCGAAAGCCTTTCGAAAATCTGTAAACTTGTTTCTTGATCTAAACATCGGAAAATGTCTTCTGTAAAATTTGTCAGATTTGTTACAACGTATCTTCTTTTGACAAGTCCATGCTTTTTAACTGTAAGGTAATTGGAAACGAGACTATAAATAAATTTAGAAATAATACATTCAAACAATTTCATAAAATTATTTACTATTATAAGAGGTCGATAATTACTAATGTCTATTTTCTTACCGGTCTTATACACAGATGTTACACGTCCTATTTTCCAATCATCTGGAATATTACAGGAGTATTATATTATTATAGATATGCCTCAGTGGTGTAATAAAATATTGGATGCAGTCATGTATTAAGAATGCTGGTATTTGATCTGGCCCAGCCGTATTATTACATTTTTAATTTTTGGCAGCTAAAAATATATCCGTGTCCGTTATTTCACCGAAATTAAAGATATAATTATCATATCGCCACGGAAGTTCAATATATGACTTATTTTTATTATGAATGTAAACCCTATTAAAATAATTTGCCAATCCATTAACAATATCACTATCATTATTTAAATCACCAGAAACTCACGTGCTTGATTTTTTGCGGTTGACATACGACCAAATTTCGTTTGGCTCTGTTATCATATATAGGTCCTGTGATCTCGTTTTATTACATAATGAATTTCAGATCTTCGCCTTTTGATTTTTAATTTTAAGTGATTATACCTTGGTTTAATAGTACTTTCTTTCATTGAGATGAGTTTTCTTAGCTTCACGACTAAACCACGGTGGAAATTTCTTACAGGTTTTGTAGTTTCGAGTTGGTACACAGGAAATTAAAATGTTATTTATTACTGCATAAAAAACGCAACAAGCTTCCGTTAAATCATTTTTAGAAATAACTTCAGTCCAATCAGCTAGAGATAGCAAACAAAATCAGCTTTTCGGAAATCAAATTATATTGATTTGATATTAGGTATAAAATTGTTAGTGCTTTCTTCAATAAGTTCTGAAACACACTCAAAACAGGATGAAGTTGATCTTCGTTTATTAAACTAACTGATCTGTCAATTTCAATTAACCCAAATTCATTTCTTGTTCCAAATTTATCATACCATATTCACTCACAAAGTCTTTAACACATGGCTATGTAAGGCTAGAGTTTTATTGGCGGTTTTATGTACAACTAATCGACAGGCGAGTAAAAACCGATGAAGATATCGAACCCGGTTTCTTTAATGGACACAGATTACATTTTTCTAGTAGCAATTGGTGCTTCTAATCATTCGTTTCAGCAAACTAACTGATCATTATTGACTTGATCTGATCTAAAAACCTTCTTCGTTATTATTCTCAAAATTTGTTATTGTCGTTCAGCTAGAAGATACATCTATTACTCTAAGTTAGAGTTGCATATGGCATTTTATGTAAATTGTAGTTTTGTGTTTTACCTTGATGTTTCTGTTTTTATAGTGTTATTAAAACAATTTTCAGTTCACATAAAATGCCAGGTTGTATAATATAAATAATAGAAAAATAGGTTTTGCTCTAATGAAATTAAAATAAAAACAAAGGCTTAAATTCATTAAATAATGAGAATGGCTGCGACCGTTACTACGTGGTAATCTATACTTACTCTGAATTGAAAAATTTACTATATTTTAACCACAAATAATTATTGTAGAAATATTAGATAACGTGTAGGCAAAATTATATAAATCTAAATTTATAATAGTGCCTACATGTACAATAATTATTTGTGGTTAAAACATAGTGAATTTTTCAATTCAGCTTAAATTTATGTTTAAATGAGAAAAAAATATATCCTATTATTAAAAATGTACCAAACCACCTAATGTTATAATAAAATTTACGTCATATTGACTTATTAACTTTATACCCATTAATCATATGTTTAATGTAAAATAATTTAATGAAACTTCAAATATTATATTAATTACTATAATAAATTATTTACTTAGTTTATTATTACATAGCAAGAAATATTTAACATAAGTGAGAGGTCATATGATAACTATAGAGCTTTTACAAAGGGTGGTATGCGACAACGTTTAGTGCTAATATCGTGTAAAATAAAAAACTATTAATTTATATTTATATCGGGTTTTATATCGTTCTGCTAAATGCGAATGCATGCGTTGCTCTGCGCCATAAATCATTAATAATTATGTTTATTTATTGTATATACTTATACCGCATTGATATGGAAAATATGTAACATTTAAATTGTGGTTTACATAATTCAGTATTAAATATGAAAAACATATATTTTACATTATTAATAAACTCGTTTAAAAATATATGACACAAAAATTATATTTTAAAGGTGTAACAGAATTTATGAATATTTATCATTGCGTGTATAATGCACATGATTTTTTTTTAATTATAAAACTTGAGTCCTAATTGATTTATACAGCTAATTTGTGTTCTGCATGCATTTTCTATATTAAATATTTATCAAATTTGTAATTCATCCTGCAACATCCTTTCAAGACGATAAAAAAAAATATTTTCACTATTTTTAAGTATTCAAATTTTATTAATGTTATTCATTAATAATTTCTAGCACGTCGAATTAAATACTCTGTAAACTTTAAAAATTTAATTATGTATACATGCAATTTAAACTGTGATGTATTAAATGTTTATTTATTCAAATTTCACTTGTTAATCAATCTGGTTTATTTAATAGTAACTGGTCTGGTAAAAGGGGGTAGTGGTCAGCTTAGTAGAACATCAGAGTTTGAAAGCCGACCAAAGCGCAATGATATGTCTCCTACTCTTGCGTTTTAGCTGGATTGCAATCGCTCGGTGTATGTAGATTTCATAATAAATGCCTCTGCCCCGTAACTTACTTTTGGTGTTAACACTGACACACTATATATTATGTGTAACAAATGACACGAAACTAATTGCGATGCGCTATTTAATAAATTATTTTCTCATCATTGTTACAAGATTGTTTCATGAAGGTTATTAAAATCATACTGAAATATTATAAAAATAATAGAGGTTAATTTAAAATAATTTAAGTGAGAGGCTTATTATTTAAAATATAGGAATATAAACTAAAAAGATTTATATGATATTCTAATATTTTGACATTTACAAATGTTTATATGGCAGTCCTATCATTTGCGATATTCTGAAAAAAATCTTAATCAGAATTATTTTGTAATGTTTTATTTACTAACCTATTTAAAATGGTAACGTGTTAGTATGCTTATCAATATATTCGTCTTCAGCATCACTTGTGTCAAAAATAATAAAACTTTTCGCGACTGCAGGTAGTTATTTATTTTATTAATATTACATCGCTTTTTAAAAGACGATATGATACTAAAGAGGAAGAAACTATTGAGGATTCTTAGTTGTTTATAACATAATACTGTATGTTATGGTTAAAAAATCAAGTCTCGTCTAATAAATAGTAATTCTCTGATTTATTTTACCTGTTGTTTGGGATTGTGTAGATAGGATTTAAATCAGTCGAGTACTAAACCTCTAATTCCATATTTTTCTAATTTATCCAACAGAAGATCAGTATCAACAAAATCAAAAGCATGACTAAAGTTCAGGAGCAAACAGACTGGTTATTCTCATTTTTTTAAAAGAATATATTTCTTTCTGTAAAACCATGTTGCATTTTGAAAATATATTGTGTTTTCGAAAAAATTTTAGTAGCCTAAATGCCGTAGATATTTCTATGAGATTACAGAAACATGAAAGTAAAGCGACTGGTCTATAATTATCAACTTTAAATTTGACCTTATTTTTAAATATTGGTACTACATTGCATTTCTTCAGAATCTCCGAGAACGTTTCACTCTAAAACGATTTATTAATTAAATATGCAAATGATACAAATATTTATCAGGAATGCCGTCGGGTCCAATAGAGAATTTATTTTCATGTTTTAAAATTATCTTGATACTTCATCTTCGCTTATTTCTTGAATGCAAAGTATCCTCTTCTACTAGGAGTCCTCAAAAGCTTCATGTCTTTTCAGAGATTTCCATTTATTGTTCGTTGATTATAGATAACGCTGTCTTCGACTTATTTACTGAGTTGTGAATTTTGTCTTGGTTTTATTTCCTCTTTTGTGTTTTAACTAATAGATACTGCTTAGGTTTCCGTTCTTGGTAAAGAGGCCAAAGTTTATTAAATTTTCTTGCGAGATTATATAGATCGTGTAGCTGTCTGCTTGAATTTTGATCGTAATATCATTTTTTTATTTTGCGTGAGTGGAAAACATAATGATAGTGATACTGAAAAGTAGCTACAAATAAGTTAAATGCATCATTAGTTGAAATTGATTTCTATTCATCACTGCAGTTCTCTTTTTCCAGTGAATATAATAATTTATTCTCTTCTGTTCATGTATATTTTCCAGTTTTGAATTAAATATGAAATTTCCCTGCGGAGAACGATACAAAACAATTACAAAACAGACGTATCGAATTGTGTTTTATATTCAACGCCGCAAAAATCAGCATCCCCATCAGAACAGAGGTTACTAACTGGAACCTATCTTAAGAGCAACCCCTGGCAGAAACTCCTGAACTTCATAGAACACACAGGAGTACACATGCAGTAAAACATCAAGAGGCGCACGAAAGGACCACGGAGACCGCAGTGCACTGACGCTAGGCGAGCCTACCTCACGAAGAAGAAAATCTGGAACCTCAAACACCTTTAATGTTTTCCTAATGGGCCTATATATTGTTATAAATACTTTTATCTTTGTATCGCTTAATACATCCTTCTTTTTTATAAATCAATTTCTCATTGATGCCTTTTCGATCCTCTTGTTTATTTCTGTTTCTACGATCCTTTGGTATCTACCATAATTCCCAAGTACTGGAATGTTGATACTGGCTCTATTTTTTCGCCTCCTTGTCTCCTGCTCCTCTCCTACTACCATTACTTTAGTTTTTGCCTTATTCATTTTCATTCCATTTATTTCTAGTGTATTATTGCAAGTGTCAAGGTTTTCTTCTAGCGCTTTGTTGTCGCTAGTGACGCCCGAAAATCTAATAACCCTCACTCTCTATCCTTTTCCACAGAGTAAAACAAAGAAATAAAGGTTACAAGTCTTCACTGAAGACCATAAAATTATTTCCATTACATCTAGGTCGGTTTTCGGTTTAGACGCTCTACCCTTCATCGGCTATTGACGGTGACCGATTTCATCACTGAGGGTTTTGTCATCAAAAGAGACAGGTTTTCCTTGACCTCTCAAAGCGTTTGCCGAGGTTTGGCACGACGATATTATCTATAAAATAATGCCTATAATATCTAATTTGGACCCCGTAGCTTCCATCTTAATAGGAAATGTTGTACTAAAGTAAACGCTACGTTTTCCATCCAGCGTTCGATATTAATAGGAGTTCCATAGTGCTCTGCCCTGTCACAGCCTTGTACAATATCTACACCAGCGACATGCCGAATTTGGTTTCGGTCATGATCGCATAATACGCTAATGATACAGCTCTTCTGTATAGAGGAATTATAAAAACCCACTTGGGTCTCCAGAAGGCTTCGGTCTCCTTCGAGCAAAAGTGGCGTCTCGCGATTAATGCTGATAAAAGTACCTTAAAGCACTTCAGCAAGTACAAACCAAGAGTCATCGACTTTTTCGAATTTTCTTACGGAGAGTCTGACATTCCTATGCAAAATAAGGTTAAATATCTCGGACTGATTGTCAATCAGCATCTAAAATGGTCAAAAACCACTACGCGTTTTAAATGCTCCGCTTTACAAGCAGAATACACAAAATTACCATGAGACCTCCACGCCGATTGTGATGAAGTAGATCTGAGAGACTGCTTTATGCTTTTACATCATCCCTAAAAAACGATCCCCTTGGTAAAATAAATTTCCTTAAATGCGATTTTAATAAAACATCAAAAACCCCGAAATGTTTTTTGTGCCAAGTTAGTGCAGTAATTTTATTTAGCCACCGTTATTCTCAAGTTGGTGCTGCTTCTGTTCGAGAAGATCGTCGCATAGGACGAACGGTGAATAGAATAATTCATCCAGCGATATTTCTCTAAAGTGTCTGAGTGCATTTCAGTAAATATATTCATTTTCATTCCATTTATTTCTAGTGTATTATTGCAAGTGTCTAGGTTTTCTTCTAGCGCTTTGTTGTCGCTTGCAAATATCACTAAGTCGTCTACAAACGTTGGACGTAACAATTGACAATGACAGTTGTCAGAGACAGTTGTCAGTGATAGTTGATAATCGAAAGTTACAGTAAACAATAACAGCTCATACTGATAGTTAATAGTAACTGCGGTGATAGTTGATAATGACAGTTGACAGTTGCAGTTCTAGTCGACAGTTACAATAAAAGATTTAGTTGGCACTGATAATTGACAATTACAGTTGAAAGTGACAGTTACAATTAATAGTGAAAATGGGCAGTAGCAGTTGCCAGTGACAATTGACAGCGACAGTTGACAGTTATAGTTCATAGTGATACTTGACAGTTTATAGTTACAGTATACAGTAACAGCTGATAGTGAAAATTAGTATTAACTATTTGCGGTGAAAATTGATAATGACAGTTGAGAGTTACAATTACATTAAAGGTTGCAGTTGGCATCGATTGTTGTCAGTGAAATGACATTTGATGATTACAATTAATAGTGACAGTTAATAGTGATAATTGGTAGTGACAGTTCAAAGTGACAGTTAATAGTGACAATTGAACAATTGAATGAATCATAGTAAACAGTTGTAGTAGGATGGTTACAGTTGACAGTTATTAATAGTTACAATTCACACTTAAAGTTGACAGTTGACCAACAGTTGATAGTTTACAGTGACAATTGTTAGTTACCATTAACAGTTGGCAGTTACAGTTGATAGTTACAGTTGACAGATACAGTTGGTAGTAACAGGTGACAGCGACAGTTGATAGTGACAGTTGACAGTGAAAGTTAACAGTTGACACTTGACAGTTACAGTAGACAGTAACAATTAATAGTGATAGATAATAATAACTGTTTGCGGTGATAATTGATAATGATAGTTGACAGTTACGGTTGACAATTTTCAGTGAAGGTTATTTATTTATTTAGGTCTGTTTTCATTAAAAGAATACACATAAAAACAAATTTATTCCAAAAATCATACTTAAAATTTTGGACGAAATAAGCACGGGCGGAGTTCACAATGACAAATTATGTTCTTCCACTCTAACCCTTCTTGTTCCATAATGTTTGGAAGGCAGCAATCCTTATGCACATCTGGAATGTGATATATGTCGAGGCACTGATAATTGACAGTTACAGCTGAGAGTGAGAGTTGATTGTTACAATTAATAGTGACAGGGCAGTGACAGTTGATAATGACAGTTAATAGTGGATAATTGACAGTTTCCAGGAACAGTTAAGAATTATAGTTACAGGGATTACAGTTGACAGTTATAATTGACAGATAAAGTTGACAGTTACAGTTGACAATGACAGTCATACAATGATAGTATGATAGTGACAGTTACTGTTCACAGTTATAGTTGACGGTACAGTTGACAGTTACTGATAACGGTGACAGTTAAGAGTGACAGCGGACAGTTTACAGTGACCGTTAACAGTGACAGATATCAGTAACATTAAACAGTGCTATTCGGTGACAATTGAGAATGACAGTTGCCAGCAATAGTTTACCGTAATAGTTGATATTTTAGGGTTTCTATTGACATTTAAAGTACTCAGTTATAGTTGACGGTGACAGTTGATAGTGACAGTTAATGGTAAAAGTTTTCGGCGACAATTGATAATGGCAGTTGACAGTAATAGTTAACAGTTACTAGTAACTGTTGACGGTGACAATTGATAATAAAAGTTTACAGTGACGGTTGTCAGTTACAATAACAGTGGCAGTTAAAAGCGACAGGTACAGTAAAGTTTACAATTTACAGTTATCGTTGAAAGTGAGAGTTGACATTTACTCTTAATTGTAACAGTCGACAGTGACAATTGATAGTGATTGTAACAGTTGATTGTTGATAGTAATAATTAACAGTGATAGTTGGCGGTTTCAGAAATAATTGGATTTGATAGTTGCAGTTAATAGTTATAGTTGACAGTTACAGCAGACAGTAACAATTGACTGTTGACAATGACAGTTGCCAGTGACATATTTGACAGTTGATAGTGTTAGATTACAGTGGCAAGTTTACAGTGACGATTGATAGTAATAGTTGACAGTTCACATTGACAATTTATAGTGACCATAAACAGTGACAATTAACACCAGACCTTTTACAATGACAGTTGATATTGACAGCTGGCAGGACAGTTGGCAGTGACAGTGGCAGTTGATAGTCATAGTTGATAATGATAGATGACAGTGGCATTTATCAGTTATAGTTGTCAGAGACAGTTGATAAGAATAGATAATCCTTCATAAATTATAACAATTTATGGTAACTCCTTAGTGATTGTTGACATTAAGAAATCACAATAACAGTATAGGAATTAAGTCTAAATTGACAATAATTGAGTTGCAACTTTTAATATTTTATTATAATGGTAAAATGTGTCAATTTTACCATTAGTTTAAATCACTTGGGATTTGCTACAATAGAAACTTTAAGATTTAGAAATTTTGACATTGCTGGATTCGCCTACTTGTATTTTTTAAATTATTAGGGAGATAATAAAGGAATATAATAAAGGAAGAAAATATTCTTCCTTTATTATCTCCCCATTCTTGTTCTTGATAAAGCGTGTCTCTTGTGTTTTGTTTTCTCTTATAGTCTTGTAGGATAATTTCTGGTTTCCCTTGCAATCTTGCTCCATTTTTTCTCCGAATTCTTTCCATTGCTTTTTCTTTGCCGATATTATTAGTTCTTTCGTCCTTTTCCGTCTTATATTTGCTATAATTTTTTTCTGTTCAGTAGTTCTGCCTAAGTATTTTTTCCATTCCATCTTTTTTCGTTTTATTTGTTCTCTTACTTCTTCCGACCACCATGCTGTTTGTTTCTTATTGCAGTTCCTTCTGCTTACTCCACAACTTTTAGTTGCTGCTTCTAGGACTTCATCTTTAAACAACTTCCAAATTTTTTCTATATTTTTATTTTCTGTATTGTTCTTAACTCCCTCTAGCCTCTCCTTAAGCAACTCTCTATAAATTACAGCTATTTTTTTTTCTTTGAGCGTGTACGCACTTATTTTTATGGTTTCTTCACTACTTTGTTCTCTTTTCCTTCCTCCTGTATTCTTTTCTGTGCTCTCTTTCTTTGCTTACTATTACTTAATGGTCTATTCCTATTTCCAGCCATCTTCTTACCTTTGTGTATTTCTTTTTTGTTGTTGGCTTCTACTATTATATAGTCAATAATTGATTTCTGACCTTTGCTGCTTACTTCTCTCGTGTATTTATGAATATTCTTATGTTTGAAAATTGTGTTTGTTATTATCAAATTGTTTCTTGTGCAAAAGTCCAGCAGTCTTTTCCCGTTGCTATTTCTGATGTTTTCTCCGTATAGTCCTATTACTTTCTCATAATCCTTACCCTTTGTTTCTACTCTTGCATTGAGGCCATCTACCACGTATATTCTTCCTTCAGCTTCCTCTATTATTGGTTCCAGTTCTTCCCAGAACTTGTCTTTTTCTGCGCCTTTTCTATCTTCATTTGGGCCATAAGCTATTATTGTTGTTTTCTTGGTTTAGCTTTGCTATTTTTGGCAAGAATCACTTGGGTAGAATTTTGATGATTTTAGTTGGTACGTTACGTAACGCTACAGAATGGGAGTTATAGAAGAGGATAGTCGAATAGTGAAGTAACATCATTTTATAGATTTGTGTAGTTGTTTGGTAAAATTATACCTTTTTATTTGTAAGTTATGCCCAGAAATTTGCTGCCATTTTCTTGACTTTTACTACGAACGAAGTTGAATCGTTTTTGAAAGTTATATACGTATAAAATACTATTCCTAGATATTTAAAGTTTAAAGAAGGATACATATTTTGGTCATTTATGAAAATTGAGGGAAATTGTTAAGTTGGTAAAAGGGAAGTAGGAGTTGAGATTTGTTAGATTGACAGAAATATGGCAACCAGTTCTTTGTAGTGTAAGTGTGAGAGTGTGGGTAATTAAAGCATTTTCGTCGACGTAATGAGAAGAGAATATACATATGATAGAATAAAGGGGAGATCATCGAGGTAGACCTTGTTCAGGAGATCATGAATTGGAAAAGGAGCTGCTAAATTTGATCTGAAGGGAGCGATTGTGTAAAAATCTGTCCAGGACATTTAAAAGGAAACCCGAAAATTTAAGGGTACTGCACTTTTACAGCAGGACAGCTCGCAGAATTTTTTGGCAGTTTGGGAAGTGAATAGCTAGTGGAAGTGTTGTATAAAAGTGATGTAGAAAAACGACCTGATATTCGGGAATAGAACTAGTAAATGACTTTTTAAAGAGTTTCAAACAATTTTTGAAGGACAGGACGTTAAGTTATTGGGCGGTAACTGTTTGGATGGAGACTTTTGTCAAGTTTGGGGATGCAAGTAATTATTTTTTTTTTTTACATTTTGATGATATTTTAAGTATATGTTTGTATATTCTTATGCTGTTGGAGTTGATAAGTAAAGGGAGAGACTTCAAGATCAAATATAAACCATGAGAATACCATAATGATCGCGAGCTATGTTTTTGCCAGGTAAAAATCATTCTGCTTGATTTCGTCGTTTGAAGTGAGTGGGATTTCGGAGTTTTTAAAAGTTTCATACCATGTGTTAGCTAACCCTTGAAAGTCTTTGTAATAGTCGTCGTTTTCTGTTATTTTGTAGGATTAAAGTGTATGAATAATAATCTACACCCAACTAATCAATGTTGTTAGCATCGGATTAGCGATGGCTGACCCTGAATCTATGCTTATATGAAATCTGAAGAAAAAATGATTATATCGCCTATTCAAAGTTAAATAAGCATACAAGAGCTAAATATATGTATTTAATGCTAATGTTATATGAATAGTTTTTTTTTCTGCTTTTGATTCATCTTTCGCCCCGTAACAGTTATTAAAAGTACTTGTATATATCTTACTAGATTTAACGCTATATCTTAAGACAAACTGTTTTATTGTTAAAAACTGCGAAATATCTTTCAGCTGTGCCATTGCCAACTCGATAAATAACGAATTTTCAAACGTACATGCAATTAACAGATTTATTTCAGCCGCGCAAAATCCGAACGGAATCCGCATGATATACGAGCGCGGACAGCAATTCCTGGTGTGGAGGAGTGTCCCAAAAATATTTATAACTTGCAATTCTCCAGTGCACAATAAAACATCGATCCAGATTTTGAAACAACACAGCCAACGCGTAAAATACACGGAGAACGGAACATCTGGCGGAAAATTCATTACTTTTATGGAGTGCATGCTCACAATATCACATTACCTCGGTCTTTATTATAAACTACTTCCATTAAATGACCACTTAAATACAAATGATCGTAATTTATTTACGTAAAGTCGTACGATTAAATAAGACAATTATCATCAGGGGAAATAAATGTATTTAACCTGGCATCGTGTTTATTTCAACCTAAAAAAAACTTTCTAATGTAACTAACGATAAATGTTTAATGTAATAGAAGTTCAAAAAAATTAGCCATTAATTAAATATTTTCCGTTTGTCCTGAATTTACTCATCAAACATATTTTTTCTTTTACTTCGTTACTAAAAATCTATAGTAAAGAACTAAGTAACTTACTTCTATGTAGTTTTCATTAAAAATTATATGAAATACTATTTACGATTTAGGTTAAGAAATAATATCACGAAAATTTCGTAATCAAGATGTATCACAAACTAACAGCTTCAACAATCAGTCAGGAAATACTATTTATTCTTTTCAAAATTGTATTATCTTAATACCAATGGTTTATTTTAAGTAATTGTCTTTTTGATCTAAATAAAATTAGTTTTATTACTCTGCAAACGTAAACTCGGCTCATTCAATTAAACTGCTATGCAGAGGTATCAGGTATATATAATGTACGAGTATCGCCCTTAATTAATTCATGGAGAAGACCCGGCGTACCTTTAATGCAAGGTGATGCCATTAGTGGAGGAAATTTAATAATATCAATAATTAAGGCCGCGTGCATTTGCGGCTAAGGTGAGGGGTTGCTCTATTAATAATTTAATACGCGGCTAAGAACTACTAATTGGCCCAGGGCTCTTGTCACTGTCGTTTTCTGTGAACGGAATTCGAAAGTTCGACGTTGAACGAGTGGACCTTTCCAACCGTTTAATTGTGCCCTTGTTGACGTCGCGGCGCCGGCAATTTGTTTCGCTTTAAAGTCCCTGTTTACACCTTCAACAGTGTTTAATTGGAGGCAACTTATGCCAGAAATGCTGTTTGCTTATAATGAGGACATAAGATGGAACTGTGCTATTTATTGTGGGGGGTTCATATCTAAACAAACATTAAAATAAATTAAACGTAAGTTGTAGGAGCTATGCTATTTGGATTAAATTGGTTATATTCATATATGTAAATTAGTCTTTCCTACAGTTACGATAATGTATATTAAGTTAATTTATTAAGGGAATAAAAGTACGACGTATTTTTGTAAAAATTAATATAAATTCGTTCGTTGTAGAAAATTAAATAGTCTTAGTAAGACTCATTGTTGTAGATTTACGAAATTTTTACGTATTTTTAAATTTATCACATATGTCATACTTGTAATCATCGTATTTTTAAGCAAATAAATAAACAGTTCCTTTTTTAAAAGTGATTTTCAAGTTTCCAGATATAAAAATGGCACAGTCAACGGTAGAACTCAACAAACTCAACAAGAACAAATTCAAATAAATACAGTAACGATTCAATCGCAACAGTGCGAGTCACAAATTATTAATTCTTCTAAGTACATATCTTTACATAAAAAATTAAAATAGAAACGCATTCCTTCGGTACGCAAATTTCTTGAAACGCAGCTCAATCAATGAATCGTCCAATTCTAAATGTTGAAATAAAATTTAAGGTATAAATAAACAAGATCACGAAACTTTAATTACCCACTCCGCAGAAATGAAATTAAATCAAAATGAATTACTAATATTATTTAATCAACAAAAAACTAATATTTAATTTTAAAGTGTTACCCTTGTACACACATTAATTTAATAATTTTCCATCAAACCAACGTAATAAAATAAATATAAATAATGAAGGAACCAACTCACAATTTCATGAAATAAATAAATCAAATGAAAACAGTTCACTCCAACTAATTCAAAATAATTCTCAAATTAAAATAACACATTTTGCATCACGAAATGAAATAAATAAAATAAAAACATTACAAACAAAACCAGATATAATAAATGAAACAAAATATTCCGAAATAACAATTAAATTAAACATAAATAATTTTAATAATATAACATAAGGATTCTTAGAAGAAATAATAATAAATAAAAATTAAAAAATCAAAACTCAATCGTAAAAATAAAACCCAATCTTAAATAACTCAATATATGAACAAAAATTAAAATCACTCCCAGTTCAATTAGATCAAATTCCAGAAACTAAGACACAAGAACGTCAAATAAGTTTCAATAATTTACACAAACGTGAACAAATTATTTTAAATATCTTACGACTTGAACACCTTTCTTTAAAATTTTCTATTTAGAAGATTAATTAACTTTCACAAGCGAAATTAAACACGAGATCGACATTAAAGATTCAAATCCAATATTTACAAAAACGTACAGAAACCCTTAGATTCATAAGAAAGAATTAAAGAAACAAATTAAATTTATGTTGGAGGAAAACATAATTCAACCGTCTAACAGCCTCTGGTCTTCACCTGTATAGGTTGATTCAAGCAATGAGCAAAAGTGGCGCCTAGTCATCCATTATCGTAAGCCAAATGATGTAACAGTAGGAGACAAATATCTTTTACCCAATTTAGAAGATTTATTAGAACAACTCGGAAAGTGCGAATACTTTTCTACGCTAGACTCATCAAATTGAGATAAGTAAAAACGATATTCCTAAAACGGCGTTCTCAGTAGAAATCGGTCATTTTGAATACTTAAAGATGCCATTCGGTTTGATGAATGCACCATCTTATTTTCAAGGAGCAATGGACAATATAATGACAGATTTACTTTGACGATAGCATAGTTTATTCAACAACTCTTGAAGAACACATAAAAAGATTAAATTTAGTTTTTGAACGTTTACAAAAGTATAATTTTAAGATACAACCGGATAAATGCGAATGTTTAAGCAACGAAGTGGTATATCTTGGTCACTTGGTAACCAAAGATAGAGTTAAACCAAACGCAATGAAAATCGAAAAGATACAAAACTTTTCCATTCAAAAAATTCAAAATAGTGAGGCTATAGTACTTTTCCTATATTTTTTTTCGAAGAGTTCTTATCATCTCGCTGTATCTGATGAAATTAATTACAAAACTATTTGAATAAAAAAGAAATTAAGAAGGTAACATTTTTTAATCAAGAACACAAATAATCAAGACGGATTCAAAACAGTCTCATATAAGAAAAATCGCCGGCCGGCTAAGAAAAATTTGATAATTGGCTCTGGAGGATCCATTCAGTCTAAGGTCGAAGCGGAACCGAAAAAGACGTGGCTTTTCTTAAAAAGAGTTAAAAATAAGGTCACTTTAGACACAAACATATTGAATTAATAATAAATTCGAAAAAAAATTCTTGTGAAAAAATAATTACTAAAACTATGCACCCAGCATTCAAGATAGGAGCTGATTACATCAACCATGAAAAGCTGACCGATCCGAAAAATTGGCTAGAAGGAGTTATACTTGATCTGGTTGGTTGATAGATAAGGCGTTGAGGTCTTGAAAATCCATATTCATTTGTATATTAAAGTTGTAAATAACTAATATTTTCAAAAATGTGTGTTTATTTTCACTACAATTGTTTCGCAAATTTATTGCTTCTTCAGGTGAATGAAAGTTTACAATGTTGTAAGCGAGCACTAAATATTTTCATATGAGGACAGAATACATACATTTCAGAAAAATATATCAGTTATCGATTATAGATGCTAAGAAAAATGCAAATTCTGCGTTCACTAGTCAGTCTTGTAATAACCCCAGGTCCCTGTGGACCCTTATAAAATCCTGCCAGTCTAAACAAACATGCTGAAATCAATTCCTATATAGACGCTGATTCATTCAATTCGCACTTCGTTAATTTTGCGAATAAACTATTCCAAGACCTTTTCACAACAGAGAATGTGTTACCGGCGCTTCAGCGGAATCGCCGTAACTTTGATTTAATCCGTTTTTTATATAATTATTTTCGGGCAACATAATTTTGATTTTCTTTTTACATCGGTACCCACATGTTTACACTTGTTAGAATCAGCTTCTTAAATCAAATTAGTTTTAAAATGAGTAAAGTCAGTATTACATACATTGAGAGTTTAATTTGTATATTTGTATATATTTAATATAAGTTTAGATAAGTAGCTAGGATTAGGATTTAGTAATATTTCGTGAAAGTTTTACACTCGTAAAAATTTACATAAGTTTTGCGTTACGCCCAAGAAAGCTGTACCAAATATTTTTCCAGGTATTCGCTTCGCCCCAAGGTTTGATAATCCCTTTTACAGCGCTCGGCTGTTTAAAGACAGCCGGCCTATTGTCCGACGTAATTTTGGGAAAGTACGCGAAAAATACTTTGGTACAGCTGCGACATCATTTAATTTAACGATTTATCTGTTTATACGTTTTTATTAATTATTGATTCAAATCACAATCAAATACGACCACCACAAACACCACATCAATCAAGTTATTTTTGTATACATGATTTTAAAATGTATTTTTTTTTTTTGTTATAACCACAACCATCGTCGAAAATTTATAAAAGGGAACATCGTCGTTTAACTACCAATAATGGTAGAAGTCCTATCGTTGGTACGGTGGTTACAACTGCAGCATGTAAAACATTAATTTGTAAATTGTTATTTTTTTTGTAATCAAATTTAATTTTGATTACGCAGTTGTAGCTCCGTACTGGTTCCCGGCGTTAGGCATTTTGAAGAGCGCATGCGCGCGCCCTTTGCGTTACGAGAAGGGATGCAAATACGTCCCCAGCCACTGGTATTAACCAATGGGAGAAGAGCTACCCCACCGCCTTCTCCCTGTAACAAAACTGTTCGAGCTGCCCTGAAACAGTTAGTGGTTATTCGATTTTTGAGGAGTGGTTTTTCAAATTTTAAAGAGTGGTTTTCAAATTGTGATTAAGTGGTTTCTAAAATTTTGAGTTAGTGGTTTTTAAATTTTGAGTAAGTGGTTGTCGTGAATTTCGAACAAGTGTTTTTTTGGAAATTTCGAAGGAGTGGTTTTTTTTTTCAATTTTGACGAAAGTGGTTTTTTCGATTATTTTTTTGAAGAGTGGTTTGTGTGATTTTTTAAAAGTGGTTTTGCATTTTATTAATGATCATTCCTTTTTTTTTTCCTCGTCGTTGAATATCAACTTAATTAATTAATTTTTTTTTTCTTATAAATTAAGTCAACGACGAATCATTTATGATTTTTTTATATACGCGAGTGTAAAATCTTATTTCTAATATCTGTACATTATTTTTTTGTAATTCGTATTTTCGGTTAATGTTCATAGATAGTTTTTTTTTTACTTCGCTGTTATTTGTTGTTTGTTTAATTATTTACGTTTTTTTTTATTTGAATAAATCAAATAATTTATTTGTTGACCACTGAAGGAACTTTTCATTTTGCAATCCTTTAAATCAATTAAAGCCATATCTCGAATCTATGCGTTGTGTGTTCGTGCCATCCAAGCCAAGTTAGAATCCTGGTGTGGAAGAAGACAGCAACTCTAAACCTAAAGGTTTAGGGCAACAAGGGTAAGTAACAGTTTTTTTTTGGAATTATAATATTCACCAAGTGAGCCTAGCCGGAGGTTAACAGGAAGCACCACAACTTCTATTATTTTTGCCTAGCGTGGTGCCCCCCCTGTTACAAATGATCCTATACATTTCATGCATAATATTATTAAACAATTAAATGGTTATTTTAAATTCATTGAGGTTAGTCCTATCAGAGTACGGGATATAGTCAATAGCTTGAAAAGGAGTAAATTCCAAGATATTTATTGAATGAGTACCTGCATCATTAAAGACACAATTGATGTTATTATATCTCCTCTTACTAAGCTGATAAACTTATGCATCGTCTCTGGAATTTTCCCAGATTGTCTCAAACGAGCGCAAATAAGGCCAGTATACAAAAAAGTAGATCCAGAAGAAGTTAAAAACTATAGGCCAATATCGCTTCTACCAGTTATATCAAAGGTGCTTGAGAGGTTATTATACGAGCAAATGGTTGATTTCTTATACAATACCAATACACTTTCTAATAACCAGTATGGTTTTCGCCAGGGACAGTCAACGGTGAGTGCAATTATTGCCTTTATCGAAGAGATCTACAAAAGTTTCGAAGCTGGCACTACCTCTGTGGCTTCTTTAATGGATCTTACTAGTGCATTTCATTGTGTCTCCCATTGGTTCATCTTGCGAAAGCTATATTATTATAATTATACACCTATTGCCTGTCGCATAATTAATTCATTCCTCTATAATAGGCATCAAATTGTGCGTGTTGGTAACTCTACATCAGAGGCATTATCAATATAGCACGGTGTTCCGCAAGGATCAGTACTGGGCCCTTTATTATTCCTACTATATATCAATGACTTGGCTTCACAACAGTTTAACTGTATCTTCACTTTGTTTGCTGATGACACTACCTTATTGAACTCCTCAAAGGATCAAATAACTTTCATCCAGTGTAGTATGAATTCGTCTCTCCAGGCTACTGCGTGGTTTACAGGGAACAAACTATCTGTTAACCCAAGTAAGTCACAGAGGGTAATATTTTCTTTGAAACCGCAGACCCAATTAAGTACTGCTAAATTTCTAGGATTATATATAGATAGTAAATTAACCTGATATAAACACGAAAATGAACTCTCCCGCAATCTTTGTAAGAACATATTTCTACTTAGGCAACTAAGTTATTGCTTACCAGCCGCAGCCTTAAAATCTGCATATTATGCGATAGTACATAGCAGAATTGCCTATGGCATTCTCTAGTATTGTTACGAGACTCTTTGGCCTTCAGAGGCGAGCTGTAAGAGTAATAAGCTCTGTAGGTTATCAAAGCGATTGCCGTTTTTCCTTTAAAGATCTCTGTATCCTTACTCTACCTTGCATTTACATACTAACATGTCTGTAACCTGTATTCTGTCGTTTATCTAGATCATGAAATGGAATAAACTACTTTGCATCCCTCCTAAATAACTCCTTACCTGAAAGAGTAAAAACATTACCTTTAAACAATTTTAAACAAAGAATTAAAACATATTTAATTGATAGGGCGTTTTACTCAATCCACGAATTTACTTCTAGCGATTTATCGCATATTTAATTAGGTAATAATTATAGTCTTAGTCTTCATTGTATTAATTGTACCACTAGAGATTTTATCTTTGGTTTTTATTTGTAACAATATTTATATTTTAATATGTATTTATTTGTATCTATTGTGCTGCTTTGTTTTGTATTTATATTTATATGTTTTGACTTATGTAAACATTTTTGTGCTGACATTAAACTTCTTACTTACTTACTTACTTACATGGTTTCATTATTTTTTGCAATAAAATCATCAACGATTAGTATTTAAAGTTATCATGTATATGTAGATTGGGTGGGTGGGTCTCCTATCAGCAAATCATAAGCAAGGGTTTTAATTAAAAGTTGTAAAATGTAAAGAAACATAAAAAAGTAATAATATTCCTTGCATTTTTCTGAAAAATTTTCCCAATAATTTGCTCAATTTTGGATTCTTTACAAAAATGACAAATCGTTGTAAACATATCCCAAACAATTGGAAAATACAATCATACACGCATTTTAATACATAAAAAGTGTCTTTGAAGCTGATTTCCAGTTTAATAAATCAGTGGAAGAATAGACATCCGTAGGTTTGAGTGGAAGAACATTTTACAAGATGAACTCTGCCCTTCAACTTGCTGTCAAAAGGTATTTGTATGTTTTAAATAGTTTATATCTATTTTGTAATAACTGCAGTTTTTTAAGCAAGTATGTCAAAGAATTAATTAATTAATTAATTAATTGTTAAATAAATATCATGTAACTCCAATGGTTTATTAGCAGTAGGCAAAAAATATCGACATTTTTAATTTTTTATCTATTTCTCGCAGGGTTAAGAACTTTATGAAAAACATGTTTTAATAAAACTTGATCAGTTTCTCATTCCCTTAATATTAATAAAATTTAGAAAAAACGCATCGAGTAAACATCCACTTCCGTTTTATGAATGTTTACCAAAAGCTATTTCAGTTCTAGTTATTAATGATACAACCTTAAGATTAAAATTTCATCTCAAACGGATCATTAGTTTTTAAAATACAGCGCCAACAGACATTCTCATACACGAAAACAATATTTCCCCGATATGTATATTCTATAGGGTCCGCCAATAAGGGCGCGTGAACTTTAAAATTGAATAAAACAAGTTGTGTGTGAGGTAGAAACGAAATTTATTTTTCATTCGAAAGGGTAGTCGACCCCATTAAGTATGGAAGATAACATCGTTCAAATGACCACCGCGGCTCCGTTTGGTAGCCCGGATCCGGGAGGTCCAATTTTCGATGACTCTGGAGCACATATCGGCCTCAATTTGAGCGATGGCGTTGCGTATGTTGACTTTGAGGTCATCGGTGTTTAGAGGCTTGTTGGCGTAGACCAGCGACTTGAGATAGCCCCAGAGAAAAAAGTCTAAAGGCGTTAAATCGCACGATCTCGGTGCCAGTTGATATCGCCTCCGCGCGAGATGACCATGTCCGGAAATCGCTCGTGCAGAATGTCCATTGTGGCATGGGCTGTGTGGCACGTGGCGAAGTCCTGCTGGAACCACATGTCGTCCGTGTCCATATCATCCAGTTTAGGCCAAAAGAAGTTGGTTATCATCGACCTGTAGCGCTCCCCATTGACGGTTATGGCCGCCCCAGCTTCGTTCTCGAAAAAGTACGGACCGATGATGCCGCCGGCCCAAAATCCACACCAAACAGTGACTTTCTGGGGATGCATTGCCACTTGGTAGACCTCGTGTGGGTTGTTCTCACTCCAAATGCGGTAATTTTGCTTGTTCACATACCCGTTCATCCAGAAATGAGCCTCGTTGCTGAAGATGATTTTTCGGCCAAAATGGGGGTCTGCTTCCAACTGCTCCAGAGCCCAGTCAGCAAACGCCCGACGCTGTCTGTGGTCGTTTATCTTGAGCTCCTGGGTCAATTGGATTTTGTACGGGTGCAGACCCAAATCTAGATGCAAAATTCTGCGAGTTGATGTCTCCGAAAGGCCAAGTTCCTGTGCACGACAAAAAATGGACTGCCTCGGGTTCTCGCGCACACTCTCACGGACAGCAGCGATATTTTCGTTCGATCGGGGGTTTCGTCGACGTGTCAGTGTTGGCTGGTTGTTTACTGAACCAGTCGACTCGAATTTGCCCAACAATCGACGGATAGTCGACTCTACAGGCCGATCATCGCGACCGTAAAATGGCCGAAGTGCGCGGAACGTTGCTCGAACTGATGACCCATTTTCGTAAAACAATTTAATAATTTGCACGTGCTGCTCGACACTCAAACTTGCCATGGTGATTTGGGGTTATATACTGAACAAATGACAGCAACTTTGACAGCTCTACCTCGAACAACATGGCCGCACCCTTCCGGCAAACTTCGCGCGTCCCTATTGGCGGACCCTTTATATAGGGAAAGTAAAAGACATTAAATCATTTCTTAGCCTTACAGAATATTACCGAAGAGTCATTAATAATTATTGAAAAATAACAAAACCAGTTTCGAAGCCTTTAAAGAAAGATATTAAATTTAATTTTGATGAAAATTATCAAAAATCGTTTGAACTTTGCAAAAATTTATTAACAACAGCACCGATAGTACATAGGTACACATTAAACCAGGTGGAGATTACTTTTATCAGAATATGATTACGAAATAATTTATAAACCCGGAAAAATTTTCAAGAATAAAATTAAACGCTTTAACAGTTTCAAATAATTCCGAAATATCAAAAAAATTAACATGAATGAGAAGAAAGCGAAATAATGAAATAATAATAAGAAATAATAAGAAGTCACAACGACATTATAAGTTTTATTCCCACAACTGAAAATTCAGATGCACCTCACATACAAACAATAATTAAAGAAACTTGTCCAGACCCACAAAATCAAAAGTTAAATTTAACAGAATTACTAACAATTAAACAAAGCATTAAACTAGCTAACAGGAAATATTATTTAATTAAAATTCCAACGTTCAAATTAGAAGCGTTAAGTTATTAAAGATTTTTTCAGAATTTTATACAAAATAAAAGATCAATTACCACCATATATTGTTTAAACAATATAAAACATCTTCCATTAACTGAAATATTAAGTTACATTTAAAGAAATGAAGAATTAAATAAAGTTACCTTTACAATATGTCAAGACATTGTAAAAGTTTCACCTGAAAATGAAAGGCAACAAATTCTTGAAAATTATCATTGAAGTAAAACATCCACAGATAAAGGAATTAACGAAACATTTAGAAGAATAACAGATTTAAAAAGCGAACTTTATTAAATCACGATACATGTAATAAAATGAAAAGAAACACATACATTGATTTATTAGAAATTCAGCTAAATAATAAAATATTAACGATAGTATACAACTTCTCTAAATTTTCTGAAGCATATCCAATAAAATATAAAGAATCGATATCAGTCGTAGATAAACTTTTGTTATATTTCCAACATTTTCCAATACCAAAACGAATCCACACTGGCTCGGGTAATGAATTCGATAACTATCATTTGCAAGATTTAGCAAAACTTTAGAAATTCATGCTAATATTTAGCGCAATTACACATCCACAATTCAATGTAATAGTGGAAAGATTCAACGCATCACTCTTAGACAAATTATGTGCATTTCATCTCGAAAATCCAAAAAAATCTATTAATGAATGAATCCCTTCGCAATTAAATCATACAAATAAAATTTACACCAGAACAAATAATATTTGGTCGCAAAAGAAACGATGGAGAAAATTAAGCGAAACAGAGTTAGTAACAATCACGTAAAAACGAAATAAAAAATACAGCGAATTACATTACGAAGTGAAAACACGTATTCAAAACTTAAAGGAAAAACGATTTGACAAACACGGGAAAAATACAATTTAAAACAGATGATTTATTATATTTAAAATAATTGGAAATAATATGAAGAATAAATACAATGGTCCATAAAGAGTAACTCGAATAATTTATCATAATACAGTTGAAGTAAAGCTAAATTTTAATAAAACTTTCATTGTTAATTTTGATAGACTAAAACCAGCAATTATTGCAGGGTGTTCATTAAGGCTAGAGCAACAATAGAACCGATAAAAAGTACAACAGGCATAATTTACCAGATTGAAGGAATAATTAAAATTTCTAATAATAATTGGAAAATAATAATTTACAAAAACCACACCTTAATCAAAGAATCATTTAAAAGAAGATTTTTATCGAAAACATGTTAAACAAAGAAACTGCAAATCCAAAATAAAAATTCAGTTTTCAACCAAATTATCATTTTTTAACACAATCAATAATCAAATAATTGAAACATTCAATGAAATCACCCTTACTACACAAACACGTTATAAACACGGAATAGGCTTAGTTTGAAAATTAATTATAAGAAACTTAAATGCATCGGACGGAGAATATTACAACGAATGCATAAATAAAATCGAAAGAGATGAAAAAAGTTCAACTACTAATTAAAAACCAAATTCAGTTAGTTTCTACAACAATTAAAAATTTTAATAACACTTTGAGAATTATAATAATTAATGATGAAACCACATTTAGTAAAAATTTACAAATGATTCAAAAATCTCGCCAAGATAATGTCGAATCAAAAAGATTTTACTAAATACTTAATGATGATTAATCTAATTATGTAATAAAACTCTATTTTTTGACACTTTAAACGATTTTGGACACTTTCAACAATTTAATATAGACTATAACTTTTGCACGATTAAAAATCTTGCACCCATCAGTAACACACCCACATTTACTCTTAAATATGAGACAACACACCTGTTTCACACAATAATTCTTATAAATACATTGTGATTGCGAGAGAAAACAAAACAATAAATGAAGCAGAATGCTCAGATTGAATTGAAGAAAAAATTAAAATTTGTATCATTATCCAAAAAACTATTTCTCAAGACTAACCATGTGAAGTTAATAATGTTAATGGAATCCTCGATTTCCAAAAATTGTGACAAATTACTAATGGATATCGATGATTAATGTACAAAAGTTAAAAAAAATTAAAGTCTAATCACAGTAGCAAAACAGCTACCAATTAGAAAATTTTGTCCAAATTTTGATTTGATCGAGTGGTTCTGTCCCCAGGGGGTCGTATAATCTCATGGGAACTCTTAATAAAAACTCTTTAGATGAGTAAAACTCTCTAAAAACATGACGCGGCGTCTGGGAACACGCGAAGTTCCCGAGTAAAGAAGCAAATTTTGATAAGGTGAACCCATTCGCCATATCAAAATTCATTCAGAAAAATATTGGAAAAACTGGTGTTGTAAAGAAAATAAGAGAGGGGCTAATGATACAGGTATTAAGCAATCCTGTAGAATGCTTAGAATGGATAAATTCTTAGATTATGATGTAGAAGTAAGTGTGCACAAATCTTTGAACTATTCCAAGGGGATCATTTATTGCCGAGACCTTATCACATGCAACGATGAGGAAATCTTAGATAATTTAAAATCCCAAAATTGAATCGAAGAATCAAGACCAAATGTGAGAGACAACTGGTTAACATACCTTCAATTGTGTTAACTTTGAACACAACTGTCTTACCTTAAAGGATTAATGTTGCGTTTTACCAAATTGAGGTAAGGCAGTATATTCCTAGTGTGTTACGTTGCTTCCGCTGCCAGAAGATTGGACATACCTCGGCGAGATGTGTCAGTCCTGCGATTTGCTCATGTGGCAAACAAATACATAAGGGTACGGAGTGTATGGAGCCATTTACATGTGTAAATTGCGCTGGATACAACTCTGCGAGGTTCAGCGACTGACCTTCTCTGTTATAAGAACGATCCATACATGAGCTGAGAACAGTAGAAAAAATAACTTAGTTTGAAGCTAAAAAGAGACTGTCAGTTCCAAGAGCCCCAGTAGCATCAGTTTCATATGCACAAGCAACAACAAAGAAATTTAAGCAGATTGTCACTCAAACTGTCAAGAATGCTTTAGATGATATAATAAACAGTGTAGGAGAATAATCACAAGTAAAAGAAAGTGCCTCTGCAGATGAACAAAAATCTGCAAAACAAGCAAAAATTTCACAAGGAACTCCTGTTTTGGGAGTTCCCGTTTCCTACTCCCAGCCGGAGAAGGAAATCATTGCTCTGACGACCATTTCGGCGGACGCCAGAACAATTTTTTTATAAGATATGTACGTATATCGTGTATTGTTTTTATTTTTTTTATTTTGTAAGAATAAAGAATAACCCAGCAGGCAAAGCGACTTGTTGAATAGCCCAAAGGGAAGGACAAGTTAAGGCCAATACCTCTGGGTCAGATAACAGACCAGCGAATTCTGACTCCGGTTCTCAGCACCGGAAAATGTCATTTTCATTTGTGAATGAAGTCTCTGTATTGTCTATAATTTTAGCTTGTTGATTATATTGTTGTCTTTGTCTTAAACTTTATTTATTTTAACAGAGTTGGGACAAATAGTCCAGTAAAATTGCCGTGGTTGCATATCGCACATCGACCAACTGAAGATCATTCTGCGAGAATACAGTCCTTTCTGTGTATGCCTGCAGGAAACCCTCTTTAGACCTGAACAAGAGTTTTCATTAAGGGGCTACAGCATCCTTAGGGAAGATGTTGCCCCACGCCAACGGCCAAGGGAGGGGGGAGTAGGTATACTCATAAGAGAAAGATGTATGTATATGCAATTAACAGAACGGATCTTCAGACCGTAGCCTGTGTGATCAGAGCGCAAAGATCTTACGATATACAACATTTATCTCCCAGATGGCAACTGGGAGTGTAACAAAATAAATCCTACGTAAAAAAACCTTACCGTTTTTAAACGAAAAATCGACTCTTGGAAGAACTACGACAAAGGCTACCGTCCATCATAAGCAATTGTGATGGAGGTAACACGTTCACAGAGCCTTGTGATGTAGCGGAAGTCCTAGCAGTACAATTCTCCAGCACTAGTAGTTCTCCTAATTATCAACCTGAATTCTTGCGTATGAAAAATGAACTAGAAGCCCCACTGGACTTTCGCACAGATCCGGATCTTAATTATAATCATCCATTTTCAATGGAAGAGTTGGAGGAGGCACTTAGGTCGAGCAATGACTCCTCTCCTGGCCCGGATAATATCCCCTACAAAATGATTGAAAATCTTTCATACAAATCGAAAACCCATATACTCTCACTGTTTAATTGAATATAGGAGAAAGGGAAATATCAAGACCTATGGAGAGAAGCAATTATTGTGCCCCTTCTCAAGACTAGAACAGATCTAAATCTTGCTTCTAGTTATCGCCCGGTTTCATTGACTTGCTGCTTGAGTTTTTTTTTTTTTTTTTTAAGTCAATAGCCGATTGGTATGGATTCTCGAGTCGCGAGAACTTATTGTACCCGCGTACAATAAAACGGTATACCGCAGGGCTCTACAATTAGTGTAACCTTTTTTTTCCCTTGCGGTAAATGATATAGCAACTTCCGTATGTACCCCCGTACAAACGTACCTGTATATCGACGACTTAGCAATCTATATGGCCGGAGATACCATCCCAGCTATATGTAGACAATTGCAGAGGAGCATTGATAACATCATTCGAGACGCTAGCTCGTGTAGTTTTCGATTTTCAGAGACATAGATGGCATGTATCCATTTTTATTGTTTGCAAAAACCACACAGGGAGCCTAGTATACATATCAATGGTTCTGTTATTCAATGTGTCGACAGTTATCGATTTCTAGGGCTTATTCTCCACAGGAGTCATTCCAACCCCACATTAATGACTTTACTATAAGGTGCAAGAAGGCACTTAATCTACTTAGGTGCCTTTCTAACATAAATTGGGGTGCGAGCAGAGAGGTTCTGCTGCGGCTGTATCAGGCTCTGGTTCTGTTCAGGCTTGACTTCCGCTACTCGTAATTCGTAGTTATAAGTCCTAGATTCGATACATTATGCAGGTATACGTTACGCTACAGGAGCTTTTATGAATAGTCTCTGCTGTGATGCCGGGTTACTACCCTTAAAGTACAGACGTCTTCGGTTCGCTTTGCGATTTGGAACATCTGTACGTAGTAGACATAAATTTTGAATGTTTTAATAAAGCAGAGACATATCGAAAATATGGGGTTGTGCGAAGTACCACCATGGATTATCCCTACCGCACGGATAGTAGTAGACTTGCTGCAATACTTCAAAGAAGATAGGCCAACAACAATCTTTCGGGTAAAATTATTAGAACTCTTAGATAAATACTCAGACTCTTGCTGCCTATATACGGATGGATCTAAAACCGACACCGGAGTTGGATCAGCTATTGTAGCTGAATCTACTCCTCACTCTTGGTAGTTAGATCCAATTTCCACCGTATATACTGCTGAACTATACGCAATATTGAAAACGCTCCACTACTTCGATATGTCTAGGAGTAGTACATTCCTCACCATATCAGATTAACTCTCTTTCCTACAAGGCATCGCGGACAGCCAAAATAATGATCCGCTCGTACAGAACATCTTTTCTGCTCTGTACCATCTGTAACGCACTAGCAAGCATGAGCTGTTCGTCAGGCATCTCGCATATCATATTGACTATGCCATGTGTCGGCCTGACGATGTCAAGGTCGGCGTTACGGCATTAGTCAACAAAGCATGGCAAAGGGAATGGGAGAGCCCCGAGAGTAAGCTGAAAGCTGGAAACTCTTCGGTCGCAGGTAGGAGACTGACCCGCCTACGAATGGGTCATACCAACATGACCCATTCTTATCTCCCGACCGGTGATGAAGCACCCTAACGGTGAGGCATATAATAGAGGAATGTAGAGCCTACACAGGTCAACGTGTACGGCTGAAGCTCCGAAGTAATGTAGTGTATGATTTGAGCAATTCTGTTTTGTCGGTAGAAACTGTCGTTGCTTTTCTGCAAGCGACAGAACTTCTACGCAGAATTTAAGGGTACTGTTAGGACCAATTTGCCGTGCTGAGCAGTTTTTAATTTGTTATGCATCGTCTATACATGTTAATTTATTATCAGTGTTAAGTTATTTTGTGAACGTACGTCTCGCCTAGTTGGCCCTTTACACCAACTAGTTCGAGTGATTTTATCGTATTCGTTTTCTATTGTTTTTGTTGTCAGGCACTTTACATCCATCAACGGTTTTATCGTTTTTTTTTTTCTTCTAGCTTTAGGTTTTATCTTAGTGTCTAGATATAAGTTTTAATTTGTGTCGCCCCTCCATCATGTTGGGTTTTTATACCAACTTGGTGGAGTTGTTCTTATCATTGATGTTTGTATCGCGCCCATCTCCCCTAGATGGATTTCTACACCAACTAGGTTAAGTGATTTAAATTTATTTTGTTAATGTCTATCTCACCTAGTTGGCTTTTTACACCAACTAGGTCGAGTGATTTTATCGTATTCGTTTGAATTGTTTTTGTTGTTGGGCACTTTACACCCGACAACGGTTTTATCGTTTTTATCTAGTTTTAGGTTTTATCTATATGTTTAGTTTTAATCTGTGTGTCGTCATTCCACTGATGTTGGCTTTTGACACCAACTTGGTAGATTTGTTTTAATCTTTAATGTCCTATAATGTCTTGTCCTTTCTGTTGCCAGGCTTTTAACACCTAGCGACGGTTTTACTGTAGTGTGTTGTCTCTTGTCGTTATTTTACTATATATATTAATTTATTTTGTGAATATACGTCCCGCCTAGTTGGCTTTTTACACCAACTAGGCGAGTATTATTATTATTAAAAAGCTAAAGAAAAAGAAAGAGAATAGCGGCTAATGGCCCTAGAAGTTGATGCCACAAAAAAAAATATATTTTGGATAAAATTTAAATGCTCCTTAAAAAGGATATTTTAAAAGATCATCCGACCCAGACGGCGGCTCCGACCAGGTTTCTGTTGTCCCTAAATATTTAACTACTGCAACGTCAAGTAAGCAATTATAAGAAGGCCTTCGATTCAAATATCCAAAAGATACGACTTTGGTAACGAAGACATCACATATCAAGCCTCATCGGTACAAATCCAATCATCTTCAAGGACTCACAAGAAGGTGTAATTTTCAATTTTAAATAAAATCTTAATGAAGGAGGTTTTATAACCTAACATTCAAGAATTACAAAGTACTATATTTTAATGCAAACATGACGTCATTTGCATGTGCGATATGCCATCAAAAATTATTTTTAAGACAATAATTAAAATTCTGCCTCGATTGTTTGCGGTATTGTTTCAATTTGCAAAGAAATATTTTTCTTGCATTAAGCAAATGGGGTCCGGAGCCTCTCCATTGTAATCGAATTGACAACAAAAAAGCGGCAGCTTTCTTTCCCTTCAACGAGATAATGCCTTTAATTAGCGACTAGATATGAATGCCTTCCGGACAAATATTAAAACTGGATCTGAATGCAGCCGGATTGTTCCTCGGGAGTTCGGAGCTCACAATTAATAAGGTCAAGTGTTTCATTACAGACGAGGGGGGGCGGCGGCGGCGTAAGGGAAGGGTAGATTTAATAACGCGTATTTATAAAGTTGAGAACAATGTTTGCAAATTTATGCAGGCGGACAACAGATTAAAAATATTCATGGCTAATAAAAATGGAATTTAATATCCGCCCTCTTGTTCCCAAAGGGGTTGCAGGAATATCTTCCTGATGTTTGATGTCCACTGTAGCAGCGTTTATTAAGTCCTTGCGATTCAGGGAAATTTGTACATGAGATAAAAATTACCTATTCTTTGGAATTGACACAGTGCTCATTATTCACTCATTTTACCACAGGCAAAATAATTATATACGATAGAATTTTTAATTATTATTTCATAGTTTTTGTAATAACAAAGATAATATATTACTATTAAAACTACGTGTATTTATTTTAGACACGTGCGCTATGATCGATAAAATTAAAAATATATATATATATACTACAGATGAAGATATTGTGCTCGTGGCTTTTACAAGTTAATATTTGTAGTATTTCTAATAATCTGGAGATAAATCCAGCAATATTCCTCGAAATTAACTGTCCATTCGGATCACGTCCTATTTCGGATTTGCTTTAACTCTGCTGAAATGTGTGGGGTGTGCCCTTAAGCACATCTGTGTCCAGAGTTTATTTACTTCTAACATTTATATTCGTTCGCTGACTCTACTATCTTCGACATATAATCCCCTCTAATAATTGGATTTAATTCAGTAAATACGTAGGAATATTTACATTATTTAATGTGAATAAAATTCGATGTACTAGTTTTACGAAAATCTTTTAGACGAATTTCCAGCAAGCAGATTTCCAAATGTGTTTAGATTAACTCGCACAATTGGATGGATCCGAAATGTAAATTTCATCAAAAACATCATTTATCTTGATTGCATTGTGCATTGAGGTGTTCATTTTCACGATAATGTAGTGCAGCGAGGAAAGGTTTTTACGTTCATTTGGGCATGTATAATTGCCGCAATTTCAATGTAACCGCGGAATCTAGGTCGAAACATAAGGAAACCTCATTTACACAGACACTAATGTTTTCCTATACTCGTTTACTTATTGTAGCGACAGAGTATTTGAATAGTAGGCAACATACAATTTAAGGCTTTTACGGTTTATTGTATTTGTAATGAATATTTGTACTAATATCTTTTGTACCTATTTTATACATTCTTTTTAAAGTTCTATTATCTAGTCTATTTATTAGACACATAAAATGACATTTTAATAAATAATATATCTGTTTCATATGTATATAAATGCAAAAGTTAAAAATTAAATAATTACTAGGAAAATAATTAATTGATAACATAGATTTCATGAAATTAATTAAATTTTCTATGTATGCACACGTAACTTTCTATAGAATTGGAGTGCATTGGCAATATAATTAACACGAAACTGTAATACGTAAGGGAGCTTATCGATTCATTGAAATGCAGAAACACGTAGGCCCTTTGAACTTGTCCGCCACATTTAAATGAGCTGACTAATGGAAAAACGTGACCAGGGTTTTCCGCCGACAAAGGTTAGCTCATCACTTATGAAACGTATAACATATATATTATTGAATTCGAGAATAATAATATTCATCAATAACACGCAGATGCCTGAAGCTTTAATACCCTTCATATAAATGCCGTTGGTTCTAATATAAAATCTAAACTGAAATAGTCCATTGGCAATTATTAGAAAATTAAACGAACAAAAGTTTAAATAAGAATAAATCAAGAACATAAGTAGATAAGGTTGGCATAAAGAGTCTTCATCAATTCAGATTTAAATTCTGGGACATTATGTATAAAAATATTAAAGATATTATATTAAAAATATAAATGATATTATTTCAATATTCCTGCACTATTCAAATAAAATAGAAAATTTTACACCTCTCCGAAAAATTTGCCAATAATACCCATCTCCTTGATACCATTAAAATAGCAATAATGGATAAAAAATAAATGCAAATCTAAGACATTTATGCCACACCACTTAATAATCATCCCCAATCACCCCTCCTTTACAACATTTTTTGTTAGACCTGTATAATCCCAACCCTACATATTTTGATCCTTTAAACTACTCCCTTATCTTTGCCGCTGATACCACCATTATGGCCCATGCTTCATCTCTTCAGGTTGCACAACAATCCCTTCAAAAATCATTCAATGTGATCCATTCCTGATGCTCCAAATGGCGTATAAAAGTCAACCCCTCCAAATCCAAACTCCTAATTCCGCATCACAAAAGTACACCACACTCCCCCTCCATTATCATAAACAATACCATAATTTACCCTACCTACTCCTGTCAATACCTAGGCAACCTGTTTGATTCCCAACTCTCCTTCAAAGTCCATGCACAAGCTATAAAGGTCAAGATTAAAACTAGAGCCCGATATTTCCGAGCTGTAACTTACAAAAACCAGGGTATTTCTACCAAAACTGCAGTGACAATATATAAAGCCATTTGTCGACCTCTTATAGACTACAGTGCAATCCTTTTCAACCAAATCCGTTCTTCCACTCCGACCATCATAATTAACCCCCCAACCTTCTACACATTAATAAACAGAATGGTTGCGACCGTTACTACGTGGTAATCCATACTTTCACTCAATTGAAAAATTCACTATTATTTGTGGGTAAAGCAAAGTGAATTTTTCAATTCAGTTCTACACATTAGTATAAATAGAACTCTTTCATTAATTTGCTTCACTTGAAT
>OZ018389.1:24722969-25021599 GCA_963969525.1 Ontholestes murinus
ATATAATATATATATATATATATATATATATATATATATATATATATATATATAAGTTATATAGCATAGATTTATATTTAATAATTAATAATTGTTTATTATAATTATAGTGGCCGCTAATGCATTTGCATGCTGCATTAGCGTAATTGTAACAAAGCGTAGGTTTATCTTAAGTATTATGTTTCATTGAGAGAATTGTTATTTCATAAGTTAGTCAGTCTAGATTTTGTTCCTGTACCGAGCAGACGTTCTGCAAGCTACAATAAAATAATTTCTTTTTAAAAACACAAGTCGTTGTACCCGAAAAATAACTGGCGCAGTCGGTAGGATTGGCCCGGACGAGTAAAAGAATATTACTTGGTTTTCGTTTCAACGAATTCATCGGGCTAAACCCAAAATATCCACGTGGACATCCATCACTCAAGGAGGACCCTCCAAGCATCGAGGACGAAGTCCAAGTACCCTGAGTGTCACGGCGAAGGTCTACAACATTCCAGAGAGAGTTCCCGCATCGAATCATCGAATCCGAGACTCCGATGGAAAAAATAACAATTTTGTGAGTACAATCAAGTGTTTTAGAGGTTATTCGCGTAGCTCAATAACGTCGCGGTAAAACAAAAGGTACGTCCTATGAATAAGGACGGGGAAGTAACAAAATCAGATTCATTAAATATAGAAGTAGAACCACTCCGTACAAACCGGGATCGCTCAAGATCACCTATCGCAGTACGAAATAATAATAGTAATACAGTAAATAATAACATTACAATAATGGCTAACGTGCTAAAACCCGAATATTTAAATATGATACCCGAATTTAGTGGGGAAACAGAGCTTCTTTCTAGATTCATTGATGTGTGTGAGAAATTAGTCACTAAGTTTTATAATACAGTCGATGTAGCGGATTTTCAAAACGAATACCTAATGTCTAGCATTTTAGCGAAAATAAAGGGTGAAGCAGCAGTAAATATTTCTTCCAGCGTAATCGCGAGCTGGAACGATTTAAAAAATGCGCTACTCAACGCATACGCGGACAAACGTGACCAGTACAGCTTGAATTACGAGATAACGTTATTAAAACAGAACATTAACGAGTCCCCTTTCGATTTTTATAACCGAGTTCAGAATTTGCTAAATCTACAAATTTCCTATATGTCGAATCACATCGCGAACGCGATGGAACGGTATTACTTATCGATATTTTTTAGAGCGAATGCACTGAGAGTTTTATTGCGCGGGTTAAAGGAACCAATAGGTTCTCAAATGCGTACAAAAAATCCAACTGATTTGAATGTCGCTTTACAAATGCTAACAAACGATTTTCAACTAGAAATCACAACGAACAAATTAGATAAAATAAAATTGAACCAAAAACCTTATTATCAACAGAAATTTAATAATAACGATCACAGACAAACAAACATCGCAAAACCACCATTCGGTGGGAGTAGAAATTTTTATTTTAACCAGCCCCGTCAAAACTATCAATTTTATAACGCACGACCTAATTCTCAAATTAATCAGCCTCGCCCACAAATTATCAACATAACAATCAACGACCTAATTTCCAAAATAATAAATACGCTATTAGGACTTATTAACGGTCGGTTTGTTCGGTTCCCCGTTAATTTACCCTTGATAGGAAATAACTAGCTCGTCAGAGATGCACAATCACTAAAGGAAATTAAGTTGAGGTTAATTTAGAACAATTTATATGGATGTTGAATTTATTCACGAAGAAAAGTAAAAAAAAAAACACGTTTAGAAACTTCCGCGTTATGTTGCAAATAAATTTTCAACGACAAAATGAAATAAACAAAACAAAAAAATATACATATATACACAGAAACAATAATGTACAAAATAAATTACAGTGATAATAACAGAGGGTTAACTTACTCGTTGATCAGCAGAAGACGAAAGAGGATGAGTGTAGGAGGGCCATGCCTTATATACCGGAAAGGCCTACCCTCGACCCCTCTGACCGTCTTGGTGCCCACTGTTTTACAATTTAGATAAATCGTAGATAAAACCTAACTAAATGTAATCTGATCTAAGTTTGCCGTGGATCAACGCATGTAGATTGAAAATACGCATCTGTACATATATCACATGCGTTGATCGCCGGCTGAATGTGTGTATAATTACAAATAAAACCGATTGATTAGGATCGAGTAAGTCTCCTGATAGCGTGATGCATATCAAAAGATGCGGAATTAAATTTTGCATCTTTTGATATACTTGTTACTTTGGTCCTGTGTTGCAGACGAACCATTTCTTAGGAAAATTATAAAAAATTTCCTTCTCATGGTACTATCTTCTTTATGTTGCATCACTACTTCTAGGGCGTGTTTGGTATCGGTATGATGGTCTTTCTCTTCGCTCGATGACTGTGTGATTGGCTGTGTTCTTTAACTCGCGGTTTTCTTTATGTCTTCTAATCCGCGAAGATGATGCAATTTTCACATCCGGTCAATCACCCATTGTTTCCGTTGGCAGGGGTAAAACCATGACGTCAGAGGAAGAGAAAAAAAACGGGCGTACATGTGCACGGCGTATTTCCAGGAACCGAGAGGCTCCTTTTGGGTGGAATTTTTCCGTTTCCCATCGTCGGTGCGGAACCTTTTTAAAACAGGTAGCTGCTTCCCCCGTTGCTTGGATGGATTATGATGAGGTACCGATCTTTGGTCCTAGGTGCCCTTTGTGTCAGATATGAGCGTGAAAGATTTCGTCTGCAACCCTAGGTACGCATATTTGTTATTGGCGCGAAGTTAACTCATTTGATGAATAAGTTAGAAAAAAAAGGTGTTAGCGGGGCTTGTCAACCAGTGCCGATAACAATTCGGCCCCGTCAAATGAGTGAACATCGTCCAATCAGGCATAATTGTACATACTGTGAAAAAAAAAACATGTAATGATCATAATACAGGATATACATAATCTTCGCAGATTTCCTGTTGTCGTATTCTTGGGCGCCACAATGGGTATTGGGTGGAGATAGACTGCCCATTGTCAGTCTGTTGTCCGTTTGCCGTGGCCTGGGGAACTCAGTCTCGGTGAAAACTGCCTCGTTTTCTACGCACTTACACTTACACTATTCGCGCACTGTCGTCCTTAGAGGGGGGCTAAGTAGTGTCTCTAGTTTCAGGAAAGTGTCTTTTCTACGGGACACTAGGCACTTGGGCCGGGCGTTGGCGGGCACTCCTGGGGGTCTGGACTGGGGATTGAAGTCTCCTTCCAAGGTCCTGGTCGAATGTCATCGGCGTGGATTCTTACATTGCGTCCGTTGCGGTTAATTATGTACACACGTCCCTCGATGCCGTCCATGACCGTGAATGGTCCCAGCCATTTCGGGGCGAATCCTGCAGGGTTTTCGGAATCACTTAGTGCGTTGTTCCTGATGAACACCTGTTGTCCCTTAGAGAATTTAGCAGGTTCGTTACGTCGATCATAACGACGTATGTACAGATGCTGTTGTTTTTTAATAGTGTCCCTGTCCTCCTGTATTTCTCTTATTGGATAGTCTGATGGTATTAGACGTTCTGCTGGGCGAGGCAGATCATATCCTAAGAGAGCGTGTGCCGGGGTGACTTTTGTTGCAGCGTTCATCCGAGACCGTAGTTCAAAGAGAATGGGCTGTAGGTGATTCATCCATTGCTTTCCAGGTTGCCCCTGTAGTCGAATCCGCAGGCACTTCTTTAGTTCCTGGTTTCGTCTTTCTGTTGGATTAGCCTGGGGGTGGTAAACTGGAGTATAGTATGCTTCTATGCCCCACTTTTGCAGTTGTTCTTGCCATCTCTTTGCCACGAACTGAGGACCATTGTCACTGATTACGACCCTTGGGTACCCGAACCTGTGGAACACTTCTTCTTCCAGTAGCTTCAAAATATTACCTGTTTTGGCTTGGCCGAGTGGAAACGCTTCCACCCATTTGGTAAATAGATCTGTCGCTACGAGGATGAACCTCTTCTTCGTGCTCGTAGCCGGGTATGGTCCCATCAGATCCACCGCTATCGTGTCGAATGGTGCTTTTGGAACACGTGCCTTCATTGGAGTTTTCTTCTGGTTCTTTCCTCTCTTTGAGGAGATACAGATAAGGCATCTCTGGACGTGTTGCTTCACGTCCGAAGGTAGCGTAGTCCAGAAGTAACGATTTCTGATACTCCTTAAGGTTTCGTCACGTCCTGGATGGATCGCCTCGTCATGCAGTGCGTGTAGAACGCGAGGGATTGCCGTCGTGGGTACGTAAAGGATTCTGTTCTGATTTTCTTTTGATTTCCGATACAGGTATCCTTCCAGTTCTTCCCATAGCTGATTTGCTTCTACCCATTCGCTGTGGGTTTGATCTGCCAGTAATTGCAGCATACACTGCGTGTCCTCATCGAGATCTTGTGCTTCTTTTATGGCACAAGCTAACGGGAGTGAAATCACATTCAATTGTGGTGGAAGTACTTCTCCTCGGTCTGCTAGGTCTGGTATGTCCTCGATGAAATTACGTTCCGGTTCTCGACTAAGTACGTCCGGCAGCTGATTATCTTGACCTCGGCAATGGCTAATCTCGAAGTCAAAATTTTGAAGGGTGAGAGCCCACTTTGTTAATTTTGACTTTTGGTCCTTAAATTTTGACAGCCAGGTTAATGCCTTGCTATCCGTAATTACCTTAAAATGACGGCCTTCGAGGAGGGGACGGTACCTTTGTAGTGCCCACACCAGTGCTAAGCACTCCTGCTCATTAATGTGGAATTTCTTCTGGGTGTTGTTTAATTTTGCCGAGTCAAAAGACACTATTCTTTTCTCGCCGGATTCTGTAGTTTGGAAAAGGACGGCTGATATTCCTTGTTGTGACGCGTCTGTTTGTACGGTATATGGCAGTTCGGGTAAGGGCCGGTGTAGGTGAAGAGGCTGTTGAACGCGTAGTCTTAAGAGTTCAATCGCGGCCGTTGCTGCTGGTGTCCATTTGAACGGGCGTGATGTGGCAGTAAGCTCGGTTAGAGGAGCGACAATCTCTGCAAATCCTTGAATATACTGCCGAATCCAATTACAGAGCCCTAAGAATTTACGAAGTTGTCGGCGTGTTTTCGGCAACGGCTGGTTTGCAATTTGTTGAAGGTGCTTCTCTTGAGGTCGGGTCCGATCGGCGTCGACAACGTGTCCAAGGTACTTCAGCGATGGTTTCCCGAATACACATTTTTCACTTCCTAATCGAAGATCGTATTGGTCTAATCGTTCCAGGACTAACGCTAGATGTCTTATATGATCCTCCGGTGTTTTAGAAAAGACGATTATGTCGTCTAGATATACGGTTGTGAATTCATGAGTCAACCCGGCAAAGATTTCTTGAGTCATTAGCCTTTGGAAGGTAGTTGGGGCGTTCTTTAGTCCGAATGGCATCACTTTGAACTGATAGTGGCCCCCGTCTGGAGTTGAAAAAGCTGTGTATTTCTTTGACTCCTCCTCCATGGGTATCTGCCAGTATCCACTTTTTAGGTCCAGTGTAGAGAACACTTTTGCATCTCCCAAATCACGTAAAGCCTCTTGAATCACTGGCATTGGTGTCGGTTCGGAAACGGTGATTTCATTCAGCTTTCTATAGTCTATGCAAAAGCGTGCTTTCCCATCTTTCTTATGGACGAGTACGATAGGGGAAGCATATGGGCTATTACTTGGCTCTATAATACCTTGGGCCAGCAGATCTTCAACTTGGCTATCTATTTCCTTTTTCCGGGCGGGGTTGACACGATATGGGCGAATCCGTATTGGTTTCGTGGACGTCAGTTGAATCCTGTGCTCGGTTGTGCGAATCCGGTGGGCAAACTGGTCTTTGGGTTGGAATGTGCGAGCGAATCTTTCTACTAGCTCTGCAAAATGTTTCGCTGTGTCTCCAGTGAAACTGTTATCCAACTTTGGTATGGGATTCGAGTTTTTCTGTGGAGCTTCATTCGTCCATCTAATGGTTTGTCGTAGGCCGGTTCCGAGATGTATTCTCGCTTGGCTGCAATCAATGACAGCGTTATGCTTGGTGAAGAATCCGATACCTAAGATCGCTTCGAATCGCAGTTCTGGCATTACGAAGAAATCTTCCCGGAATTGTTGTGTGCCAAGCTTAAATTCCAGTGTGGTTACACCGGTTATTTCCGCTGTCATATTTTCTCCAGCTAATTTTGTCTTGACGCGAAGTGGTTTTATGTCCTTCGTGAATCTGGGTTGGATATAATTTTGATTTGCTCCCAAGTCAAGTAAGCATTTCACTGTGTGTTCGCCAAGGATTAATGGTAGCAAGACAAGTTTGTTGCTCGTGGTGATCGCTTGATTTTGTGAATTTGCTTGGGGTGTGTTGCGATTGGATTCGGTTGTTTCGGCTGCCTCTTTCTGGTGAACTGCTGTTACAGTGTGAAGAGGGAATTGTTTATCCTGTGCGACGTCTCGGTGTTGAGTTACCTCCTCTTTCTGCGAGGTCATATCTTGGGTGTTTGTGTGGGTGCGCCGGGTGTCTTCGTGGTGGATGCGTCGAGTATTTTCGAGGAAGTTGTGATTGTTGGTTGCGGCAGGTGAGTTCTTATTTGTGTTTATCTCTGTTCCTGCCGCAGTTGCTCGTTTCCCGATCCCTCAGGACACTCACTGTGCCAATGGTTCCCTTTCCTGCATTTTCTGCAGAGTGGTGGCTTTCGAGGGCGGTTGAACTGTGGTCTCTTTGGCTGAGATGAATCTTGGCATTCCTGTATCGTTGTTCCGGGCGGATTGTCGGATTTCTGTAGACTATGCAGGTGCTTCTTTTCGCTTGATTGGGTGTGGTTGACTTGTGATTTCCCGCTGTCCGTTGATTTATATTTTTTCTGGGAGTTATACGGCCTATTATTCCAACTTGTTTTTTTTTCTGCAATAGTTGTCGTCGCCTCGAACTCAAAGTGAGGTAATGCAATTGTCGCTGCTTGGTCTACGAAATCTACCACGGTGTTTGGTTTAAACAACAGTGCTTGCCGTAGGGTGTGTGATGCCAAATTCCACATAATTGTTGTTTTCAGTTCTTCTTCTGCGTTAACCAGGTAACGGTTAAACAATGCTTGTTTCCTTACTGCGTAGGGGCCGGGTAGTGAATTTCCTTGCTGCTTAGTAACCAGTTCCCGAATTTCTTCATGAGCGATGACCGCAGGATTAATGGATTTGATAAATAAAGTTTTTGCACGATCCCATGACAAATCCTTTGTGAAGTAACCGCCATATTTCTGTTTGTCTTCATCTTCCATTCTGCTGAGTGCGTAGCGGTGTTTCATTTCATCAGATGCGTTCATTCCTTTCAAATCTGCTTCCAGCTCTTGGATGAAATGTCGTGGGTCGCGGCCATCGAATTTGGGATTTTCGTTTTTGTTGGTTAAAAGTGAATTTATGAGGGATACGAAGTTGTTTGTTTGCGGGCATAACGTGGGTTGGGGCGGAGTTATTGATGGTAAAGGAATGGAGGGATTTGGTGGATTGACTGCGGGTTGGGGTAGTGTATGGATGTCTGCTTCTACGAATCTTCTCTGTGGTGGTTCGAAATGACCAGGTGGTGGTGTGGGCAGGTCGTGTCTCTTTGTTTCCGCCTGCTTACGGAGAGATTGTTCCATTTTTTCGTTTAGTTTTTTCGATTTCTTTAATTTTTCCCGCAGCTCCGCTATCTCCCTTGTGGATTGTTCCTGGAATTCTTGTAATCTTAGCCTCCAAGTTTCCACATTATTTTCCTCTTCTTCCCTCTGTTTTCGTAGCTCTGCCTCTCTACGCTGTTGAAGAAGTTGTGCCCTTTCTTCGAATTCCTGTTGGAGTTGTACGAATTCATCGTCAATGTCTTGGATTATTTCGCTGTGTACCGAACTAGGAGATGGGGGACGCTCTGGAATGTTGCTTTGTGCTGGCTGTGATTGTTGTGGCACTGTCTTTGCTGTAACATTTGAGGCGTCGGCCCCGTTGTGAGTGACATCCGTGATTTCTCCATGCCTTGAGCGAAGGGTCATGTTGTGCGTGCTCATGTTGACTGCAACCAAACTTAGCAAACACACGAGAAAGCAACAAAAAAAATATTCTGCGGCCCCGTTAGGTTCGTGTTGGTGAAGGAAATAATGTTAATTATTATTATTACGTGTTTGTTTAACTTTTGTCAGATTGAATTGTCGAATATCAAAATTAAACCTTATAGTGACTGTAAAATATCCCAATTGTGAAAACAAAACAGATAAAAAAAAATAATTATAGTTGATTTTAGGGTCGTGAGTAAGTGAATGAAGAATTCAATTTAATTGAACCCTAATTCAAAACACGTTGGGTGCCATTTATTAACGGTCGGTTTGTTCGGTTCCCCGTTAATTTACCCTTGATAGGAAATAACTAGCTCGTCAGAGATGCACAATCACTAAAGGAAATTAAGTTGAGGTTAATTTAGAACAATTTATATGGATGTTGAATTTATTCACGAAGAAAAGTAAAAAAAAAAACACGTTTAGAAACTTCCGCGTTATGTTGCAAATAAATTTTCAACGACAAAATGAAATAAACAAAACAAAAAAATATACATATATACACAGAAACAATAATGTACAAAATAAATTACAGTGATAATAACAGAGGGTTAACTTACTCGTTGATCAGCAGAAGACGAAAGAGGATGAGTGTAGGAGGGCCATGCCTTATATACCGGAAAGGCCTACCCTCGACCCCTCTGACCGTCTTGGTGCCCACTGTTTTACAATTTAGATAAATCGTAGATAAAACCTAACTAAATGTAATCTGATCTAAGTTTGCCGTGGATCAACGCATGTAGATTGAAAATACGCATCTGTACATATATCACATGCGTTGATCGCCGGCTGAATGTGTGTATAATTACAAATAAAACCGATTGATTAGGATCGAGTAAGTCTCCTGATAGCGTGATGCATATCAAAAGATGCGGAATTAAATTTTGCATCTTTTGATATACTTGTTACTTTGGTCCTGTGTTGCAGACGAACCATTTCTTAGGAAAATTATAAAAAATTTCCTTCTCATGGTACTATCTTCTTTATGTTGCATCACTACTTCTAGGGCGTGTTTGGTATCGGTATGATGGTCTTTCTCTTCGCTCGATGACTGTGTGATTGGCTGTGTTCTTTAACTCGCGGTTTTCTTTATGTCTTCTAATCCGCGAAGATGATGCAATTTTCACATCCGGTCAATCACCCATTGTTTCCGTTGGCAGGGGTAAAACCATGACGTCAGAGGAAGAGAAAAAAAACGGGCGTACATGTGCACGGCGTATTTCCAGGAACCGAGAGGCTCCTTTTGGGTGGAATTTTTCCGTTTCCCATCGTCGGTGCGGAACCTTTTTAAAACAGGTAGCTGCTTCCCCCGTTGCTTGGATGGATTATGATGAGGTACCGATCTTTGGTCCTAGGTGCCCTTTGTGTCAGATATGAGCGTGAAAGATTTCGTCTGCAACCCTAGGTACGCATATTTGTTATTGGCGCGAAGTTAACTCATTTGATGAATAAGTTAGAAAAAAAAGGTGTTAGCGGGGCTTGTCAACCAGTGCCGATAACAGACTAATCACCCTAAATATCAAAATTCACCAAACAATCCAGGCCCGTCTCAAAATTTACAACCACCCACGCCTATGTCAACTATGACTACTCTAAATTTAAATGAAGACCCAATCAATCATGATACTTTTTTAGACACAGATGCCTCGGAGAATCAATACAATTAATGGGACTTAAAGCGGATCAGAGTCAATTAGCGCATATAATTGACCCTGAAAACCATCTTAGAATTTTAATAGATTCCGGGAGCACTCATTCATTTGTGAACCCAAATGTAGCTAATAAGTTTTTTAAAAATAACATAAAAAAGGAATACTTTAAGGTAGCCAGCGCACATGGCGCCTCAATTCAAGACTATTGCACATTAATTCCTTTTAAAAAATTGTTTAATTTAAAAGAAAATGCGAATATGAAATTTCATTTATTCGATTTTCACTCATGCTTTGATGTCCTACTAGGACTAGATAATTTGTGTGCTTTAAAAGCCACCGTAGACTTCAATAAAAATATGTTAATAACGCCAAATTGCAACATACCGTTAAGATTTTCTAATAAACCTGCGAATACGAATTGTATAGTAGTACACGCAAGGTGCGAACAAGTAATTGAAATAGAAGTTGCAAACGTAAAAAACGGCGACGTAATTATACCATATACTAAGGTAAATAAATTAGAAATTCCAGAGTGTACCACTCATGTTAAGAATTATAAAGCTATTTGTACAATCGTAAACCCTACAGAATTAAATGTGAATGTTAGGCAAAAGTATCCGGCTGTTGTTGAACCGATCGAAGAATACGATCAGTCCAACACACCGAATTTTAATAATTACGAATATGAAGAAATTAAATTTGATCTATCAAAATTCCGTTCAGAGCACATGAACGCAGAAGAAAAACATGTTATTATGAATTTAATAAAAGAATTTTCAGATATTTTCCATTCAGAAAATAAAATGTTATCGTTTACCAATAAAATTAAGCACTGTATAAATACTACTGATCAATTACCGGTGTATACTAAATCGTACCGTTACCCGGAAATACACAGAAAAGAAGTTCAAAAACAAATAAATCAAATGTTGGATCAAAAAATCATCAGACCCTCTCATAGCCCTTGGTCATCGCTAATTTGGGTTGTACCAAAGAAACTAGACGCGTCGGGAAATCGCAAGTGGCGTATTGTCATCGATTACCGCCAACTAAACGAGAAAACGATCGGTGATCGGTACCCGTTACCAAATATCACCGACCTGCTCGACAAACTTGGCCGTTGTCAATATTTTACTACCCTTGATCTCGCGTCGGGTTTCCACCAGATAGAGATGGCGGAAAATGATATTCAAAAAACCGCGTTTAACACCGAAAACGGGCATTACGAGTTTTTACGCATGCCATTTGGGCTCAAAAATGCACCCGCCACGTTTCAGAGGGTTATGGACAACATATTAAGGGGTATTCAAAATGAAAAGTGCTTAGTTTATTTAGATGATATAATTATATTTAGTACCAGCCTACAGGAACACGTAGAACGGCTTAGGGAAGTATTTAGTAGATTACGTGAATCTAATTTAAAAATTCAAATTGACAAGTCGGAATTTTTGAGGAAAGAGGTAGCATATTTAGGGCACATTGTGACGCCAGACGGAGTTCGTCCAAACCCCGACAAAATTAAAGCGATACAAAATTACCCAATACCGAAGACCACCAAGCAAATCAAAGGATTTCTCGGGCTCCTCGGTTATTATCGAAAATTCATCAAAGATTTCGCGAAATTAACGAAACCTCTCACAAAGTGCCTTAAGAAAAATGCAATCATTGATATTAATAACTCAGAATATAAAAATTGTTTTAATATCTGCAAAAACGTACTAATTAATGAACCCATATTACAATATCCAGACTTTAGCAAAAGTTTCAATTTGACAACAGACGCGAGTAACATAGCCGTCGGCGCAATTTTATCACAAGGCCCAATTGGAAGCGACAAACCCGTCGCATACGCATCACGAACCTTAAACGAATCCGAACAAAATTATAGTACTATCGAAAAAGAGCTATTGGCCATTGTATGGGCAACTAAATACTTCAGACCCTACCTGTTCGGTAGAAAATTCCAAATTATTTGCGATCATAAGCCCCTTCAATGGCTTATGTCCGTCAAAGAACCGAACTCCAAATTAGTTCGGTGGCGATTAAAACTGGCTGAGTACGATTATAATATTATATACAAAAAAGGTATATTAAATAAGAATGCGGACGCGCTCTCGCGCATTGAAATAAATATGCACGATAAAGTCGATCAGCTTGACGACTTTTATATAAGTAATTTCGACGATAAATTTGGTACAACTAGCGAAGATGAGTTAGATAAACAATTAAATGATATTATGCATAAAATAGATCGTAATCATGAAACTGATTCTATGATAGTTGAACTTGGACTCGATGCCGAAAAACATGTGCTACATAATAATGAAAATAATGACAGTGATACCATTCACTCAAATACTGAAAATCCAATATTTAATATTCCTATCTTGGAAAAACCTGTAAATCTAGGACGCAATCAAATTATCATTTCAGAGGTGAATTACGCACCCGCGAAACCAAAAATTAGATATCTCTTTAATAATAGGAAAATGCGAATCAATTTACAAATTTCCAAATTAGATTTTGAACAAAATGTTATAGATTTTATAAAAGAATATACCGCCCCAAAACAAACATATTACTTATATTTTGCAGATCAAGTTTACGAAAAATTCTGCATTATTCTTCAAAAACATTTTAGGAACCCACAAATTTCATTTATTAAATGCACTCAATTATTAGATGATGTAGAAACTGAAGACGAAATTATAAATATTATCCAAGCGTACCATGAAGGTAAAACGAACCATCGAGGAATAGAGGAAACTGATTCCCAAATAAAAAGAAAGTATTATTGGCCTGATCAACGACGTTTCATACAAAATTACATAAATAATTGTGAAATTTGTCAACTGTGCAAATATGATCGAAATCCATTAAAACTTAAATTCAATATTACAATGACACCGACCAAACCCTTCGAAATTATCCATATTGACAGTATAGCTTTAGAAGGTACTAAATTCCTTACAATTATTGACGCTTTTTCAAAATATACCCAAATGTATAGACTGAATTCTCATCAAGCAGTTGAGATTGCCAACAATCTCGTTAAATTTTTCACGCATCATGGAATTCCTGGCCAAGTTGTGGCAGACAATCATCTCGAATTTAAAAATACCTTAGTAAAAGAATTATTAGAAACTCATAAAATTAAAGTTCATTTCATCAGCAGTCAACACCCAGATTCAAACGGCATAGTTGAAAGAGTTCACTCAACAATAATAGAACATATCCGGTTGCTTAACAATCAAGATACTTATAAGAAAGAATCCATTGAATCAAAGATTAATTACTCACTCTTGGCATATAATAATTCGATCCATTCAACTACTAAATTGACCCCCTCAGAAATTATTTCAGGACACATAAACTCAGTTTCTCCCTTTGACATCGATATCGAAACTCGAATCGTCAATAATTACATTGAAAATCACCGGGATAAAGTAAAACTGCTTTACAAAAAAATTAATGAAAATATGCAAATAAATAAAGAAAAAGTTATGGAAAAGCATAACCAAAACCGAGAAGAAATTCCCAATATTCCAGAAACTATATTCGTCAAAAACAAGCAAAAACAGTCTAAGACAAAAAATAAATACAAGAAAGAAACATTGAAATCAGTTGACCCTAAATTCAAAACGGGAACAATTAACCCGAAACATTATAATGCTGTGGACAAAATTCACTTGTCAAATATTAAGCGACCAAAGATTAAAAATAAATTAGGTAAACTAACTAATAAACCTAAATTAAATTATCAAGACTATTTAAATAAACAAACTGTAGAAAAAACATCAAACAATATTATTGAAATAAATGGTGATTTGTTTTCTGCACCAAAAAACTTCTCACTTGCACACTGTGTAAGCTTAGACCTTAAAATGGGTGCTGGGATCGCCGCAGACTTTAAACAAAAATTCGGAAGACTTGACGAACTACACGCACAAAGCTCCGAAGTACATTCGCTCCGCTACTTAAAGGATAACGATCGTTTCATAATATATTTAATCACTAAAAATTGTTATTCTGACAAACCAAGTTATGAGGACTTGTTCAAAACTCTCGTTAGTTTAAAAGCATTCTGTATTTCAAATAAAATTACCAATCTAGCTATTCCTAAATTAGGATGCGGTCTCGATCTTCTTAAATATAAACATGTAAAACCGATCCTTCAATATATTTTCAATGATTCAAACATCACTATACACGTTTATTCTCTTCCAGATTATTAATCGTCGCGCTGACGCAAGCAGACGAAATCAAAAATATTTCACAAAATTTAGGGATACTCCCAATAAATCTCGGACCAGCAAAACTAGAAAGGAGTAAACACACGTTCGTGCATTATTTTGATTTAACAAAACTATACGACGAATTTACAAAATTAAACACACAACACCGCTATCTTAATTCAACAATCAGATCCGTTTCAAATTTTAGCGCGATGTTCGATAATTATAATAAATTATTAAATTTTACTCAGGAAACAATCAAAGAAAAAATCGATAACATTAAATTATACGCACTTAGTAAAAATAGAAGTAAACGAGGATTAATTGATGGACTTGGGACAGTCATTAAAACTATTTCTGGAAACCTAGATGCCAAAGATGGCGAAAGAATTAATAATATCCTAAACCATTTAGAACAAAATCAAAATATTCTTCAAAAACAATTACAAATGAAATACAGTATGAACAAACAAATTATCGAGAAATTTAATAGAACTGTACAAAACATTGCACACAATGAAAACATGTTAAAATCAAAAATTATGAAACTAAGCGTAATCCTTAGGGACGATATCGATCACCAAAATATCTTATTTGCTAAAGAAATATTTAATCAGCTGATCATTCTTTATAACGCAATCCTAAACATAATGCAAGACATTGAAAACTCTCTCACTTTTTGTAAATTAAATACGTTGCATCCGAGTATCATAAAGCCTAGAGATTTATTTTTGGAACTTGAAAAAATTTCACTTTACTATAACGAACAACTTCCCTTCGAATTAAACATTGAAAACATTCTTAATTTTGAATCCATAATAGAAGTTACTTGTAAAATCGAGCCAACTCGAATCAATTATTTCTTATCTGTACCCATTAACTTTGAGTATCAGTTCGAGCTATTTTATTTATACCCTATCCCTACGGTACACGAATCCGAATTTGTTACTATCATCCCTACTGTAAAGTACATCTTAAAATCGATTAATGAAAATAAAATTTTGCCTCTAAACCACTTGTGTACAAAAACGTCGAAACATTACCAATGTGCTAGCCATCTGATAACTAGCTACAAATCAGAATGCGAACGAAATATAATTATCAGTGGAAACAACAGTAACTGCAAATACACAACACTACACGTAAAATCCAATCATATGGAAATAATACCATATATAAACCAATACCTGGCAGTCTTCCCAAATCAAGAAGCAATTAAAATCAGATGCAAGGAACAAACTGAAACTATGATTTTAATTGGCATTTATCTAATCAAACAAGATAACTGTGCCATGCTTTTTCGAGGCCGAGAAATTAAATACCTAGACGTTACATCTGGACGCCCCCTCGTGATCAACGATTTACATCTAAAATTGGAATCTACAAATTTTACCGAATTCGACATCGACCTTCGGAAGCTGAACTTAGAAGACATATCCACAAACCAGGAAATCCTCCCACTACAAGAGACAACCCAAATCTTCACGCCAAGTTTTTGGACTGTTGTACTTTATGTGTGTGTATTAATCGGTATTAGTTATATCGCAGTGAAGTGGTTGAAAAATCGCAAATTCCGTGATACAAGTGGTACCCCACAAGAACTAAACCTTCAAGGTCTCCGCCTCCCAGGGGATGCTCGACTCTAAGGGTGGAGGAGTTATATAGCATAGATTTATATTTAATAATTAATAATTGTTTATTATAATTATAGTGGCCGCTAATGCATTTGCATGCTGCATTAGCGTAATTGTAACAAAGCGTAGGTTTATCTTAAGTATTATGTTTCATTGAGAGAATTGTTATTTCATAAGTTAGTTAGTCTAGATTTTGTTCCTGTACCGAGCAGACGTTCTGCAAGCTACAATAAAATAATTTCTTTTTTTAAAAACACAAGTCGTTGTACCCGAAAAATAACTTATATATGTATTTTTTAGTGGTAAAAACATAGTAAGTGCGTTAGAAGAGAATTAACTTTAAAATTTTAGAAAGCGCGAAGGAATTTTAGAAGTGAATTTTGGGAAAATATTAAAAATTTTTAAATGAATTCCTACAAAATGACAAGATATTTTAGAAATATTTAAGAGAAGTATTTATATTTATTTATTCTAAAAAAATCAAGCAGGCAAATACGTTTCTATCAAGTAACAAACATGTAATGAATAGTTAGAAGAATAAAAGAAACTTTTGAAATGTAATGTATTTTCATAGTCCAATTTTCAAAATGCATGTTTTAATTCAAATATCTTAGATTAGGAAAACTTTATGAAATGATAAATAAAACTGCACATTATTAATATTACACAAAGTAATATTAATTAAGTGAACTTTTATTAATCATTTTATAAAGTTCCCGATTTAAGATGCATCACAAAGTTGTGGCTTCAAGAATCCAATACATTACCTTAGGATACATACATCAGGTGTTTAAAATTACCCACCAACTGAATCAGTTGATGATATAGAAATAAGTTAACAAATAATATAAGACATAACGTTATTTTGGCCAAATAACAAGAATTAAAATGTCTGGATATGTAAATATATGGACATATTTGCCTTCAGTTATTCAACAAGGGAACCCATCACTTAATAATTAAAAAGCTTACACAAAATCATTTCTTTTATATTTTTTGTTATGTAAATGAATATATTGATCTTATCCAGAAACGAACAACAGTAGTTACCAAAATAAATATGTGTGGTATGGCTTCTCAAAAATTGTCTGTAAATTTTGGATCGGCGCGTAGTATACCGGATTCTAAAACAATTTGTTGATAAAAATAATGTTATTAATTTTAGTTGATTAGTTGCAAAGCAAAACGAATGAATGAAAGAGTTCTATTTATATGTGCAGAAAGTTGGGGGATTCATTATTGTCGGATAGGTAAAAGGAACGGGATTACGCATCGTTAACGGATTATAGATTTTTGAAAAATGGCGTGTACATTAAATCTGTTTGCTCGTTAAGCAGATTAACGTGAGGATTAATACTTCCTTTGAAAATATCGGCAGATTCAAAGAGGTTAAACTTTGTACCTTTGGTACAGTGATATAAAATTGTAAGATTTTTTGACACAGCACTTGAACTGATACAAGATGTATATGATGTAGCTTTAGAAGACATGGGGGAATGTTCCAAATACATTCTTATCTGGCACATTCTGTAGCATATAATTTAGCAATACCAAAAAGACTTGCTGACGTTTTCAGGAAGAAGCTTTAAAGGCTAGAAGAGCTATTCATTGAAGGTTCGGATTTTGGAATGGTAGTTAAACTATACCTTAAGACACGTTAACTAAATATAAATCATTAATATCTAGTAAGAGATAAATACTCTGATCAACAGTGAACATGTATTTTAAGTCATTAAGAAGTATTGAAGTTTCTAAATCTTCTCTATTTATTGAACCGATTAGACAGGTGATTATATTATTTATTTTATCAACACTGACATAGATGTTATATTATGTATGTATGTGTATTATTATAACTACCATAAATATTAATTTTTTGCAATGTATTAGAAATGCAGCAAAATTAAAATCTAGCATTTACGGTATTTAATAAAATTTTAGATATCAAATTTTCAAAAGTGTATTTTATCGGTTTCAATTGTACTTTTTTATAATGCGATGTTTAAAATTATTTAAGAAACATAATATAAATTTGTAGAAAAACATCCTATACTTCCAAAGTTTTAATCAATTATTCAATCTAGTTGTTAATAATGAAATTTTAGACATCCATGTCAACATAGATTTTATATTGTACACTCTCTTCCAAAAGAATATCTCCTATATTAAATGTATTATATATTTTTTGTTGTTGTATGTGGTTCTCGTTTACGACGTGAGGAATTTTTTTAAGTATTAAGGTTTGTTAACAATGAGGCACTTAGTATCACAATTTAAAAAAAATTATATCGAAATTAGTGAGAATAAATTGTCAAAAAGTAAATTTAAAATTGTTAAAACCAACCAAGTGTCTCATTGTGAACAACCCTTAGTACTATAGTTTTTCTTTTAAGAGTTTACTAAACAATTATACTTTACATCAAGTATTAAGTAAGTACATAGTAAAATTAAAACTTATTGCGTTTCTCTGTAGTACTTTTTAATTACTACACGTCTGCAGGAGCTGAAGAGTTACTTCTTTCTAAGAACTTCGAGAAAATCTAACAAGTTACACTGAAAATAAGATAAGTTTTTAAATCAGGAGAGCTTTACTGTTCCAATTTATAGTCTTAAAAGAACGTTAATTATTAAAAAAAGATTATAATTATTACAGATTTAGTAATTTACTAATACAACCAAATGACTGGATAATCAATATTTTATTTTATTATAACATCTATAGTTGGTGATTGTATTATTTATTCCACAATGTTTAAAATTCAAAATGAACTAGTGAGTATTAAAAACTAACGAATACTCAATCATTATTGAATGGAAATCTGTTATTTCCTATTTCCGAACGAGGGAAAACAGTGAACGTGAGCGTTGTTTAGGCCGCCGGTGTGTGAAATTTATATAACCGATAAGGGAAATGCGCCGAGGAAAACCGTGTCAGCATATTTATGGAAGTTGACCTGATGCCGAATGCCGATAACACAAAAGTAATATGCGTTTTATATTTTTCCTTCCTCCGCGATTATTATTTCAGGGAATGCAGCCGGTTGCGCCGCTGCATCCGGTGCACGTACTATGGCCTCTATAACTTTGAATGAATTGCATTTTCTCTAACGTGAATGGCAACATTATCCATTTAAACTGGATACATGCAATCGACATGAATAACACAAGGAGTTGAAAAAGTTTGGTTTATGCATTTGATGGAATATTGCCATTCATAAATAACAATTGGAGTTGAATTTACGATTTAATATATCCCTCTCGTATATTCTTGACACTGGTTGAAACAAAGTCATAGCTAATTTTTGTAATATTCTCAGTAGTGTAATTTTTTATCTTACATAAGGCTGTATTTATTAATATTTTCCTTGCATTTCAATAATAATAATAATAATAATAAAGAGCTTTATTTATCTAAGAACACATAATACATTACTACAAAAACACTAACAAGATACTCTTAGATAAATTGGAATACCCTCAGATCACTGATAACAGTGTCTGTTCTTCCGCGTACCCAATAGACCAATAGCTTTAAATATTTTCTTAAGAGAAGTAAATTATGGCATTAAACAGTTTCGATATGAATATTCAACATAAATTTTTAAGTGACTTTTACTAAGTATTAATAATAACCATCTCAACTATAATAAATATTATTATATTCTAACTTTATTTATTTTTTACCTTATAAATAATTTCTTGAAGAGGAATACTCATGCTATATTTGACAAGCTTTATATGACCTTGACCAAAAATCCATATTCTTCCCGTGTGGTGCAAGTCAGCAAGGGTTGTTAATAAAGGACGATGTAGTGTAAGTTGAATTTTAAAACAAAGAGTGCTAATTATTTGAGTTTCTGGGATTATTAAATACTTTGTCATAAATGACTCAAAGTGTACAACTCCAATAAACTATTTTTTTTTTCGTAAAATATAACACTTCTCAATATTTAAAAATGCTAAGAATGGTTTAAATGCTTTATGGTCATTAATAAAAAGCCATCTAAAACCAATTGTGCTAACAAATTCTGTAACGATATTACCACAAAGGTGCCTTTATGGTTATATCTTAAACGACCCGGAGAATTTAATACTCCATAGTAAATCTCAATTATCTGCCTCCAACTGCGCTACAATGATGAGATTGAAAATAGATCAAAATCAGTCCGAGGCTGTTGTTGACAGGGAACAATAATTAAATCCTGTAAGATTGATGCAAATTAATTTAATGCTTACCTCTTATAGAATTGCTTGCCAAATTCAATATCATTTTGGAATGTAGATGTAAAATTTGTAAAAGTACTTACTCTAAATTTCAAAAGGCAAGTCAGTAATGTAAAAGATGTTATTCAGAAAATAAATTCCTGTAATAGTCGAGATCTGTTCAGTTTAATTTCTTTCATATTAAAATCTATACTGAATACAATAATAAAGCTTTTCTCTTATTCTTAGATAAACAACTCTTATCATAAGTATCATTTAATATTTTTATAGGTCAAAATTGAGATAATTAGAATCAATAGACCAACTAGAAAAATCCTGTATTTACCAATTGATACGTGTAAATTGCGACGGAAAAAATATCGGACAAACGGGAGAAAACCTTAAAACTAGATACAAGAAACATATAAAACCAAACTATGGAAAGGGAACATCTTTTGGACGACATTAAACCAATTCACTTCTCAGAAAAAGGCCGCAAATTAAATCTCCTTGAAGGTCTGGAGGTTAAGAAAGCAATTAGGAATGGCGATTGTATTCTAAATAATCAGAACAAATTATTAACAATTTCAATTCTATTAATTCCCGGACTTTATAATAAAATCTTGTATATATATATTATTACGCTTGTCCATTTGCTTCGAATTATTTTTTTAATTCTTAGTTTGTTCTCTCTATCTATATATTCACTGGCTTTCTATAAATATTCTTTTGAGTTGTTTCCTTTTCCACTTTGTTGAATTGCTTAGTTTAATTCCTATATTCAACTTCTCTATATTCGTGTTGATCTAGTTATTGTTTTATGAATTTGTAGTTTGATATCTGACAAATTATATTCAAAATAAATATTTGTCTGGTGAAGCAAAATACTTATTATTTATTATATGATAAAGAGTGTAGCTCAACAAGTTTTTTTTCGATTTTGGCCTTTGTTATCCGGCCAGTTTTCTTTTAGAATTACTCTTGATAATATTATAACAGGTGAAATTAGTTGAGTAAATCAGTGAAACAAACCAAGTGTTTAACAATTCTTTATCTTATTTTTTTTTTTAAGTTTCTTTCTAAATTATTAAATTAATGTAATGTCATTTAAAATACATAGTAATGGATACTATTGGCTCTATGTGCATTAACTCACATTCCCTAATTTCCTTGTGTAGAGCAGAGTTATTAAAATACGGTCAATAGCGGGTTAATGCTGTTTTGCCTTCAAAACTATCAGATGCATCAGAATTTATAATGATTTTTAAAATGGCCGCTTGTAAATTTTACACCTCCATATAATTTCCATTACCACTCCATCTTCTTCTGATCTTTTTTATCATTATTTTTAATTTCTTTATTCTTCTTTACTGAAATTTTTGTATCTTGAAAAGTGACGTTTTTGAAAAAATCATAGTTTTCAAATAAATCTGAATTTTATTTGTTTAATAGGTAGATGTAGATTTGCCATCTTCGATTGATATGCATGAAAAGGGTAAAAAACATTAATGTACGAAAAAAATGTCATCTAAGTGATGTCCGTTCTCTTCAACTAGACGTTGAGAAATTTTCAGGCCTTCTGACACTTCTTTCTTCATCTCGAAGTACTTCAGGCTTCAGGTGTGGGAATATGAACGTGCTTTCCAACATTGAAGTGTGTTTGAAATATGAGTTGTGTAGCAACCACAGGACGCCCAGTTTAGGTATGTGTCGTAAATAAATACGCGGTGTTTTAGCGTTCCATAACGATAAAGATGTTTACTCTACCTATATTGTGAAGATAAGTACTTCACTCGGCAATGTCTTGTAAGTAGACTCGTTACTAATCTTATCTCGCTTTTAGTTAGTAGCAAAAGCTATTTAGCTCTGCTTGGCGAGAGGTTAATAAACATTTTGGTTTGGCTTTGACCTAGCACGTTTATCCAATGGCCCATTTTGCACTCCTTTTATTCCCTGAAAAGTAAGAGAACATTAGCATGTTCGTTACCGATATTTTTCTTGGTCCAGTGCTCATATTAGAGTGAGTTTATTGCACCTGTCAAATTAGTTAAAGCTTGTTTACAGTTGCAAGAAGTTCTGAAATTGAAGCTGTACGCTTTTAGGTTCTTAAGGATTGCTTGTCTCTCTAAGATCAGACATATCTCCAAGGCTACTATTTCAGCCTGTAAGACTGATGGGCTTTATCGGAATGTAACTGATTCCCTGTATTTAGACCCATATAAGCCTATGCCGGAGCCCGTTTCCATTTTTGATGAATCTGTATACAAGATTATAGAGTTGTGTTTTAGTTTTTTTATTCGATTAAGGTTGTCTTGGCGAGTATCAATAATCACTTTAAAGCGTGATACGAAATCAAATTTGGTCGGCCTTACGTCGACGGTATTTCTAGGAACTGTGGTTTACTCAGGTTCTAAATTTCTGAGTGCCATTCATTAGATCTTCTTTTCTGAATTATTCATGCAGGGAAAGTAGGTGTAGTAAACCTTCCATTGCTACAGAGAGGTTGGTGTTCACTTGGTGATATCAAGAGAATAACCTGTTTCTCTAAAGACTTTAAAGTTTTTTTTGTGTCGTTGCTTGTTTAGTCTTGACCTACAATACTAGTGACCCTTATGTAATAATGGGTCTTACTACCATAATGCCAATATATCATTTTGGGTCTCAGTCTCCATGATCTGCTATCCATAGTGCCGCTGTAGCTTTGCAGATTTTCTACTGCGCGTCCCAATTAAATTTCCTATCTAGTGTAAAACCCAAATAATTAATCTGAACGGACAGCGTAATTTCTTGTCCTTTTACTTTATGAGCTTTTATATTCAGCTCCTTACAATTAGTAAAAGATACCATCACAGTTTTGTCAGAATTGATATTGAAGCCTTCTCTCAAACACAATTTTACTATGGTATTGAGGTCGTCTTAGGCTAAGGATGATATGATATTGTCATATTTACCCCTTATACAATTGCTATATCATCGGAGTAAGCTTGCCTAAAATAACCCTTATCGATTAAGGTCGTCAGGAAGTCATCCATCACGAGACACTATTACAGGGGTGGTGAAACCCTGCTGCAGTTACCTTTTCTGATTATATCTGCGGTGATATTACGGTTTTCAAGTACGTCCTTATTGTGGGTATATCGATACCTTTCTTGATGGCTTTTTTTTACGGTTTTGAAGGTTGTGTTCTCAAACTTTTCTTCAATATCCACTAAAATACCTAATTTAATATCCTTGTGTTGTAATGAAAGCTTCTATGTCTATTGTGAGGCTATGAAGTGCATCTACAATGAGTTTGTTAGGTTGATAGGCAAACTGCTGCGTATGGAGCGGATTTGCCTCTAAGGTATTGTTTTTTATGCCGATATCTATAATTTTCCCCATGACTTTTAGAAGAAATGAGGTAAGCATAATTGACCTCATCGGGTAGCTTTCGGGCCGCTTTGGGGATAAATATCACTCTAGCCTCATTCCATTTAATTGAAATTTAGTCTAGCATAAAGCGGGCTTTGTAAATTGACTGCAGGTATGAGACTATTATAACTAGCATCTGCTGCATAGAAGTGCATAGAAAATACCATCTGGGCCTGGTGCTTTAATGGTTTTAAAACCACTAGCTGCCTATTCAATATTTTCTTTGGTAAAGAGTTTACCAGCCTTACTTTTACTTTCTCTAGTAGGAAGAAATATGCCCCCTTCAGTAGAATGAGCAGTGTTTTCCTGAGAGTCCACAGATATTGAATTGAGACTTTCTTTAAACCCCTCTGCATAACTCCCATCCCGTTTTTTAATTAGACCGATGTTGTCCGAGTGATCTTTGGACATGATTTTGTTGTTTTGATTTTGTTTGACTGTTGAGGTCTTATTAGTAACTCGCTCACAGATCGATCTTTCTAAACACTCTTGAAAGATTTCCTGGCTTGCATCTTTGTGTGATCTAAATCCTTGTTCCACCAGGCTACATCTCTGGAAAGAGATCTCTTTTTAACAGACAACTAGATTCATACGCCTTTAGGATGCTATTTCTAAGTAAAGCAGCTGTTGTTCCTAGATCTTCTGTGGATTTCACGTTGAGGTAGAGATCGTTGGTTCCTACATTTATGCTCTCTTTATAGAGGCTCCAGTATATGTTCCTCAGATTTCTACACTCCATAGCGTCTTCTTTTGTGACCTCTAGATCAAACTCAATCTGCAGACGGTCTGACAAAGAGGGTTCATCCGCAACACGTCAGTTTTTAATTGTGCTTGCTGTGAAAGCATCAGCTAGAGCGAAGTCTAACACTTCCTGTATGATAGGAATCACAAAACAGGGCTCGCTAAATCTGTTAATGATTTCTAAATGTTTATAGATAATGAATTCAAGTAGGCGTTGGCATCACAGCCTATGAAGAGGTGTTTATTGCCTCTTCTGCACCACTCCACAAGACTGCATACCTCTTCTAGTGGTGGTATGCTTTGTTCTACCGGAAAGTAAGCTGAAGCCATGACAACTTGCATCTTGCCCTTGTTCATGGGAACTTCTACTAAGGCTGCTGCTAGGTACCTGTGGTAAATTCTGAAATAAATGTATAATTAATTTCTTTCCTAAATATTAGAACTGCCCTCGTAGTAATGCAAACCGTATTATACTCTAAACTAAAATTTTAAACCCTTATTAATTGATCCAAGGCTCCTGCAGGGATCCTATATCAAATTTGGCTTCTTTGAATCTTAATAAAGGGCACTAGCTTCCACTTTAGAGTTAAGGAAATTCAATTAAATACAGCATATCAAAAGAGGCCGAGGTAGGCCGAAGAGTTGGCAGGATGACAGATCATAGTAGGAGCAAATAGTGACTCTATTGAAAGAGAACCCTTACTGCAGATTGTAATGGGTCCCAGAATCTCTTAGCAGTAGGCAATTTTCTCGCCCCAGCACGATCCCAAACTGGGGTATAAACCAATTTGGGATCATTAAGGTCATCTTAATCGTTCATCGGTGGTAAGATTCTGAGCCCTCATACAACGACAAGCTCCCTTTGTAAGGAAATAGCGTTTTTCAATTAATACTCAGTGTATTCACCTTTATTTGTATACTTTCTTGTTGTAGAATGTCGTTGAATTTTTATGTATACCTTGTGAATTGTATTTATTGTTAACAAAAGCTCCTTACATGTTATTGTTTTTAATATTATATTAGCTTTACAGTATTATTATTGCTATAATATTTTAATTATGTACCGAAATTTTATGCAAATACATGTTCTGTATCAAGAAATACTATACTATATTAAATCAATATTATTTTTGTTATGAAAATATGTTGGTACTCTGCATTAATTAAAAAGATCATTTGCGAATTTAATATTAATAAACTACATGATGTAAGCATCCAATGCCTTCAAACTTTGTTTAATCTCTTTAAGACTCATTATGCGCAAATATACTTATATAAACATATGGGGCGAATTGTTTTTATCATATAAATTAATATAGACCACAAGCAAATTTTGATTTTTATAAACGTGACATTCATTTAAGTTATTACTAAAATTATATAGTTTATTTCTTATTGAATATACTTTAATTTGTGAAGAAGAAAAAATAATCTGAATGATTTTTAGGTACAAACTGTATTTTTTTTATAATTTGTCTTTATCGCAAGTTTCAACCAAAACAAAATACATAATTATATATAATACACAGTAATCATTTTTTTGGAATGATTTGTTTTGTCAAATTATTTCTTCAAAGCCTTTTTATAAATTATACACTTCATTAATAATCATATCAGGTAAAGAGCTTAGTACTTGTAGGTAATTGACGAGCACGACTTTAATTGAATCGCCGAGACCTGGCAGCCACGTCAATTCAGCAGGGGGATTTTAATTAGACACTATCGATTTCCGCCGAAGACTGTACACAAACACGGGGCTCAATAGTTTTCCTCCGTCCCAGAAACGCCACATTTTTTCATTGTTCCAGATACGTTTTAAAGCCCTGGCCATCTATCATTTTCTCTTTCACGGTTATTACCAGGCAATTTGCATTTTTATAACGACGATTAGGGCTCCTCTGCTGTCTACCCACAGCGCATTAGGATTTGCTTATGTGCCGTTATGTACATCACACGATGGTCTTTTGTTTTTGCCCCTGCGAGAATTCAATATTCGATATTTGATGCGATGTATACGATGGAGATAGTAAATGACGCCATCAAATGGCTATTACTTTTGATTGATCTATCGGTTGTCTGTCTGTTCAGTTGTGGATTCGCGATTTGCATTACTCCGTCCATTTACTATTTACGTGTGCTTTCACGTATTTCGCTTCATAACTGCATGTCGCTTTTCATGCAAATGGTGTTGCAGGATTTATTTTATATTATAAATTGAAATGGCGAATGCTCTTTTCGAACAGTAGATGTAAAATGTGTTGGTTAATATAATATAATTTTATTATTTTTTATATCTATAGGACACAAAATTCATATGACACTCAATTACGTTTTTTTTTAATATTAATGAAAGCACAGAAAACGTGAAATCATATAATATTAACAAAATAATAATATAAAAATTAACAAACAAAGCTGTCACGAGTCTTTGCCTTTGAACATTTACGTATATCACATAATTTTGCTCACTTGTGTCCATAAAGGGTTTCTCGATAATTTTGTAAAGTTAGTAACAATAAAAGAAACAAATGATATAATACAATAGAAAGCTTTCTTCAAGGAGAAAGCTGAAAACTGATGTTCCACAGGAGTCAATCATAGAACCTTTATTATTTATATGTTACACCGGACCGGAGGCAATTACATAACTGCTTGGAAAACACTGGAAATGCGTTACAATAATCAAAGTCTTCTTGTTGCTCAATTAGTAGACAAATTAGTTCATCAACAAACATGCAAACCAAATGTAGCTTGCCAGCTGAAAAAACTACATGATGTAAGGATTGAATGCCTGCAAATTTTGTATAATCTGGGTTACGATACAATAACCTGGTACCCGATCGTAGGAAGACTCATTGTGCGCAAATGAGACGAAGAGACCAACATAATCTTTAGCCAATTCTTGGAAACACCCCATGAGGTACCAAAGTTGAAGAAAATTCTTAAATTCCTGGAAAAGAGGTTTCTCTCAATGAAACAAAACCCTTCACCTCGCACCCAAAATTACCCAAAATCATGAGTCATATGGGCAAATCACCAATGTGACTTGAATTTCTGCACTACATTTGCCTCAAAAACTTTACACGAAAGAAATCGAATCTTGAAGGAAGAGGAAATATACAAAAATTGCCTATTACACCCCATTTCTAAACAATGGCTATCGCCGAATCGGTGTAAGATCTGCAACAGATATCATCACACACGACCAAGCAACAAAAGGAATCTGCCATCACAACTTAGACATCAGCAACCAGAGTCGAAGCAACGCATATTGTAATTGACGTACCCGGAAATGAAGACCTACTGCCCACAGCACACATGCGATTTGCAATTATTGTCCGAGTTTTAATCGATCAATGCTCACAAAGTTCATTTGTGATCAAGAAAATAGCACAACTACTGGGCCTGCCGAAGCAGATATCCAACAATACAGTTTCAGGAATAGAAAACAGCGCGGAGTAAATATCAAAATAAAAAATTAACATACAACTGACACCAATAAAGTTCAACCAATTAAAATTGAATACTCAACATCACGTGCTACAGAAGACCACCAGACTGCAACCAGCAACTCCTGGCTCGAGCATCAATCAGGAAGGCTACGACTTAGCTAATCCCATATTCCATATCCCGGGAAGGATAGATATCCTGTTAGAAACGAGATAATATGGCAACATCTTGCTACATGGTATGAGAAAACCAAATGGACTGTTACTACAAGAGACAGAATTGGGCTGGATTATATCAGGCACCAGTCAGTTAGAAAGCAAAGGACAAAATTGTATAGTAACAAAAGTAACAGCAACATCACCAAATTTTGGAAAAAAATCAGGGAATACCTGGCGAAATTCAAATGACACAAGAAAAAAAATTAATTGAAGAGCAATATCGGTTAACGATAAGACGAGAAATATTTATAAGCTACCGTGTAAAACTGCCATTGATAAACAAACTACCAGGGTTAGAGGAATCAAGAAATCGAGCAATGGCAAGATTTCTGCAACTAGAAAAGAAGTTTCAAACATCAATTGAGATGAAAAAAAAATCACCAATTTATGCAAGAGTATATTGTTCTCGAGCACATAAGAGTAGCCAGACCAAATACCGACACCCAACCAGACTACTTCATTTCACATTATGCAGTACTTAAAAAGGACAGTACTACTATCAAAATTCGATGCGTTGTGAAAGTTAACATCTGCCAAAAGTTTAAATGAGGAAATGTACACAGGACCTCAAATTTTGAACGATATATTACTTGGTGTAACCTCCAAGTCGCATTCATGTGAAGATTCCAAACATCAGACGAGATACGAGAATTCCAACTCTGCACCGCCACTTAAGGGATAAAGGCATCATAATATCTTGCTATTCAAACTATGCACCAACTTGCCCTTGGTGAAACAAAAGAAAATCCATAAGAATCTACAATGATAACACGAGATACATACATGGATGACGTACTCAGGCTACTGCATTGAGCAGAAACAACACAGAACTACTAGAAAGCACGAGAACTAAGAAGAAATCCTTGGGAATTATCTATAACCCACAAAGCGATAAGTTTTCTTTTACATTACCTACAATGAAAAATTTCCCAATGATCAAAAGGGTCACTGTCAGGCATCTTCAAGATTTTCGATCCATTGGAATGGCTGGCCCCAATTACTACCAAAGCCAAATTGCTCATTCAACACCTCTGATTATTTTAAGAATAATGGCAACTTTTAACGAGTCAACTCCGCTATATCGAACAACTGAAAATCGAGAGGTGAATGCCTTACGCAGACGGGATGGAACTACATGGATTTTGCGACGCATCCGAAAAGACCTATGCCGCAGTGATGTTTGCCAGGATCATTTGGAAACAAAAAACCACAAGTACACTGTTACAAAGCAAATCAAAGATAGCACCAATCAAAAGTAAGGTGACTCTTTCCCGTCTAGAGCTTTGTGCCGCACAGCTACTCATCAAACTTGTAGATAAAATTTGCAACGAGTTAAAATACATCAGAGCCACACATGCATGGTCAGATTCAACTATCACTCTCGCATAGATTAAGGGCAACAACATGAACAAAATACGTTTGTTGCCAACAGAATCGCGGAATTATCAAAGGAACGTTAGAAGCAAAGACAACCCGGCAGATTAAGTATCAAGTGGAATTGAAGTAAATAAATAAAAACGACTTATGGTGGAATGGTCCTGAATAGCTTAAGCGCGAAATAGAATTTGAAGAAGAAAAAAAAATAAGGTCGTATAGACGAAACAATGAAGACGCAATCATTTATCATTCTACCTACAACGGACCAAATGATAGAACGATTTTCTAAATTGTCAACACTGAAATAATGCCATCTTTCCGCAAGGGAGATAGAAGGTACAATGATGATTACCAACAAAAACGTACAGAAAAAAAACATTTCCACAGCGAACACGATAATCTCACAATGAAGAAACCAATCAAAAACTCTAGCAGCATTAAATCGTTCACTTAATATATCATATACTTGTTTCTCATTAATTATTTGGTGAAAAATCGTTTAGCTCATTTCTAGATGAACAAGGAGTTTTCAGAGTTGGAGGACGACTAGAAAAAGCACCAATCCCGTTTGATAAAAACATCTTATTATATTTCCAATAAAACACCACCTCACAACACTGATCGTCCAAGACGCACACAATAACACATTACATGGAAGAATTCAGATTACAATCGCATACATCTGAAGAAAATTCTTGATTTCCAAAATCAACGTACGGAAACGCATCAATTTGCGTACAACATGTATTGGATACAACGCCAAGGTAGCAACACAATTGATAGGACAACTTCCAGCAGAAAGAGGAACGCCTACGAGAGCATTTACTCATGCAGGAGTAAACTCAACAGGACCAATAAACATCAGAACTACCAAAGGTAGTAATCACAAATCATACAAAGGATACATTGCATTGTTTGTTTGCCTCGCAACAAAAGCTGTACATATAGAGGCTGTCAGCGATGTGTCAACGTCATCCTTCTTAGGATGAGTAGAAAATCCGTTGATTGACGGCCATATAAAATGTTTTGTAATAACGGTATGGACCTTATTGGAGCGGCAAAACATCTTTGTCACGAAATCAAGGATATCGAAAGCTCAGAGGAAGTACAAGGAACACTCAGTCAACAAGTATCAATCTGGAAGTTCATTCCAGCATTATCACCACATTTAAGGGGATTATGCAAAGTAAGTATTAAATCAATGAAGCACGAGCTTAAGCGAGTTCTCGGATCTCCGAGAATGATGTCTTAGGAATTAAGCACGATACTATGTCAAATTGAGGCATGTTTAAATTTACGACCATTATGAGGCCTCGACAATAATCCAGAGCGTTTTAATTAGACACGCCTACAAGAAACCGACAAATGTGATAGATACACCGATTAATGGAAATCTCAATCAGAGATGGCGAGGAATGCAGAAAATCAAGCAAGAGTTTTGGAAGAAGTGGTCTAGCGAATACCTCACATGGTTACAAAATCGATATAAATGGAGCACACAAGGAGAAAACATAAATAGGTAACAAGTAGTAATTCTGAGAGACGGCATGTCGAGAGTAGTGACGGTAAAATGTGCTCAGGGAATTGACATAAAAAATCATCACAAACCGCATTCCATTACCACATGGAAAGGAAAACAAGGATATATTGAGACAAAATCAAGAGACATCAGTAACAACTTTCACCTGGCAACTACAATGTAAAGAACAAAGAAGAAGTCACGGACCAATTTATCAATTTTTGCACATTGGATTACACTAATTGTAATAGTAATTTTATTCATGCTAAAATAGTTATACATAAGTAACAACAGATGAAATATTAGTATAAAATGAAGACTTTCGGTACATTAATTCGGTGTGGCAAGACTAAATAGTACATGTTACCCTAATGCGATATGTTGAAATAGTGAAAATATGTTAAAATTATATTAAAAACTTAATAAATCTATCTATAAAAAGCAGCAAATTTAAAGTAGTTATAAAATAAAATACACATAAGGCTGAAATGATCTATAAATAGAATAAAGTAAGACAATAAAATGAGATACTATAATAAATAGACAAAATACACACCAAAAAATCGATTTGGTAAAACCCTATATATACATGTAAATACAATTGAATTAAAATGAAACATATTAAAATTAGATGAAACCCAACAAAACCTCTAAAAACTAGATGGCTACTGTGGATAATGTTGATAATATTGCGAGTATACCTAATTTCCTATTGCTCTATAATCATAAATGAGGAACTCGTTTATGGTGTAAAATGCCATTTTAGTGAAGTACGCTTTCATTTTAATTTTAAATTGTGTAATATTTAATGATTTATGGACTGGGGAAGCAAGTTATATATTGTAGGCCGATAATATTTCACTCCGTTTCGCGAAATTTTTTTAAACAAATATTATCTTTCCTTCTAGCGTCATGCTCATGTCTATTTTAATGAGCAGAGTAGAATGCCGTGTTTTTCGAATATAAACAAGGCTCTCCAGAACATACAGTGAGGGTAGTGAATGTTTAATTCTCTAAATGTTGCTCTACAGTCGTCTTGATACCTTAAGCTCAATATTACTCGTTTTGTGCGTCTTGACTAACCGGTTCATTATAGTAGAATGACCCCAAGCTAAGATGCAGTATGTTAAATGAGACTGACATAACGAATAATAAGCAGTACGAAGTGCAGTTAAGTTTTAATTTTAGTTGCTGTAGAAAGTATATCGAACAGAACATTCGTTGGCTACAAAAAACGAACGGTTGATAAATTAATAAAGAAAAAGAAACGTATAATCAAAACGAAATTGCTGTACAGTGCGAAGGGGATAAATGACAAAAATATTTATGCAGCAATTCCGTACATAAAAAACACAAGCGAAAAAATTAAACGTAATTTAAAATCTCATAACATTCAAACAATTACAATTAACAGGTCTAATTTAGGAAGAAAAATAGTCAATAACAAGATTGATAAAAGGGATAAGGAAATATGTTCAGGGGTATATAAGATTCACTGTCAAAATTGTAGCGGAATTAATATCGGCGAAACAGGAAGAAATTTTCAAATAAGATATAAAGAACACCAAAAAGCAATTAGAGATGGAAAAACAAATACTGGATTAGCAGAACATTGTATCAACACCGGCCACCACATGGGGGAGATGTCCGCGATTAAAATTTGCCGAAAAGGGAAGACAAGGGAATTACCATTTTGAACAACCAGCAGGAGCTAATCCAGGCCGACCAGATTTTAACTGCGGGACTACCCTCTCAGTAAATTATCTGCCTTCGTATATATATTTGTACATGACCTCATTATAAATTAGTTTAACTTTGATAATGGTCTGCGAAGACCGAAACACGTGTCAGTAAACGAAAATAAAACAATATGGAACAAAACAAGAGTTACTATTTACCCAATATTAATATATGTTTCCATCAAGAGTGCAGGGCATCAAGTATTAACTTTAAAGTTGAGGAAACTAATGTAGAACAATAAATCATTGATATACAGCAAAATTAGAAGAGGGCCAAATATTGAACCTTGAGGCACCCATATTTCAATTAAATTACACTTGACGGTCTTTTATTTATGACCACTGTCTGATGTCTTTGCTGGAGATATGAATAAATTAAACGGCAGCTACTAGGGTGGAAGTTGTAAATGTAGAGTTTTCGCAAAAACATATCGTGATCAATGCAGCTAAAAGTCTTGCTGAGGTCCAGGAACGATGATTACCAGTTTCAAACCCCTGAGTAATTACCTCAGTAAGAGCGACCACGCCATCGGCCGAAGATCTTCCCTTGCGAAAACAGTATTGTGAATTGGACAGTAGTTTATGAGTCTCAAGAAAATCCAGTATTTGCTCAAGTAGTATGTTTAAATACTTTAGCTAAGACTGTTAGTACGGCTATAAGTCTGTAATTTTTCGGGTCTTCTCTGTCACCTTTCTTAAAAATCGGAATAACACGGGCTTTTTAAGGGAGCTAGGAAAGATACCTTTATCACACAAATGTTTATTAATGTTGTAAGAGGTAAAATAATTACATCTAGTACCTTCGATTTAAGATCGTAAATATCTTTGGAGTTAGAGTTTTTAAATCGAAGTATGATACCTCTTACTTTGACAATCTAATTTCCCTAAATTTGAAATATAGTGTATTTTTAATAGGAGCATTAAGCATATGAGTTACTGGAGCATGAGTTGGTTCAGAAATACTATGATCTAGGTCTTCGGCCACATTAGCAAAATATATATTTAATGTGTTAGGATTAATATCACAGGCTATATCACAAGATATTTTACTACTAATTAAAGACCATAGCGCTTTCGGGCTATTTTTAGAATTTCTTATAAAAGATTCATTTGCACATATATTTGCCGTTTTTATATTTATATTTAGTGTAATTTTCTCTTAGAGCCGGGTTTTTTTTCACTTGCCTCTTTTATTAACAAGAGTGTTTCACGCATGTTATGGAGTGTACTGTTAAAGCATTTAATGTTTTAATTGATAACATTTTTTCTATAAAAAAGTGGATGTGGTGCAAGATATTAACGAATGAGTTGAACGTAACTTCAGGGACACTATCATTATTGATAAAACTTCATTCCGTTTCTTCGAGCAACCTATAGAATAAGTTTACACCAACTTGAGTAATCGGTCTTATTGTTGGCTGCTGTAGAAATCTTCTAGGTTAACCTTAAACCCAACCTTTATACCAATATGGTCAGACAACCCTGGATCACAAGAATGGGTTGTTACATTACTACAATTCATATTCGAAAAAACATTATCTAAGCAATTTTACTTGCGTGTATTAAAATTTATTGTACTTGTCAAGCCATACATCAGATAGATTTACGGCCCGAGCATTATTGGTATTAAATCTTACATTAAAATCCCCGCCGACAAAGACGTTTTTGTGGAAATCAACATTATTCAACAGGGTGCCTGAAATAGATAAAAATACATTGAAATCACCGTCTGGAGATCGACAAATACAAATGACAATAACGTTATACAATGGCAGGAATAATGCAGCTATTTCGCAGATTTTCTCCGATGAGAGATGGTTTAAGGGCGTTAGGCAAAATGCTTTTGAATTAGCTACATTACTCCCACATACCCCCCTTGTCGGGCATAAATAGTGGCCACTGAATAGTATGTCACTGACAAACAAGAAATTTCCAGCTCTTTAAGCCAGTGTTCACTGAATGTTACAGTTTGTAGAATGAAATGCTTCCAGTTCATTTATTTTATACCTAATACTTTGGATGTTGATAAAATAAAGTGGTATCGTTGTTAGATTCAGGTCTTCGTTATTTAACAGCTTATTCTAAAAATATACCGATCGAGGATAATTCCACTGCCCAATTATTGGGATCAATGAGAGAATTATGGTATTTGTAATCGGCGCCTATTTTAAATGCTGGTACCCTGGTATTCAATTTTTCGCATTTGAGACTAGTTGAATTTATAATTGGTTTTACGTGCTCCTTCATATCCTCCTCACTAACATTGATTTTAATGCGTTTAACAAATACCCAAGTTTTTTTTGGTTCGGCCTTTATTTTAGATTTACTAGATTAGATGTTGTATGGGTGGCACCAGCGCCTATTCCACCGCGACCTTTCCAGGTCTATTGTGGATCCCTGTTTATCTCAGATGACCAGCTCTAGCTTTGCCTCTTTGATTAGTCCTATTAGCCCTGCCAAAGGGGCTTGGATATAAGTCTCCGCGCTTGGGTTTGTAGTGCCTAGCTTTTGATATCTAATCCTTGCTAGACCCTCGCAGTGGCATAGGATGTGGAACGAGTCCTCTTCTTCCTCTAGGCAGAATCTTCATAATGCTTCTTCTACCAGGCCTATTTTGCTCATATGTTTGTTGAGCTTGCAGTGTCCTGTTATCAGGCCTACTATTGTTTTGACCATTTTCCTGTCTTGATTCAGGAGTTCGGTCGTGAATTTTGGCCATTGTTTCTTAAGGAACTGTTTCGCCTGTGTCTGTCCTGGTGAGTTCGTCCACCAGGTATGGGCCTGTGTCTCCACCCATTTTTTTATGGATCGTTTGACTGCGGTTTTGGAGATTCCGCAAGAGGGTTCCGGGCCAATTACTGCTTTTGACGAGCCTTGTTTGGCCAATTCGTCTGCTATGTCATTCCTCCGTGTCCTGGGACCCATGTGATTGTTACTTTTTTGTGACAGCCAAGTTGGTTAAGAGCGTGTATACAGTCCCACACTAGCTTAGATTCGACCTGTGTGGAGCTTAGTGCTCTTAGTAGCGCCTGGCTGTCGGAGAATATAGCAATTGTCTTACTTTTGGTGTCTTGTCTTGCTATTTCTCTTGTGCAGTGGTGAAGAGCTATCGTCTCTGCTTGGAACACCGTGGTATCCTTGGTGAGACTGACAGAAATCTTTGTCTTGGGTTTTGTGCCGTATATACCTGCTCCTACCCCTTTGTCGGTCTTTGAGCCGTCCGTAAACCAGCATGATTCTGCTTTGGTAGGTTGGCCTTCGACCCAGTCCTCTCTTTGTGGGATTAGAACCTTGTATTTCTTTTCGAAATTGTATTTTTTCACCATGTATCGCTAGGCATTGCTGTAATCGCGTTAGCCTTCAGCTCGTCTTCTAGCCATTGGTGCGTTTTTCCGTGTGATCGGATTATGGGCGCCTGTCCTTGCATCAGTCTGTATGATACGGACCTGGCTTCTCCTTGAATGAAGATGTGTAGTGGTGGTATGTTCAAGATGGCTTCTAGGGCTGCTGTTGGGGTGGTGCTTAGGGCTCCTGTTGTACTGAGACATGCTAGTCTTTGTGTACTGCTCAGGAGTCCTATCGCCCCCTTTTGCTTTATCCTAGTCCACCACACCACTGCTCCATAGGCTATCATGGGTTATATCACCCTGGTGTAGAGCCATAGAGTCAATTTAGGGTTAAGTCCCCAATTTTTCCCGCACATTCTGCGACACCTGCCCAATGATATTGTTGCTTTTTTTGTGGCTTTTGTGATGTGTGGTCTCCACGTCATTTTGGCGTCAAAGGTTACTCCCAGGTACTTTGCCTCCCCTACGAAGGGAATTTCCGTACCCCCGAACTTCAGTGGCTTTAGGCCTTGCAATGCTCGTCTTTTTGTGAATACGACAATTTGTGTTTTTTGTGGATTGATTGTCAATCGCTCCTGTTTGCACCAATTGTCTACTATGTTTAGGGCTCTTTGTGCTCGCTCCGAGACAACTCCCGCGAACCAGCCCCTGATGACAATGGCTATGTCATGGCCCCCCAAAGTGATTATGATTGTCCTTTTCTCTAGGCTGGCCTTAATCCATTGGCGAAGGCTTGACGGTACTCCTTTCCTTTTTTGTGCCTCCACGAGAGAGTTTGTTATGACGTTGTTAAACGCCCCTTCTATATCCAGAAATGTGGCCATGGCTATGTCTTTGTCTTCCATTGACTTTGTGATGAGCCTGTTTAGGTCGTCCAGCGCCGAGTTTGTTGACTTACCCGGCTGATATGCATATTGCCTGTTGTTGAGGGGATCTTTTAACAGTATCTCGTCCCTTATGTACCTATCAATCAGTCTTTCCATTGTTTTTAGTAAGAATGAAGATAGGCTGATAGGTCTGTATGACTTTGGCGTTAGGTCAGCTATTCTGCCTACCTTCGGCAGGTAGATTACCCTTACGCTTTGCCATGATTTTGGTATATATCCCCATGCCAGGCAGGCTTTGAAGATTTTTGACAGGTGCGGCACCAATTCCTCTATGCCCATTTGTAACAGAATGGGATAAATCCCATCCGGTCCCGCGGACTTGTTAGGTTGGAACCTGATGATGGCCCATTTAATTTGAGTGGGTCTTGTGACCTCAGTGGCTAATCTCCAGTCCTTTCGGTCAGGCCTTTTAGGTCGTTGGCTGGGATTGTCTGGCTTGTTGTGTTCTGCCAGAATTGTTGAGGCTGGAATGTGGACTTTTAATAGTTCCTTGAGACTTTCCTTTATTGTTTCTGTGTAGGTTCCTTCCGGTTTCTTGAGGAAGCCTACCTCTTTGGCAGCACTGCCGTCCTTAGCCAGGACTTTGTGAATTCTAGAGCATGCCGGAGTGTCGTTAATCTCCTCGCAGAACTTCCTCTACGAGTCCCTTTTGGCTTTTCGGATTTCTTTGTTATATTGAGTGAGCTTTCCTCTGTAGGTGTCCCAGTCCTGGTTGTTTTTGGATTTACTAGCACCTCCGTTCCAATAACTAGTTTTCTTTGTAGATGTTTATGTTTTTTCTTATACGTAATAGTAGTGAAAGTTGGGTCATTGCAAATAGGTACATGATTTTTAAGAAGGCCTGTTTATATTATGGAATTGTTAATAAAATCCATAAGAGCGCGCGTGAGTTTCGAAGACTAAGTGCCGTCCTTGTTTACGGTGTTTGGTTTTTTGTCCTTTGATCTGCACCTTTGGATGATTCATCGGGAGGAAAACTACTGGTACAGGGGCGAAGCCAGGCATTGTGTTCTTCCAACCGTTTGATTTTTCTGAATAAGAGTAGTGGTTAGCTTCAGCTTCTCTACTCGTTCCTTCATGCACTACTATTCCTAGGACTAATTACGTCTACAACAGCATCCTTCCAATTAATGTCCAGGATGGAATCTTAGTAGAGCAACTGCGATTTGCATATTTGAAGCAATGAACATTCCAGATGCAGTTTATATATAACAAGACATATATGCAAGAATAAATACGGAGGCAGATATCCAAAACCTAAAAGACATCAAGAAGTATATCAAGAAGACGGATATACCACCAAAAAGGATCAGAACCCAGCAGCGCTTAATAGGAACCTTTTTAACAAAGAAGAAGTATATCAGGAAATTGACAAGTTGGATGACAATCAACAAAAACTGGTTCAGAAACAAAATCACGTAGAAGGAGTCTTGTTAACCAGACTATACTTGGTGAATGATATAGAGAAAAGATTGAAATCACACCTGAGAGGATTTTAGAACCATACAATTATCCATTGCTGATACATGTTTATAACTACATTTTATAAACATGTATCAGCAAGTCAATATTTACATCAAAGCAGTTGAGGATCATTACGGCAAATTAAAATATATGGAAGATAACAATGCACCCTTTCTGGACATGGTTTCGCATGCGCAAGTTGCTACCGCAATTGGCACTACCGTAACACCTTGAAGTAAGACAGACGTTAATTGAGAAGACAGAAGTTAGCAGAAACATCACACACGTCATCTTAGAAGGCTATTTTCCTTTTATAAATCTGACACCGTGCGAGTTAATGCAACTTACCAGCAGGCCATTTAACGTCAGCAAAAAGGTATAAAGGGTATTGGAGACTGTCGAAGGAATAATTGGAATCAATTACAACAGTCTGTAATTTTTCAAATTATCGTCAGAAGACAAACAAATACTTGAACCACAAGACTAGGTTGTGTAACCTACCTCCAATTGAACGACTAGAAACAAGAAAGAGCTGTGATATTGAAACAGTACACCATAATACAGAACCATATACATACAACCATAAATTAGACGGCCTTATATGGAAGCAGATTGTAAGCCCAAATATATGGATGCACATCTCAAACCAAGCGCATATAGTAGCATCTTTCTGCAATGTAGTTTTGAAAGGTACCGGAATGATACAGATAACAAACAGATGTTTCATCAAAAGCAAGGAATGCCGTCTACTGGCGACCCAGGAGAGAAATACAGTGTTTATGGGACTGTCCATCCAGTCAGTCAACTTAACCAATTTTGTGTTCACAGAAGAAGCAACCATAAGGCAAGAGAAGGTGTTTTCGCACAGTCATTTATAATCAAATCAGCCGAAAGCTTTGGAGAAACCTGTATAAAAAGCTTTGGCTTGATATTCATTTTCTAACACATAAACTAATATTAGATTTTTGGTAATAGATCTACTTTACAAAATCGCCAAAAACTTTCTACAAATTCACATAAGCTGATGTGATACCAACAGATCTGAAGTAATAATAATATTAAATGTATTTAGATACCTTCATAATTTTCCACATTTTCCCTTAGATCATTCATAAATATTGGTATAATAAAACTATTCTTCCAGCAAACTGAAAATATATCTGACAATAGTGGTAAATATGACTAATTAGTAATTGGTTTAGATAGAGAAAATTTACAATTAAAAATTGAACAGAAACACCATCGGAACTCTCAACATAGGACTCTTTCAGGAAAACGAAAAACAATTTTAAATGCCAGTAAGAAAAACATTTGCTTTATTTCTATTTTGCTGAAATAGAAATTAAAACGAGTTATTAATATTACTTTGAATGTAAGAATTTGAAAAATCAAGCGTACAACGATAGCATCCCCTTAAAATATATACAGTTTCATTCGAGATGCATTGGTTTGATATACCGTAGAGATCCAAGTACTCTACTATAATTTATACAGGGTGTCCCGTTAATGCGGGGAAATGGCTGGACCATAGATTCCTGAGGTCAAAATATGACGATTTAACGCAACTTATCTATATCCAAAAATTTACGGTTAAGCCGGAATTTGGCTTCAAAGTTTCAAAATTTTTTATTTCTTTTGTTTATAACAATTGAACGCTTTATTTGATTTGAATGAAATTTATTTTTAATAACTACCATAATATAATACATCATTTCAGTTATTATGACTATTATTGGTTAACAAGAAGTATAAGAAACAGTAGTACCACCACTTAAAAACTAAAATATTTTTTTATTGGTAGATCTAATAAAAAGTAAAAAAATACTACTTGAAAGACCATTTAATTTAAAAACGTTTTCATCTCTTAATAATATTTGATATCTTTTACGGTTTTCCCACAAAAAAATAAAAAATATATTTTTTATCTAGTAAAAACAAAATCTAGTTTTTCATCGAATCGAAAATAAATGTTTTTCGTGGCCGTCTTTGTTTAAAAAATGTAAATTATGTATAATAATAATTATTTAGTGTCTTCTAACAATTAATTTTTAACTTTATTATAGTTCATAAATATTCATATTTGGAACAAACAGATATCTTGTTTGTATTAGGATGTTGCAAAGAAAATTGTTTGAAAAGTGTTAGATGTTGTTTTGATTTATTTTATTAATTGATATTATTTAATTTTTATTCAATTGAGTAAGTTTATTTACTTATTAATGAGTGCATAATGAGTACACTATATTCATATTTTATTTTTTTGTGCAAAAACCGTACAAGATATCAGAAACTAGTAAGAGTCAAAAAAGTTTTTAAATCTAATGCCCTTTCAAGTAGATTTGGATTTTATTGGATGCACCAATAAAAAAATATTTTAGTTTTTAAGTGGTGGTACTACTGTCTTTTATACTTCCTGTCAATCACTAATGGCCACAATAACTGAAATGATGTATTATATTATGGTACTTATTAATAATAAATTTGATTCAAATCAAATAAACCGTTCAATTGTTATAAACAAAAGAAATAAAAAAAATTGAAACTTTGAAGCCAAATTCCGGCTTAACCGTAAATTTTTGGATATAGATAAGTTGCGTTAAATCGTCATATATTGACCCCAGGAATTTATGGTCCAGCCATTTCCTCGCATTAACGGGACACCCTGTATATAGTAGTTGTAAGCAATATTTTCACAATTAGGATGCACTTTAAAAGTCCCTAGCACTCACGGTTAAATTTATAACGTGAAAACACAAAAAAAGGGGTTGAGGAATCGAACGTAGGTTTCTTTGTGCAAGAAATAAAGGCCCTCTTGCTTTCTTTTCGCCGAGTGCAACAAAACAATGATGAATGGGCGCAACAATGGCCCGGAATAAAATATAATTCATCGTTACACCAGATGTTGGAGCGTGGCAGTTGACGGAAAAAAACGGAGTTATTTATTGGCTAGGGAAGGTGGTAATGAGATAGGAGAGTGAACGGAATTAAATGATATATACAATGCAATATTTATTGAATGTTGTCACAAAAAAAAAATTATACGTGTCTCTGCCAATGATACATTCCTTGATATTTATGGTTTATTCGTTTACTATAGAGTAATACAAATAATTTAATAATTACACAATAATTGTCAAAAACTATGTAAATAATACTTTTTTTATAAAATCAAATACTAGCTTAAAAAATGAGTAAATTAGGATATGAGTATCTAATAAATAAATTAGGTAATGATTGACCTAATCTTAAATGTTGATTTATTTATTTTATCCATTTAAATTATGTTTATAATTAATACATATGACTTGATTTTATTATAACATTTTAACTTCTTCACAAAAAATAAGTTTAAATTATGTTATGTACGAATAAATGTCGTATTTCATATAATAAATATTATTTGAAACATGATTTTATCAAAATAGATCTATTAGTTAAAGCGGTAAAGAGAAATCAAGGTAAAATTAATTTAGTCCTAGCGAAGGCAATTAACTATTCGTCTGATGTTGGATTGAAATAGGTCACAGGATGGGATTAATTTCACGGTCGTTAATAGTTACATCTTAAATCACAGTGATGTGATATAGACCTTGTTGTAATTTCAAGTTGCGTACTACATCTCACGGGACAATTAATATTCTAATTGCGTTTAATGTAATTACATAGTGAGGAATAGATATGTCATCTACAATAACATATCTTCGATAATTACATTTTAATAAATCCGGAAATTAAGTAGTTTTTAAGCGTGTATAAAAAACAACATTCGTTGTCACGGGTATTTAAATTTACCATTCTTGGTTTGAGGTAAAACTTATCAGGACTGCGAAATAATTAATTCCGTTTATAATATTAGCTTTAATTATAAACTTTCAATGCGGTGAAACTTTGTTTAATCTGCTTTACATTATAATAAACATTTTGCTACAATATATTTTAAAGTTATAATATTAAATCCTCTATAACTAAAATTTATAAAATAAAAAAACTATTCACTGTAAATCAAAGATTGCATAGATACAGCGAATAAATAAACATGAAAATAAATTAAAGGCGTGTATTTTAGAGCCTACATCCTGCATTTGCACATCCATGGGCCCTTCAGATATACGGCAATCCCTTGGCGCCATTCTGATATCTTATCTGTTAGGATAAGGGAGTATTAAAAGTCGGATAAATTTATTCAGTCTAATGCTACGGGCGTTTAAATTTACTGCAAGCACCGCAGCATTTAAATAAATTTAGAAGAGAACGTTAGCGAAATTTAATACTAGAAATGACAAAACAACTAGCTGAGAATAAAGAATTGATATTTAAATTTTATTTTATTTATTGAGAAAATTTGTAATCATAAATTTTTTATCATCAAATTGAATATATTTTATTAAACAATTACATATTCATCAAAATAGTTTATAACTATATAATTTTATACCTCATTAAATAAATAAATAAGAAAATGGGGGTAGAAATACTTAAGGTCGATAGCCCAGATAACAACGTACTATTAAAAGTTGGGGAAACTACATCTATCTCTTTATGTATTATTAACTAACTATAAGTAAAAGTAATAAAATTATGTATACATAAAAAATGGTATTAGTTACGTTTATAGTAGTTTTAGCTTATTATTAATTATTATAATTACTACAATTAGAATTAAAATTTTTCCTTTTGTAATTGTTTGTGATTAAATAATATATTTTGCGAATAAATATTTAAAGACTATTATTTGCTTTGAGTAAACACGCTGTTTTAATTTCAATATTAAATTACAATCGACTATTGATTAAACTCTCATCTGTGCCTGGCGCATTCACCAGAGCCGTCAATTAAAACAAAAATTACATTTTAATATTTCCACCATAGGCAGACAGACCTCTGGTCGATAGCCTTTTGACAAATTAATACATTTACACCTCGTTCATTCATTTTGTATCATTCTATCTAATATAAATATTTACAAAATTTGTCAATAAATATATGTGTTATTATTTACACCATGTATAACAATTGTGTGTATTTATACACATTTAATTATACTAAGATTCTTAATAACACCTTTTTAGCCAATGTATAACACTTTGTTTTACCCCTATATGTATAAAATTACAAGTAAATGTAGTAATCATTGTCAAAATTATTATAAAATAACATTAAATTAAAAATTATGTCCTTATTTATATAAACTAGATAAAAATCGGTATATACATTATGTCAATTAAGTCATTTATTAAGGAGTTTCTAACATCAGTTTTAATTTTGCAAATTCGTATTGCTTCTAGTCTATTTTACGATCTTTATCCGCTAAACGTATTATTGAAAACACATCTTTGTCAAGAGAATGGTTTAAATCTAATAAATAAATGGTTTAGTAGATGTGGATTATTTTCTATGCGGAAATAATTTCTTTTGTGGATTTTGTCTAATTTTTAAATTAGGACCCGATTACATTAGCCAAACGGGCTTACACTGAGGAATTAAATTATACAACCAGATTTATTCATTATATTAATAATATTAATTTCAGTTATACAACTAAATAACGAATTTCGTATTTTATTATAAGGTTTAAATTATACATCAGCATAGCTTTCTTGCCAAAGGACAAAAGAGAATTATGATAATTATTTTCCAAATTTATTTACAACCGGTTTTAATTTAGTAAAAATCGTAACTAAATTGAGACTTCAAATGAAAAGATTTAACGAAAAACTCAAAATATATCATTCACGTGACAAGTAAAATTGCCCGATATTGGTTTTCATTTAGAGATTCGTTCAACTCTTTAACTGGTTGTAATTTAAATTAATTAAAATAAAGTGGGGAGAGGAGTAAAAATTATATGTTAATTATTAACGTCTAGTTGGTCGTTGAGGAGGATGCCGCGTTTGTTAAATTTGTTTATTTCTAGTTGTTTGAGCAGCTTCAACTTCTTGCCTTTGTTGCAAATATGTAATATTTTGAACTTCTCGTTGAATGCGTGTCCTGAATCCATGAGATGGTTGGCATATGTTGAGGATGTCTTTTTGTTGATGAAGCTCCTTTTGTGCTCTGATATTCTGTCTTCAAAGCTACGTCCTGTTTGTCCAACATACACCTTTGAGCAATCACCACACTCTAACAAGTAGTCACCAGATTTTCTGTTGTTCACGTAACAAGTAAAGTTGCCTGATATTGGTTTTCATTTAGAGATTCGTTCAACTGCTTAATTGGTTGTAATTTAAATTTATCATTCATAAAGAGATTTCAGTACTTAATCATTAAAATCATTTTAATGGATTAGGAAGCTAGATTGATATAGATATTTTGCGGTCTCAAGGCTGAAACTAGCACAACCTTGTCATCTCCACTTACAATTAGACTTCTCTTACATTCTAGAGAAGAAGATCAAGAGAGTCAGCAGAAAATATCATGTAAAAACAATAAGCAAGAGTTAAATGAAGATATATACATGGCCACACAAGCAGAGTACCGGCGGATGGACTATAAAATATTTCCCCCATTATTTCTTCCATGTATTTTTATATTAGATTAAATATTTTGTATTAATTTAATGTTTTTGTTCCTCTCTCTCCGCCTATAAATGTTGTGTCGCTCACGCTATTTAGATGGATTAAAAATTGATATTGATTCTCATATTGGATTTAGTTTGTTATTATATTGTATCACGAAATTGCTGTTAGTTTGCAACAAGCCGATTCCCGAATCAAAAATATTTTTAAAAACTTTCAAGCACCCACAACATATACAATTCAGTCAGGTAGAATGGTCATCGTGATTTATACGTAACAATTTGCCGACATCGGGTTCGCAGATTGCGAAGTATTTGGGTTTCAACCATTAACACGACTGAAAGTATAAATAGAAGATTTCTAAATTTTCCTGAGGACGAGAAAAAACCAGATTTTAGCAGTTCCCACTGAAAACCTTCCATACGACCTATCTGAATAGTCCAGCTCGTTGCATCGGAGTGCAGTCCATGTCAGAGATTCCGCTGTTTGACCAGAATCGCCTGAAACGAAGTTGGACGAGGAATCTCACGGGAAATAACGTGGTCATCATCTAGGACGCAGATTTGGCAAAATGCCAATATCATAAAAACCTCTAAATATTTATAAAAATCAAATATTAATTATAACAAACGAAACAAATCAAACGATTGTTAAAAATCTTATATCTTTTCCCTCAAACAATCGTATAATAGTATCTACTAAGAGCTATTTCCTCCTCCTCTTAGCAGGAAATTAAATGAACGCTGAGTTGATTGGCGTTTGTGATCATGGCGAGGATTTTCTCTCGCCAAACATCAACAGTAGTCGGCCATCATGTCTTGATGGACTCTCTCGCCATGTTATTCACTCAGTGCTTCTAAATTCTCTAGGAAATATTAAAAATGAGAGTGGAGAAAGTGTAACTTCAAGCATCCCAGTCCCCTGAACTTTTTGAGTATAGTTTTTACAATTTCCTCATATTGATCGTCTTTAACATTACCCAGAAACTTCTCTATGGCTTCCTTGTATGAATACCAAGCTTGGGGTTTCATGACAGACATGCAGTTTTTAAAAATAACATCCTTCATAAGTTTGGGAATATGTGGGCCATTAATCGCCTTTCTTCACCTTTGCCTCCGATAGTAAAGGAAATGTTCTACCAATATATTGGTAATAGGGGCCAGTTTTGACCAAAACTTTAACAAATTACTTCATTAATCCCAGTTTTGTGTGCAAAGGACATAGCACATTTTATACCTGGGACCAGTTGTTCAGCCAATTAGTAACTTTTTAGTACCTTTCTCTGGCTCTAGAGTCCTATTCAGACAAAAAAGGCCATAGAACACGTACCACGTGTGTTAATTATATTTTATTTTTTCTAGAATCGTACACATATTTGTAGTTGTTTCTTTCAGGTGCACTGAATAAACTACTAGAACTGAAGTTAATTTAGACCTTTAGACTTCTTTTGCTATAGTCAATAAATAAACACCAATCTGCCAGTTCATAAACTGTTCCTAGGCGACCAATCAAATCGGGAATATCATAATAGTACACTACTTCCCCCTCCATTACGAAATACTTTTTAAATTCTTCCTCTCTATCAACAGAAAGTTGTATCGGGAGTTCAAAGATTCTCTTCTTTCAATCTCGATCCTAAAAATGTACCCTTTTCTTTTGTAAGACATAAATCGCGTACCAAATCGTTTATTTTTGATTGATTCAAAAGTCGCGGACTGTTATCTTGTGATTCTGGGAACAAATTGTAATCATCTTCTGTTGGAAGGAGAACTACTATCTTGTAATGTTGTTGGTGGTGTTGGAATGGGAATATCTGACTCATATGCTATAGGTCTAATTGCTAATGGAAAATTTAGATGTGCAATCTCTTTGTTTTTCTTATTAAACTCCGAAATTTTGCACTAACAAAAATAACAATAATTATAATGATTTTGTTGTTCTCTCCAAATCATTGGAGCACCAAAAGACAAAGATAAACGGTCCCCCTTATTCAACTGTCTTAAATTTTGGGAACAAGTTTTACACACTACGTGAGGTGCGAAAATTTTGTCCTGATCTCCTAATTTCATTTTAAAATACAAACTCTTTAGTAACTGAGTAATGTTCCCCTTCTGCTGCTTTATTAAATAGCACCCACATATATAACAAATATTATTTGGATTGTTCACACACCTTCTTCCAGACGTACCACTTAACTTGCCATTGTTACACACTCAGAAACTTATTTTACCTCCAAACACGATCACGGACCGAATGTTAAAGCGATAAGCAAATATACAAAACTTGCGAAAGTGAGTAAATCGGAGATTACCCACATAAATAGAATACGAAATTATTGTACAAGACAAAAGATCGGATTCGTCAAAATTTTAGAACGGCCGGAGTTTAAATTTTCCCTTACAATCTACTGGAAGATTTATGATTTTGAAAGTTAATGCAGAAGCATTCCCGGCGTGTCGGCACGTTTTATGACAATACATAGACTGGGTGTCTTCATCACTATTAAGATGAACATGTTTTGTTTGCAGCGGTTTACTGTCCCGCAGTTTTTTGGCGGAAACTGATGTAAGATAAGAAGATAAGATAAGATAAGCAGGAGCGGGTCATAGGATAAACCTACACTCATTTAAACACAATGGCAAACTAGCATGAATCAACTAAGGGATTATATTTTTAAATCGTATTATATTTAAGGCTTTTATACATATACACATGTGTGGTGGACGGCACGCTCTCATTTTTGTGTTAAAAATAGAATTGTGCGAAATCTGTACGTAATACGCAAAAACTAATAACATTTCAGTTATCAGGGAAATTAAGTTGACTTATCTGCATTTAAATATCTTATGCTGCAAAATCTTCGTAAGTCTGTGTTATCGCCCGGTTGACACCAGGTTCGGAGTCAACCCAATCAAAGCGATAAAGGCCGTGGTCATGGTCAACTCCTAGGGGATTGTGAATAAGTATATTTCGAAGGGTATATTTCTGGAGGCGTACAAACTGGCCAGACTTGTCCTTATTCCGAAACAAGGCAGGACGGTCAGGGTTGCTCCGATCCATCTGTCTAATATTGTAAAATTCTGAAGAGGATCCTTACTGAGTTAATAAATGCCTTGGAGAAACGGGTGGTTTCTCCGACAGACAATATGGGTTCTGCAAGGAAAATATTGGATCCTTTCAACAAAGAACTATGAGTAGTGATTATGGAGGCGCCACTGAGGTGAAGGATTTCGCAATATAGCACGCGGAGAGTTCAGAGCTACTTCAAGGGTAGAAAACTCATCTTCTAAAAAGAGGCAGAAATGAGGAAGAAATGCTCTTTGTCTGGTTCGTCTCACAAGAGTCGGTTTTAGGGCAGTTCGGTTCTGCGGCTTCTCTTACCAGCTGGAGTAGTTATAATAAGCTTCACTGATAACGTCATTATTATATTAAGGAGACGTAATATCGCCAAAAATGCCGAAATAGCAACCCACAACACCAGAGAGCAGCATGGCTTTTCACTGAGTCAAAGAGGGATGTTGTAGTTGCTCGACGCGAGCATTAAACTTGATGAATCGGTGCGTTTTATTTAGATCAATGTTATTTGTTTTATTCGGAACATCAAGCCTCATTTCGGTTCATTAATATGTGATATTCATATTAAGAACCGAATACATTAAGTTCGTAGAAAATAATTTGACCCAAAACACATTTGTAAATATTTAGGGGTAAATTATGAAATTTCAATCTGGTCATCAGAAAATGTAAATTTGATACAATAGGAAAACAAAAAAGGCTTAGGCTAGTCATTGGTACAATACTGCAATGATTTTTAATAATTTCATAATTAAAATGTTGCAATATTTCAAACACTGTACTAGAATTTTGTGCTTCTACAGAAATCGTTTTTCAGTTTTTGAAATCTTGCAACATTTTTATTATGAAATTATTAAAAATCATTGCAGTATTGTACCAATGACTGACACTGTCATTAAAGCGCCAGGCTTGGACGGTATATTCCCGGCCCTCTTCCAATGGGGGCTGGACATATTATCAGCCCACCTAGCCAAAATCTTCAGGGCATGTATTGCGTTCAGATACATTCCTCTAGCTTGGAGAGAAGTAAAAGTTATCTTCATACCGAAACCTGGTCGTATAGATTATACACTAGCCAAATCACACCGCCCAATTAGTCTAACGTCATTTCTTCTGAAAACGTTAGAGAAATTGTGCGAAAGACTAATTCGCAAGACGGCTTTGATTACGAATCCGATCCACGCTAACCAACATGCATACACTCAGGGGAAATCAACGGAGTCGGCTCTGCACACTGTTGTAGACCGAATCGAAAGATCTCTGGACAACAAAATGTCCACCTTGGGCGTGTTCATTGATATAGAAAGTGCTTTTGATAAAACGACCTTCAGAAAAATGGAAACTGCTCTCTCCACGCATGGTGTGAACCCCACAGTTAGTAGATGGATCAAAAGCATGCTGGAGAATAGGGCAGTCACAGTAAATGTAGGAAATACCACTGTCAGAAAGATCGTTGCTCAAGGCTGCCCACAGGGTGGAGTACTCTCACCACTCCTGTGGAACATAGTTGTTGACAGCCTACTGCGGCGACTTAACGACAATGGCTTCCACACCATAGGATATGCAGATGACATAACCATCCTGCTAACAGGCAGATTTGAGACGGTGCTATGCAGCTTGATGCAGCAAGCCCTCAAAATAATCGAATACTGGTGTAACGACCAGTCTCTGACCATAAACCCGTCAAAGACTGAAATGGTCCTCTTCACAAAGAAAAGAAAACTAGGTAAGCTAAAGCTCCCTATGCTCCTCAACACCCAGTTGACATTGTCGTCAGAAGTCAAATACCTGGGAGTGATCCTCGACGGCAAGCTGACGTGGGAACCACATCTCAAAATGAAATGTAAAAAAGCATGCGTCTCCCTCTGGCAATGCCGGAGGGCTGTGGGGCAGACATGGGGGGCTATCTCCCAAGATAGCACTTTGGCTGTACACAGCGGTAGTAAGACCAATGCTAATCTATGGAACACTGGTTTGGTGGCCCAGAGCCAGACAGAAAACCTCAGCAAAGCAGCTTACTCAGTTGCAAAGGATAGCATGCCTCAGCACGACCGGAGCAATGCGAACAACACCCACTGCAGCAATGGAAGCAATGCTCTGCCTTCCACCTCTCGACTTATACGTAGAGGAGATGGCCACGGCGGCAGCACTGCGCCTAAACTCAGTTGGACTCTGGTACAAAGGAGGCAGGGCTGGCAGACACTGTCACCTTTTAGAGGAGGCTGTCAAAAAGACACCCCTCCTTGGAAGGAAGACAGACAATTTGCCACCCTGCTTCGTCTTCAATAGACCCTATAATGTATCGATAAAAAGAGGAACCGGGAGTGCAGAGTTTACACCGATGGTTCTAAAACCAAAAGAGGATCCGGGGCGGGAATTTACTCGCAACAAATAGACCTCTCATTAGCTATACCCCTAGAGAAGCACACAACTACTCTGCAAGCAGAGATCGTTGGCATCATCCAAGGGGCGAAAGAAATCCTACACCGAGACATCCGTGATAGGAACATCCAAATCCTTACAGACAGTAGGGCAGCAATACTAGCAGTGAGTAGTCACAAGATCACCTCAACACTAGTAAAAGAATGTCACAACACCCTTAAACAAGCAGCACAATCAAACAGTATTGAGCTGCGCTGGGTCAAGGGACACAATAATGAAGAAGGCAACAGCAAGGCAGACGAGTTGGCGCGAGCTGGATCGGTTCTCAGTGATACCACGGACGGGACCCCGATCGCGCCAACACCGAAATGCCTCACTGATATCCTCAAACAGAATACTCTCAAGATGCTAAACCAACGTTGGGACAACATCTCAGGCTGCAGACAGGCCAAGGAAGCAATACGCTCACCCAATCTGAAAACAGCTGAATATTATTTGCGACTATCCCGGGGGAATCTGCGTCTTATCACAGGTATCCTTACGGGTCACTGTCAGCTAAGGAAACACTTGTTTACTATGGGACTGGTGGAAACCCCCATATGTAGAGCATGTGAAGAAGAGGACGAGACAGTGGAACATGTGTTAACCACCTGCCCGGCTCTCGCCCACCTTAGAGAGTCCATGCTAGGGGAGCTCTGGCCGAACATGGCCAACATAAGGGATAACCCTCCAAGCGTTGTGCTGTCCTTTGCTCGCCACCTTGGGTGGCTAAATGTGTGATAGAACAACGCAGGGCTGTCCCAGTCACAATGGGCCTAGTGAGGCCTAAGTGCTCTGGTCAATGATTTGATCACCCTTGGCAAACTCAATCCAGATCCAGATCCAGGTAAATGATTACTTTTTGGCGCAATTAGTGCCCAGTGTAAAATACATCGGAATCATCATTCCGATTCCCAAATACTCAGCGCAAGTGTTGGTGGCGTCGCGGGCAGTAAGAGCGTTCTCCCGTCTAATATCCAATATTGATGGGCCAGGCCAGAAGAAGCTAGACTAGGGCTAGGCTACTGTACGCTAGTCTTGGATTCATCGCATCCATTAATGGGAAAAGAATGCGAAGAGATTGTGGAGGTCCTTGCACCGGGTGTGTTAATCATTATTAGGGGATACCAGACAATAACCACAAAAGCGGCAAAGGTGCTGTCGTTGTCGGTACTCCTAGATATGGCTACTTTCCGTAGGATTAATCGCTGAGCGCATAGGAAGATAGCCAAGGCGAAAGGCTGGGCCCGCCAAATAAAGAACTAGCAGCTGAGGTAAAGTGGTAAGAGCAAAGGGGTTGTGACGGGAAAAATTATTCCTGATTCTACGCTATAGGTGCAAAGAACACAAAGCCTCCATAGAAAGATACTCCAATTATCAGGCTGGGAACGATGTCTCTATTCATACAGTACAGGAATGTGGTGCCAGGAGTGACATTCAGGGTGGACACCGTTTGCCCGTTTGCATTCTTCGTTTTCCATTATCTTTGTTAATGATAAATTTATAATAATAATGTGTAGTGTTCTTTTTGTGTGATAGTACTTTTAAATTACTTTTAATAATAATTTTACTTCTCTCTGGAACCAATATTTCGACATCAAATCAAATCAATAATTAAAATAATTTAGCATTTTAAATTATATATTAAGATTCTTAGAAAACTTGAAAGTTTTAGTACTTACCACCTTAATTGGATTCAAGCATTCAATTCAGCTACTAAAACGTGGCAACAAAAGACCTATTTTCTATGATATTGGTAGATTTTATTTGATCATATACCGGGAGTTACTAAATAAATATTCAAAGATAAGATAAGATAAATTTATTGTGCTTTGACCAAAACAGTGTACACTTGTTGTCAACATATATTGGCAGCCATAAGTAAGAGAACACCAATAATTCGTCGCTCAATTTTTATGAAAATTTCAGATAATACGTAAATAATTTACGTACAGATACACATGGTTTAGCATTTTTTTCGCAGAGAAAATATTTTGTTTTTGTTTTTGCGTCATTTAAAACCAGCATTTTTCGTACACACCATTGATTCAACATCTACATTGTTATCTTCTTCCAAGTTATCTGATTCAGCTGTGCAATTGATAACAGTAGTATCATGTGCATACAAAATTATTTTGGCCTTGTTTACTAGTGATGGCAAATCATTTATAAATATTATAAATAGCAAAGGTCCCAGAATGGATCATTGAGGAACACCGGGTTTTATAGGCAAAAAATGTAAATTATTTTCATTTAAATATACCATTGCTTTATACTGCATATGTATGAACGGATCTATTTGGTACTGATTTCATCAAAATTATATGTTTTTAACTAGTTTAATACTATATCATGAGGGACGCTATTAAATGCTTTGCTTAGATCAAGGTATGATGCCATAGAGGCTATCTTCTTATCAAAACTATAACAAATTGTGTCACAGAGTTGTATAAGCGCATCAATTGTAGAACGATTTGACCTGAAACTGATATTTACATCAAAGAGATGACCCTCAAAATAGTCAACTATTTGATTTTTCAGTACCGTTTCAAATATTGTTGATATTTGTACTCATATGTCCCCGTACGGGGGAAATCACTCGATTTATCATTGCGCTCGTATGTCCCCTTACAGGGGACATCGAATCTCTACGCTCTTATCTCTCCGTATCGCCACTAAATACTTCATATTTTATCTTTTGTAAGTATATATCTGTCATGAAGTGGATAAATTAGCGACGGGGGCTTTTATTTTGGTCTATATAAGCAAAATATTATATGTTTAATGCTTGAAGCCATCACTTTGTGATACATCTTGAATCAGGAATTTTAAATGAAAATACACTTCGTTGATATCATACACAGGATTTTATTACGTAATAAAATCCTGTGTGTGATATCAACGAAGTGTATTTTCATTTAAAATTCCAAAATATTATGGTCGCTCGAGTTTATATAAAATAAATAAATTTATGTTTATATTTTATTCAGTTTTTCAAATATTTATAGACGTCCAGTTTTGGGTTACAAATTTAGTTTAGTGTCATAACGAACACCACCCGAGACAGTTTTGTGTTGTAGTTATATAGTACTATTATTTTTTATTTTTAATGTTCGCAATGCCTAAGCGACATTTCCAAGGCAACATTGAATATGAATTTGAAAGCAGAGACGACGAATTTTATATGGACTATTATCATCACACGCCGGTGGTGGCGCATTCGGTTGCGACCGAACTAGCGTTAGCGAGAGTCAAGCAACGTTAATTCGGGTCAGCAGTTGGATGAGTGACCGGTACCATTCACCATTGGGATACAATTAATGGTGCTTTAGAGTGACGGGGCGATCCTTTAAAGTAACAAGCTCATTTACACACACACAAATACACAAATAGCACATGGCGGAAGGACCACGTGGCCGATAGCTTAACTCTACTACTACTACTACTACTATTATGATCGAGAATTAGAGTGCCCTGAAAGTAATAACGAAGGCTGCAAGGAAGAAGCCGCAGAAAATGATACTAGTGGTAGTGACATTATAGGTACCAAAATAAATCGGGCATTACCTTTGCCCAGTACAAGCAGCAGATTCCTCCGACTTCGAATCTGGATCTAAATTTGTACGATATAAGGACAGAGAGTTTCGCTGCAAGTAGGCCCTTTGTACGTCTTCCCATCTGAGTCCTCATTCCTTGCTACGGTCTAGAAAACCCAAGGCATTGACAAACGCCAGGATAGCAGCAATGTGGACTCTTAAGATGCCTGATGACTACAGACATCCCTTTCCAAGTGTGGATTCACGTAAGCAGTTTCCTCTTCCTCTTCGCACCCTCTGCAAGTTGAACTAGAGTATAGTTACAATATATTCAGGTGCGATCTTATGTTACAGTGTCTTTTTGGAAGCCCTATAACCTTTCATTGGTTTTCTCTGGACAGTTGCATACAGTATCTGGCTCTTAGATTTTATAGTATTCACCTTCTCCTTTGCTTACAAGCCATATTTTAGTTGCTCGTAGCCTTATAACAGCCGCTGCTGCCTATTCGCTGATATATATATATGTCCAAGGATGGCAGATTGGTAGCTTAAAATTCTTGATTTTCCTCCTTCTTGTGACCAGTACCAGTTCCGTTTTTGTTGGATTTACAAATAGTCCTTGGTCTACGCACCATTTGTTTACTATGTTAAGAGCATCTGACATACGTTTCGTTAACATACTTTTCGAGTTGTCGGAAAGTAGGATCGTGAAATTGTCGGTGTAACCTACTGTGTAGAAGCTCTGCCTATTCAGTGATTCGAGTAGTCCGTCGACGTAAACAGAAGAGCACTCCCCTCTGTGGACAACCTTTTGCGACTCTACATACAAGCCTCGTGTCACCTATTATAATATTGGCTTCCTGTCAACTGTACAAGACCCATTGACTTTTTTAAACTTTTTTTGCAAATGAATTTATGGAAAAATTGTAGAAGAGGCGAATAATTATGCTCGCAATAAAATTCAAAAAAAGCTTATCAAAGCGTTCCACCTGAAATATATGGGTGGTATTCTAAATATGGATACAATAACGGTTAGCCATCTGCAGGAATATTAGTCCCAAAACTTTAGTGCCAAAATTCCTTTCTTTAGTGCCTTATTTAGAAGGGACTGATTCATGCTAATCTTTTGGATGCTTCATTTGCATGAAACAGATCCAAACGATCAAAGTATTTGGAGTCGAGTGCAAAAGGTCATATTTAGATTTTTTGATAAAAAGTTCAAAGAAAATTTTGTTCCGTCAAGGGAAATTTCAGTGGATTAGTCTGTAGTTTTTTTTGACTTATAACCTAAATAAGTATGGAATCGGGATATATGTATTGGCAGATGCTAATACTGGATTCATATATATTCAATTTTGCCTTAATACAAAAGCTTGACATCAGAAAATGTAGTAAGTTCTGACCTTTCTATAAATTCACGAGTTGCCAAATTTATTAGTGGAAGAACACATTTAATTGTGAACTCCGCCCGTGCTTCTTTTGACCTAAATTTTATGTATGTTTTTTTTATTTATGTTAATTTGTTAATATGTATTATTTTAAAAAGAAGACCAAAGGTAGATAAATAAATAAATAAATAAATAAATAAACCTGCAATTCGTACCCAACTCTATAAAAAGATCGAAATTTTCCGAGGATAATACATTTATAAATTATTGACCTGGAAAGATAAGGGGGTCGTCACTGCAGTTAGTAGTTGGGATGTTTCGGGTACTCAGCCAATAAACAGAAAAATACTTGGAGGACATTTGCAGGAAGTGAACGAACCCACGGTTGTTATTAACTACAACAATATGGAGGATGTTGATACAGCTGACTCGTACTCTGCGCCATATTGCTTTTTGCGAAAATCGTTTAAATGGTCGCGGAAATTATTATTTTTTTGGGACTTGCGTCATGCGCCCCATGACGTATCTAAAATTTGTTAATGGGCAATTGGTTGATAAACTCACAGGAAATTATAGACAATCCTCCAAACTTCCTGATAGACCATCGTCAACTGATAAGAATGAACGGTTAAATGGCAAATTGCACGTATTACACTAGTTGTGCACATATGTGCAGTACCTGTACTCAAAAGCCTGGACTACATATAGGAGTCTGTTTCGAGCGTTATCGCACTCTGCAAAATTATAAAATGTAGTTGTTTCTTTATGTTGTGCTTTTTATTTTGTTTCTTGTTTTTATTGTCTTTTAGTTGGTTTTGTTACAATTACTTACTTCTTATTAGTTATAGAAAACAGAAATTATTTGGTTAACCAGTGATGATATAACTAAAACATTTATGTTCAGAGTATTGCTATGGTGGATGTGTCGGCATTACTTTCCGACCCTAAATATTCAATACATTATTTTTACACGTTAAAAAATTAATTTCACACTCTGCTTTATACGAACCCGAACAATCATCATTGTTTACCGGTGTTGGAATTTGGCCACAACACGATTGAACTTTGTTCGTAGCACAACTGGTATAATATATAATACTTTCCATACGTTACACACATTCCGCCAAGATATGGTACAAAAAAAAATCAAACTAGGATGCGCACATTATGAGTGTTCGCATGTCTGTTTTCTGTTCACGAGTCTCCGTTTTTAATACTAATGTCCTCTAGCCCATGCACGTACCACCAAATAGAGCTGTTTGAGTTGTTTTTTCATTTCATGTATTAATTATGATTTTGAGTTTTACGTAATAATTACTACAAAGCGTCATAACCTCGATATTGATAATAATTATAAAGCATTTAACCTTTTGTGGCATTTTAAATTCCGTATTGCTGATTATGTTCTACAATCAATCTCAGCTTACATTATATTATTATATATATAATAAATATGACGAATCAAATATTTTCTTATATTTCCAATTCCACTTGTCACAACAAAATTTAAAATGTTTTCTAAAGTAAGACCTTAAAATAATTTTATTTTCTTACATGAAAATCCATAATTTACTGGTAGTTGTATTTTAAATTGGTAGATGGGATGAAATACAATATGAACAATACTAGAAGTACATTAATTTCATCCAATCTACCAATTTAAAGAAATATTATTATTTTTAGTTCTTATTAAAACAAATTATTTTATTTTCTCTAGGTTTCGTCATACATATATTATGTGTTGAGCCTAGTTGTATAGTAAAAATGTATTTGAATTATCACATCTGTTAAGTTAAATAAAGTGTAAATATATAAGGTTATGTTTTAATTATTTTTAAGCTGATCTTTACAAATAACAATACAATATCTGTAATATCTGATACAAATAAACTTTGAGAAAATACGATAATAAATATTTAGATTAAATTATACTTTAAAACTAATCTTAATTAAAAAATATTTCATAACCAATTAATGTGCAAATTTCATATGTTTTAATTTAAATATAATTATTTATTTTCAAAAATGCTTGCAAGTGACTTTATTTAAACAATGTTATTAAAACTTTTGTAATTAGTGTAACACGTATCGTCATACCCCATTATATTCGCATTTAAATTTGTAGTAGAAAATTCTAATTAGAAACTGTGTTTCGTATTTGATATCATAAAACCGAATCGGCTGTATGCATGTGAAGGGATTCCGAGCTAGTGGAAGTTGTATGGATGCATTAGCGATGTACACTGGGTCTCTATTAGTGGTTGGAGGGATATATTGTAGGATGTGGTCATTTATACTCGCGCTACCAGATGTTACAAGGGATGCTGTCAATTAGTTAAATAATGCTGCACAACTTCCTCTATGTTTAGCCATACGGTAATTTCAACGAGACGTAAATGTAATTTTTATTATATAATTGTAAAATAAAGCACTAAAAACCTTTCTTCACACTGTTTATTTGAAACACCAAATATATTTTGTTTTATTTCATCCTACATTTGAAAATAAAATGCCACATAGTAACGGTCACCACCATCCTGTTTCTTACCAAATATATATTTCGAATATAAAGTCACCATTATTAACCCCTTCCCGCACAATTATTTTTGAACGTAATATACTCGTGCCCGAGATATCTCGTGCATATGCGGAAAGTGGTTAATGGTTTAATACTAAGTACAAAACTAAATTTAAACGATTTTTAACCTTTTTATAAAGTTGATTGTATAAATTTTTAAATTATCAAAATAATATCAACAAATATAATATGAAACCATTTTTAGCAATTTTTTGTTAGTAATAAGTAATATATTCCTACTAAGTTTTAATAGGACCTTTTACTTAAGTAAGTAGAGCTTTTAGTTTCAGAACGTAACTCTTCATGTACAGCCAACATTTATTATAATTAGGCCCAAATTTGATATTGCATTTTTTTATTTTAGCCTAATTGTGTACTATTAGAATTGAAATATTTTGAATTAATTTATTATTTCGAATTTACAAACAGAAATAAAGAAAACAGTTTTATTAAAACGATTACAATAGATATAATAATATATTTCTGGATTCATTCATGTAGTAGTATTTTTAATGCAAGAATAATTAAATTAGATGTCATTTAGGAATATTCTAAAGTCACGAATATTCTTTTAGCTATTTTTTATGTTGATCATGTTAAGGCGTTGCCTAATTACTTGTAAATCGACACAATTGAAGAAGAATTAAGAGGATAAGGGTGTAGCTGAACTGATAACAGTGGCTTAAACGACCGTCGATAGCCAAAAATTCTCCAGTATTTATTGAATATTCAGAAGAAAATATTCTATACTTTAAGTAATTTATATTTTAAATTATTTTGCCTATGCAGTATTGATGAAAAATACAATATAAATATACACTCGAAACAGTTATACGTATTTTGTATTTTAAAGTCATGTATTTACTATTTTCATTACTCCCGGCGAATCCACCATTAATACACTACATTACTTTTTAAATAAATTGTTTAATACTGTTCCTCTACTGCAACTTATATATATATATATATATATTTTATATATATATATATATATATATATATATATATATATATATAATTATTGCATCAATAGAATAAAATCTGGAATATTAAATAAATATTATTTCCACAAATAATTGAGCATAATAAATATTCACAACAAAATACCTATATTAATGAGGAATTTAATATATATTTATATTAACAAACAGAATTTATAAAATATATCCATATTATAAATAATGATTCTAAGTATTATCCTCCCTGTAAATAAATAAATTTGTAATATTGCTTTACAAATAGGTAACCCATTTTAATACAAGTGTAATTATTATTGTGTTATCGTGATACACATAATTTTACTAGCAATATTTGTAAATCTAATAATTTTTGTTATATTTAGATAGATGTGGTTTTAAACTTTTATATTTTAATTTATATATTTCTCCCTATACTGTAGTAAAATACTGTTCTATACGAAACTATTTAAGGAAAACAAGTGATATCTTAGCATCAAGTAATCAATATGTTAAAAAAACCAATATGCTAAAGGATATTAATCATAACGCTGGAATGTTAACAAAATAATGGGTGCTAAAAAACATTATATCAATTCATAAATTTTTTAATAGAAGATTCTAAGATAAACACATAGTAAATATTATTTGAAAAATTGATCGAAATCATTCTACAGTATGAAATGACAAATAAATCTTAAAGGCAAGTGTCCTTCGGCTGCAATTAGCATCGACTGTATAAATTTCCGAGGCATTCGCGGAAACCGAAATATACGTGCGTGATCCGAAGCATCTGACGTTGTATTCTACTATGGAATATATGCAGAAATAACTTTAGAGCATGACACATTAAACTAATATGCCTTTAATTTCGCACATCTTAGTATATAACTTTTTAGGAAAAGCAAGGAAGGTTGACTTCAGCTAATCCTGTGGATTGTATCCCGTATCATACATCTGATTAAAGATCACTTTAAGTTACTCTCATTAAATATTTTGGCCACTGGCTTTGTTGTTCTTAACTTGATGGAAAGCTTTTTCTATTTTGGCTGTGAGGATGCACGGACTGTTTTCCACTATTAGAGCCTGTAAGGTGGGCCTGTTGTCCTCAAAAAGTTATTCCATGTATTTTTCCCATTCTGCCATTATTTCATCTGTCTGGGTAATTAATCGTCCTTGATTGTATACCAGAGTGGGTATGCTGTTTCTTTTGTTTGAATCTGAGATGTCTGTGATTATCTGTGAGTGTTGAATTAACCATGCTTAATTCTAGTATTCTAGTAATTTTATTCCTTATTGTAGTGTTTTGCACTTTACACGCCAGTGTATTTAAATTATAATATTCAAATGACTGGCTGTTTAATCTTTGCAGAATAAAGTTTAGTTAATCGAAGTATTTAAAGTTCTTAAAAGTGTTATCCCCGCAACCCCAGCAGTATAACACAAGAACACAACACTCATCTTAGCTTTTTTATAGATAGTCCGAATTACCTCTCAGGTCAAGCCTCAAGCTATTCTTCTAAAGCTTTAGATTAAATATAAAAAGGAATCGCCCGTTGTAGGCGACAAACCACACCAAATCCATTCTGCGATACAGAATTTCATTATTTAGATCAAGCCGCAGGAAATGAATACATAAAAGTTTATTCGGACGCTGCAAAAAGAACACCATTAGCAAAACACCCGAATGACTCTTCTGCTCTGTTATGACATCTAAGAGCTGAATTCAAAATTATTGTTTATTCGGCACGCAAAATTGCAACCAAATAATACTTCAAGTGGAGATAACCACAATATATTAATTTTTATTCGTGTGTACTTCGAACGAAATCAACAAAACTGGAATTAATATTAAAACATACTGCGTAAGATATTACTCAACAAACCAATGTTTACCAACGGGCATACATATAATATAGTGATAGAGATTCATATATCGCCTTTAATAGTAAATAAATCTAGAGCAATAGGATATTTGTTAACACTGGCATCAGTCTATCAAAGATTATATCGGTTTACTAATTGCAGTCGGAAGTGATAATATTCTGAAATATCAACAATGAAAACACGTGGTAACTTAGTTTGTATAACTGTACTTTATTTCGTGTTGCCAAAACTATAGTCAACTGGTAAATTGATTTCTTAGCTAAAACAATTTGTTAAGAATGGGATTGGCATTTTTTATGTTTCTTAAGCGCTCAATACATATGTTAGAGTGGTTGGGCCAAACAATAATTCATTTAATCCCTCAGTCCTCATGTTTTCGATGAAACGTTCTTTTGCAATTTCAACTCAGACCATGATATCAACGTACGAGTGGTCTTTCGCTTACAATTTATTTATTCTGTATATTGCAAACGAAACTATAAATCTCATCTTGTCTCTTTAAAAAGAGTTCTATAGGATACAGCAAAAATTACAAAATAAATAACACGCTTTTTAGTAAGCGTAAAATTTGTGTAGGTAATACATAAAGCTGTGTACTGTCTCCAACGCTATACATATCTATACCAATGATATTTCATCCTCTGTACTCTTTTGTAGCCATCTAAGTCTAGTACAGTCAGTCATCTTAAAGGTACAGTCAACCGCTTAGGTGTGAATGTCTATTATGTCTGTTGGTATAATCCATATGTGCGAGTGTCGTGCAACGGTTTATGATATATTCGTTTGTTTCTTCGCTTATGTTGCATCTTCTTCACTTATCAACAACTTTATCTTTAAAGATGTGTTTTCTATAGTCTTTGGAAGCTATGACATGAACATGTATTGCCATCATAAAGCCTTTTGTTTTTCCAAGCAGGCATCTTCTCTTCAGACAGTTGTTTGATGCTTCCTTGTCGATGTGATCTTCATTTAGATAGTTTGGGTCTGTCCCGTGCAGCGATTACTGCTTCCAAGTTATCATTTCTGTTGCAATATTTGGATCTTCAAGAGAGTCGTTAGGGTCCTTATGCTGCAGACCGCAAAGGTTTAATTGTGTTATATAAGTTTCTTATCTGTGACATACATAGTATGTTTATATCTATTATTCACAGTCCTCCCTCACTTGGTGGTGCTCGATTTCGGCTTTTGGGTGGTGTCTTCTATATTTTGTCAGCGTTGTTCTGATATCTCGGGATATGCTTTTAATATCTGTTTTTGTCCAGTGTATTATGCCAAAGGAGTATGTCAACAAGGGGATTGCATACTCATTAATAGTTTGGATTTCAGCATACCCGTGTAAGTAGCATTTTAATACTAGTTCCAATCTTTTGTGAAAGGCTCTTTGTATTTTATTTTTAATTTTTCTTTGGTTTATGCCCCTTAACTAACTTAATCCAAGATATGTATATGCCTCTCCGTGCTTCAGTGGTTCAATTAGCTGATCGTTGTTCATTAAATAATAATATAATAATAATAATAGACTTTATTCTTTCTCATGTTGTATTTATATACAATGAGACATACAGAAATAATTATTGAGAATCATAAGGTGGGATTCAACATTGGGTAATAACCCTGCTGTTCTACCATCCAAACGTTCAATATATGAACAAAGACAAAAAATGAAGTTATACAATAACAAATATTTTTAAAGAAAAATAATTTAGTTCAAAAAATGAATAATGTTACTTAGAATTGATTGATTCCTTACTAACTAACTTAAATTATCGTGAGTGAACTTGTTCTTAATTGCAACTTTAAACATGACCAAATTAAAACGGGAGAATTTATTAGGTAAAGTGTTACAGGATTTATAGATATGAATAGAGAATGATCGTTCATACAAAGAAGTAATGTGCTTTGGTAATGATTTATGCCCTCTGGCCTTCCTTTTCTTTTAATAGTCCTTTTTGTAGGTTAAGAATCTTGCATTTCGATGACGAACTCCATGGCTATTGACTTGCTGTATTCTGTTAAGTATAGAAGACGCGCATAACTTTATATAGTCTATATAGAGTAGGTGGTTATATATGCTTATATCACTATTTCTCCCTAGTAATAATTCACATTTTGTTTTGCTTAACATTCGACTTACAGAACCAGAGGGCACTTAACGAGTCACCTTGTTATCTATCTCTGGATATTTGTATTTTCGTGAATATCTAGGTATCTCCTTTCATTGAATTTTTTACCGTTGCTGACCACGTTTCTTTATGTAACTTGTAAGCTGGATTGTTTTCGGATCTATTTTATATATTCTAAGGATTTCTATGAGGTAAGTATGTGGTATTGAGTCGAATGCTTTCCGATAATCAATCAAGGCCATTGTCAGATTCCTCTGTTTTAATAATGCGTTTCGTGTTATTATTTTATCAATTATCACCTGTCCCTTGCATCCTCTCGAGTGTTTGTAGCATCCCATTTGTTCTTCTGTCGTAATGTTATTATCGTGTAGGTGTTTTAATGTCTTCTCGGTTATTACAGCAGTTAATACCTTATAAATGGTTAGCAGACATGTGATTGGTCGGTATTTGGAGTAGTTTGAAGTGTCTTTGTCTTTAGTTTGGAGGCGGGTAATGCTCTTTGTGAGAAAGGTTGAAGTGTTTTCATTGACGTCAAGGATTTTGTTGAAGCATCTTGCAAGGTCATCATGTACGCTCGTAAGTTGTTTGAGCCAAAAGTTAATTATACTATCAATTCTCGGTGATTTCCAGTTCCTTGTTTTTGTTATGGCGTTTGATACCTCTTATCTACTTATAATTACTTCTTCCATATTCTAAATGCTCTCTGATCTCCGTTGTTTTTCCTTTTAGCCAGTTTGCGTTTTCGTCATGATGTTTTGGCCTTTTCCAGATGTTAGACCAGTATTCTGTTACGTCTAACATAGATAGCGATTCCGTTATTTGGTCCAAATCTTTGTTTTCAAGATTTCGGTAGAAGTTTTTTCTGTTATGGTAGAATTGAACGTCTTGTGAGCTGTACACATTTGGTATCTACGTGAGCGTTTCGAGAGTGCCTGTAGCTGTTCAGTAATTTTTCAGTTCTTCTATTAAATTTGGTTTAATACTTTCATTAATTTTCTTTATGATTTTTTGGCCTCTCGCCTCTCTTTTATATTGTGTGAGCTGACCTATTTTTGCTCTTAGTTTCGCAATCCGTCGCTCGATTCTTAGCATCCATGCAGGTTTCCTTTCTTGTTTCCATGTTATTAGTTCTCCCGCTGCTTGTTTAATCTCCTCTCCCGTACTTTCTACTGTAGTGATTGCTGCACAGTATATTATCATATGTATCTGTCCCAGGTCTTCGCAGGTTTGTACCCTTTCAATCTCTTCGTTAAGGATTTTGATAATTTGCTATATAGGTATGTCTAATATTACTTTTGGGATCTTTATGAACGCGGATGAGTGGGATTCCTCATATTCTGCCATAGTGGTGTTGAATTCACTTTGTATGTGCCTTCTTAAATTTTTTAGCTCTATCATCTCCTCGTTCTTATTACTTCTTTTCATTCCTTCTTGTGTTTTCTCTGCGTCGTCATCTTCATCTTTATTTACAGTATCTGTATTATCCTCTTTATTTAAAGCATCCCTCTTCATGGGTTGCTGATTTAAGTTCATCTAATATTTCTTCCTTTGTGTTAGAAATCTAGATGTAAGATTACTTTTCTAGTCATACTATCTGCCATATTTTGCTCACTTAGTCTCCTGGCAAGGTTTGGATAGACATTGATGAACATCTGATAGAGTCCTGTGCTATACATTGTTAGATTAGTTTCTATCTCAGTTCTTCTCATATAGCAGCATATTATATCTTGATTCATCTGTGTTGTCCATATTATACGCTTTTTAATATGTCCCGCTTTGGTGGTTAATCGTTATTCAGCGACTCTAGTTCGGCGAGCTGTTCCATTTTTGGCTGTATTTGTTTCGGGTGCCTCGGGTCTCCCGCTTGATCAGTGCTCTACCACATGTGGTGTACGGTATCACGTTCAGCACCTGCTCCAAACGTGCTCTGGCGATCCCCAGCCAGCGGTTTTATTTCTTTATCTATATTTTTCTCTATATCCATGGATGTGCTACTTATTCTCTTGAGGGTGGAATGGTGAATATGTAGCACTATAAGACCTCCGATGATTGTAAGAATATGTGGATGGGTTGGGTATCAGTAATCATTCGAATTCATGAGAGACAGGATAATGCTAGTGGGTCAGCGGTCAGCTGGCAGTGCTGGCCGTACCGACTTGGCATTACGGTAGCATATTGACACTGTTAGCGACAGTGCCTATATAGCCAGACATTAAAATGAAAAATATAGTGGTAAAACAAAATTATTGTGTCTCATTTACAAATCATTCAAGATGTACCAAGTAAACTCCTCTACCATCAAATATTATTATTATTATTATTATTATTGTAGGTTTGAGCGTTGACCTCTGTATAGATGGTACGTATTAGCATTCAAACCATCTGTGAACAAGGGTTGCGGTTATTACATTTTAATGCAACGTACACTTGCGATTGATTTTTTTTTCTATTCTAGACATCATATTTTTCATAGACTCTTCAGATATTTCAAAATGAAACTATTATATTATCATTTTTATAAATAACTCTTTTGGTATTATCTTCGTTCTAAGCGATTAAGAACCTGAATATTGTACCTTGTTTGCTCAAAGACAAATCTGGCGAGAATCTTAACGCTCAGCGCCGTGAAAAATTGGGTTCAGTGCCAGTAGTAAGGGGTACGATATTGCAGCTGCACATAAAGAAAAGAAAGAAGCCAAGAAAGAATCTGAAGATGAGAACATGGGCTTTGTTTACAGTGGTTCAAAACTATAAATAGTTAAGCCTGTAAGAAGTGATGCTTGAAGAAAAGAAAGAAGCCAAGAAAAAGAATAAATACCAAAAAGTTATTTGTTTTATTATACTTTCTTATTTATATATTACGAAGTAAAAACCTTCACAATTACCTATTTTTTAGATAAACCAAACGATATGGTAAATATTTTTGCAACTTCTAATTATGATTATTTTAAATAACTTTTGAGTATGTTTGATCGATAGTGTACTATATGGTTTTCAAAATATGCAGTTGATTAATGAGAAAAAATAAAGTATTATTTCGACGATAATACTGACTTGATGAACCCCCATTATATCACTGTTAAATAAAACGCAAACATAAATAATTTTTAAACTCGCTATGCCATTATATTTTTGTGATACAGAAGGGATAACTGCCATTATTTCAATTTTTTTTTAACATCCATTATATTTCACATAAAAGAAAATAAATTTAATTGAAAATAATAGATTATTATCTATGAAATGCATTTTTAATTCCTTTTATTTCATTAAACAAAATAACACTGATTTATGCCTCCATTTTTATGGCACAGAGGCATGGAATAATGAATTCATTATCATTATTGTCAATCCCATTAATCCTAACGGGAATTATGGTATACATAATTCAGTAAAATCATGTTTACGATACGCGGTTTATTAATCGTGATTAAATGTATTTGCATATAGTAGATTTGCTTTTAATCCTCCTATTTTCCAGTAGGACGTGCATATTAAAAATTATTGACGTTGCCTAATCATTATTTTACACCATTTCTTAATTTAAACTTTCACAAATGTGATATCCTTAATGTTGTAATCGCGCAGTGGTATTAGCTAAATAGCTAGAAGCCATTTAATAGCTAATAGGCTCACAGTTTGGCATTACGAAAGCTACTGAAATGATCCGTTTCTCCTTGATATTCTATTTTCTGCTTGATTAAATTTTATAATTAGATTCGCAAGTGCACTTGTGCAAACAATAACATAATGTTGTTTTAAAATAATATTTAAAAATTTTGATCAAACAATTATTTTAAGAAAACTAAAGAAAATTATGTTTTAAAGATTTTAATTACACTTATAGTATGAACATAATATTAGCATAATTTAATATTTTGTTATCATAACACGTTAGAATTATGTGTGCATGTACATATTATTTTAATATTTATATTATATTATATTATATTATATTATATTATATTATATTATATTATATTATATTATATTATATTATATTATATTATATTATATTATATTATATTATATTATATTATATTATATTATATTATATTATATTATATTATATTATACTATAATATAAATAAATAAATTTATTTTAATAATAAACATACTTGAACTCACGATAATGAAATACATAGCAGATTGTTAAATATTTTGTAGTAATCACATAAGCAACTTTTGCACCTAAAAATATTAAATAACTAATGGAATTCTATTGTAACTAAATACAGAAGTAATAATTACGTATATATTTAAAACGCATAACATATTGATAAAATAAATAAAGTGGGAAAGCAGCGTTAAAACTTTTTTGTTTGTTTCGGCCAAACATTACTCTATTCAAATAACATGTTTTTAGTAACATCTGTGCTAATATTGGATATTAACTGGGAAAACAATACACATGTAAATCATTGTTTCATATAATGGGACGAAGCTGTAATTACGTACAATACACCCACATTCTGGCACACGTGCACGCATTGTAATATATTCCGATGATAGGACGTATTAATTGTAATACGGTAATTCATGGGATTACATTTGTATTTATGTTAATTATTTTAATCCTATTTATATCGAAAATCACTAGCTATATTTTATGCACCATAAAATTATCGATATTCGATTATTGGTTTCTGTATCAGTTTAATTTATGCTTAATAAAGAAAGTCTCTAGTGACAGTGTTGTTATGATATTAATCAAATGTAATACAAAGTTGCAAACAATTTATTGATTTTAATTTATATTGTAAATTAAAATATTAAAATATTTATAACCAATCATATAAATAACAAAAATGCATTTTAATTTTAAATATAGGGCCCATATTTTTTGTTATCTGACAACAGGATTTTATTGGTCATAATTCATAAAACGTTTAGCTAATAGTAGGAAAATCAGCGTTTGGAAATAATTTAGATGCGGAAAATCTTATATAATTTAGAAGTCATAAAATTCGAGAACCAGGAACTAAATAAAAATAAATAATCTACCTGATAGGATTTCTTTGCTAGAATCCAAACCTGATTCACTTACCTCCCCTGAAAAGTCTTTAGTCCACGAGTTAGAAGACTTAAAATTAGGGAAAGCAAAGTATTTAATATTTCTTAAACTGAACAACTTTCCACAAATCAACAAGTTGTTGATGCATCTGCTCTAAAGCTAAAGCTATCTTTCCTTCGGTACTTCCATCCGCCAAACTCAACAATTTTTTCGATTCGGTAAAAAAGGGGATCGTGTCAGACCAGCCAAAACATAAACAATCGCTTCCTCAGACTTTTAGAGTTCAGTAAGATAGAACTGCAACTCAAAGAAACGAATCAAAAACATTATTGAATGACTTAAGTCTCGAAATGATCCATTTCTCTGTATACGGTACGTTAACAATCAACCTTCTATCGCATCTCGTACTCCAACACAAAAAAAAAACTATTAAAAACAAAATGTTACCAGTAGCTAGAGGCCTAAATTCTAAAACTACTGAATTTTATACTATCATAATATCTGTGCATCAAAACATGATATCACCTTTATTACGGAGAGCTAGCTTACTGCGGGAGGATGTACGAACACATCTGATGATTGGGGCTGGACATATTATCAGCCCATCAAGCCAGAATCTTCAGGACATATATTGCGTTCAGATACATCCCTCTCGCATGGAGAAGTAAAAGTTATCTTCATACAGAAACCTGGTCGTATAGATTACAAACTAGTCAAATCATACCGCCCGATTAGTCTAACGTCATTTCTCCTGAAAACGTTAGAGAAATTGTGCGATAGATTAATTCGCGAGACGGCTTTGATTACGAATCCGATCCAAGCTAACCAACATGCATACACTCAGGGGAAATCAACGGGGTCGGCTCTGCATACTGTTGTAGACCGAATCAAAAGATCTCTGGACAACAAAATGTCCACCTTGGGCGTGTTCATTGACATAGAAGGTGCCTTCGATAAAACGACCTTCAGAAAAATGGAAACTGCTCTCTCCACACATGGTATGAACCCCACAGTTAGTGGATGCATCAAAAGCATGCTGGAGAATAGGGCAGTCACAGTAAATGTAAGAAATACCACTTTCAGAAAGATCGTTGCTAAAGGCTCCCCACAGGGTGGAGTACTCTCACCACTCCTATATATTGTGGTATATATTGTTGACAGCCTACTGCGGCGACTTAATGACAATGGCTTCCAAACCATAGGATATGCAGATGACATAACCATCCTGCTAACAGGCAGATTTGAGACGGTGTTATGCAGCTTGATGCAGGAAGCCCTCAAAATAATTGAACACTGGTGTAACGACCAGTTTCTGACCATAAACCCGTCAAAGACTCAAATGGTCCTTTTCACAAAGAAAAGGAAACTAGGTAAGCTAAAGGTTCCTAAGCTCCCCAGCACCCAGTTGTCATTGTCGTCGGAAGTCAAATACCTGGGAGTGATCCTCGACGGCAAGCTGACGTGGGAACCACTTCTCAAAATGAAATGTAAAAAAGCATGTGTCTCCCTCTGGCAATGCCGGAGGGCTGTGGGGCAGATATGGGGGCTATCTCCCAAGATAGTACTTTGGCTGTACACAGCGGTAGTAAGACCAATGCTAATCTATGGAGCACTGGTTTAGTGGCCCAGAACCAAACAGAATACCTCAGCAAAGCAGCTTACTCAGTTGCAAAGGATAGCATGCCTCAGCACGACCGGAGCAATGCGAACAACACCCACTGCAGCAATGGAAGCAATGCTCTGCCTTCCACCTCTCGGCTTATACGTAGAGGAGCTGGCCACGGCGGCAGCACTGCGCCTAAACTCAATTGGACTCTGGTACAAAGGAGCAGGGCTGGCAGACACTGTCACCTTTTAGAGGAGGCTGTCAAGAAGACACCCTTCCTTGGAAGGAAGACAGACAATTTGCCACCCTGCTACGTCTTCAATAAACCCTATAATGTATCGATAAAAAGACTAACCGGGAGTGTAGAGGGTGGGGAAACCCTCCGAATTTACACCGATGGTTTTAACACCAAAAGAGGATCCGAGGCGGGAATTTACTCGCAACAAATGGACCTAACATTATCTATACCCCACACAACTATTCTGCAAGCAGAGATCGTTGGCATCATCCATGGGGCGAAAGAAATCCTACACCGTGACATCCGTAATAGGAACATCCAAATCCTTAAAGACAGTAGGGCACCAATACTAGCAGTGAGTGGTCACAAGATCACCTCAAGACTAGTAAATGAATGTCACAACACCCTGAAACAAGCAGCACAATCAAACAGTATTGAGCTGCACTGGGTCAAGAGACACAATAATGAAGAAGGCAACAGCAAGGCAGACGAGTTGGCGCTGGCTGAATTGGTTCTCAGTGATACCACGGACGAGCCCCCGATCGCGCCAACACCGAAATGCTTCACTGACATCCTCAAACCAAACAATCTCAAGATGCTAAAACAACATTGGGACAACACCTCAGGCTACAGACAGGCCAAGGAAGCAATGCGCTCACCCAATCTGAAAACAGCTAAATACTATCTGCGACTATCCCGGGGGAATCTGCGTCTTATCACAACTATCCATATGTAGAGCATGTAAAGAAGAGGAAGAGGCAGTGGAACACGTGTTAACCACCTGCCCGGCTCTCACCCACCTTAGAGAGTCCATGCTAGGGGAGCTCTGGCCGAACATGGCCAATATTAGGGATAACCCTCCAAGCGTTATGCTGTCCTTTTCTCGTCACCTTGGGTGGCTAAATGAGTGATAGAACAACGCTGTCCCAGTCAGGGAAGCACAACGGGACTAGTGAGGCCTAAGTGCTTTGGTCAATGATTTGATCACCCTTGGCAAACTCAATCCAGAATCCAGATGTATAACGAAGTAGAAGCCTTCAACATCAACAATATTATTTTGGCCTCTTTGCCTTAGTGCTTTGTCTTGGTTACATGTGTGACTCTTGATTATAAATTTATAGTCATGAAACTGTTTTTGAGGGGAAAAGTCCTTTGTAAGGGCCACTCTACTCTTAATAGAAGCTCATAGCTTAAAATAACTACGTTAAAAAGATAACATTTCTGCGCCAGTTCCATGTAGTTAGTCTTGTGAGTGGAAGTTATCTTTCTTCTTTTAATTACAACTTCAGATTTTTAAATATTATTTAAAATACTAGCAAAATATTTGTCTTTCATGCTTATAGTCAGTATCATAATTACATTGTTTTTTTTGTAACTCTTGTGCTCCCTATGTTGGCAACTGATAGGTTTGTGATTATTCTAAAGCTCTCTCTATCCTGCGCTGCGTGAAGGTGATCATCAGCATTCATACCAGTCCATTGCCATAAATTCCGTAGCCACGACAGTTTTTTGCGTCATATCTAGCTTTTTCCATCTATATTACCATTTAAAATCAGGCGTAGTAAGTAATTCATATCTATCCGAGGTATTCTAGTTTTCGGCATTTGATGATCTCTATTATTAGTCTGCCGTAGTCTATTTTGTGCAGAACTACTTGATTGCGGGTTCTGTTTATCCGCAATATATTAAGCAGCCTTCGATAAATTCACATTTAAAACGCTTCAATTTTGTTAATGTCTCTTGTGGTGAGCGTCCATGTTTCACTACCGTAGAGAAGCATCGCCCTGGTATAACATCTTGCAAACAGTTCCCTAATTATTAAGCTCAGTGAATTATCTGTTAATAAGTGTTTTAGTTGTTGATCTGGTTTTATTCAACTCGGCACCTCATCTTGCCCGAGAAATTGAGCGATTCCGTGATCCAGCTTGCCAAATATTTAATTTCTAATGGCTAATCGGCACTCTTCAAAGGGAATGTTTATTCTGTCCACTAGTTTTTGAAGTTCATTAGAGGATTCTGCTAGGATAGCAATATCGTCTGTGAAGCAAATATTATTGATAGTTTCTCCTCCTATTGCAATTACTTGTATATAGCTTCATTTTACAGTTATATTTACGATATAAAGTGCGGGTCTAGCGTTGCTAAAGAACTCCCTTCCACTCACTTTTGATCTCCTCTTAATTTTTTGGGTTCATATATACTTTTAGTAGACCAATAAAGTGCAAAAAACACGTAAGGTGGTACATACAATTATTATCTTCTTTTATTTAGAATCGATGATTTATTATTAAATGTTTCAAAATCAGAACTAGCGACGTAAATTTGAAGTTTATAGTCAGTACCACATAAACATGGATCCTTAAATAGTGAACGTACCTTAATTTTTCACTTGAAGTTTAGGATGGAAACGAACGTTAATGTAAAAGCCTCTTTTAAATTTAACTTTTTTTGGCGTAGCAGTATGGTTTTAATCTTCTCCCATTTATATATTTTCTTAAGTATAACTAATGAATTTAATCCTGTTTTTTAAGTACTTTTGAATAGAGAAATGAACTTTACGAAAGTCGATTTTAAAAAAGTTGTGACGCTCTTTGATACTTTGGCACCGTGGCATAAAATAACATGCAGGTTTGGAAGTTCATAATGCAGCAATTATGAAAAGCTTAAATGAAGTTATTTACGTAAATTAAAGATGCCATTTTTGTCTTAATTTCATATAATATTATTCCGTTTCCGTGTTGTTAATTTTGCTCACAATAAAAGCAAGAAATATAAAGTACATCATTGCAATAATCATATAAACATATCCCCTAAATTTTGAATACAGTTTAAATTCTCATTTGCAGTTAAGGAAGTTAAATAGCTTTTCTGGCATTGTTATAAAAGTATTTTCACTGCTAGTTTTCCTCTACTAAATGATATGTTTTTGACCAAAAGTTTTGTATTTTACAAGCCTGCGATTTTCAAATTTAAAATCGTAATATAATATTGCCTTAATGTAGTTACTTGAGTTACGGGAAGGTTTATATCACTTAATTGAAACACAGATATACTCCTATTGCCTATTTTTTAAACACTATTAACTTTAAATCCTAGTACGAGTCGCTACTAGATACCCTGATATTTTGTATTCATCTACTTTTAGTAGAAGATGATAGTTTACAATAATATTCAAAGATAGGAGTTGAGAAAACACCAATTTCAATTAAGATACTCACGTATGTGAATAAAGCCATTATTGCTTTTCTCTTATAAGCCATCTAAAAATAGGGTTGGAATTTTGAAACTTGCTGAATTTTACATTTACAACTTAGAGGTAATCTAACCTTACTGCATACTTTCTTTAATTCTAATTTTCCTCTGGAAAGCAAAATGTTCTCAGTGTTATAACTTCTTCCAATGTCTTCCAATGATTTTGAAATCAAATTTGGGACCACTAAATTGCTTTCAGTACTTCGAAATAAAAAAACTTTGCTATATGGATAATCTGACATCTTTACTTTTCTCTTGCAAGAATTCTATAGCCTAGAACAACATAAATGAGATGAGAATATGGATGAAATGAAAAGAATTTCACTTAAGAGCCGTTTATGCCATCATTTTACTAGTCAATACCTACATACCTACATTCTTGGACCCAGAGCAGGACATGTTTTTTTTATTTATTGAGCAGTGTATGGACATGGACTCTTGCATTCTAAACATGCCATTCTTGTTGGGATGATTTTTTTTTTTAATTATACTAAGAATAAGATATGTCGACAATACAAAAATTTTGGTGTACAGTTGGAGAACAATTGACACAATAAAAATGTGGTTTGTTACCCAATGGTTTGTTGCAGAACTCGTAGTTCTAAAAACTACGATTCATACAGCTCTGACTACGATATCGCAATTTTGGAACTCGCTCACTCTATAGTGTATGGGCTGGCCCAACCTATTGACCTACCCGAAGAAAATTTCGAAGCACAGGAAGGGTTGGTGGCTGATGTCACTGGCTGGGGCTACACTACTGCTCGCAAGATTCAAGCAGAGCAACTTCAGTTACTTCATGTGCTCATAATTTCGCACAAGAAATGCGAGGACTGTACTCCAAGTTATAGAAAAATCCATAACATTTTTCTGAGAAAAAAAAACAGACTACCGCGTTTTCTTCTCTTTTCAGAATGATGGTCATAAGGAACAGAATGCAAAGAGAATCTTTGATCTAAATATTTAAGGTCTAATAATAAAAGACATCAGAGGGGATATCAAGACTCACGTAGACTTGTTAAACGTAATTTAAAATTGAAACGTGAGAGTAAATTAAAATCTTAACCAACCAAATTTTGGAATTACATCCATGCTATAAAAAATACCAACCGCATCCCTGATAATATGAAAACTGAGGACGAGAATTACTACAGTGCTATGAATATTATTAATGCCTTAGCCAATCACTTCAAAACCTCATATCCAGTTACTAGCAGTAATTACAATGTGTACCAGCCCTACCATCTATGAAGGATTTCCGAAGATGACATCCTGTAACAATTAAAACGGTTTAGACCAAATATGACGCCTGGATTGGATAATATACCATCTTTCTTACTAAAAAATAGTTGCTATGCTTTGTGTCAACCTCTAATTTACACTTTTAATCGGATACTTAAAATTGGCATCTTTCCTCAGACCTGGAAGAGAGTTGAAATTGTACCTGTTCATAAAACTGGTCAACATAATCAGATCATGAACTATAGGCATATTGCTCTCTTGAGCATTTTTTCTAAAATATTTGAAAACATATGGAGCAGATATATATTTTTCACTATTCAACATTTTACTAGCATTAAACAATATGGTTTCATGACAGGCCGTTCTACAAGAACAAACGTAATGATCATCTTCGAAAATCTGGATAAGCAGTGTAAAACTAATGTAATTTATACTGATTTGAGTAAGGTATTTGAAAATATGCCACATGCAACACTAGTGTCAAAGCTGCACCATCTCAATATAGGCAGTGATATAATTCACCTTATTGACTCTTACTAAATGGACGTTTACAGAGAATGGGGGCGCCCAATCTTTTCCAAATGTAGCAATTTCTGTAGTACCTCAAGGATACAACCTAGTACCACTGCTGTTTCTTCTATTCATTAACAATGTGTGTAGTGCCATTATATCTGTCAGTATAACTGTATGTGGACGGCATCAAACTTTACAGGTGAATCAACAGTCGTATCTAACAGTCGACTTCTTCAAGAGGTTTTAAATAAATTACATGCTTGTTGTACTGAGAACGGACTTCAAATGAACATAAAAAAGTGTTGTGTGCCTACTTATTCTAGGAAAGTTAATACCATCCTAAGTGATTATTATATTGATCAGTTAATTTTAGAGAGAATTTCTGAATTATAGGTTCAAGATGTGACGTTTGACTCTAAGTTAAATGTTTACAAATTAATTGTGCTATCGACTCTTAGGTATTATTCTAAGGAACTCGAAACAATTCTCTAATATTGACACGTTTATTATACTATACTATTAATAAATTAATAGTAGAATGATGTACTGCTCTGTAGTGTGGTCGTCATACCTATTGAATTTAATTGGTTTACTTGAGGGTAAGCAGAAAAAATTCTAAAGTATTTATTTTTCAAGAAGCGTGGAGTTTACCCGAGCACCTGCCTATTATTGGAATTTAATATGTGGTTAATAGCAAACGAACATAGATTTCTTTCGATTTCTAGAAAAATATTTAATTTTTCATACTCAGACAAGAATTAAGTATACTTTTCACGAGTTTGTAATTGTTTTTTGACCATTTTTCAATCCGTTATTTTTTAATTTTAAATTATTTTTCCTGGCTAAATTTTTAATGCCTGCAAGAAGAGTGGGTGAAAAGGAGGGAAACTTAGGTGAGGCTAACAACATGCCGAAGTATTACAAAATGCTCGCAGAAATAATAAAAATACTTCGGACAGGACAGAAAAAAAGTTGACGACCCGGCACGGAAAAGAAATCAAATATCGAAACCACTAAGACTTGGCTGCTGGAATGTGACATCGATGAAGAACAAGGATCAAGAAGTGTTGCTAGAAGTGAAAAGACATAACATCGATAAATGTGTCCTTTCAAAATCTAAAAAGAAAGGCAAAGGAAACATAATATACGGTGGATACATCTTAATCTACAGCGGCAAAGACAAAAACGAGAAAGTATCTGCTGTCGGATTACTCATACCTGTGAGATTTCAAAACAACTTCTATGAGACAAAACATATTTCCGATAGAATACTGCAAGTGACCATCAGCTTACAAAAGTCAAAACTAACTCATTTAATAAGTGTCTAAGCTCCAGATATCAGCAATTGTAAATGCCTTACTCAAATCAGTATAAATTACATTAGTTTGTCACTGCTTATCCAGATTTTCGAAGATGTTTTGTGTAAAGTTCATTAGATTTGTTACTGTAGACCGAGGCATAATTATAACTCTCTTCCAGGAAAGAAGCCATTTTTAAGTATCCGATTAAAAGTATGAGTTAAATATTGACATAAAGCATAGCAACAATCTTTTAATAAGAAAGATGGTATATTATCCAATCCAGCGGCCATATTTGGTTTAGGCCGTTTTCATTGTTGTAGGATGTGTAATTACTGGTAGTAGATGGATAAGAGGATTTGAAGTGATTGGCAAACGCATTACCAATATCCATGACACTGGAGTAATTCCCATTCTTACTTTTCATATTACCACGGATGCGGGTGGTATTTTTCATAGCGTGGATGTAATTCCAAAATTTGGTTGGTGAAAGATTTCCTTTGCCACATGTTCCTTATGAACATCATTCTGAAAAGAGAAGAAAAGGCGGAAGCCTGTTTCTCTAGAAAAAAAGAAACATGAAAGCAAGAAAATACTGTTCTTTCTATAACTGTGATTTCTGCAACAAACCGTTGAGTAATAAACCACCTTTCTATTGTGACAATTGTTCTACAACTATACACCAAAATTTTTGTAATGTCGACATATCTTATTCTTAGTATAATTAACAAGAATTATATTAAACTTACACCAAAGTAAGCAAACTAAACATGAAATCACCTACAGTTCCATCAACAAAATTACTCTACCAACAAAGACTTAAAACATTAGTAAAATAAATAGCAATCGCATCGGCGAAAGTAATAACTTTGAAGCTGTCTGGATAAAAATACAACATACTCAAAGCCGCCGATGAAGCTGTAGGAAGAAAGAAGAATATCTAGCAAATCTACAAAACCAAACACAAAACCGTGGTTTACAGAATAGGTTAAAGAATTAACAAATTAAAAACGAAAAGCATATCTAAAGTATCGATCACAATGTTTAACACTAGACGAATACAAATATGTAAGAAATGTAGTCAACAACAAAATCCAATATAATAAAAGAGGGCATTGGGAAAAGTTTTCATCAGACACGGAACACGACCTTTATTGGAGAAGATCTACAATCAACGAACATATAAACATAACTAAAATAGCACTTAGTGATTTGGAACAATATTTCTGCCAACTTTACAGCACTGGCACTAACTCAGTAAATCCTGACCTAGAACAGAATGATGATAATACTCAAGAACCGTGGACCGTCTCTAATGAGAAACTGAAACGATTGATCACGAAGAGTAGGTGAAATATCTAAAAAGAGCTGCTGAAGTATGGAGGCGATGCACTAGCAGATGAACTGTGCGTACTTTTCAAAAAAATCGTCGACTCCAACAAAATACCTGTCGAATAGAAAGAAAGTATAACCATTCCAATATTTAAAAGAGGAAGCAAAAAAGACCGCTCAAAATACCGTAAGTGCTGAAGCTATTCAACAAAATTCTGGAAGAAAAGATATCTTCCTATGGGCTATGTGAAGATCAACAAGGCGTCTGAAAAACAGGTTAACTGTAGATGCCATCTTTACTATCAAACAAATTGCTCAAAAATCAATAGAATATAACAAAGCTTTTGACCACGTGAGACTTTCAAATGCTGTGCGGATTCTAAACAAGAATAAAGTACACCCAGACATTATTAACATCATAATTTAGTTAAACACTGACAATTGGATCCAAATATAGGTAGAGGGCAGAAGAATTCTCATGCATACAGGAATAAGGCAAGGCGAAAGCTTGAGTCCTATCATTTTCAATCTCATTACGGACGAGATAATATCCGAAGTAAGAAAGGTTGCAAAGGGATACCTATTGGGGAACAAAGAAATAAAAATGATATGCTATGCCGTGTTGATTTCGGAAGTTGAGGATAATCTGCAGAGAATGCTGTTTCGTTTCGTAAACACAGCTGCCAGGTACAATATGGTGATATCGGTGGACAAATCCAAAACACTTACCATATCGAGGGAACCGACAAACAACCAGTATAATAAGTCCTGAGGTTTAAATATCTCGGCGTCAACATCATAACGAGCAGCAGAGGCCTCAAAGAAGAAGTTAGTGCTCAGACAACCAAAGCGGCCTTAATATCCGGATACTTGCGAAATGCAGTATGGCGTAACAAACATATCACCATACGAAGTAAAGTCCGCATATATAAGACCTGTATACGACCCGTTATGACATATGCTGAATCAACAGAACAGCTGAGATAAGAATATTTAGATTCATAGCGGGATACACTTTTAGGGACCTTGCGATTTCCCAGATATTGAAAGATGGTCCAGAAACAGACGTCGTTAATGGAGGGATCAAGTTGAGCGGATGGATGACAGATGATTGCCGAAAATCGCAAGGGACAGTCTCCCAAGATGGTATGAAAGCAAATTTTAATTGTTTTTTTCTTTAATTTAACGCCTTTTTTTAGAAACACGTATTTATTTTTGATTTTCAGAATTCAATTTGTTTTTATTTTCATTAAATTTTCTCAATATTGATTTGTTGTTTATTGGAAATTTTTATTTTCTTAGCAATTGTTTATTTTTTTTTAAATATCCGATAGTATTGATGAATTTTAAAATGTTTTTCAACTTTGTAAATTCAAGTGCTTTTTGTGCTATTGGGTTTTATTTTCATTTTTTTTTAATTTCCTTGTTGATATTTCATTTTTTGTAAAATTTAAACTGCTTCAAAAAACGATAACGTTTTTGTTAGAACAACTTTAAACTTTTAGAAAATAAAAATTTCCTTTTACCTTTTTTGTTATATAGCAATTTTAAGGAAAATGAAAATTTTAGTTTTGACTAATAATTGATATTTTTTTAACTATCTTCTTTTGTTTCGCATATTTTGGGTTAAAGGTGTTTTTGGCAATTACTTATTAATCAGTTGTTTTTTGAGTATATTGTATTTTTCTTTCTTTCTTTGGCCATACGTCCCTCGTAGCGATTTTGCCCCCAGAACTATCCTCTTCCATTCCATTCTATCATCCGCCACCCTCTGCCACTGTTTGATCGTCAGCCTTTTCAGGTTCCTCTCTACGTCAATAGAGGTCTAGGTCATTCCCTCAATTTTTGTTTCTTTAGTTCATAAAGGTCCTTTATTCTTTGCAGTAGTCCTATATCCGTGGCACTTGTTTTGGTTTCGTAACGTACTTGTTTTTAAAGGGTGGCTCCACGCCCAACCCCCTTTTCAGAGGGCCATTCCTCCCGCTCTCGTTAGCCCTGACCTCGTTCTCCATACGGTTTGTTACCGCAGCTTAGATGAGGTTGCTTAGGTTACCGTGGTTCACCACCTCATATGAAGTTTCGTAGAATTGACAGTCGGAAATGAGTAGGAGAGGCTATGCAACGCTAACTTGATGCAGTGTCGTGCGCATGCACTTATGATGTTTTTGTTTTATAAATAACGGATTAATACTTTAGTAAACACTTGTTAACATGTTTTTGCTTGAAATATTTTTTATGGAAAATAATAAATTGTTTTTTTTATAGAAGTCCATTCATGCCTAGAACTGTTTTATTTAAGCCTTGTTATACTTATTGGATATAAAATAAAAAATACTTTATTTTTGTTTTATGTTTTTATATTGCATATAAGAAAATTATTGCGACATCGTTATTCTGCTTTATAATAATTAGGAAAAAACACGAAAACATTTCGTAAATCTACAACATTATTGTATTTTTAATTATTAGTTACTTTTCTACATCTTAAGGAATTTAATATATTTTATTCTGCTTTGTGTTTGATGATTATCACAAAAATGATTGCAAAACTAAAATAAACAATCTCTATTATATAATACTGCAATATCCAAATTTATATTTTATATATTTTATGATTAGATGCAAGAAAATTATAAATAGTGTGGTGCTTAGTGATTACTATATCTAGTGCTGTTAAATATATCATATTCAAATCATATATAATACGACCCATTACTGAAGACCGGGTGCATCTGTTGCATATTGCGCCATGAATTTTCAGTTGATGGGCGAAGAAAAACGAAACAAACCGTACAGAAGCGACCGTGAATACGGAAAGTTTCAAACTGCGAATGAAATCATTAGTCAAAGTTAATATTGGCGGCAGCAGTGAGTTTATTTTCATTAACTGAAATGTTGTCGCCGATATTCCTCAGTTATGAAACTGAGTGAGTTTCACGAGCCAGATTTTATTAAGCCCCCGAGGATTACCATCAATTTTCACGCTGCTGCATAACTCAAATATTAGGTAATTAAACATAGGCTGCGCAAACTGTGATATTTATTTCTCTACGTGCCTCCTCCACTTTCCTCCCATATTTAAACACTAATCTCCAGCGTATATATACTCGTACTAATCCCACATTTATTATACAGAAGGGGTTACTGAAATTTTTAAAAGTATTTACTTCCCTTATTACAGAAGTAGGCAATTACTTATGAACACTGTTGATATTTGCTTAAATTCATAAAGTATGTTATCAAAATATGTACATAACAAAGTTATAATCTAATATTATATTAACTGTTAGCAAACCTTATATTTCAGTAGTTTGTTCATCAATTAACATAAATCGATCGTTGGTTTAAGTTTATAAAAGTTAATAAAAAGACATGGCCTTAACAAATAATGCTTACGTAAAGATGTAAAAATGTAATATAGTTTAAAATGCAATCAATGTTCAATTGTTAGAGTAGAACTGTAAGTTTTAGTTAAAAAATCAGTTGTAGATTCACGAAATGTTTTCGTAGTTTTAAATTTATAATTTAAAAATCAGTTTCATAGAATTTATTTTAAGATGTTCCGTCGAATACACCTTTAAAAATGCCTTTTAGTTTGATTAATAAAAAAAATATTTAGAGGTTTTACCAAAAACTCGTTGTATATCGACATATAGACCCAATGCCAACATTTTATTTACTAACGCCTCCTCAATATGATTTAGGTGAAGAGGATTCGTTTCTAGAATATGATTCCTGATGTACTGATCTGCAAGCTTCCCCAAGGGTTTCATCATGAGCAATGTAAGGGTTAGCTGCCCAAATGTAGGTTTATGTCTTTTGTATTAAATTAGTTTAGAATCGTTTCTCCAAAATTCCCTTTGTTGTTGCCTTACCTTTTATTTTGTAAAGTAGTTGAAGCCTTTTATAACAATTTTAAACCATTTCCTGTTTGAATAATGTATTTCTTTCTCCGAATTGAGTGGGTTTGACTTTCCATATCATTAGATGAGAGCTTTAACAGAAGCTATGCGAGGTCATTAACTTAAGCAGGTTTTCTTGGCATACGGTTTTCAACTAGTTATCAAGTAGTCGTTTCGATTAGGTTTTTATAAATAGTCCCTTATCTGTTTTACTTGGATTTCTGAATGCTTCCTCTTTGGGAAGTTTAGTACCTAATTTGAAACATATCTATCTATGATCAAATTAGAACAGAGCATCCGTCAACATATGTCAGTTCTCAATGTGCTTGCTTATACTCTCACTAGCAAGGGAGATATCACCCATTGTCTTCGTGAGATAATACATGTTCTTTCATAGCCTCTAATGAGTATGTGTCGAAATAAATTCGAATAGAGCTTCGTCCCTTGTACTGATATCAGTGAGTGGTGTGCATTATCATCACAATTTATAATGAGACTAATGTTGTTCAAGTGAGAGTGGTGCTTATATGCGGAGATTAAAAACACAATCTCCTCCTTTGTAACATATGGTTCTTGGATTAGGATCAGGGTATTTTCATTGTTTTGCAGGTTGTAATTTAGTATTTGAATCCCCTCTTTTCAATGTTGTATGTTTATTTGATTTATATTTAATTCTTTCACGTTTATTTTATTTTATTATGAATTTAAAATATGTATTAATGTTAAGCTTACCTTAGGGTTGTTATTAATGAGTATATTCTAAATTTATTAGAAAAATAAATGAACCCAACAACAAATTTCCTAAATTTTTACCCATTTCTCAAAATTTATCACAATTACCTCCATTGAATCAGAATCAATACAATGATTTTTGCGACAAAAATTCGCTCAATATTTACAACGCAGACTAATTCAAAATCAATGCTCTCAATCTAGACCCATTCAACAGTACAATTTATAACTTAGACAATTCAAGGATCCATAAATAAATCCCTGCCTTCGCAAAATAAATCACAATCAAAGAAGACTTAGGTATACAGGCATATTTAGAGTAAATAATTGGTTTATTCCTTTGACTAGTAAACTATAATACCAAGTTTAAACGCCAAATTATTCAAATCCAGAATAACAAATAATTGTCGAAGATAACATAACAACAAGTGATTATCTCGAAAATTGTGCAAATAATTCTCTAGATAACGGTGAAGTTATTGTTCCACTAACAGAATATTTAAAGTAACTGGCCGCCATAAATAAAAGAACACCAAGAATTCGTCAATTTTTATGAAAATTTCAAATAATACGTAAATAATCCACACTAAGAAATTTAATTAAAATTTCAACAAATAATTATGCCAACTTTTTCTGTAATATCAATAAAAAGTTGCTCCTCCACGATTTCTGGAGCACTCAGCAACTTGCCTAGGCATACAAGAAATCAAATCTTAATTCGCATTCTAATATCAGGTGGCTGAAGATGGCCCAGTCTTCTGCCAATTTTATCCCACACGTGTTTAATAGGTGATAGGTCTGGAGAACAAGAAGGCGATGTAAGTAAATCAAAGAAAGAAAGTGTGTTTAATTGTTCTTTGGTCTAAAGAATGCTTCTAGCATATTTCAACTTTATATGGACAGCGTCCTTTGTAAATTCTTGCATGTATTTTATTTCGTATGTATTTATAATACACACATTTTTGTTTATCCTGATTTTAATAAACGATTAAAATTAATGAGCAAGGTATTAAATGTATCAACAGGAAGATTTTCTTTCAATCAAACTGACCAACTGTTTATCAATTTATTACTCTAGACAACTATTCTCCTCAATTTAAAAACAACTTCTAGCTATCCCAGACTCAACGAAACATCATTTTGATCAAAAGATCAATAATTCTTCATCGAAACTGATCACAACTCACTCGTTTGACTTTAAAAAAATAGAGAACCTAACACAAGATGGTACGATAAAAATTAAAAGTAGCACAGTTAGATTTAACAAAGATAGAAAATAAAGTATCAGGTGAAGAAATCCATAATATTGATGAAGACACCGAATCTGGAATCACAAATATAATTGAATTATTCGGTATTAATGACAAATCTGTAGAACATATTATCAATTTTTAAGTACAAAAGACCTAAAGGAAACAGTATTATTATTGTTCTCCGCCAACATCCGCCACGGACCGGTTTCGATGTTTTTGGATCTCATCAGCGCAGCGCAGTTGGAGACAGGGAATCGAGATTTACTTAGGAGGTATTTAACAATAGATGACACCTTTATGGTTTTATCATATCGAAACATTATTATTTCACCGGAAAACAAAACTTTTACTGAGACATCTTAAGAATTAAAACACGTTGTTGTTTCCTTACTTCACTTTTATATTTAATTGTCAGATGTACATTTCGAGTGCCATGTGACTAATAAGTACATGGTACTCCAAATGTACATCTTACAATTAAAAATAAAAGTGAAGTAAGGAAACAAGAAAGTGTTTTAATTCTATAGTAATAACTTCGAACAACTCACATAAAACCGTGAACATCTTATGAACCCAGCAGTTCATCAACAAGAAGCTTACGAACTGAATTGGCAACCTACAAATTTAGAACCACTGGTTTACATAATTATTATGTATTTACAAGCTTTGCCATTTTATTAATAAGAACAAAATAACATTGCCATGATGATCAAATTCAGAAACCACATAATCTACTTTTTTATGCAAATCAAGAAGGATCATTCGAATAGCGACGACTGGCATTACTTATTAATCAAATTGAATACAAACATTTAAATATAAGGATGAATGATATTCCGCACATGTCATTCACGGACCTGAATAAGCAGATTTCATTTTTTATTTTCAGCTTACATAATTAAGAAAATATAATTTTTGCTTTTGTTAAATAAACAACTTGCAGTCCAATAGATTAGTACAATAAAACGTTTTAAACACATAAATTACATTTCATAAAATGTTTTGTTACAAATCAGTCTAGCATGATCACAATTTAGATTATGTCATTTAATTATTTTATAACCGTATTAATAAGGAAATATATTTATTTGTTTATCTTAAACATTAATACTAGGTTCTCATTTTAAAATTTAGCATAAAACCTAAGATCAATTTATAAGGCATTGTCTAAAAAACCTTAAAGTGAATTTTGGAACCATTGAAATCCAAACAAATTTTAATGCTACAAAAGAAAGCGGAATTCCTAAAATAATAAAAATTTAAAATCGTATAGATGATAATGGATTAGACATTATAATTTTAAATTTGTTGATATAGATTTTAGTTTTTGAGGGTGATGATGAAACCCTCCGGAGATTCCTTTTGGGAAAATGGACTCAATGGCATTAAAAAGAGAAAAGAAAATGAATTGTAATCTATAAATTTCTACTCCGCTTTCTATTTTAATTGTAGAGATATGATGAAAATTGGCAGTTTTTATAATTCCTAAGTCACCCGTGTTTAAAACATCCATATATGGCTTGCAACTATCAGCACATGTACCACAAATTCTATTCAAGAGCAACTCTGCAACTCTTTTTTATTTACTATTTTCTAAACTCTACTTTCATAGCTTAAGAGAGGAATCAACTATAATTTGCACTTAATAAATAAACCAATATCAGGGAATATTACTTCTTCATTTTTAGCGAATACACTTTTAGCAGTTCATATATATGTTGTTGTTTTGTTGTTTATTTCTTTTAATTCTGTGCTAACAAAACAGCCTAATACATACAAAAAATACATAAATAATATTAATTACATAATTTAGATCGCACGAGAATTGGGCATTGAGTTCATCCTAGATGATCTTAGACTCGTACCTCGAAGTATTCATCCGCTGACGCCCATGCAGGAATGCACCAGAAACCAATATTTAGGTGTATTTTAGCCTTAAATCTTAAATTATATGATTGAAAGACAAACAAGACAAACATCTATGATGGTAAATATTTCTCTTGTATAAATATCAACATGAATTATTGTTGTATGAATCTACTTTGATTTCGGTTTTGTAATATTTTATTAAATTTTCTGAAACAAAAATTCTTTGCATCATCGCCCTCAGGAGATTAACATTTTTGTATATAATCAATTGCGCTCAAAATATAAACTGAAAGTATTCCATAAAATACTTCTACACTTAATAAAGGGATTTTTAACAAGAACTTTGTTTTCTAAACCAAAATAAACTAAAGAAATTAGAAGAAAATAATTTCAGCTTTTATTAAGGTTTGTATATTATAAATGAAAAATGATATCGGATAAAATTCCACCACAACCACGCTTACAGATGTTGAATCTTTCATTAAAATTTTCTATCACTTTTTGGCAAAATGGCTGGTTGATTTCGTCAATCGCGTTACAGATTTTGAATTTTAAGACTGCAATCGATTCAATTGGCTCCATATAGACTCTATCTTTAACATGGCTTCAAAAAATGTTTGCAGTGTTATTAGATGACATAATCAGGCCAGCCACTAAACAGCTGAATTTTATGAAATTGTGGGATCGGAAAATTTGGTTTGCAACAAATTCTTTGTTTGGGTGGCTGCGCAACTTGTGGCACTATTTCTTTGAAACTACATGTCAGTGATATCTATATCATCAATAATGGGCCATGTGGTTCTTGTTGATAACCCCAATTGATGAGAACGTCGGGGAATTGATAAATTCGGATTTCTTCAATACTGTGGCCCATGACTGCAATGTTTTCATACATTGGCAAATTATGTACAAAGCCTATCGACTTAAATTTATCAACCAAATTCTTAACAGCGTTCTCAGGTGGACGATTATGTTGACCGAAAATTTTTATAGTGGATTTTTATAATTTTAATGCAATTTCCGAATGTAATCGAAATCATAGAAATAATTGCCAAAACTTCTACTACTGATATGTCAAAAAACTAAATATCAAAACTGCAATGTTGTTTTGATTTGCCCCTATTGAAAAACCAAGTCCATGTAGAAGAACCCGATATTATTTTTATAGATTTAAACATAAAGTTATTGTAAATGAATTTAATTGAGGTCTGTAGGAGTTTTTAATGAGAGATTCAAATAGTTTTGTGAGTGTAAGTTAGAATGTTGTTTCTTTGACGGCAAATAGTGCAGACGTTAGTAAAAAAGTAAATAACAAATACAAATAGTGCCATAATATACCCAAAGTGGATCCAAACGTAAAGAGTGTTATACGCAAATGCATTTCGGTTGCGTGAAGTACATAAAAAAAACATTTTAGAGTGGATAGTGATACCATAATATACTGTTCCAAAAAAGATCAATATGACACCGACGACGTGGGCATCGAAGACGATCCCGACGCATCCTTTAATGGCGGACAGATTTTCATCCAAAATAATGCAGAAATAGAGGTAAAATACCTTAGACAAAGCAAAAGATCAAATAAGGTCTTTAAATCAAATATAGTAATGGAGAATACTACATGTACATCGCCAACTATGAGAATATATGGCATTGACAGTCCACGTGCGTAGAATCTCCGTGCGAAGAAATTCCACAGCAAAGGCCGATGAGACTAAATCCGACGAGTCTGTGTAAAAAAAACGAACATTGAAACAAAAAGGTTGTCTCAAAATAAAAAAATTATAGTTGATAAGGCTGGCAGGTCATCGAACGGAAATATAAACGATCTTATTATTGTAGGAAGTCTGCGCTAATGGTGTTTTCAGCTTCAGTTAATTCCTGTTGATTATTCAGAAGATTATCGCCTTTGATGATCTCTCCCAGAAGATGTTCTATTGTTAAACAATGTTCGGATAATCCTGTTGTTATTTTGCCAATTTATATGGATTTTTTGTGTTTCTTGAATCATATTTCGAAATTTGATCTTGTATAAACCTGGTTGTTACAATTTAATCTTTGTTTCTATTTTATTATTCACTAGTCATTTTGCGAGGTTACTTTTGTTCACTGTTATTACTTGAATGTTATATGTTTCTAACTGCTTTTTGATTTTCGAGCGAATGTTTCCAACGTATAGGATTGCTGAATATGTCATTTTGGCTTTGTCAAGATCTCCTTTATAGAGTGATTGTGTTTTGTTTTTGCGTTTTTTTGTTTATTTACTGTTTTCTCATCATATCCATTATTTACAGCTATGTCGTAAATTGTTTTGTCCGTTTGCCCTTTCCTCAGAACCTCTTCCAATTCACTGGTATAAATGTTAAACAGCAAAGGGGCAGTCCTGTCGCACCCCCATCCAAATTCTAAACCTTTCAGACACATTCGCTCCCACTTTTGCACTCACCCACGTTTCCTCATACACCCTTCTACACCATTCCACCATTCCTGCACTCACTCGTTTCCTTCTCAAACACTCCACCAATCTTTCAATTGACGTGAAAGCTGTATGGGGTAGAAATTTGGGGAATAAGGAAGTATGAATGCGTTGAAAGAGAGCAGTCTGAAGCATATTCTGGGGGTTGAAAGATCAACGCCTGTTTACATTCTGCTTCAGGAAACAAATAGAATGAGGGAGAGGCAATGGAGAGAGTGGTAAAGTATGAGATAAATTTGGTTGGATTGGATAATAAGAGATTAGTGAAATAGGTGTGGAGAACGTGTAAAGGAATAAAGTGGGGTGATTGGAGGTTAGAGCGAGGAAAGATGTATGAAAGGGTAGGAGTATCCGAGAATATTGTGAATGAATGGTTGGAGAACGGGGTAAATGTGCAAGCATGGATGAAAGAGAGCTGAAAGCAGGTTGAGATGCAGGAGAGGCAAGGCTGTATCGGAAGGAGCTCATACAATCGAGGGTATGAGAGGTAGCAGCTGTATGGGAAGGTGCTAGGCTATCTAACTATTAGTGCTTTATCAAATGAAGAAATGATTTTCTTGGCGCGAGTTAGATGCGGTTATCTTAAGTATGCGCCGTGTAAGAATGGGATAGATACATGAAGTAATTTAGGAGAAAAGTGTGATGCATGAGGAGTGGTTGGTGGCAAACAGGAAGGTAACGGAATGGATGAGAGAGGATGGAGCTGGTGTAAAGGTTTTGGCCAGACTGGGTTGGGAGAAGAAGATAAAAAGGAAAATATAATAGAATGTTTTTATGTAAAAGTTTGTCAAACATAACTTAAATGTGCATTAAAAATGTCAGTTCATTTATTTGCAACATGTAAGAATCGACCTACGTTTTTTATTCCAATGCCACCCGGGACTGCAATAATTGTTGGACACCCGTTATATATACAGAAGATTGTTATTGTAGTTTGTATGCCAATAAAAGTTCTCTTTTTTTCGTAAAATGTTGAAAGTTATTTTTGGAATACCGTACAGGGTTGGTGCCATGGATTCAATTTTTTCAGGCGGTATTCTTCGAAGATATGATGTGACAATTTAATTGTGGTGACTAATTTTTTCTGGTATTTATCAGTGGGGTCTGTCTTTGGTAGTTTAAACTAGTTCTCTACTACTGTTTGATGAAATAGAATGTGCTGATTGTTCACTAATAAGGGACAATATAAAGACGAGAACAATATGTATATATCGATCACTTTCAGAAAATATAAATACGTTCTTGGAGAACATTAATGATCTCTTAATTGAGATAAATAAAACGCATCATCAGATTATTTTATGTAGCGATTTAAATATAGATTATCTGACAAAAATTCCAAATAGGGCACTGTTGCATGACTAATTTTCTTCTTTTAAATTAATGAGTTCATTGAAGGAACCTAGTCGTGTACAGATAACTGACAGATGGGTCGCCAAAACACAAATAGATTATATGGTCACAAATATAGAGTGTGATAACTGGATGTGTTTCAACGTTAACCTCTCAGATCATAATGTACAAATTGTAACTATGTCTCAAGACCAAAGACAGGGAAATAGACGAAACTCAAAAATTCATAAATGTCCAACAACTTCCACGAACATAAATATGACTCACAATAACGGAAAATTAATTAGTAATTCCAAAGAGGTGGCCAAAATACATCCGAATTTTGCACAACGTCGAAATATAAAGCATGTTCAATGTTCCTGTCACCAGCTACAGATGCTGAAATATACAAGGTTGTTACTGACATTAAAAATACAGTCAATTCAGATCAAGATGTAATTTTGTCGAAGTTGATAAAAAGAGTGATATTGGACATTATGTAACCTATTAAGTACCTAATAAACATATCATTTAATAAGGGGGTATTTCCATATTTCCAGTATAACTACTTAACATGTTTTCAATAATATTTGAAAATGTCTTAGCTCGTGAGTGAGGCACAACGTGGATTTTAGGCACATCAGTCGACGGAATTTGCCAGCTTAAGAAAATCCAGGAAAAATCGGTAAATGTTGATGATGGAATATGCGTGACTGGACTTTTCTACTTTTCGCGAGCGTTTGAAATTTGTGCGGGAAATGTTAACCAAAAAGTCATGCGCAACCTTTCTAAGGCCGTACACAGAAAAACTGTATATCAAATTTGGATGTTTGTACAAGAAATTATTTTTAAGAAATGTCTGGCTGGTCAATTTTACCATTTACACCCATATATTCTGTTTCTAATGTTTTATTTTGCTATTTTTTTGTCAGTTTTCGTTTTGACTTTAACTTCATTCAAAACCGTTGCAGATTCTTTATTGTTCTAAAAATTATTCTATTACTTTTGTATTATATTGCTAATATTTATAATACCAAATATTGCTGCATAACATGTTTACTCTATAGCCTTATAAAAATATATGTTTTTTTAAATAAATTAATCTAAACATGTGTATTGTGTTATTTTCTTACATTTTCAAAACTAATGCCTCATCCCTAATTTTAGAAATGGCATTGTTTAAAATTAACAAGTTTAAGATTGAATTTGAATGGAAAATAGGTGATGATAGTATTTATAATATTTATAATACTATGTCATCATCACTGTAAATATCAAGTAGACAAACAATATTAATAACAATAAACAGAAAATGTTAACCCTTCTTTCTTTTAAAGATTTTTTTATTAGTTACATGTATTTCATTTTCTTCTGTACGCATTCAAACCAAATTTATTTTGACTTTTTATTAATGCCATTATTTTTACTTTACAAAATAAATAATAAGAAAGGTTATTAAGATATAACCATAATGTCATCTGATGAAATCCAAAATAGAGCGAAACCGATTTGTGGATGTTGTTGACAGGAAACAATAATTAAGAAAGTTTATTTTCTTTTTATTTTTCATTGGCCTACATTTCGGTCACATCTTGAAACATTTTTGATAATGCTTTTAATATTTGTTATTAAGGCTTAATATTTAAAAAAAAGCATTAAACTGAAGAAACGGATTACAATATTCATATTTTCCATATAATATTAAGCTAAAGAAATAATTATATATAAAGTGTCCCAAAAGAAAATTTACATATCTTTAGCTTCATAAACTCAACGAATCCCAGGGACGCGAGGTATGTCAATCAGTAGTCTGGCTCTTAAAAACTTAGTCACCATGGAACGTTTCTTAGGAGCGGATAGCGCGTTGTTCGTGCAAGAGATTTACAAATATTATGAGTCGGCGATCGCAATAGAGGTTTTCGCCATTTAAATAAGGCGCCAAGCATACTTTTCATATAAAAATGGATGATGCAGTTTGTAGAGACTGGTAAAATTTTGGAAAACACGAAAACTAGTTCATCAAGATGATCAAGATGATAGATAACATGTGTAGTGATAACCAGCCTGTTCATGATGATCCTTTCAATTCAGAAGCATACAAAACTTTAAAGACCTACATCCTAAAAATACAATAGGTTCAAAAATTAAAGCTCTAGGATGCAAGCAAACGCAAAATTTTGTCCAGCAAATTGATCTCTAAGAGAGGTGATATAAACTGGCCCCATGCAGTCCTGATTTAACCCCTATGGACTTTTTCCTGTGAAGTTATGTTAAATCTGAGGTCTATACCCATAAACCAACTTCTCTGGAACATTTTAAAGATATCCACCACGAAATAGCAGAGGTCAGCGAATCTACCTACCGGGCCGTTATAAGAAATTTTAGTGCTCGTGATCGAGAGATACTTGGACATATTATTTTTTTTAAATAAATTTTCTAATTTTAAAATTTAATAAATAATAAACCCAGTTTCGACAGATGGCTTAATTTTTTAATTAGTCCTATAACACATGTTATAAAATAATATTATTATCCTAAACGTGACTGGGAGAAATGGCTGGAAGTAATAGATTTCGATGTTTATTATTTTTTGTAAACAACGCATGCTACTAAGATAAGATAAAAATATTAAACCATTTCTATTAACAATATTTGTCACATAATCATTCGGAAAATAGACAGGACATCCGACAGTAATCGATTATTGTCACAAATAGGACCCGACAAGAGGAAAGGACGGGTAAGATATAAAGCCTAATTTAGCCATTTATCAGAGGATGATCGTCTGGCCTAAACAGCATTGATGTATTTAAGTCAGGTCTTTATGGTTGCAGGTGTTGCGGTATTTAACATCTAATTTCAAATGAAATATTTTAACGTCGTGAACATTCATCATACTATTAAGAAAATATGTTTATATAATAACAATGTATGTTGATGTATAAATACTACGCTTTAGTAATGTGAATATAATAAAACATTTTATGTTGCACACTAGAATTAGTTAAATGTTCTTTACATTTATAATTAATTTAAAAATGAGAGTCTAAAGTCTAAAATTTTTAATTACAAACTACAACATTTTTAATATGCATATCTGATATTTTTCAATTTTTAATTAAGAGAATAACATAGAAAATTTCTATTTTCTTATTGAAACTACAAATGTAAAACATTTAAGTGGCAATTAAAATTCAGAGAGCATTTTCGCGTAGAAACGTGAAACACAATGCGCTTTTGACGTCGGCGACAAAGGCGCAAAACTCAATATTCGAACATTTCCCTTTGGCGACGTTGGGAATTTAATAATAGAAAATCATCCAGGGTGCATCTTATATTTTTTTTCCAACTACCTAGTGTAGTATCACGCGTGCAAATTTTGATGTACTTTGAAGCGATGGGAAGTGCATGTACGCGGATCTAATCAACTCCGCTTTATTATTCATTAGTACTTAGCAGAGGTTTTGTGTTTTGAAATTGCCGGGAACTTACTAGTTTAACGGCGTATGCTTTGTTCCTCTTATTAGTGGTATTTTGCTTGAAATATAATACAGAGCGCGGAGGAGAAACCGGATATTTTTAAGGCCTTAATAATAGTACGGCGGCAAATGAACTTAATAGATATTACGTGAAAATGAGGGTTGTTAAGTTCGTTACGAAATGTCTTTTTTCAGTGTAATGCATCCGTGGAGATGTAAGCATATATCCTGGGATACGGGAAGAGGATGAAGAAAATAAGAACGGTTATGAAATTTAAGAGATTTTATTCATATAAGAGGATATGTAAAAAAGAAAGAACAGATGAGCAGTTATTATAAAATAACAATTATACTTTATAATTGATGCTTTAAGCCATTTCATATATTACCCTGTGGATAATCATCCTCCTACTACTAATTACCACGAGCAAATAAAATTTATTCAAATTGGATTTCCTAGTTTGTTTGTAACTATTGTAATGTCGATTATGTTTCTAGATATTTTAAACATGTCTTCGGACAGTTTGTTTTTGAGTAATGATATTAATGCTAACGTTGATTAAACTATATATTCATTTATTGATTTGTGCGTTCCCAAATTTGAAAAAAAAAAAGATAATTCCAACTCCAAACGCCGTTTTTCTAAATGGTGCTGAACTTATTGATTTTATTTTTATTAAAAAAGGCTACACTAAAATTATAACTTGCAATAGTTATGTATGATCTTTGGAGCAATCTTTAATTAAAGAACCTAAATTATTATGGAACTACGTAAAACAAGAATACTTCTTCCATTCCTGAAACATTTGACAATGGTGTTATTTTAATATCGTAATAATATGCATATTATCGTGACTCATTTGCTGATAAGTTTAATTTAGTATATCGACAACCCGTAAACTGCGATTCTTTGAAACAACGCTATGACTCTTCTTCAAACCACTTAAACTTCAACAATGTCTCTAAAATCAAAATCTCAGATCTATATGAACTAACATCAGATATCAAATGTTCAGGGCTGAATAAATTGCCATCGACATTAGATAGTGTCATGTCTCGTTTAGTCGTCCATTATGGATACTCTTTAATCAATTTTTGAGCTTTGGGTGTTTTCCTTCCCTAAGATAAGGTGCCCTGGTAACACCAGTCTTTAAGAACGACTGTAAGAGTAATTTTTCAAATTATTGCCCCATTTCTCTCCTGTCTTTTATTCCCAAAATATTTGCGAAACTAATTGCTATTTCAGAATGTCTACTTACGTTCTTGCCTAATAAACAACATGGTTTCAGAAGTGGTTGTGCTACTTGGTCCAACTTACTTTCATACGGCCAATATATCGGTTTAGAAGATGGATACGAAATAGATTCCATCTACAGCGACTTTTTTAAGGCCTTTAATAAGTTCTAAAACTTACACATATTGGGATTATTTTGGAATAGTTTAAATCATATTTAACAAATAGAACATAAGCTGTTCGCGTGGATAATTTCATTTCGTCGGAGATATTCATTCCTTCGGTACCACAAGGGTCACATCTCGGACCACTGCTATTTATTGTATTTATAAATGACGTAGTCGATGTTTTGCATCACTCTGGATGGTTCTGTTCGTCGACGACATGAAAATATTCAAATGAATCAACGATTCAATCTCCTTTGCATTGCTTCAACAAGATGTTAACAAATTTAATATGTGGTATTGTCATAATAAAATGCAGTTTAATATTGATAAATGCAATGTAATTACATGTTCTAAAAAATAACAAGGGCAGATAGAAATTACCTCAACAACGATAATAAGGTTACTAGGGTGTCCAATATTAAAGATTTTGAATACATTTTAATAGATGGAGCTTCTGCGATCATATAAGCTCTATAAGAACAAAAGCCTATCGAATTCTTGGGTTCTTTAAACAATGCAGTTTTGAATTTAAAAAATATAAATACTATTTTAAAGCTTTATACAACTCTTGTCCGTCCACATTTGGAATACTGCTGCATAATTTAGAGTCCTGTTAACAAAACCGAGATTACAAAAATCGATCGCGTTCAAGTAAAGTTTCTGATCTTATCTTGAACTCTCAGAGAAATTGAATATCGACTCCTTCGAAAAGAGACGAAGACATTCCGATATATTAACTAGGTATAAACTTATAAATGGCTTAGTTAATTCACCGTACTTAGCTTACTAAATATTTATATTCTTAAAAGAAAGTTTCGTTATTCTCGCTTTTTCTAAAAGCGATATTATAAAATGAATTATGCAAAGCAGTATGGAGTTTCTCGAATTAATAATTGTAGTTGAATGTTATTATGGCCTATATAACATTATCATCAACAAAATACGTCTTTTTATTTGTGAAATTAGTTATAATTGTGTGCTTTCCTTAATTTATAATAATGACTATTAATATATATATATTATTGTATCATGTTTCATTTGTAATGGCCCTCCATAAATAAATAAATAATGTTTTAAGAAATTTTTCATCAATACAATGCGAATAACTTATAGAAAATCCTATAAAATATTCTCTAGAAATTATCTACATAATTATATATTTAAATATTCGGATGTCCAAACTACTTATAAAATAGTCGCTTGGTTATATTATTATATTATAAGTTAAGATTTTATTGAGACCAGTAATATGGACTAAGTGTGTATTGTTTATTTATTGTGATTTGGCTAAAGTTTACTACTAAGTTTTGGGCTGAGTAATGTGAAGTAATCTATTCTGACGAACTAAATAAAATTCCTTGCTTCAATTGCTGTTTTATTTTATTATTACGAGATCATAAGCCATTGAGAATGAGTACATTGTACTCGAAATGTACATCTGGTAATAATAAAATAAAACAACAAGTGGAGTAAGAACTTTTATTTAGCTCATCATTAAATTTTACTAATTCATTCACATTTGAAGATACTTAAGAATATATTTAAATAAAAAGTCTAAATTAAAACAACAAAAGGGTGAATTATAACATTTTAACACATTTAATACTGATCAATTATTGCTCTTTTTGAAACAGTATAAAAGAAAACAATAAATATGTAAAATATAACATTTAAATTCTGAAAATAAGTAATTGTGGAGGAGGTGACTACGTGATGCATTTTGATAATTCAAAATTAAAAAAATGTTGGTATCGCAAAGTTAATTGATTTATATATATTGAATTTGATTTCTGATTTTAGATGTATCTTAATATTTTTATAAATATTCCAAGAATATTTGTGTAATACTTGATTGTAGAGTCTTTTACTTTGTGATACATATTTTATAACTTTAAATAAAATAAAATAAACTTTGTTTATATCACACACTTTATTGTTGTTAGTTACTAAAGTTTAGCAAATTTTACTATTGACAAAGCAGCTATTTAGGGAAATGTTATTTACAATTCAATGTTGATATCCACTTAACATTTGAAATTTTTAAGATAAGTCTAGCGTCTTCTACTGATTCAATTCAAAATGAAATGATGAAATGTGAAAAGAAATAGGTGACTGATTTGATATATCGAGAATGTCGTGATTAATATCTTTTCCCAATTTAATCATTTGGCTGGGCAGATTTCTCAATATATTGTATTATATTATATAAATATTATTTATAATTTATTATTTCTTCTTGCTTCAATTATGACTTCTATTACTAACGTTTTCTATTACATTGTACGTTCATTTAATCTTAGTCTAAATAAATAATGAGTAACTTTCCTTCGATTCAAATTTCAACTTGAAAAGAGAATAAAAATTTTATTCGGCGAAACTTAATTTTTAGTCTACAGGCCATGTATATTTTTGCCCTGTTGATAATATTAAGGAAAAATGGATGTTTGCTGCCTAGCTTGGACTAAAAACTGGAATGTAGGAGATGGCAAATAGAGGAAACAAAGATTTTGGGAGCTGCTAAATCCGATGTGGAGAGGGGACACTAAATTAAACCAATTGAATGAGGTTTGGGCATGAAGAAAAAGAGAAAAGAGTAATTATGTAAGGTCACTTTGGTAAGAACTATATGTGGTTCGGGAGAGACAGAGGGAGGAAAATATTATCGGATAAACTTATAGAAAATATGTATTATATGTGACTGAAAAGGATACTTGGAGGAATTTGGCAGAGGAGTTTAAAGGAGTATGTAAGGAGTGGATGGGATGAAACTAAAAGGTGGCAGAATGGATGAGGCAAAATGGTGCCGGGGTAAATACTCTAATGAAATTGGAGTAGGAAAAGAAAAATAGGCAATGTTATTATTATTATTGTATTATTACATGTCAACAAAAATAAAGATTTTTTTTTCTGTTAGCTTTGATTAACATAACATTTTTCATTCGAATATCTCGTCGGTTTTGATCTATCTTCGTCGCAGTTCTTACTCACGTATCGATACTGATTTAGTGTAGGACAGCTAGTCTGAATCATACACAAGGTTCAATGTTTTTGTTTAATAACATACTGCAAAGGTTTAGCTTTAGATTAGTTATCTTTGCATTATTCTACTGAGATCAAAATTAGAATATGCTAATAGTATATGATGTCCAGATCCAGATACACTATGATAATAGCCAAGGCTTAGGCACAGCCTGGGTCAGTCTGGATAGGATAATCTTCATCGCCTGCTATGCCTTACCTAACGCCACGCTTGAGGAATGGGCCGAAATAACGGTGGGCGCGGAAGACGTCCTCGTGGCGAACTGGCAAGGAAGTAGCACCGGCGGTACTTTCTGGAACCAACACGCACTGGAGGCGGCCCAGGGGTCCCTGGCGAGGCTCACCATCGATTAGCAGCCGCAGGCTTCGATTAAACAGTTTCCCGTCGGTGATACTTGCTTGAGCTTCCACGCCACGTCAACGTAAAGGCACCGGCTAGCTGTGAAAAAAAGTTAAGAACAAGAACATGTGTGTAAATTAAACCATTTGGCCGGAGAAGAAGAAAATATATTACAACAGAGAGAAAGAATAGACAGAGAAAATATACAATATATACAAGTAGCAAGAGGCTTGAATCGGCAAAGCCGACCAGGCTGACCACCGCTGCTGATGGCAGACGACTGGTGAAGAGCGATGGCCGTAGCCTGGTTTTATACGGTGATCAATTTCGGGAACAGGTAATGATCCTCTTCGCCGAAAAAGGGCCCGACCTATTGTTCCGCACTGGCAGCTGCACATTTTGGAAAATTATCTCGTTTGGATTATTTCAATAATGCGGAATTTATGCAAATTATTATTAGGAGCAATGGTTAGCTCGTAAAATGGATTAAAATATAATTACGCATTTGTTACCACGTTCAGGTAAACCGAACGCAGGTAACAAAGCTCCTGGACTCAGCGGTATTCCGAACGAGGCGCTCAGGTTCAGTGAGTTCACCCATAAGGGAGGTAAAATTTCCAAAGCGAAATAAGAGCGCTCGACTTATCCTGCTAACGAGGGATGATAAACATGCAACGACTGCTGGAGGCTACAGTCCACACTGTGGAATCTGGCCTACGACGATGTTTTGGAACTAGAGATGCCACGCGGTTGTCGTAGGCTTCGCAGATGACATCATGATAGTCGTCGATAGCACGGAGATCGAGAAGAAAACAACGGCCTTTAGGCTTTCGAGAAGCTGCGCGGGCAGAGGAAGGTTATACGGCAAGGCCAAGATTCTAGGCGATGACGTGGCAGTATCCAAGACGACCAAGTGCCTGGGGGTCACAATAGAAACGAACCCCTTGTGCAGAAGACACATTGTGGAGATGGCGGTCGAAGTGGCCGAACCACCAGGGACATCTCGGGCCTACTGGCACACATCGGTCCGAGGGCAAGAAAAAAACTACTGCTAGGAGCCGCGTGAGCCAAGCTGCTGTATAGGAAATTCGTGGAGATGCAAAGGAACAGGGACAGGCTACTCGGAGCCCTAAGATCTGGCGCCATTCGGGTGGCTCGAGGGTACCGCACGACCTCACAGAAGCCGCCGAAGTACTGGCCTCGTCATCCCCTCCGGACCTGAAGATCGTGGCGATAGAAGAGGTGATTGCAAAGACCAGGCGAAGAGCACCAGAAAACACATCGTCCAACCTAAGCTAAGGGGCAAGTGGCAAGAGAGTTGGGACGCCAACCTGTAGAAAGGCATCTGGACAAAGGAGTTTATCCCAGCGTTGGAGCCATGGACGACCAGAAGGCACGGCGAGCTGTCGTACCACCTAACCCAGATCTTGTCAGGGCACAGGTGCTTCGGTAAGTACCTTTGCAAGATTAGAAAAGCCCCCAGCGAGGAGTGCCTTTGGTATAGGTACAACGAGCGCCATACGTACTTCGCATGCCCACGGTGATAACGGGAACGGGAAGAGCTGAGCAGAAAGCTGGGCGGGCCTGTCGAGCCAGAAATCCTCGTCCTGCACATGTTGGAGAATGAAGAGAAATGAGCCGCGGCACACCGGACGGGGAATTCTGGAGAGGAAGGAAGATTTTCTTTCAGATTTAGCTGGTGGTAGTTGGGACAGTTGGGACTGGCCGGGGTAGGACTTGTAAGCGAGAATGATGAGGATGACACCGAGGACCAAGACGGACGAAAGGGCGAAGGCGAAGAAGAGGTGATGGGGGGGCACCAGCAGGTGAAGTTGTAATGATGCCATTGGTATTCCTGTCTTGTCGCAAATATATAAATATATAAATGCGATTATGTTCATTCAAAAAAAAGCTGCAACATTAATTGCCATCATTCAATGCTCCCTTTTTTAACACGTATAATTTAGATGGTGTTTTGTCTACTTTTGACATTTATACCCATTTTACTATTGTTTCTCGTTATTTGATCACGGAAGAACAGATCAATGCAGCAATTAAAAGAATAAAATACGCCTTTTTGGCATATAGACCCAGAAATCTAGTTTGACAGGATTTAAATTTCAAATGCATGCGTTTTAAGTTCTAAAGCTTTACTTTATTATTCCCGTGCTTTTCTGAATAAACCTTTGGATGTATATGAATCTTCAAGAATCGAGAACTACAAGCGAAGGACAACTTTAATAAAGAGTATCAGTAAATAATAATGTATTATAACCTGAAGTACTACATGGTTTGTAATCCATATTCTTTTTAAGAAGAATTTCATGTATTCGTCGCAGTCTGAAAATTTGTTCATTCTTAAATATATAATATATCATCTCTCCCCAAATGCAATTGATATTTATTGCACATTAAGAAGGCAATCAAGCGCGGGGATAATCTTCTTAACAACCAACAAGAATTAATTCGCACTAATAATACCGTAATTACCTGGTTCACATAATAGAGAAATTTATATACAGGGTGTCCCGTTAATGCGGGGAAATGGCTGGACCATAGATTCATGGGGTCAAAATATGACGATTTAACGCAACTTATCTATATCCAAAAATTTACGGTTAAGCCGAAATTTGGCTTCAAAGTTACAAGAATTTTTATTTCTTTTGTTTATAACAATTGAACGCTTTATTTGATTTGAATGAAATTTATTAGTAATAAGTACCATATTATCATACATCATTTTAGTTATTTTGGCCATTAGTGATTGACAGGAAGTATAAAAAAACAGTAGTACCACCACTTAAAAACCAAAATATTTTTGTATTGGTGCATCCAATAAAATCCAAAAAAATCTACTTGAAAGGGCATTAGATTTAAAAACTTTTTTGACTCTTACTTATTTTTGATATCTTGTACGGTTTCTGCACAAAAAAATAAAATATGAATATAGTATACTCATTATGCACTCATTAATAAGTAAATAAACTTACACAATTGAATAAAAATTAAATAATATCAATTAATAAAATAAATCAAAACAACATCTAACACTTTTCAAACAATTTTCTTTGCAAAATCCTAATACAAACAAGATATCTGTTTGTTCCAAATATGAATATTTATGAACTATAATAAAGTTAAAAATTAATTGTCAAAAGCCACTAAATAATTATTATTATACATACATTTTACATTTACATTTTTTAAAGAAAGACGGCCACGAAAAACATTTATTTTCGATTCGATGAAAAACTTGATTTTGTTTTTACTAGATAAAAAATATATATTTTATTTTTTTGTGGGAAAACCGTAAAAGATATCAAATATTATTAAGAGATGAAAAAGTTTTTAAATTAAATGGTCTTTCAAGTAGTATTTTTTTAGTTTTTATTAGATCCACCAATAAAACAATATTTTAGTTTTTAAGTGGTGGTACTACTGTTTCTTATACTTCTTGTTAACTAATAATAGTCATAATAACTGAAATGATGTATTATATTATGGTAGTTATTAAAAAAAAATTTCATTCAAATCAAATAAAGCGTTCAATTGTTATAAACAAAAGAAATAAAAAATTTTGAAACTTTGAAGCTAAATTCCGGCTTAACCGTAAATTTTTGGATATAGATAAGTTGCGTTAAATCGTTATATTTTGACCTCAAGAATCTATGGACCAGCCATTTCCCCGCATTAATGGGACACCCTGTATATATATATATACCTTGTCACTTTTTATTCTGAATTATTATTAAACTTTGAAAATGATTGGTAACAATCGAAACACGTGTCAGTTAACTGATAATAAATCTATGGAACATAACAAGTATCTTACTTCACCAAATCTCCCCGAATACTTTCATAATAGTAGTGTAATTATCATAACGGATCGTCGAAATTGTTTGTAAAATTTTTAGTTTTAACTTCTATTATTAAAGAGTAAGCTTACCTGAAATTTAAACAGAAATATATACCATGCCTTTATTCTAGACACATTTTTATAATAGTAAAATAATATAATTATATACATTTACAGAAGGGATTGGTATGTACCTGACTAGGCTATCAACATTAGATCTTTCTGATTTGATATAAATAATGTGTTATTGGATGTTAGGATTGCAGAGAGTACAATATTTATTGAGAAGGTTATACTTTTTGGTTTAATGGATTTTTTTAGAAATTAGGAAATCTGGATGATTCGAGTTTCTTCGTAGAGTAGTTCATTGGATGGATTGTAGCGTAGTTAATTGGAGTGTCGCAGTTTGGGCAATGTGCGGATCTTTCTGCTGCTTGGAAATGATGGAAGGTTGAGGGGCGACATTGAGAGAGGAGCAATGCACTATAATCATGTATATATCGACGGCTGCTTGTTGTGAAATTCCTTGTTTTCTAGGCGTTAGATATCGGAAATGCCGAGTCCTTGCTTTGAGTTACGATGTAATGGAACTCAACTCAATACAATCATCTTTATTAACAAATGGATATTATGGTTATGTAACAAAAATAATGACTATGAAATTACAAATTTGGGGAACATATGGCTAGCGACCATTTTTTTTCTGCCTTATTTTTTTATTCCGCATCATGATGATGATCGTGATCATGATTTCTAACAGTATTTGTGGAGCCTTTGTCTTAAATTAGATTGTAATTGAAGCGTTGGGATTATAAAATGATGAAATGACTTTGTGGAGTGTTATAGAAGAAAATTGAATTTAGGATAAAGTTTTGGTTTGTAACCTTTCTTGAAAGGAACTTAATTTTATGGAATTCGCACAACAAAGAATTTGATGGATTAAGGAGAGGATTTTAGGGAAATCTCATTTAGGTGAACACCTTAAACGCTGATATTTCTACAACTTGTCAATAACGTAATGTTACAGGGTAAGGTTTGTTAAAGGATAGCCGAATAGTCAAGTAAACGCAGGCAGACCATTTTACAGATATATGTGCTTGTTTATAAATAGAGAGCGGATTTCTAGCATTATGCTTATCCATAATATTAATAACATCGAAAAAATTTCTAAATATCTATACGAATCTTGAAGTATGTGATTACTTAGCGCCAAGTTTTTTTTTGCTTTTTTGCTTATTTTGACTTTTTGTGCTTATTTTGACTTTTTGTGCTTATTTTCATGCTTTTCTTAGATTCTGATGCTTATTTGGAGCATTTTCTTAAACATTTAAAAAACATTTAATACAAATTTCACGCTGATATTAAATTAATGTGCTAATATAGAGAATTTTCGTAAAAATCTGTATCCCATCATTTATAGATTATATTTGTTTATGTTGTACATATTTTCTTCATATCTTTTGACAACATAATTGTTTAAAATCTTTATAATATGATACAATAATTATAATGAATTTTATTATTAATAAATATTAGTACAAATTACCAATTTACAATGGTTTCGTTTATAAATAAGTAGATATAATAGACCGTCTCATTATTCAGATAATAAAGACGAACGCTTCATAGGAATCACACCTATGATATTCCGGATGTAAACGTCGTTAAACTAGACCCAAACAGGGGCCCCAGTAAGTATTAAATGTAAACAAATTTAAGTGATAGCTAATAATCAGGTGTTCTGCAACCGTATCAATTTTCTACTCTCGGCAAATCAAACTCGCATTCATAAACTATTGAATTGAGATTTCAAAAACTTTGCTTATTTATCAAAAATTACTATATACGTGAATCGTATTAACCTGGGGAATCACAGATAAATTATATTATATAATTCACATGTATATTTAACCCATAATGCAAAAGGTGAAAACCACAATACAAGAATTAATTAGAGACTATCCAGAATTAACAAGTGAAAATTATACATTATTGTGTAAGGCATGTTTAAAAATAGTAAGTTTTATTTTAGTTCCCAACTGCATCCCAACTAGTCAAGACTTGTATGTAAAACATGTTATAACAACACTACATCAAGAACGTTTGAAAAAGATCAAAGCTGAACTAAAAAAACAGCACAATTTCACAATCTTTAGTATCATCTTCAAAAAACGATGGACAATTTAAATTAAATTCACATTTGTGTAAAATACTTTTACATTCGAATATCCCTTTAAGAAAATTACAAAATAATGCATTTAAATCTTTCTTAAGAAAATATTGTAAAATGCGCATTCCTGGGAAAAAAATTATGTAGCTCTTACGTATTATGAAACCATACAAAAAATTAAAGATATTATTAACAATAATTATATATGGTTTGGTGTGGATGAAACCACAGACCAGGGCGTTTCCAGCCAACTGGCTTAGGGGGGGTAATTTTAAAAAAGAAAAAACTTAACTATTTTTTTATTTCATAAATACAAAGCAATCAACATCAAAAAACATAATTTATATAAAAAGGACTATTATATAATAATAAAATATAATTCTATTATTTTTAAATAAAAACAAAATAATATCACACCGGAAGTAAATATAAGACATATAAAAACATAATATAATATTCTGTAAAATTAAAAACAGATTTTTGTAACTAAGTTTATTGAAAAAACGATTTATTTCTTAAATAATGAAATCTACTTTTCTTTGCTTGTTACTAATATATATCTATTAATATAACAGAGTTAACTCGGTCACTCTTTCTTGAAACATAGTGGATCGCAAGCCACGATTTGAATCTTTTCAGTGCAGAAAAACTTATTTCTGCAGAAGCAGTATGCTCAGTAAATGTTAGGGCTAAATTTTCTGTATGCATTTAAAGCATTTTCTGGTAATTGTTTTTTAGTTAATTTTTTTGTTTGCCATTGCCATAAAAAATAAATAAGTAGTGTTACAAACTAAAAGGAAGTGGGAAAAGAAAGATTATTTTGAGTACAAAAAGAGAAAGAGATATTGACAGTCCTGAATATGGATTCCAAGCTTTCCAAATGAGTAATGGAGAATAGAAAAAGATATAAGAACGGAAACATCGAAACAAAACGTTATAACAACAACATGATACAAAAATAAAACAAATAAAGATAAAACAAGGGCAAAACTCACGGAGAAGTTAAATCTAAATATAGAGAGAAATGGCAAAAAACCTCAGAAGAAATAAAAGAACAGATCAGAAAACTAAAGAAAGAAATTAGTAAGCTAAGAACAGAAGGAAGTCGAGAATTTCACATAGAGAAAAACAAATAATACGAGTCGAAGTTAAGACATGGAAAACAAAACAACAAATAATGATCTAGCACATGTAGAAAGATTCGTACAAAAAAAAATAGAGAAATAGCAAGAGAAGAAAAAGCAAAAGGAAAGAAAATAAGAATATGATACCGAAAGATAACAATTAACAGAGAGGGAATAATAGAAAAGCAAATAAAAAACAAGACATCACAGCAAGAAAATGGCACAAGAAAAAAGTTAAATACAATAAAAATGGAAATATGGAATATAAGAAGTATTAAAGGAAAAGAAAAGGAATTAATAGAAGAAATGAATAAAAAGAAAAAAACATAATATACAAAAAATATGGGGAAGACAGAACAATGAGCATGGAAATCAAAATGGAAGAAACTTGATGGAATATAATTCCAAAACAAAAACGACAAAAATGAAAGAAAAGGAATCACAATAGTCATGGGATATCTTAATGGAATTGTAGAACAGGATAACAAAGCCAAAAATTCTAGGAAAAACACGAAAACATTACATAAATCTACGAGTCTTATTAAGACTATAAAAGAAATCATTTATTGAAATAACTACTTCTCCGTCTAATATCTCGACAGACATTGAATGATACAAAAGTAATGTATTACAAATAGCAAGGCTATCAAAGCAACAATAGTTTGAACGTATTTATTTCTGTTGAATAAACTAAAAATGATTGAATGTACGTTAAATAGTTTGTGAGTGAGTATGGTATGATATATTTACAAAATGTGTTTTTTCTAATTATTAGTTAATTTTCTATAACGTAAGGAAAAAAAAACAGAACAGAAACGAAAATGGAAAGAGAATTATAGAATATGTATAGCAAACCATCTCATGTGGCAAACAGAAAGACACTAGAGAAGTCAGTCCAAGAAAAGAGAAATAATAAGAATGGAAAAAGGTGAACGATGTTAAAGTAACAAGACAAGCTGAAATAGGGAGCGACCACTACTTGGTAAAAATAGAAACGTAGTCGACAACAATAATAAACAAAAACACAAAAAGCCAAACATTGAAAAGAAAGAAACTAGGAATGAATACCAATCAAAAATAGAGAAAAAGATAAACAAAATAGAAGGAGCAGAAAGCAAATAGAAAAAGTCCAAAGAAATCATATATGAAGCAGCTCAAAAACAATGAACAATAACTATATCAAACAAACAGAGGAGCAAAAACAGGTGGTGGTCAGAAGAGGTAAAACAATTTGTAAAAACACAAAAGAAAATTGGAAAACTTTTATAAAAACAAGAAAAGAGTAAGATTACAAATATATAAAATAGCAAATAAAATAGTGGAACGCAAAATCAAGATAGCGAAAAAGCAATCCTGCGAGTAGTTCACAGAATTAAACAAATGAGGAATAAAAGAAAACTAACCCAACCAAGTATAAAAGACAGAAACAGAAATATAATAACAGAAGACACGAAGACATTAAAAAGATGGCAAAAATAGAAATGATGAAGGTGAAATAAATGGAGGAAACAACGAAATAACAATTAATATAACTGGCAGTAATCAAAAAAAAAAACAAGAAAATAAAACCAGGAAAATCTGATAACATCATAGCCAAAATGATGAAATATATGGGTAAAAGGGGAAAGAAAAATTCTTGGAAATAGTAAGTGACACTATCAAGAATCCCGAGGAATGGAACAAGGGAATTATAATATCCATATACAAAAAGGGAGACACAAAAATATATGACAACTATAGGGGTATTACACTCACAAGCATACCAGGGAAAAATTTACTAGGATAATAGAGACAAGAATATGTTAGATCAACAGCTGCAAGAAGAACAACACGGATTCATAAAAAATAGAAACAAACAAGACTTAATATATCTAATCAGATAACCAACAGAAAAGATGATTAAAAGAAAAAGAATTACACATATGCTTCATCGACCTAAAACATATTACAAGGTAGGAAGAGAAGACATATGGCATATACTTGAAGAAAGTGGGATAAAAAGAAGCATAATAAATATAGTAAAGGAGTTATACTGAAAAAAACAAAAATAAAGTCAGATTAGGAAATAAAGAATCGGAGAAGTTCAAGACGAAGCAATAAGAAATAGCAAACAAAAATCCGAGAACACAAAGATAGGGTATAAAAATATGGACCTATTAAAAATGCAAATGGTAATGTTTGCCGACGACATAACACTAATAGCAGATTCCGAAGAAATATACAAAGAGGAGTTGGAAAAGATAAATATTAAAAAAAAACAATGAAAATATCACCAAGAAGGAGCAATCACAAAATAGAGTTAATCAGAAAACAGATAGAGCAGGTTAAGCAGTTCAAATATCTGGGATCAACAATAGAGGAAACAGGGGAGATAAATTCAGAAAAGTTGAAAAACTAGGCACAGGAATGATCTACAACACAACAAAGAAAACATTCTTAGAGAAAAAAGAGATTAGAAAAAAAACAACAAAGCAGAAGTATATAAAAGAATTGTAAGACATTCACTGCTATATAGTAGTAAATCATGAGTAACCACAGAGAGTAATAACAGAAAAACCAAAGCAATGGAAATGAGTACGAAATATAGAAGACAACTGCACAACAGCTCAATATTACACCAATAAAATCAGTAAGCGACATTTAGGATAGTTTAGTCATATATACAGATTAGAAGATAATAGATTAACGAATAGAATAGACGAGGTAAAAGCACAAGTCAAACATGAATCAGGAAGACCAAGGAAGGGTTGGAACGTCATGAAGCAAAAAGAAGGATAGAATGGAAAGAAATAAGAAAAATGGCACTGCCTATCTTGTGTCAGTGGTAAAGAAGTAAAAAAGAAAATAACTGAGACATATTGTAGAGAATAAGTCCGACACCCGTAATGGATAAAGAAAAGAAAAGATAAATAAAAATAATCCACAATAATAGGTTGATCCACGTTTGGCCTATTTTTCTGGTATTTGGTAATTCGTTGTTTCGTCCTGTCAATTTGTAATTTGTTTAAATGATGTTGCAGTATTTTTCCTTTTATTGGATAAAGATAAAGTTATTAGCGTAAGATTTATCTATTTATTCAATGTTTTCGAGTTTCGCCGTATTTCTAAAATTATCGGACAAAGAACATAGCGTAATTGTGTAAATCGGGGTAAAACTAGAATTCCTTAGCAATTTAGCTATATTAGAAGATTATCCATTGCGAGATTAATTCCCATAACTCCACAATGTTTAAAAGGCATGTTTATCACATGGTATCTTTTGGACGAGAAAAATTAAAGGACTTATTTAAAGGTGCAAATGGCACTTGTTGGTGCAACGCATCAAATTTTGTAAAAAAGAAGAAATATTTGCAAAAGATTCCGTTTAAATGATTAGAAAACATTAACCAATTAAATTGTTTAAAATATGTTTCACACAAGTAATATTTAAAATCCTCTTCCCTATTTTATATACACAATTTTGTAACACAAAAGTATCATTTGGTTTCCATTTATAATTTAAAATTCTAAATTTCTCAATTTCATCAACATTATCATTACTAAATTTAACTATATCAATGTAAATTTCAACGTTATTAGATGCTGTATGCTCCTTTTTCTCTTGCTGGGAACAACTGTTGAAGAATCGTCATTTTTTAAATTTTCTGAACAAATGAATCCAACATGGATCAAAAATACCTTATTATTGAATTTTATCTTTTACATTTAAACCAAGCAAGACAAAAAATATTATAAATTGAACTAAGAAATATGATTCGCGCTCTTTTAATGTAAAACAATGTAACGATTAACGATACCAAAGAGGCGAATAGTATAAATATATGTCGAGTATTATTATAAAAGGGAGAAAGTCATCACTTCTCTAACGGTGCTTGCGCAGACATTAGTTTGTGTACACAGCCTGTTCTCGAAAAATGCACCATCATAGATCGCTGACTAGATTCACCAACACTTAACTTGTTTGTTTGAAATATTAGTAAGTTTTAAAAATAACAAAATAAGCGAACGAATAATTCTTAGGGGGGGTAATTACCCAATAGTTTTAAGCAGAATTTCTATGTAAAATATGTCGATAAACGTGTAACATATTAAGAAAATATAGTTTTTTTTTTAGTGCTTTTTTCGTATTTTTATGCTTTTTTCCTGTTTTTATGCTTTTTAAATGCTTTTTTTCTCTAAATTTTGTGCCTTTTTAAGTGCTTTTTTCACATTTTTTAAGCTTTTTTATCCGCTATCTATTTATAAATGTATACCTTTCTTTTTGTGAGTTAGGCTTCTTAAAAGTGATGCTCTCTTGATTTATGCTTTAAGGGAAATGGTGCGGTTTTTGAAAGTTAATTTCGAATCAAATACTATTCTTACATATTTGCAGATATATAATTTTATCCATTTATAGACATTGAGGAATATGGTTCTTTAATTTCATGTAAGTTAAGAATTATTGGGATTGATAAAAACACGCCATGTCACAAACCAGGTCTGTATAGTATAACTAGAAGGATGCTGAAGGCTTTGCGAAATGTGGGAGTCTGAATCTTTAAAACAGTATCGATAGGCGGATTTATTAAAATAATTTGGGTTATGATAGTAGATATGATCCACCAAGAGAATGTATACGATGGGAGAAAGGGAAGAACCTTAGGGTAAGCATTGCTCAGGAGAAAATGCATTGGATTGGGAAATGCGGATCTAAAGGGAATAAATGAAAAATATTTTGTACCAAATAGAAACCAATCGTTCACCATATGAACATAATTATAAAAGTAACACAGTGAAAAAAATAGAAAAATAATGTATAATAAAGTCATATACACGCAATTTTAGTTAAAAATGAATAAAATCACGATAACCAGATAAAAACGTAACTCTGTTTGTTGCATGCTAATACTATCAACTAGTTTATTTATATTTAATGGATATATAATTTTAAATATCGCTAATAGTTCTAAATATTTTTCGTAAATACAAATTTAAGTTGATTATTTAGGTTTTATTATCGATTTTTATTATTCATAATAAATTTGTATTGTTTTTAAATTAAATATCACTCTTCCACACCTTACACGAAAGTATTTAGATTGCACATTCCATTACACGAGATATTTAAAATGCTAACAATTTCGTAATTATAAACGTGTGCGTGCATAAATTATTACCAGAAGCAATTTTTACGAACGTCGCAAAATTATACTCTTATAGCATGTAACGGAAACAATTTGCCATAAATTGTACATGTATAGTACGAGTGCATATAACTACTTGAACAAAAGACTATATTTTTAATCTTTACAACGGCGTTAAGTACGGGTACATACTTTTATTCTATTTTTTATTGTTAAACGGAGTTACCATGAAAAATTCGAATTAATGCAATCTATTGAGCCATACCAAAAAAATAACGCTAATAAAAATTTTTACGTGAAGTTAGAACAAACACCTATTATCGCCCATTTTTTCATACCTTTCTGTTACTGGATAATCTATTAATCAACATCATTCCATGGCTCCGCACGGAATTCATAAAACGCTACACAAATATTCCGCTTCCTACCTTTTAGGTGCGTTTACCATCATCGCTCTTCCCGCGAATAAGAATAAGAGGAAGAGTGTAGTTGCAGTGGCGGTCGGCGGCGAGTGCGCATATAGGGTGGCGTCGCGGCGCCCACCTCGGCGTCCGTCCGGCATACGCTCATCGCCGGCAGTGAGAATTTGCGCGCCGCCTCACCTGCCTCGGTACCGTATCCAGTGCGCAATTGGCAAAAATATTAGCGTGTTTGTGAACGGCTCAATTAACCCACAAGTCGAGATGATTTCTATATACTTGGTCGTTATTGTTTTATTCTCACAAAAGTTTACAGGTAAGTTTTAAACTTTTTACTGGCATTGTTTGTTATCTATAAATACAATTATATTTTAACAATTAAATTAATTTTAAATAAATTAAGTTTTGTGTAGAGAAATAACAGCATGAATTGTTTTGAAAAATATTTTATAACCATAATAATTATATCAATATTAAAGGGTCGATTTATTTTTTTTGCATATATTGCATTCGTCATTTTAAATTACCTAAATTAATAATAACTAAAAACCACCATAACTTAAACATCTAAATTAAATTTATAGGGTGCCTAGAATAAGCACTAAATATATATTATATCCGAAGGTATGTGAGTGTATTTGTTAATTAGTGAAAAGAAAATTTTGTTTATGGGTTTAATGGATCTTCGTTGTTAGCTCAAAAAATATTTTGATAATAATTTGATTAATTAACGTTTTTTTTATATAAAAGATCCTTTAATGAAAGTTACTAAGTAATTTTTATTACATAATAAAATAGGGAGAAATTAGACTTTTTTAAGGAGAAGTCGGTGTAGGCTGAAAGTTAATAATTAAATTAAAAAATTGTTTTTATAAGAAATTATATAAAATCATAAAATGGACAAGGTATAATTTAGTAGCACCATCATAAATAATTGTGCAAAAAAAAAAAAACATTTCAGATAGAAAAAAAACAATAAAATAATTTAAGAAAGTCAATTCCTTACAAAATTATTTATATATTGGTTAAATTTATTTAACAGAACAATAAATTAAAATTTCTCAATGTTACTCCTTTCATAAAATATATTAACTAAAACTAATATAGAAATATATTAATAAAAGTATAATAAATGGCATCAGACAGAGTTTATGCAATATTACTTTCAATATAATGTGTAATTCATTAGAACTATTTTTCGTACTTTAGGTAAGCATTTTTTACAATATAAAAAGTTTCAATAAATTATGATAATTAAGTTTTATTGTTATTTATTATTATTTATTAATATCTTTGTACTCCTTTCTCACAAAATAATGCAAAATTTATATTGTAATATGAAATATGTTTTATTGATATATGAAATTTATTTAAGTTAATAAAACACTACACTCTTAACGGGTAGAAGGGTATACGATTATTAATTATGTATATTAAGTTAATAAATAATTATTCATAAAATAATAGCTTTTAAAATTGTTACCTGAATTAACCTAAATATAATAATCTATAATTTAGAGAAATAAGAACCAATTTCAATCTAATTTGAATCTCATCAGTTCAATTGTAGACAAGGAAATGGAATTTTATGAGGAGTTTTATCAATCCTCATTCCATCTATAAAGATGTATACTACATTCAGGGTGACATCTCTTATCTGAAGTGTAATCAGCTTAGCACAGCTGACCAATGCATTATGTAATAGATTTTACCTTAATAATAGAATCTCTCCTTTTGAATATATTTTTATATGTAATTAAAAATTAGAATTTTGTTACTTTCAGTAGTTCAAAAATAGTGTGTAGAATAAAATTCACCTTTAAACATAATAGAGCCTATATCGAAATGTTTTTACTTTCTAATAATAAAGTACGGGATTTTATTGTGATCATGAATTAAGTCAATTCCGGGTCTAAACCTAAAAATATGTTTTATTTCCCTTGAATTGATTACAACTATTTTTCCGCTTATTTATCTGGAAACTGAAACTTAAGCTTAAAGAGCTTAAAACCCAAAAAAGGTGAATGATTTTGATAGAAAATCGCACATCAAAATATTTTTTTGTATTTTCTGATTTAAATAAATATTTTTGTTAATAAATAGTAGAATAAAAGAAACTTTTAAAATTTCTCATTTCAAAACTATAAAAGTTGAATGAAATTTATAAAATAAATAATTTTAGAATGCAATATAATGAGGCATTTCCAAAGTATGTATTTGATGAGGTTCAGACTGTAAGTCAAGGGAAAGTAAAATAGTTTTTAAATAAATTCTTTCCTAAAACTTGAGAATAAATTTTTCAGATATTTTTACTCTCTTTAAATAAATTTTAACCGATTAAAAAATTATAGATTAAATTTTCAGTTGTGCATTTTTTAAATTCTTCTAATAATTTTATCTGTTTTTTATAATCAAAAAAGCAATACTGTTTTAACGATATTCTTAAATTACTAACTACTTTTTCATATATTTCTTTGCCGAAAACTAAAATACAAAGTTTTATTTTGTGTTAGAGAAGTTTAAAAACTTTTTTATGAAAATTCACACATTGGAAGTGTGTAATTTCATATTCTATTTTTTATTTTTAACAAATTTAATAAAATTGTTAATTAAAACGCTTGACATTGGACTTTTTTGTATTTTATTTAAAAAACATAAAATAATTATAATACATTTACTATATATAATTCTCTAGTGTTAATCGTTTATCTAAAAGTGCACTGTTTGAATTTTAAACTAAAATTTATAATTTTATTAACTGCAATGGAGAAAAGAAAATTTTATTTGAGAATGTGACAAGATTAAGTAATAATAAATTAATATTTGTAATCGATTTCTATCTATATACATTGTAAAAAAATAACTAATTTAATTTACAAACAATAAATAATAAATAATGAATCTTGCTACAGAGTGTATTTATCTGCCTGACTCTTAAACAGCATTTTTAATGCATGATGAAGTTTTACCAAGTAGACAGACTAATTAAAACCAAAATCAAAAAACAAAAAGAAAACAGCAAACACTCAAACAGACAAGTGATCAATGTATACTTAAATTACATTAGATGCCTACAAAATAAATTTCACGAAATAGAATTACTAGAGCAAATAATGAAATAAATTAAACAAAGATAAAAACTACAAAAAACACATAAGAAATCCCACAAATGCAATAACAAAAGAAGGATTCGGTACACAAAAGCGCATAAAAAACTTATAAAAAAAACTAAAACACAATACTACAAAAAAGACATAAACTAGACTATTTTAAACTATAGAAATAAAAAAATCAACAAATGAATAAACAAGACAAAAAAGAAGACCATGTATAGCCAATATTCAAAAATGACCGTACCGTTATAAACATCGTAAATAAATAAATATATAAATGCTACACTATACATAGATTGAACATGTCAAGTACATAATAAAGAAAAAAGAATTATAATTTCCAGCAAAACAGAATGTTAACAAATTTAAACAACTAAAATTGGAGTGACAATGTGTTCAAATATAAAATTACCAGTCCACGCACTCTTCAAACTTATGAATGTTACAAAAGCATTTCTTAATTAATATAATATTTAATTTCTCTTTAAATGACTCAAATGTCTTACAGTTTTTTTTTTAATTTAGTGGTAGCATATTATAAAATCGGCAACTAGCATATCTTGGAGATTTTATAAAAAAGCTATGATGGTGTTTTGTTAAGTGAAAGTCATCCTTAATTCTAGTATTATGATTATGAATATTTATTTTATACAAATTTTGATTTATCATTTTTCGACAGGATTCATTATGCAGAATATCAAATATGAGACGTAATATTCTCTTCTGCAATATGAATACAGGCGATATTTCAGTAGACTGACCATATAGAACAATATTAAGTGAGATATAAGAATACACAGATGCATAGTAAACGCTCATTAATGCTTCTAATTCTACGTTATTTTTCAACGATTTTATCAAATAAACACTTTTATTAAGCGTCTTACATACGCTATGCACATTATCACACCAAGTTAGACGATTGTCAAAATGAGTACCCAAAAATTTTAATGATGAACAAGTTTCAAGATTAAAGTCTTTATAGTTAATTTCTAAATTTAATCTCTTTTTGTTTATATTATTAAACTCTACTAAGACAGTTTTACAATGATTTATTATTATTTATTGTGTATACACCAATTTTCAAATTCTGTTATGGCCGATAACGTTTTTTGATTTACTCTGTATTGACATTTTTCTGATATTATTATACATACATCATCTGCATACATAAATATTTTCCAGTAAGTTATATGAGATGGTAAGTCATTATCATACATCAAAAACAATAACGGGCTACCCTGTGAAGTACCCATTTTTATTTTATTATCTGACGATATAATGTGGTTAATTTTTATTACAAGGTTTCTATCTTTAAGGTAGTAACCAAATCACCATCTATCAATTCATCACCTCACTTCTCAATGTCATTAGCGATCATGACGTTTGAAGAACAACAGACAGTTAACACAACAAGACATTAGCAATCATGACGTTTGTATGACAGATAATTACAGGCTGAAAGACCGCGGGTCGATAGCTGTTGGACAGAAAACTAGAAGCCAGTGTCTCACATTAGAATTTATTTAATTTAATTTATTACAAGTATTGAACTTTTTTTTTCTGTAAATAAAGATGTTTATCGCCAACCGTCAGTAAAACTATGCATTACCATAGTGATTTCCGGAAGTAAACAAACACTTTATTTAACTGTAAAATTTGCGGCAGGTAAAGTACTTTACCTGCCGCAAAACTGTACAATAAAGTATTTTACCTGCCGCAAATGTTTATCGACATAGCCATGACTATATGACATTGACAGAAATCGTTCGTCTCGCTGACTCAGCTCCAACAGTGAAAATTTAATCGAGAATTATTTATTAAAAAATAGTGGAAGAAAACAAAAAGGAAGATTTTTACCAAGTGCACCGGATGAAATCTACTTGATGATGAAGGTAATTTATGCAAACATTTCAAAACAAATTTGATATGTATGTTTACGTTTTACATATGGAAATGTGACAAGTTTGATATGTTAATATTTTTAAATTATAAATGTTTACGGTTGGCGATAAAAGTTTGTATGCACCACGTCAGTAAAGTGTCTTTATTGAACTCGTCTGTTACTCGCCTCGTTCGCTTCGCTCACTCGGCTCATAATCTCAGACTCGTTCAATAAAGTATCACTTTACTGACTAGGTACATAAATAACTATTATCGCCAATCGGCACTAAATACATCTATTATTATCGCCATTTGCGGCACTAAACCGTCCCATTATTTTACTACTTTCAACAAGTAACATTATGGGACAATACTAACAAAATCTAAGGAGGTCGAATCCTGTCAGTTTAGTTGTCAAAAAAAAACATGAGTAGTGAAGAGTTTGAAATACCATGTACTCCACCAGAAATACGCGAAAGAGCGATAGAAACAACGCTCGAAATTCTTCCAAATAAGTCTAGACATATTTATAATCGTCAACACGATTTATTCACAAGTTGGTGTGACAGAAATAACATTAAAAAAATTAGCGAAAACGTTCTCTTGACATATTTTTCTGAAAAATCCAAGGAATATAAAGCAGCAACATTATGGTCATATTATTCTATGTTAAAAGCATCTCTTTCGGTAAAAAACGACGTTGATATAAGCCAATATAAGAAACTTACGGCGTTTTTAAAACAGAAATCAAAAAATTATACGCCAAAAAAATCGAAAGTTCTCACACAAGAAGAAATAATACAGTTTCTATTGAATGCACCAAATGAAATATATTTAATGATGAAGGTAAGATAGTAATCAATTATCGAAGCATATTTGTTATTAATGTAGATATTATTTTAGATTTGTGTTATTTTTGGCGTTGCTGGAGCCTGCCGTAATAATGAATTAGTAAATCTTAAAGTTGATGATATAGAAGACAAGGATACTGTATTGATTGTGCATATAAGACACACGAAAACTAATAAACCAAGAGTATTTGTCGTAACATCAGAGTTCGAAGGACACGTTAAACCGATTGAGTTATATAAAAAATATGCCAAACTTCGTCCCGCACAGACCAAACATGATAGATTTTTTATTACATATAGAAAAAGTAAATGCACAGTGCAGCCTGTGGGTATCCACACTTTTGGAAACATACCATGTAAAATTGCGAACTATTTAAATTTGCCAAATCCGTCAGAATATACTGGTCATTGTTTTCGGAGGTCGTCTGCTACTTTGTTTGCTAATGCAGGGGGCAGCAAAGAAAATTTGAAACGTCATGGAGGGTGGAAGAGTGGATCCGTTGCTGAGTCCTATGTTGAGGAATCAATATTGAACAAAACGAAGATTGCAAAAACGATTTTGGGTGGTGATCAAATTGCGCACCGTTTTGATATCAATGACAACACTGCCACAACTTTACATCAAAATGAAAATATTCATTTTCTTATTAATAACACCGAATTGCATAAAGATGAAAATACCCTTTTAAATAATATTCCACAAAATTTTTCCGTTGATGGGTCAACATCAGGAATAAATTTAAATATTGCCACAGGATGCACCATCAATTTCAACATATACAACAAATAGAGTGGTTTAATATCTTGATTAATTCGTAGTGTTTGTTTAAATAATAATACATATTTTCTGTTTTTTTTTTAATTTAAATAAAAAATCCTATACTTTTTCATTTATTTTTAAGATTGGCGATAAAATTTTGTATGCACCACGTCAGTAAAATATCTTTATCGAACTCGTCTTTATTCACCTCGCTCGCTCCGCTCGCTCGTCTCATAACCTCAGACTCGTTCGATAAAGTCTTATTTTACTGACTTGGTACATAAATAATTATTAGTAGTAGTATTAAATTTGGCCAAGAATGAAAATATTTTAATTGCTACAGTTTTTTCAAATAATTTAGAAAATACATTGCTATTGATCTAAAATCATCTACATTATGAGAATTTTCCTTTTTAGGGATGGGTACTATAGCAGCTATTTTCAAACACTGAGGAAACTTACTTTTTTATTTATTCCATTTTTTTTGGAACTTAAAACTACATATTACCTTTAATATTTCCGTTTCAGTTATAGGATCAAAGAATAAACTGTTGTTTTTAATTGATAAAGTAGTGCAATTGTATGATAAATCATTTCCAAAACATGCATTCACTTTATTTGATATATCATTAGAAAATAAGTTTCCGAATATTTTAGCATTTTTTTTTTGGTTTCATGAAAAATTTCGTTATTATAATTAATTCTATAATTAGTAGAAGAAGTTGTTTTACCTTGAATTTTTTAAATCAATTTCCAACTTGCTTTAGCTTTATTTTCAGAATTTGATACAATAGAATTATAATGCTTTCTTTCTTCTAGAACTTTATTAATTAATTAATTTCTTTTTTTAGGCTTTTATATTTTACGTTAATATTATTGCTAGGTACTTGCTTTATTAACCAGTTAAAGCTGGTACGAATTTGGTTGTCAAATTAGAAGATCGTTCAAAACTGCTATTTGTTTTTTTCGGAAATTCGTTATCATTCGTTAATAATGCTATGTGATTATTCTTCTCAGCGATAATACGTTCCAAGTAAGTTATTTCTAGTTTGTCTGTATTATCGATAATTGTTGATCCACTAATAAATGATGAGTTATGTTCTTCACGTTCACCACCTATGTTAACCTCACTTTTATCACTTTTATCATCATAACAGATTATATGGACGTCGTCAATTTTTGTTATGTTTGAATAATAGTTTATGCACCCGGGATGCATCACACATCCACAATTTATGCACTTCAGTCCGGTAACCGGTATATTGTTGCATTTACGGAACTTTTTAATAGAAGCACTTGATTAAACCTCTTTACTCGTCGCCATCTTTATTATTTAACATAGACATTACTAATAAATTAAACAAACATATTTTACAAACATGGGGAAAAAACTAGCGGAAAAACAAATTGCCACTACTAAATCCCCACTAAAACAACAAAAACACTAAGGACAAATAGAAGATATAAATTTCCAAGAATTCCAACACTCAACAAATCAGCAAATAAATAAAATCATAACGGAACTAAAAGAACATTCAGAACCGGGCTTTGACAGAATAACAAACTACAGACTAAAACGTAACAAAATCACACTCACACCAGTACTCGTCAAAATTATAAATATAGTCAGAGATGAATACCCAGAATAGATGAAAACCGTCAAAATCATAGCAATTCATAAAAAAGAGACACAGCCAACCCTGAAAACTACAGACCCATTGCACTATTATCGACATTTAAAAATTTTTGGAGAAAGGCATACAAATCCAAATTAACAACCACCTAATAAAAAACAAAATCATGTACAACTAACAATACGCTTTCCAAAAACACTCAGGGACAACATCCACAACAACTGTTGTGGATGCTGTCCCAGTCTATTAGAACTGGACAAAAAATAAAACTGACTGCATTATATCGATATGAAAATAACATTTAACACTATTTAAAAACAAAAACTGCTCGAAAAACTCATGGCAAACAGTATAAGAGGCAAAGAACTAAACATCATTAAAACATATTTAACAAACCAAACGCAAACAACAAAAATAAATGACAGCAAAAGCAAACCACTCATATCAAAATATAAAATATCTCAAGGAGAGGACACTATACACTAAAACTCACCCTAAAACAGAAAACCTTATATATACGTAGACGATACTTGCATAATATACACAGAAAACAGCTACGAAAACATACACACAGACATAAACAGAGACATAAATCAACTCGAAGATTGGTACCACAATAAGCTACTAACCATAAACGTAAAAAAAAAAACAGAATATATGATTTCCAGCAACAGACATAAAGCTAAATTGACAATCAACATCAGAGAAATAACAATAAAACAAATAAATGAAGTAAACTACCTAGGATTAAAAATACAAGGCACTCTCAAATGAGACGACCGCATAGACCAACTAGCAAAAAACATCTCTAAGACAATAGCGGCACTGACAAAAATCAGAAACCACGTGCCAGAAACGACTAGAAAACAAATATACGACGCCCTCTTTAAATCACAAAATACCTATCTAAATAATATCCGGGGAGACACAACCAAGAAATACGTAACGAAACTACAAATACAACAAAATAAAGTACTAAAAACACAATATGAAGTGGATAGAAAAACGAATACCCTAGAACTATATAAACAAACACAAGAACTTAACATTACATATATGATAATCTTAAGTAACCTACTACTTATCTATAAAATAGTACACAATTTGATCAAGACCAATATTGCATAAAAAATAAATAACAAGTAAGAACAGAAAGTTTTATAACAACAAAATACTCATAAGCATTAACGGCCGAAACAATATAACAATATACCGGAATATGTAAAAACTCTTAAATACGCCCCTTTTAAAATAAAAACAAAAAACCTCTTGCTAAACAATAAATTAAAATAATAGAGCAGTCCACGCCAACATAAGAAAAACACCAGCATCCGTCAATACCGTTAGCTTGAAATGGAAATAAACGCCCTACGTAGTGAAATATTAGTTCATAGAAGTTAATTGTTAATTGTTTAATTAGTTGTATGGAGCAAAGAAATAAACGATGGTAGTTTGTACTCTAGTCAAAGTCAAGTCAAAGCCTAAAAATAGTTCTAAAGTAATATAATATATACTAAAAATAAAATTTAACAAAAAAAATTAAACTAAAAACTAAAAGTTACATTTATAAATTATGACAGTTTATTTTTAAAGGTAAAACTTACAAATAAAATAATTTAAAGTGTGTCTTACACTTTAGACGACCACGTGGCCACAGCGAGATTTTTGGTCATAATTCCTTTTGGTAGGTTGAAGAACGTCTTGAATAAGTAAACAAATAGAATTTTAAGAAAAATGAAACAGAAAGATTATTAGTAGTTTAAAGTTAAAAGTTGATTCAAGTTGTAAAATAAGATTTAAGAACAATTAATGAAGGAAGACAAACAAAAATTGACTGTTACGAAAGCGTTACATTGTTCGACATATCGAAATTTCATGGTAACGGATGCACGAAACTACGTTTTACACAGGAGCAACAGGAGTTAAAAAGGAAAACCGATATATGAAACCCTTGAGCAAGAACCCCAAAGGAGATAAGCCCAACATTGGGAGTGGATCTGGATCTGGATTGAGTTTTCCAAGGGTGATCAAATTGACCAGGGCAATTAGGCCTCACTAGGCCCGTTGTACCTTCCTAGCTGGGACAGCCCTCCGTTGTTCTGTCACTCATTTAGCCACCCAAGGTGACGATCAAAAGACAGCACGACGATTGGAGGGGTTTCCCTAAGACATTGAGTGTGAAAAACAACCCCAAATTCAGGCAAACTACCAAGTAGAACACTCGTTATTGATTCGAAAGAACAAGCTAAGGGCTAAATAAGCTTTGAAATTCCCCAGTCCAACACTGAGGTAAAAAAAAACTTAGTAACCGATCAGGGAAAGAAAACACACAAGTAAGTCACATATGGTAAGATACCGAGGAACAGACCCGCTACGTGAAAAGAGAGCTGGCAATGTCGAAAACTGTAACCTTCAATTAATGGAAATAATAATAGTATGAAAATAAAAGAGTAAGAGAAAGACAAAAAGGGCAAATAAGTAAAATGATTAAGAATTAAGAAGAGTTAATGTTAATGAAGGATGTACTATACGCAAAATTCTAATGGAATGTTGCTGAATAAAGACAAAACATCAAATCACACTAATTGATAATTGGTAATTGAAGGTTATTAATTTTATCAGCAAATTCAAAAGGATCTTTAATACCAAATTTATTATAGTTTTTAAAAGAAATATCAATAATTTTGGCAATAAGTCAGCGATTTTTTTGGTATGACTATCAATACAGAAATTAATGGGTCTTAGCGGTATGTCAGGTTTATGCTAATATTCATAAACCTGACATACCGCTAAGTCAATAATATTTGTTAAATCATCAACAAGTTTATTGAGTTTGCGCGCTAAACCAGGTATTAGATCAGTTTTTTAAATTTTGTAAGTGTCAGTATCATCCGAAAGGTCCATAAATTTGGTTTCATAATCAATTTTATCTATAATAACAGTGCAATTATCTTCATCAGCACGCGTAAGGAGTAAACGTGAATTATCAGGATGAAATTGTTTAGTTTTTTTTAAATATTATTAAAAATTGTGTTTGGGCCATGCGTAACTTAGTACGGCTCTGTGCGGAGGGCTATGTGCATGTTTTCTAAGAAGGGAAGAGGGCGCTTTCGACGACCAGGGGACTCGGCGTAGGAACGCAAAATAGAAGACACATAATGATAGTCGCGTAAACACTACACTTGTAAAGTTTCCTTTTAATATACTATTTCGTAAAACTATTAAACGAATTTTTATGGACAACCTCAACCCATACAATTGGTGGAACTAGTGTCGAAGCACAGTCAGATTGAATATTGTTCAATCACTTAACAAATTGAATGGGGCGAAGGTGAAGTTAAGAAGTCAAGTCTCTTTCCGAATTCGGACTATATTGTTTATAAGATGCTCTCGACGTCTGAGAGAAGAGTAAACATATTTATTTTTTATTGATAACCGGTAAAGAAAATTTGGGGCAGCTAGGAATCTACCAACACCTAGCTGGCTGTTAGCATATCAGTGACAACGTACGTGATTACCGCATGACAATTTTCGCCCATTCATTCTAGAACCCAAAATTACTGTTACCAGAATTTAGGCTTATACTATTAACACAAGGATACTAGTGATTTATAAGATCAGCGCAAGACTACAAAAATAATTTAAATAAAATTTCGAATGAATTTTCTCCAAAATACTGTTCCATACATATGCTAAAATCTGCAGAAGTGGAAGATTATGGATAATTAAAAAAATGTGCTACTTTTGTGACCGTCTGCACATTGAATAAAAATGTGAGGCTATGTATTTGTTTCCTAGCCGTTATAAATAAATTTACACTTAAATATATTTTTGTGATATGATAGTATTCAAAACAATTTGACAAATAAAGCACTAATAACCTTTCTTCACAATTTTATTTGAATAACCAAATGTACACTTCGGACACAAAGTGACCATTATCAATGGATTAGCAGTGCTAATTTCTGTAGAAGCACAAAATTCTAGTACAGTGTTTGAAATATTGCAACATTTTAATTATGAAATAATTAAAAATCGTTGCAGTATTGTATCAATGGCTGTCACTGTCACTTTTGACATTTAAAATAGGGTCTGTATATTGTTTACAATAGATACTTGACTTTTTATTTATTTTTTAATCCTCAATTTCTCGACTTAAGATTGATGTATGGATAAATTTGTCTACAATTAAAAAAAAATGTTAATCGTATTTTGTCAAAAACTGGGTGCGAGAAAAAATAACAGTTCAGATCCTATTAAAGTCTTTTCAAAATGGTCTAATTTGATGTTTTATTTATTAAAATCGGATAAAAAATAAGCGAGATACAGCACTAAAGGTTTTTCGTCAGTCACCCTGTATATATATATCCTTGTATCAAAAGCAGATAATTTATGATTATAGTTAAATGCAAGTAATGAATTTTATATGTTCTAATTGCAAATAATTCTAAATGGGTCGAAATACCATCCACTTAACTGGAAACGTAGTCAATATTATGAATTAACGTAGAATAACTATACTCTAACAAAAACTATTTTACATCATAATTGAAATGGTTAACCACTAGCATTGTACTTGAAAATGCGCGTTCTTCTCAGTATATTCGACAAAAATAATTTTATTACTCTTTAAAACCTTTCTAACGGATTTCCTAGAGAGTAGTTCACAAGTTGATGTCATCTATAGGCTTTTGATCTACATATATATTATATGTAAATTATATTATATATTCATATCCAAATTGACTACACTTAGTATAAAAATTATTCAACTAATTCAATGGATTTCTAGTTATAACTTTGTATTTCCAATAATTTGTTTTCGCAGTGTGGACAAATATTTGATAACAAATTAATATGTGATATAAATAAATTACTCCACAATTTTTATACTTCGTTATAAATTGATTTAAGTACAAATTAACACTTTTTGTATTTTAAGCACAACCCTTATTTTATACCGAATTATTATTTTTAATTCATTTATGGATGGTAGAGTTTTTAATTGTTTAATAACACATTTTATAAAATACAAATAATTTTCTGAGCTAAAGCTATTCTCCGAACTGATTGGCGAGACTCTAAAAAATCCATATTGTCTAATTAATAATTAAATATATACTATTAGTTCTCATTAATAAATAGTTTTTAAAGTAATTGCAGACGTTGCCATGTAATCTACATAGTTGATTTTCATATATATATATATATATATATATATATATATATATATATATATATATATATATATATATAACATCTTTATTACAGTAACATTATTTACAAAAATATATACATACATTATGATTAGTGATTAGTCTCATTAATAAATAGTTTTTTTAATAGTTTTGAAAAAATATATACATACATTATGATTAGTGTTAGTCCGTCACTGTCTGGGCTATCGACCGTAGGTCTTTCTGCCCTGTCGTAAAAAAATTGAAATATATAAAAATTGAAGCTAGTTGAATTTAGCTGTCCAGATGATACGATCTAATGAATTGATGAAAAGTGTTTGTGGGGTGGATTTTCATATATTAATTATGTTATAATTAAAGATTTAATCGCTAAGTTAAATATAAATCAATATTTAAAAATTATAAAGGTAATTTATCCTTGCATGAAATTATTGGCAAAGTTTCCCACTTGCTACACAACGAACGATTATTGGAATTGTAAGTGAGCAATACGCTGTAAGTTTTAGATCGTTACCTGCCGACCACTAATAAGCTCCTTTTTGTAATGTTTTATTTCTTGTAGGTCAGGCAACGTGCCAAAACTGCTGTACGGTAGTGCACCATTGTTCCTTTTACTTGATTTATGAACGAATTTATTAAATCGCTAATTATAGGGTACAGTAATTTCAGAATGATTACACGAGGAAAACATCTTTTAATATTTTTTAGCTAAATTGTCTCTCCATTTAATATTACAAATTAAACTCCCTCGGAGCTCTAAAGGAAATTATTAATTTAATTAATATTCTCTTTCATGTCGTGGTATATTTATTAATATTATTTAATTTATTATTTTTTATTTATAATATATTTGTACTCCTTTCTTATCGTGTTATCCTTAGCCCCTCAATAGTTTATTTCATAGAGGGAGATATACATATTTATTGATAATACGTCAATATATATTAATAATATATAATGTACGTATCATCTTATCTCTTCATGTTTTCTTCTTGTTTTTCCATTGGCTATCGACCGGTGGTTTTTCAGCGCTATATTTCTTATTTTACTGTAAAATATTATAAGTCTTCTAGTGTTACGTCTACTTTAGTTTCTTTTTGTTAAACTCAATAGAATTTTTCATCGAAAATAATATATGAGAAAAAAAAATGTATTTTGTTTTTCTGAACCACATTAATATGTTTTGTTTTCCGGTTCTTGTACCTTTTCTAATACAAAGATAAGTTAATTTAAGTGAAGTTTAGGTTTCAACCCGTAAAATTTTGGACTTTTAGTCATAGGTAATAGATCATTTAAAGTTTGAAATTCTTTTCAGAAGATAAAGTTTGGAATGAATCTACTAACTGATAGTTTCTCTAACAATCTGATGAATTTCATTAATACTAAATTTGCAAGACAAGTTTTGATCACTGCGTTTCTAAGGGATAATTACATGGAAACAGAATTTGATAAACTAATATAAAATACTTAAATAATTTAGCCTTGGGTCTTATTTTATAATAAATTGATTTATAGGTATAAAAATATGCTAAGGTGATAAATAATATAATTGAGATAGGATTAGTACGTTAAGGCAATGCATAATAAAATGACAGGTCAAGGGTCCGTTATGACTATAATTATATTTGAAATTATATATTAATTAATAATTATTTTCGAAAAAAGCTAAGTACCTCTGCATGCATTTTTTGAATGGCAAGAATGAATGATAAACCTTAAACAACTACAGTTCTTCTATCCTGTAATGTACCATTTTACTAAGTAAGCATCAGTTGACAATTTGTGGTTTTAAATTTTGGCTGCCAACACTTTATGAACGAATGGTGGTAAATAGAATCTTGCAATAATTTTATATCAAAACGCGAGTATTTACAAGCTTAAATTATAATAATATTATTGAAAAACGGTATTGGCTCTGTATATAATGCAATAAAATATTATTAGATAATGAATGCCAATTGTATATTTTGGTTATCGATTCTAAACTGATAATAATCTCTCATGAAATACAATAATGAAGTTGTGAATTTTCAAACCTTTATCGTTACTACCATTATGACGCTATAATTAGGTTTTTCATATAATTTATTAATCTATAATCACATTATAGCCTTGCAATAATTATTTTTGACGTATTTATATTTGCACGAATAAATGTGATTTTATTCTATATATTTAAAGACAATAATATGTCTAAGAAAACTTATTTCTACTTTGTGTGTTAAAATTATGATATTGAGTGAATATAAGTGTTCAGCTTGGAAATATTTACATAAAATTAAAAGAATTGTCATATGATTAAGAATAAATGAGGTATAATAATATAAAATATTTAACAATAAAAATAATGTTACGAAATGAGAGTACAAGTCAGATAACTATAAGCTTTTAATTGAGTTTCAAATTATTAATTTAATTTAAATAACAAATTTACTGTTTGCTAACTAGTAGCATATAAATTGAAAATAAACGTAGCAGTTGTATGTGTTGAAACCGTGAACAACGGATAAAATTTTAAACATATATGTTGTTAATATTGAATTTAGTTCATGATTCGTAATACATAATAAAGTGGAAGCCTCCATCGTCATCAAGTTAATCAAATCCCTAGCTTCCCCCTGGCATCGGAGTTGCGAGTTAAATTTATGATTTCTCATTTCAAACATTAACTGAAACATGAAGACATTACTAACAATATGTACGCACATTAATCACAATAACAGATGCTTAGATTAATCATAGTAATATTATGTATTCTGTTTTTATTGACATTTAATTAATTAAAATTGCTTAAATATATAAAACATACGCAGTTTAAAGCAAATATGAATTACTCTCAAAACTTGCAACACGGTATATTAGTTTAAACTGTGTAAATTTATATAGGTATAGATGAAGCGGATATATTAACTTCATATAAGTGAAGTTATAATATAGTTACCATATTAATTCGCTACTCTTGTTATCTAAATGAAACCGTACATATTCAATTGCTACTTTCCCAAATAATCTCCGGTAAAAGTAATAACGAGTCATTCAAAAATGCATATCTGCAACTCGCTATTAATGAAAGCAATTTACGTTTCGCTCCATTTCTACGTTTCGAGATAACTCAATGCCAACCAAGCATAAATTGAAAAATTGCAAATTAGCAAATTTACAACTAGTTTAACTTGGGACAATTCGAGTCGTGAATTTTTATTTTTCATAAATTATTTATACCTCACGACAAGTACTTAATCCTGAATGGTGCTTGCTTAGTTAAGCTTATATTTTGATAAAAGCATACCATAACTAAACCAACTGACATATATGAATTACCGAAAGAAATAAATTATAGTAGATTTATGAGGTAATAAAATGGAATTTTAAATTAAAATAATAATAATAATAATAAGTTTATTTCTCAACAAGTATTATGCCTAGTTACAGAGAAAAAAATACAAAAAATATAATATATAACTTAAAATGGTAATACAATAGAACTTAATGATAGTATCAATACAATAAAATTTTGAACATTCAGCTGTGTGATAATTTTTTGGTATATAAAATGTACTTTTTTATTTGTAGTAATTACTAACTAAAAACAAGCAATGATAACATAATGCAATAAGAAGTATGTTTTATCTCTTCACTTCTATAGCTAGTACTAACTATAGAAGTGAAGAGATAAAACATACTTCTTATTGCATTATGTTATCATTGCTTGTTTTTAGTACATAGTACATATAAACTAAATGATCTAGTGGATTCATCTTGCACTTATTTTAATTAATATAATATACAAAATTCTTATTGTTTTTTTTTAATATAAATGCAAATTCCTTTAAAAAAAAATGTTTCTAACAGGGCTTTCTAACTAATAACTCTTAGTCGAAACATAAACAAAACATTATTTTTACTTATGCGGTACTTTGTTTTCAATTCCATTGAAAAGGGTGAATCAGTCACGAATAAAAAATAATACGAGAAAAAAAAAACAAAGTGTATTTATTTATCAAAAATATGTATCAAAAAGTAACGGCCTTGCACATCAATCAAATTATTTTCTTAATATTACACATTCAGCATAAAGTTAACCTAATAATTAATCCTCTATCATAAATTACACGTTTTTATTATCATTTTGCCGTTTTATAATTTCCGAATGCATTAACATTTATTATTCTAAATCTAAAATTGAATCTACGCGTGCTGCTATTTTCTAGGACGTAATTAAATTATATTTCCTTTTGTCGTGCTGTGAAGTTTTTTATACGCCTATTATACTTCCGCAGCACTGCACCAACGGAAAGAAGTGTTCTAGTTATTCCAATTAATATCTAATCGAATACAAGGTCAGTCTATCTAATTATTGCGCACAAATAGAGGATGTGCTAATATTTTCGTATTTTTCAAAACAGATAGTGAGTTGTGTTGCATTTTATCTATATGATAAAAAATGTATATAGAATAATTTTATAAATCAATGCATCTAGTTTTTAATAGTTTAGAAATATCCTATTCTTAGGGTGCCTATTTGTTCCGAATATTGGCGACATTCCTGGATATGATTGATTTTTCAGGGCTGCTCTGAATAGTTCGTTAGTTTTTGAAAATAGGGAAAATAAAAACAGTTTATATTTTAAGAACATAAATATAAACTGTTTTTATTTTCCCTATGTGTGTGTTTATTTTTAACGAGGGTAGGTGAAAATCTTCAATAGACGTCGCGACCTTCTAAAAACACCTCCCAGGAAGGTACGATGTTTCCCGCGGGACCGCCGTAAGGCATTACTTCGCAGATGGCGAACTGGCGGTTATGTGCCCTCTAGGGTGGCTGGTGGGCCTCCTCTATGCCATGGGCTGACCTCTTTTAACTTCTTCAGCCTATCGATGCTTCACGATGATCGCCGTCGCGAATGGAGACACCACCTCCCACGAAGTCTCGCTAGCCATCATCTCACCATCGATGTTCTTCGGGGACAGCAGGGTCTGCAAGATCTCCCGTTCGTGCTCAAAGCGTGTGCAGTGGAAAACACGTGCTCTATATCCTCCTCGACTGACTGGCAGGTGGGACATGAAGCGTCGCCGTTCAAGCCAAAACGACGTTGGTACGTCCTTAAGGCGCCTTGTCCAGTCTGCAGCTGCGTGATGTAGTAGTCCACCTCACCGTGCTGCCTCGATGACCACTCTGTTATAACCAGGATGAGCCGGTGGGTCCAGTGGTGCTACCACCACTCTTTCATGATCGTAAAGGTCTCTGCGGAATTCTTTCGTCTTGTAGTCGGTCAGCTTCAGGCCGAAGCGGCAGCTGGAAAACCGGCACAGGGTCCGAGCACCGAAGCTTGTGAAACGCCTCCCGTGATGTTGCATATACTAGGTCACGATTCGATGTAGTACACAAGGATTCAGTAACTAAAATAGCTTACGTTAATACGCTTGATGTACTTGGGAAGATCTATCCTCCTTGAACGCATTTTGCACGTGGCGATAGAGTAGTACCGCTTGGCGCCATATTTCTATCTTGTGCCAGCAATGGCCTGATGCGTGGTGTCAATTGCATCCACGGCAGGTTTTGCTTTTTGAAACCCGTATTTGTTCGGTGACAGGCCTTGAACTTTAGTGGATTCCTTTAACAAGTTGCAGATGATCCTTTCCAGTACTTCTCCTGCTATATCCAGCAGACAAATTAGACGGTATGTTAATGTTTGGTATTAGTCGTCTTGTCCAAGATTCCACTTAGCCAGTAAGTCCTCCCATGTCTTTTAACGAGCCACACGTTTAGGGGAACCCTGCTCTGCATATGAAATGTCTTTTCTCTCTGCCTAAGAGACCAGTAACTCCGCGAAATAGTTCTAAATGCCCTTGCGATCTTCATGTCGTTCAGTCGCGTGCTCTCTTTCGGGAGATGGACCACCGTCTGGAGAATATTGCCCTGCTTTACAGTGTTGTATGTCCGGAGAAAGACGTCTGGTCGGAACCTGATGGCGACCTTCAAAGAAACATTTGGGACGCTGAACAGTGATTCAGAAAACTTGGACAAAATTCCTTAATAACTAATGTTTGATTTGGGAATTTTAGACACTATTAACTACAATATAAAAGCCCCAGTTATAACAATCTAACCTGCCCATAGAGCTCTCAGGAGCCATTGTTACCCGAGGGTCGCGCGGACTAAAATTTTTGTTTTTGTGGGCCGTATTGGACGCATGCGGCCAAAAGTAGTCCATGTGAAGCAATATACTAGTGGAACTGGTTGCATTACTTCTCCCAGTATCTCATCGATTTAATTCCTATCCTTGGCGGCGAACTCATCCGTGGCGTAGTTAACGGCCGCCATCCATTTCGACTCGTTTTCTGTCATCTGTCATAAATTTTGGTCAAGTTGTCCGGTTTGTTGTCCGGCCCTCTAGGCCGGACAACAAACCATCAACGTGTGTTCCGCATCGTCCTGTTTCCCCTCGCAATGGTAGCATAAAGCGTTTTCTCGCTTCCCAATCCTGTTCAAAAATGCACCGAAGGCACCATGTCCCAGCCTGAGTTGGTAATCTAGCTTCCCATGCTGCATGTATATCCATGCCTCAATGTTTGATATTAGTCGTCTTGTCCAGGATCCCGCACAAGCCTTGTTCCAACGGGTCTGCTACTTAGCTAGTAGGTCCTCCCATGTCTTTTACTGAGCCACATGTTTAGGGGAACCCCGCTTCTCTGCTCTCTGCCTAAGAGGCCAGTACCTCCGCGAAATAGTTCTGTATGCCCTTGCGATCTTGATGTTTCAGGGCCGCATTGCTGTTCTCAGTCTATCAGCATTTCGCCGCGATATTATACACTTGTCCCGCGCCGGAGAGGCACAGCTTGGCCTGGGCTGCGCTCATTAGTTACACCTGTCTTCGCTGCCTCTCTGAAGGCAGCACGTGTGAGGTGTAAGACAGGTTAGCCTCCAGGGCGACCCCAGATATTTAATTTTTTTGGCGATATGGATAGTCCAAGGTAAGATTTGTACTCTGCGATAGTGAGACCGTTCTCCGCTATCCATTTATTAAACGTGCGTGTCGCGGCGGATGCGATTTGCTCTACCGAATCTATCTGTTTGTTCCCTATCACGAGTAGCATGTCTTCAGCCAATAATGTCGGCGCCTTTTGGAAGCTTGAGAGTCATTAGGCTGTCGTTCACGAGGTTCCAAAGAAACGGGCCCAAAGTGAAGCCTTCTGGTACTACTCCGGTGACGACTACCTCGTTGGAGCCCCCTGCTTCCTCTTTGACGAGTTTCCGGGCCCTAAGTTAGCTGTCAACTATTCGGCATAGGTAGTCCGGTGCTCCCCTCGTGGCGAGGACCTCTAGTACGGTGACCCAGTGTAGCGTATTAAACGCGTTCCTCACGTCAATTGCTACCTAGAAGGGGTCCTGCGTTGGCCTCGTCGGCTAGCCTCCACACCTCCCTAATGGCGTCCACTGTAGAAAGACACCGTACGCAGCCGAACTGTCTATCGGATGTTCCCCTACGCTGTCGAGCCACCGGTGGATTCTCTTTTTGAGCATCGTTTCCAGTAATTTGCCCTCGAAGTCATGTAGACAGATGAGTCTGTAGCAATTTGTTTTGATTAGGTCCTTCCCTGCCTTAGGTAATAGCATTAGCCTTGCCTTTTTAAATCTTGTTGGGAATACTCCTTTACGCAGACAAATTTTGAACATCCAGAACCTTAAACACCGCTGAAGGGATGCTTCCTGGACCCGGCTCCTTACGGTTTGTTGGCCTCCTCTAGATCTTGTAGGAAAGAGTATGTCGGTAATGTCTGGCCACGGGGCGAGTCGTCTTTGGGAAAAATGTCTTCGATTATTGCCTCCACTCCTCCGGGAACCAAGGAGCTAGAGTTCGGGCTAGTCAGTGCAAATCTCAGACGCACATTTTTTTATGAACGAGGGTCCGCTTCCATTTCATTGACCAAAGCCTGCATGTCGTCCTCTTTACTTCGTTGGATTGCCGTTTTAAGTACCATTTTCACCTCTTCTGTCTCTTAGACTCGTCACTTCAGAGGTTGACCAGTAAGCTGGCCTCTTGTGCGGAGTAGGTTTCTTAGGAATAACAGTCCGGCAGGTTTCCAGTTTCCAGACAACCTCTTCCGCCAACTCGTTTGCTTCTGCAGCTGAGCAGAGGCTGCCTTTCATGATGCTGAAGAGTTTGGTCACGTCCATCCTAGCCATGTCCCATCTCAGCTTTCGTACGGCTCGCACGGACTGGGCGACTTAAGTTCTCGCGCTTAATCTTGAGTGGAGCGAGATTGATTTCAACAAAATTGTGTGCTTTGAATATTATAACGAGTTTACAATACATTCTATTTCTTATTCACTTAAGGTAACATCTTAAATTCTATGTGTTATGAGTTCCTGATTTAAAATGTAATGTTTAATATTAAATAAATCGAAAATTCCACCATATTCCACTGTTTCTCAAGTATTCTTAAACTATTTTTAATAACACCTAAAATTCGCTAATTTGTGAACAAAAATGCAATAGCACTGCAGTGTGACTTTGCAATTAAAGTAATACTATTCAATTAATACTGTAGTAACAATAAATATTAAAAACGTCCATTACTAATACAAATGTATAAAAAATAATTTGATTAAAGTATTCGCGTAATTTTAATCTGCGATCTCAAAAAATCCGATATACAAATTTATAAAAATCTAACAACGTGTGCCTTATTGGATCCGTTTTTCGGTAATTTTTAATATTCAGATTTTATATCAGCGTCCTCAAAAACGTTGATATACACATTTTTATGAAATTCTAGCAATTTTAACCGTTATTGTGTGCTATTTTGGATCCGCCATTATGTTTTTTTTTGTTTGTTAAGATTTTTTATTAGTTTCCTCAAAACAACCTATGTAATAAAGTTTCAATTCAATCCGTCAACATCTTCATATTTTGACCACCTTTTTCGGTATTTGAGACCACTCTGCACCGTCCGGGCCTGGAGCTTTCGAGTTCTTGAGAATCTTGCCGCAGGCGTGTCGACAAGTATCGGCAGATCTGGAAACAGTGTTGTCACCATCCTTTACAAAAACTCTGGACTGCATGGTGAAGCCAGCCATCAGCAAGCTTTTCAGCCACGCTATAAGGGTCCTGTAAGGCCTATCATGCCAGGTGCGCCACTTGCTCATCTGAGCTTGCATGAAATCTACTCAATAGCCTCATGGTTCGAAGCCTCAGGGTATCGTAGACCATATGATCTACGAGCTTGCGGAGAGTTCTACAATTTCTTCATTGTACCAGTAGACCAGTTCTCGGCGGTTCCTCCCAGTGTTCATCGTTATGACTGCATCTGCCACCTGTAACATGATAACATGATCTACGAAGACACTTGCTCAGCGGACCCCACGAGCTTAACGTCCACTTCCATCAGGACTCGGAACGTAACGCCTCAATAATGTTTTTTCCTCCATCCAACTTGTTCTTCCTCTCCTAAACCACATCTTTAATTCAAATACCTCAGCAGCCTCCAATGCAATTCAAACCTTTCAAGCATGTGATTGTATCCACTTCGTTCAATTTATCCCCTTTCTCTTTTACCCAAGCGGCTATGTTGCAACCATGTCTTCGCACTCTCTTTAACATATCTTTTATTCCTCCACATATCATTCGCATATGCCAGACACTATATTTGTTTTTTTCAATCACTAAATCCATCTGCTTACCCTTTCCTAAGCTCAGTATGATTAATGAATGTATAAAATAAATAGCAAAGGTGTTAACGAGTATTAATACTAAGGACACTGCATACACTCATCCTCACTTTTCCATATCTCACTATCTATTTTTCTCTCTCTACTCTCCTTGTTAAAGTGAAGATTTGATCTTTGTCCTTTTCTAAGACCTCCTTGAGTTTCTAGTAACAAATCTGTATTCTCTATTTGTTCTTTTTTATACGGGTTTTTAAGACGAGTTCACAATTATATTTAATAGTTGTCTATATTAGTAATTTATCCTCCATCGTGTACCGTGCACATCATCTTCACTGATTTAGCAGCTTCCTGAACCTTTACCTTACAGTTAAAATTAAACTGAGCATGTTAGCACACATCCTGCGACTACCCTTTTCGCATTAGCATTTTAGCATTAATTTTCTATTATCCCTCGTATTAGTTTTATAAATTCCGTTCTTTATTCCTTAATTTTAAGGACAAATTCAGCGCATAATGAAATGTTGGTGATAAAGACTAACCAAATCAATATCGATCAGCATACTAAACGCTTAAAAGTTTAAAACCGGTTTATAATTGTGCTATTTTTTTGACGATATTTTGATAGTGGTCCATTTCCCTATGCAATATGTAATCCTTTAGGAATAGAAATTTGATTGAACGTTTCGCGTTCCACGCTTTAGTGTAGTGGATTTAACCGATTCAATCCCATAATGACGAAATTTTTAAATAAAACCCCGCCCGCGTTCACTCGATTGGCAAAAACAGGGACCAAATTGAATTCGCAATTTAAAAAGGATAACACGGGATTGATACAGGTTTCGGAATTATTTTCAGTTCAGATTTGATTAAAACTGCGCGTCGCGTCCCGCGTACACTAATTTGAAAGCAACCAGAGTGCGAGTTTTGTCGGAGCTAAAATCGGCGATGTGCATGCTGTTTTTAGTTTAATTATTTTAAAATATTTCTGTTTACCGTCAATCTGCAAATTAAAAGTTTTAATAGGCTATATTAAATAAATAAATCGAGTTCGAATTTTGTTTTCGCATGTACGAAATTTAATTTTTATTGATATATACATATCTGTTTATTAAATTTGCTTTAATCATTTATTCTATGCAATAAATGCAATATTAATAATACAATTCGTAAGATTCAATATAAGAGGATGGTTAAATGAGCCCTCAATTATTTATTATACAATATAACCCCCTTATTTGGAATTCTTATAGATTTAGCAACAGTAGAAATACTGTGTTTCTTTTATGATTTTATTTATTTATTTATACATGCGTGTAAATGATCTTTTAAATACGTATTTTTTATCAATATTCTGTTATAAAATGTATTAATAATAAGTAAATACGATAGAAACTAAACTACCTTTGGAGATATTTTCATAGTGTTTGTTAGCTCAAAATCAATATATGTTCAGTGAAGTATTCGAACTTGAAAGAGATTATAATTAAAGATTAGTGTGCTCGAATTAATTTCTGGCCATTATCCAACTTTTAACACCAGTACGTTTCCCTTCCAGATGATGAGAAATCGCATTTCTTATCAAATCAATCGATTAACGCATTATACTTACAAATGTAATATTTTAGTAAGATTTTAACAACTATCCGTCTTTTATTATTAAATCAACTAGATCCGCTGTCAGAACTATGCACAAACTTACTTACTAAACATTCCCTCATCACACTCGAAGCCCAGAACTTCCAGCATTAGTGGACTTAACGAATATATTAAAACTTACAGCACGTGCTCATCTCTTTTCGCCTTTTCGCCTTTTCGCGCTTTACACATTTACATATTTCAGTTTTATGAAAGGCTCCGCACGCGAAAATTTTTATTGGTATAAGTATTTGATTGATACGGATTTAAAACATATGACCGATGGAGGTGTCTGGTCGGGTGAGTGAAGATGAATGTGTTTAAAATATATATGTGTGTGATAAATGGCAGGTTGATCGATGGGGCCGTAAATAATGTCCAAGGCCCGTAATAAATGATGCAAAGTACAGTTTCCATGCGATACTCCAATACATCGAGATAAGCCGACGTTTAGAATGCCTCAACAAATAAACTTGTGGAAATGCTATCAAGGATTTACTTTACTTTTCAGGAGTCTCACGCAGTCAAGGTTTTATTATTGCCACAAGCAAAACTTAAATTATATATAGTGAGTACGTATGCATACGAGTGTTACTTTCTACTATATATGCAAAATAGACACAATGCAGCACATGGAATGTTAAAGTGTTAAGTACACTACACGTCGTAACTGAAGGATTTGGTATTAAGAACGTGATGTACATTCACGGCGCAAGTTTATTATTTTGCTTCTTTTATCCCATTTACTACTTAACTATTTTTAAATAAAAAAATGCATCTCCTTTGCATATACTCATAAATCATCTCTTTCATACTGTACAACATTTCTTAAACCAAACTCTGAAATGTACATTATGAATCACATTTTCTGAGTCTTTTCTTTCATACACAGGCCAAAGAATAAGATGCATTCATTAATTACAGAGTTAACAATAATTGTAACTCTTATAGTTAATTATTTCTATAGAATTTACTAATCTGATAAAAATATATTAGTTTCCATTATATGTGTAAACGAAATATATAATAAGTCAAGTACACATTATTATTTTAATAAAACCACCGTTAGTACAAAGGAAAAAAAAGGATAATTATTTAATTAGTTTTATTTAAGACGTAAATCCGTTTATTGATAAATATATAATTCAAAAAGAATATATATATATTTAGTACTATAAAAGTGCCATATACTATATTTGCTTCAATAATATATAGTGAAAAATCATGAAATGTTTACATTAGAAAAAAGCTATTTGAATGCGCATTAGCAACAGATACAATCCTGTTGCTTGAACTGCTGTAAATCCCACTTAAGAATTTCTTTCTATATAATAACAAGTTATGCCAATTTACTATAAGGAATGTGAGAAAAATATATCTCCGATTTTGGTAGTGTTCTGGAACAAATCCAGAAGGAAAGCAATTAAATACGACTGAAAATAAATATATCTTATTTATAAGAAAAGAAAAAAGGCAACGTCCACAATAAGCAATTTAACACATTTATTGTGTTAATTAGTTATAGGAATATGTAAGATATGGGTGTATAAATCAATAAAAAATGCAAAATTTATAATATGTATTTTTAATGTTTTATTTAGCTGTATGTATTATTATTAGTATTAGTATTTATAAAGAGCTCAAATTAATAGATATTTGCGAGTTTGTCTGTTCAAGGCTGCTGTATCTCAAGAACCTTCCATCTAAAATTTTAAACACAAGCTTTATTGATTTGGGTAAGCTGAAACTTTTGGAAAAAGTTCAGGCACCACAAGTGAATATTTATTTAATTATTAATATCAAATTTTTGAATTTTCTACAAATATTCGAACCTAGAATTTCTAAGAAAGTTTTAAATCAATCGCACGTTCCCTTTTAAATTTTGGGATGTACGATCCAGGTGCAACTGGATCTCAGCAGAGTTACCCAAAAGGTTTTAATGTCTATGCGTCATTTGTGTTGTTAACAGTGACATGAAAATCTGATGTCGACCAAGAAATTGATTAAAGTTGTGCGCATCTACATGGGATTATTTTCTACAACTTTTGACTTGGATTGTCTCAATAAAGATGCACATATTAAGTTAATTAGTAATAGGTTGTTGAAACAATTCACTTGGTTCACAGCCCAGTGCCGAAACTAGTTGAATATAAAATAAACAATTTAGTGAAACAAACCAAGTGTATTTTTTCAACAACCTATTATTAACATAAAGTTTCACCAAGTGAAAAATGAGAATCAAATACAAGATAAGTTAATTAGACTTTCGGCGATGAAGCACCAACACAAACTATTATATATAGATAATATAAGGAATTAAATCATGGCCGTAATTCGCTTAGTAATGATTTTCGCGGAAGCCGTCCGAAACCGGTTATTCTATAAAAATGTTATTCTTTATGTGAACTAATATTGTAAAATCTCTATTTAAGTTATTGCAAGATTGAAACTTCCATTAGTGGGGCCCGCATACATTCAATATTGCAAGAAGATGTCGCTGTCAAAAAATGATCGCATTGGATCCCACATCACAAAAGCTCGTGTCGACCCGTCGAAAAAAAAAACTGAAGAAATACGATTGCTGGCTTAAAAATATGTCTGTGATATTATAAAAGTTGATAAAACTTAAATATATGTATATGAGCAAGTAAATAAACAGCAGTCCACTATATGGATCTTTACAGATGAACCAAATCAAACAAAAGTATTTTGAAGCACTTCGAAGCAAATAAAAAAAAAAAACTGGGAATGTGACAACTGTAACTTACACACAACTATTTGTTTGTCAGAAGATTTCGAAAAATAAGGGGCGCATATTGGAGTCGTGTGCAGCGTCTAACAGTTTCTCCCACCTAAGACTAGACCTCAGTCTGTGTGCTCGTTTCCCTCGTTTTCGAAGCATTTTTGATAAGTTGGGTTCGCGTTTTTTGCTTTTTGTACATTTACAAAACATTATCACATTAATTTTTATAACCATGGGTCCGAAGAACATGATGAAGATGATGTCTATTGAATTAAAGCGTGAAACCATAGAAAAACATGAGCAAGATGTGCGAGTAACTGATTTGGTCAGGATGTACGGGCGTAGCATATCAATGATATGTACTGTGCTTAAACAGAAGAAGTTGATAAAGGGTATAACTCCATCTAAGGGTGTTACAATAATTTCTAAGCTCCGGACCACTCTCCATAAAAATATGGATAAACTACTGATGGTGTGGGTGACAGAGAAGCAGCTTCAAAACCTTAACACAAAGCAACATATGTGAGAAGGCATGAGCAATTTACGGCGATTTGCTGAAGCAAATCCCACACACGAGGAATCGAAAGACTCGTTTAAAGCCAGTCGGGGATGGTTTGACAACTTTAAGAAAAGGACCGGCATTCACTCCATCTTCAGGCATGGTGAGGCAGCAAGTTCGAATGTGAAGGCAGCTGAGATATGATAGAAGCCAAAGGATACATCCCCCAGCAAGTCTTCAACTGTGATGAGACAGGACTTTTCTGGAAAAGGATGATGAATAGGACTGACATAACGGCAGAGAAGAAGGCGATGCCAGGTCACAAACCCATGAAGGATAGATTAACTCTAGCACTTTGCGTCAATGCGAGTGGCGACTGCAAAATCAAGCCTCCACTAATTTACCATTCGGAAAATCCCAGAACCTTTAAGTCACATAAGATTTTTAAAGAAAAACTAGTTATGTAGAGGGCAAATCCGAAGATGTGGGTGTATAAAACTGGTGTTTAGCCCTTCTGTTAAAAAAATATCTACAGGAAAATAACCTACCCATGCAAGCCCTTCTCGTCCTCGGCAATGCCCCTGCTCACACACCAAATCTCGAAGAGTTCAAGCTTATAAAGTTTATCTACATACCACCCAACACCACTCTTATCCTTCAGCCCATGGATCAGCAGGTGATTTAAGGTGACGGAGAACACAAACCTTACCCTTCGAGAGTTCTGGAAGGACCACTTTACCATCGTGATATGCCTAAGAATTATTGATCATGCCTGGCTGGGTGTTACAACGAAGACCTTAACCTCTGCATGGAAGAAGCTGTATCCTGAAACTGTAGCTGAAAGGGCCTTCGAAGGATTGGAACCCGAAGCGTCAATGGCAGAGGAGATTGTTTCTCTGGAGGTGGATGAGAGAGATGTGAACGAATTCTTCGAGGAACAGTTTCAGGGGGTGACAACCAAGGAGTTACACAATCTACATTCGCAGCAGCATACGGTGGTTCAACAAAAAATTAGTTTTGAAGAGGAGCCAGAGATGGAGGAGGTTATCTCTACAAGAGATATAAAGGAGATCTTGTGTGGGAGAAAGTTGTAGAGTTTAAACCAAAAAAGTTTAAACTGGTCGTGCATCGGAATTGTTCAACGAAACTTGCCTAACTCATTTCCGCAATATCCTGAAAGGGAGAGAGAAACAAACCTCCCTGGACATTTTTTTTAAACGATCTGCAGGTGAAAATGAGCAAAGTGCGCCAAAAAAAGCGAAGTCCAGTGACGAAAATAAATTAAGCGCTTCCGTAAGCATTTCACTTTTTCCTTTATTATGTTTTTATAGAATATGTATTTGTTAATTATAAATAAATGTTTCTTCTTGTAAATACATTTTTCTTATTCAAAACCACTTAACAAAAACAACGGATGTGGTGTTTTGGGAGCTGGAACGAATGAATGGCATTTCAATTAATTTCAATTGGGAAAATTGCTTTGAGATTCGAGCAATTTGACAAACTCGTATGTCGAGGTACTACTTATATGTTTTGAGTAAGATGATTTGCTTCATTATAGTTCGCTTAAATACACAGGTATTCGTACAAGCAGTTTCAAAAATTATTCAAATTAGGAATAGGCTTGAAGTCATTAGGAAGACGATTAAAAATATTTCATGGCTACATAAGAAGAGTGTCTTTCATAAAGTGATAGACGATAAATCGGGAGAGCATAATTTATACAATATCTCATATTATAGGCATCCTGGTTCCTGGTAGTACTGTTTAGTACTTTGTTGATGTTTCATATATATACATTCCAAAAATGTTAAAATATTATGGCTCAAGTCAAGCATAATTCTAATAACTTTTTTGCATTATAAATATTTTATTTGCACAGCTGCTACCACTAAAATATGTTATACCATATCTCATCTCATTTTTGAACCAAAATATGCATTATTCACTAATTTCCCAAAGTTGATTGGTAACGTAGGGGTTATTCCTCGTAGTCCATATTTTTGTAACTTAAAATATGATGGTCTAAGCTATCAAAAGCCTTTGAAAAGTCTAACAATATACCAGCTATCAATAGCTTCTGAAAAATCTAACATTGTACCAATGTAACCTCATTTAATTCAAGTTTCTCTGTTATATTGTATGGAAATTTATGCAATGCCGATATAACGGATTTATTGTTTCTGAAACCATGTTGACAGGTTATAGTTATATTAAATTTGTTAAAAAAAATAAGATTAATTATTATTGATTATAATTTCAAGAATTTTGGCAACGCAAGTAGAGATATTAAAAGGCCTGTTATTATCATTTGAGTCAGCATTTTTATATATTGGTGTCACAATTGATTTTTTTATTAGACTGAGAAAAATCCCAATTCTAAACAAGCATTTAATCGATATGAAAATCAAAAATATAATTGCGAGGAGAACGTTTATCGATACCTGAAATAGCGGTTAATGCTTTCAAAACGCATGTTTTGGATGTACCTCAATTGGAATAAAAATGAACTTCAAAACTTAATTCAAAAGTATGCAAAAATGTATTCATGTCCATAGAGAATAGTTTAAAAAACAATAAACCCACGTACGATGATTATTTTTTTTTTTCTCTAATCCCGAATGACAGCAGAGAAAAGCTGAACAGTGTTGGTTTTATTTTTAAATTTATATGTAAAGTATATATCGTTACAATATTACCTTTAAAAAGTTTTAAAAAAACGATTTACATTTTGAAGTAAATTTTAGACATAGTTTAAATATTTTCAAAATGCCTAAAACTACCAAAAGTAATAATATTATTGTTTGTATTTGCGGACTAGATATGACCTCTATATCACTTTCCAATCCTGAAAAATTAATTGACAGTTCTACTGAATTGTTGTCTGGAATAAACAATTTGAAAAAATAGTTTGGTTAGAATTAATTTGGCACTTCTTGTTTTTATTAGGCACAATTAAACTTTTTTTTTTAAATAAGAAACCTATGATTAAGTTATAAATTTTAAATTTTAAATAATTAAAAAACTAGTATTCAAACAATTTTAAAAATATTATAAAAAGTTTAAATGTAAAGTGATGCTATTATTAGACGCCATGTAACTTATGGAGGAGGGCTCGTCATGAATACACTGATTCTTCTAACTACGTTTATTCACTAATCTCGTACATCGGCTTAAGACTACTTAAGACTATCTTAACATAAAACAGAATCTCTATAATTCCTACGTTAGCACTCCAATCGTATGTCATTTAATGCCTCGGCGTATGTCCTATTATTTGCAGATGACAACACTTGATGGAAACAAGGGTTGCAAATAAAAAAAAAATACACCTCACTTACCTCTTACTATAAGACTATACATCACAATTTACCTATATCTCCATTCCAGGGTTGCAAATACATAGTTATTGGTTTGATATTAAATTATCATTCAAACAGCATTCCAAAATTATAAAGAATATAATTACTACACGATGGAAATACTTTATGACATTAACATACCAAAAAAAGGGAATTAGAGCTGCTTTATGTATAAAACTATGTCATCCCATAATGGATAATGGCTGTTTAATATTTTCTCAATCCCTCAAACTTCCATCTTTATGAAGAAGCCGAAATTACACTAATCGAGAAGCGCATTCTACCCATCATAGGTATTGTCTTCGAAGAAATCAGCAAATTCTGCTTACCCCAAAAACCAACCATCCCTATCAAATTCAAACATTCTATGGCCACTCTCTATCAATTCATAAATTTAATAATATAACACTGCATTGAAAATGTTTTAACCACAAATAATTATTGTAAAAATATTATATAACGTGTAGGCACAATTATATAAATCTAAACAACACAGCATGACTCAAGTTTCGACGTTTTATCGTCATTATCAAGTGAATTATAAATTGATGAAATTTTGATTTTATACTATTTTGGGGTGAGGGAATATACCTGCCCCTAGTTGTTTGCGGATTAGCTCGGGAGGACAGTACCAGATTAAAATCAAAATTTCATCAATTTATAATTCACTTGATAATGACGATAAAACGTCGAAACTCGAGTCGTGCTGTGTTGTTTAAATTTATATAATTGTGCCTACAAAAAACATAGTGAATTTTTGGATTCAGTGTAAGTATGCATTACCACGTAGTAATGGTCGCAACCATTATCTTTATTAATAATATAAATATATCTTAATCATAATATAATATCATATCATCTACAATTTATATAAAAGAGCCGAAAGGCTACTAGTCAATAGCTCTTTCAAAGAAGTGTTAATACTAAACTTAATACCGCACATGTTGTACATTATTGTTCGTGCTTATACTGTACTATAAAAATATATACAAATATAAGTAAAAAATATATAAATTTATTCTCAAGAAAGTTCTACAAAATTATAACCATTGTTTTTAAGAATAGTAGCATTTTTAAAGAAAAAGAAAACTAGTTTAAAATAAAATAGAATTTAAAAACTATGTATATATATTATAAAACAAAAATTATCTTAGGAGTTTTGAAGAATTTGATAATTGAAATTAAATTAATAATTATTTAAAACCACTTGTAAAACTAGTCTGTCTTTGTCTTTTTTATTGACCATATTATTCTTGTCATACTAAAGGAACCGGGGCTGGTATCTATGGAGGCTGCAACTGGAGCAAACAATTCGCGATTGCTCTGGGGAAGCATGCCTCTATCTTCCAGGCCGAAATAGCCGCCATTGACTGGTGTGCTCATCACTTAATGGAATCGGGACTTAAAAAAGGACCAATTACCATTATGACAGATAGCCAGGCAGCCATAAAAGCGCTAGCCTCACCGATAGTGCAGTCCAGGCTGGTCATGACTTGCATAAACAGACTGGACGCACTGGCGACAACAAGAGAAACACAGCTAGTATGGGTACCCAAGGACCAAAAAATTATTGGACACTTGGGGGCCGACTTGCTGGCTAAACAAGGAGCAACAGGTGAATTCATAGGACCTGAACCCGCTTTCGGTATACCCCATGAAACCGGAAAGGAAATAATCCGACGCAAGTTAGCAGAGGAGCACAAAAAGGCATGGCAAAACCAAAATGGAATGAGGCATACAAGACTCTTCCTAGATGGTCCGGTACCTGACAGCATGTTGAAGCTGTCCAGACTGAGCAGACTGAAACTAAGAAAAATCACAGGACTAATCACTGGACACTGTGACCTGAACAAGCACAAACATAGGATGGGCATTGAGAAAAGCCCCCTATGCCGTGGGTGTCTGGAAGAAGAGGAAACTCCCGAACACCTACTGTGCACTTGCGAAACATACAAACAAGAACGCAAGGCGAAACTCGGGAAGCCCATGCTTCCTGTAGAACAGCTAAAGAATATCCCCTGGCAGAAACTCCTGGACTTCTTAGAAGATACAGGAGTTCAAAAGGAGTAAAACAGCCAGAGGCGCACAAAAGGACCACGGAGACCGCAGTGCAGGGACGCTAAGCGACACCACCTCGTGAGGATAAAAAAAAAAAAAAATTCTTGTCATTTTTTTTTCTCCAAATTACGTCTACCATTCTTGCTTGGCTCTCTTGATTTTTTATCTTTACTTTATTACTTTTTGTTTTGTATTTTTCGTAGTCTTCTTCCTTTTTTGTATTTAGGTATTTTTTTCGTTTTTATTTGTGATTTTTCTTGTTTCATAGCTTTCTTTGGCTGCCTTTATTATACTGTTTTCACGTGTTTCCCACTTTTTTATACTTGAATATTGATATAATACAGATTTCTTGTTATTTATCTCGATATTGTGTTTCTTTCAGTTTATAGCTGTTTATTTTCTCTTTTACAATGTTTCTTCTTGTGTTTCGATATCTATATAGAGTAGATACGTTTTCCTTATACTATCCTTTAATAATTACAAGGAAGGTTTCATACCAAAAGAGTAACAAATTCTTTTATACAATTACCTATTCACTACAACCCTATGTACCCTTTATTGGGTCCAATATACACCTCCAGTGATGGCACTACTAGATCTCCAGACACCTTACTCCTTTGAAAAAGTTGAGGGTTTTGCTAGAAAACAAAGTTCCCAGGTCGATCTGTTTTGGCCGTCTTCAAGAGGATCTTCTTTAATTTTTATATCATGGCAAACGAAGAGCAAATGCTAACGCAATCCAGCACAAATACAACAAAACAGTGTACAAAATGCCACAATAATGCAATTAAAAATGTAAATGTGATAAGTGGAATTGTGATTTTTACCCAGCATGCCTGAAAGAACACCTGAAATCCTGCAATCGTACAAAATCAGTATCAAACATCGAGAAAGTCCAGTTTCAGGTTAGTGGTGGTAGTCATAAATTGGAACTGTTGGCGTAGGAAAACCGCTATCTAAAACGAGTAATCCAAGAGATGGAACGCAAGTATAGTACCGTGAATGAAATCTGATTTCTCTTAAAGAACAAAATATGTTACTTAGAGGAAAAGTTAAGTTCGAAACAAGTTTCCAGCAATGGCGCCGCCCAGCCACGCGCATTAAAATCCAGACAAGAAAGAAATGATAAAGAGGAATCCGTCACTATAAATTCTACCGCCGTAGTAACAATAAATAACCAATATATATATATATATTGTGACGCCTTGCTTGAGCGAAATTGAAAAAAAAAATAAATTAAATTTTTATTTTAATATTTTATTAAATTATTTCTTCCTTATTTGAACCAAAAAAATATATATGAAGTTGCTTGAAAATTCCCGATATAGGCTAGCTAGGGCATGTGGGAGGGGTTCTATTTTTTTGGCGCCAAGTAGTCTTTAAAATTTTGCCCCACCAGGAATTGACGCGAAGGAAAACTACTAAACCTAGATGTTAGATTCAAATAGGAAGTTCATTATAATCAAATACCAAAAACAACAAATAAATAATTCAATATTTTACTTTATTGACGTTAAACAATAACGGCTAAATAATTTTATTAAAAAATATGATATTGTTCTTAAATTTAAGTTTAATAAGGTGTCACAAAAAATATTATTTTTTTTTAGAGTTGCTATTTCCACTAATATAAAATATCGCGCTTCGAAAGCTAAACTTTAGTTATTAAATTCGGTGGTTATACCAATGGCCATTGTACAATCCGAGCGGATAATTAACGTATCCAAGTCAAATCAATTACCAAAATAACCGTCGGATTGGCACACTCCTAACACTCAATATTTTAGCATCAATTAATTTTATTCAATAATAATATTCTATTAATTAATTAAATTTAATTAACATAATTTAACACAAACAGATTCAAACAAAAATTCATAAATTGGCCACGTGGCCACCATAATAACTTGGTTATTCACTCTTGTGAATAACAATGTGAGTTCACCGTGGAAATCACAAAACACACAACTTTGACAAAGTTAAGAAATTGGCACTTAATTATTTTTAAACACGAGCGATAAAATCGCGTGGTACAAAATAGAAAATAAATAGAAAAATCTGGCCTGTTATTTATGCGGCTCCGTCCTCTAGATGTCCGAACGAACTCCAGCCGCCTGCAGATAACGTCCTCCGATCGCGCTCCGCAGCACCTCACGCCGCCGTCCACGTTGCGCCTCGACAAATTTTCTAAGAGCTAACTGGACACTAGGGCTGATGATTAGCCAATCACCAAATAGATGAACCACACCGCAACCTTAATTAGCGGTACTTAAGGGTTTGGAGATCTTTATAGAGGATTTTAAGGGATCATTTAAGAGCCTAAAATATCACAGAAAGGGGTGTTACGAGCAAATTAAAAAACGGTAAAATTACATTACCTAAGATGTTGTGCGGCTCTTTTAGTGATGTGCGTGTGGCAGATTATTTCTTGCGCGTCTTAAACGCTCCAAACAACGAAACGCAGAAAAATTCTTATCAGCAATCCCGACACACAGAACACAATTTCGACAATGGCCAAACGGCGGAAGACGTACTCGGGCACTCGCGCATACTCAATTGTATTCAGCAAGTGGCTTAAGACGACAACTGACCGCCCGCGCTATTTAATTTAAATTTAATTTTTGGGCGTTCAAAATCGTGAACGTCACAATATATATATATATATATATATATATATATATATATATATATATATATATATATATATATAACTATATCGTTGATGGATTTGAGGATGGGGGCATTGTTGCAGGTAATTTTCTTGATCTAAGCAAGGCCTTTGATTGTGTCAAGCATTTAATATTGGTAAGAAAAGTGACATCTACAATTTTAAACCTGAAGCCTGTCAATTACTAACTTATTTAACGAACCGAAGCCAAATAGTGGTACACGGAGATAGCACATCAGAAGAACGTGAAATTGTACATGGTGTGGCTCAAGGGTCTATCTTGGGGCCACTACTATTCTTAATATATATAAACGATCTCCCAAAACAGTTTCTTAATAGATCAACTGTACTATACGCCGATGACACCACGATATCATTAAAAGGCGACACAATTTAAAATGTAACCTCTCTATTATAGGTTGCTATGGAGATAGCGAATAATTGGTTTAACTCAAATAAATTGAAACTAAACAATGATAAGACGGTCAAAAAATTGTTCTTACTAAAACGTACACGAGCTGTGGTGAAATCATTATCATCTACCAGACTCCTAGGCTTTTCAATATGTACAGATCTAACATGGGAAGCACATCATATGGAACATGAACGCCTGTTATCAAAAGGGGTCTACATATTAAGAAATCTGTCAAGATCGTTATACACCAAGTCACTAAAAATGCATATTACTATTTTATTCATTCATATATAACCATAGCATAACTATATAGGGTCATTCTACGATAATGTGTGGTGTTTTTCATTTGCAGAAAAAATCAGCGCGTGTGTTGGCAGGCGTTGTATATAGGGAGGCTTGTAGACAGCAATTCGTTAAACTTGGAATTATGGCTGTGCCCTGCATATATATCTTAGAATGTCTTAAACACATCAAGAATAACATGCATAATTTTGCTTGCTATAATGCGTTTCATTCTTGTGAAACAAGAAACATTAATGATATACGAGTCAAACAATTTCGCTTGTCAAAAGCGAGGATCTAGTCATATTCGGTAGCTGAACGAAAGGGAATATATCCGTTTTCAAAGCACGCATTTTATTCCTTTATTGCGTTTTTAAAAATCTTCAGCACTTAAAATTTTTAAATGTTGTAAATATCAAATTATCATCATGTTATGTATGTTAACCGTAATTTTAATTTGTGGCGTTAACCTATTTTTATTTATTTATTATTTTTTCATCTGTATTATTAGGTACAAAACTAATCGTATTAATATCAATGCTTGTAATAGTTTTTAAATTACATAGATGTATCAATTTTATTGATTTTTACTCTATAGAAAACTCTAATATCTTTTTTTATCTAAATTAAGAAACTTTTCCTTCATTGTGTTTATACTGAATGTATGTACAACTTTAGTTATCTGAGCTATTTTATTTGCGTAATATATTTTATTTAATACCAACTACTACTTAGTCTTATATCTACTACATACCTTGATGTTCGTATTACCAATTTCATTATCTTTATATGATACTACACTATTAATATCAACAGATTTGATGCCTTTTGTAAGACTATTAATACACTTTTGATTTCATAAATCCTCAAAAAAAAAGTCACGAGGCCTAAGATCGCATGATCCGGCAGGCTATTGCTGCTTACCACGCAGAGAGATAATTTTCGGGGAGACTTTTCAGTTGGCAGAGCAATCGTTTCATGGGTTGTGTGGCATGTCGCACCTTCTTGTTGAAACCAAAAATCGTCATTTTCATCCACAGCTGCGAAAAATCAATCAAAAAGCATTCAAGGAAATGATTGCAGATATGCAACTTCAAATACGCGAACCTACAAAGACAATCTCAGATATTGGCTCAAATAATAAAGAAGAAATAATGGATGCAATTTTGGAAGAAGTAGACGAGCAACGGCGCCGAGAATGTAACATTATTATACGAAATTTACCAGAATGCATTAATCGTGAAGAAGATGTGAAAGCAGTAGACCATATAATTCGCCAAGTATCCGATGGAGTGGATTATGAATTTAAATCATTTCGTATTGGATTGAAACGACCGAATGTGCTACCCCGTATGGTGAAAGTTATTTTTAAGGATAACCTAATTGCTAAAATTGTACTAAATAATTCTAAACTACTTCGTAACGCGGAATCATATAAGAATATATATCTAAACAAAGACTTAACACCTAGACAAAGTGTTAAACGTCGTAAAATTATTGATGAATTTAAAGAACGTAAAATTAATGGTGAAAATGTTGTGCTCAAATATATTGACTGGCTACCCAAAATAATTACTCAAAAAAACTAATGCACACCTCTTCGCTTACTTCGCCATCATTTTTATATTATTATCAAAACGTTAGAGGACTTAATACCAAAACTGTCAAATTTTACAATAACATTCTTTTGTACGATGAATTTGATATAATTATGCTGACAGAAACATGGGCTAATTCTAGCTTACATAACTCCGAACTGTTTCCACCAAATTACAATGTTTTCAGAAGAGATCGACGATGCGGCCGAGGTGGCGGTGTTCTCATCGCGGTGAAAACAACATTTGCAACGACTGTCATCAATCTTCCATACGAAATGTCACCTTTAAATATAGATATATTAACAATTCGTTTATCTAAGGATGGCGACACTGTAACTGTTTCAATAATTTATATACCTCCTCAAACACCTCTAAATAATTAGGAAACTGTTTCTAACTTTTTAGAGAATTATTTACCTGATAAATATCATCTTATTGCAGGTGACTTCAACATTCCTGAGTATTTATCCAATCAATGTAATAAGTCTTTATTAGTATCCAACTTTGCAAATTATATGTCACTTTCTCAAGCAAACCATATTCTTAATTCATCACACAGGCTTCTGGATTTAATTATGCATTCTAATTCATTTAATTGTATTGTCAAACACTCAAATTATTGTTTACTTAACGAAGATCATTATCATCCTGCGTTAGAATTCACATGTAACTTTTTTCGAACAAATGAAAAGGAATTGTTGTCTAATGTTAGGACTTTTAATTTTAGAAAGGCCAATTTCCCTTTACTTTATGGAGAAATTTCTAAAGCTAACTGGGTGTCTGTATTGCTATGTATCTCTCCTGATGATGCATGTTCTCATTTTTATAACGTATTGAATAATATATTTGAATTTACTGTTCCAAAAACAATAAAAAAACAAGTTAAGTTTCCTACATGGTACTCCTCAGTTACAAAGTCTAGCATACGTGAAAAAATAGATTAAGAAAATCACTTTTAAAGCGCAATTGTCATTTGAACTGACTTAAATTCACGGAATGCCGCCGTAGAGTAAAGTTTAATATAGAAGCTGACTACACTAAATATATAGAGTGCATTGAAACTAATGTTAAAAATAATCCAAAGCAACTATGGACATTCATCAAACGATAAAAGGGAGTTCCGCGCATTCCGGCAAATATGTATTATAATGATAAATTATGTTCAACACCAGAAGAGATATCTACATCTTTTGCTCAGTTTTTTTCGTCAACGTTTTCGCCCCTGACTTGTAATCACTCTTGTATAAATTTAAGCACTGATATCTTGCCCACTCTAGCTATCAAACGTATTACATTAAATGATGTCCATGAAGCTATAAAATCTTCGAAATCCAACTTCACATGCGGGCCCGATAATATACCAGCCATTATTATTAAAGATTGTGCTAAAGCATTAGATGTACCACTATTGCATATTTTTAATCTCATTCTAACATCATGTACTTATCCTGATTGCTGGAAACGCACAAAAGTTATACCTCTTCACAAAAAAAAATGAGATTAATAACATACTACATTACCGCGCTATTGCTTTAATTTGTAATTTCTCAAAAATATTTGAAATAATCATTAATGATATAATTTACCAGCATGTTAAACCTAAAATATCAAATAATCAGCATGGTTTCTTAAAAGGCAAATCAACAACGACGAACTTATTAAATTTTGTTGATGATATTTCTTGCAATCTTGAAAATCGTTATCAGATGTTATATATACTGATCTAACCAAAGCTTTCGACAGAGTGTCTCACAACATATTACTAATGCAATTGTCAGCTTTTGGACTCAATTATAATCTCTTGAGCCTTATTTCTTCATATTTATCAAATAGAAAAAACGTTGTGTGTCATGGTTTCAAATCTTTTGAATATACTGCTACTAGTGGGATTCCTCAAGGGTCCAATTTAAGGCCCTTGTTTTTTCTACTGTATATAAACGATATTCCCAAACTGAAATCAAATTACCTTATGTATGCTGATGACATTAAAATTTATCATAAAATTACTAGTGTAGCAGATTGTGTCACTCTTCAACATGACATTTCATTATTAGTCGATTGGTGTATCGAAAATAAATTGGAGCCTAATACTAATAAATGCAAAGTTGTATCATTTAGCAGAAAACACAGTAACTTACTTTTCAACTATAACATTCTAGATTCAACATTGTAACGTGTTACTAACTTTAACGACCGTGGGATACTTATAGATAATAAGTTATGTTTCAAAGATCACTTTCAAAAGATAGTTTCTGACTGCCAAAAGATTCTTGGATTTATCTCACGAAATACCAAAATGTTTATCCATCTTGAACCACTAATTGCCTTCTACAACAGTTTTATACGTAGTAAACTCGAACACTCGTCGGTCGTGTGGAGTCCGTATTATAATGCAAACATAAATGCTCTTGAAAAGGTTCAACATAAATTTTTAAAAACCCTTTACTTTCGCAAACATGGTACTTATTTACTGCATAACTTTGACTATCCGGGTCTCTTGGACGAGTTTGGATATCAAAGCCTTGAAGCGCGTCGTATCATTTCTCAAATTGTATTTGTTTATAAGTTATTAAATGGACAGATATCGGACGAGACGTTGTTATCCAAACTAAACTTTTATGTGCCGTCTAATAGATCTCGTCAGAGACATCTTTTTTATTTGAATAATTGCAAAACTAATTATCGGTTACACTCTCCTATCTATTCGATGTGTTCTTACGTAAATAAATATTGCTATGACCTTGACCTTTTCAGCGATACTTTAAGTAAAATAGTAAATACAGTTAAGTCTAGAATCAGCTATAACTAATTGCGCTGTTTACGCTAACTTATAATTAGTAGTTTTGATTATTTTTGATATATTTCGTCTGTTCCTAATTTGAATTACTTTATTTCAGCGTTTTATTTTATTTTACTGTTCATAACTTATTTGTTGTTTTTTTGTAATTTATATTATCCTGTAATTGGATACTGATCTGTTGGATAATAAAGCATTTATTTATTCTGTAACTGTCGTCGTTCACAGTAACTTTTTATCACTTGGATATGTTGCTATGTTGTTATCTGCTCCATGACAAAAGTAAACATCAAACTACAATCCTCACCACACAAAAGCGATCAAGCTGCTAATGGGAAGGATCGCAAATAACAAACATGAAACAAGCACGACTTCGAAACGTCACATTACAAAATGGTGCCAAATTTGAATTCGTCCTTACTTCCAGGATACCCTATATAATTTATAAACTTTAATATATATTTACACGTGCTACTTAATTATTATGCATATTATTAAGAAACTTAACGAGTTATGTAAAATTAATGTAACAAATAATTGCAGAGGACAGATATAATGAATATAAGTGGTAAGATTAAAGTACTATAACGACCACATCACCTACTTTTTGGCAAATAAAAACATTTAATTATTATAATCGAGTTTCTACATTATTAGTTTTTTATTTGCATTGGCTGTAATGGTGCGACATTATTATATTTTTTTACAATAAATATGACTAATATAACCTTGATAAAATATTTTTTTAATACGATTCAATTATCACATGGAAAATATTTATGAATCAATAAAATAAAGTAAATTAAATGTATTATGTAATCATATATTTGGGTAAGATAGATTATTCGGCGCCGATCACAAACAGCGTGGCAACGGTTTGATGATTACGATTGAATCTAATATTGACTGTTCTGAAGTCCAATATTGAAGAGCTGTATATAAATAATCAATCAAATTATATTTGCTGTTTATATTCAACCCACACTAGGAACTAAAGCATACATTACGCATTATAACTCAATCATTTTAGTGATTATAATTCATTCTCTTTACACTCACGGGGTATAATGTTGATGTATAGTACATATGTTATTATTGTATAATGTATTTCGATTATTCTATTAATATAATTCAATTAATAATAATCAGTTTCCAAGTAATACATTTGATGTAATTAATCTATTACTTGTATCTCCTAAATAATAATAATAATAATAATAATAATAAATTTCTTTATTTGTTTATAATGATAATAATAATAATACAAATAATATTTAATTTCTAAATAAAGATACATACAAAAAACACAGAAAAAAGAAAACTCAGTTCTAATTATCATAATTATATTGTTAACACACCTAATTACTTTTAATATTTTGATAGACGCTAAAACTATTTTCTGTCATTACAATAATTTAATTAGATTATGATAATAATTACTTTACTTTACTTTACAAAATCTACTGAACAAAAATATAATACAAAAATACATGCATAAATATAATTAATTACTTTGAAATTCAGAGCATAGTTCTTGAAGGCGGAGTTCACAGTTTTAGGTGTTCTTCCACTCGACCCATTATACCACGAATAGTTAGCTTATAAGGCGATTATAGCTACTGAGGCAATATTTTAACAATTTCTGGCACATTTATGTCTAATTTCAAAGGTCTTTATTATAAAGTAAGAAAATATTAAAGAGAAAAATTAATTAGAAGATTAATTAAAACACTTTATTAAAATTATTATTACTGTGCCGTTTTTTTTCGATCATTATGCAAGAGCTAACATCTAATGGTTAAAACAGCTACTCCTAGTACTAATATACCGCCAAGTATTGGATTAAGTAACTAATGGCTGCCGTTACATAAGGTAACAAATCGATTCGCACCTTTTCTGCTGTAATTTTCGACTGTACTGAACTGAATTCCTTTAAAGGTTATGTTAGGATTTCCGGCATAGCAATTGTCATTTTAATCACTATATGACGACACTGTACAACCACTAAAGAACGCATTAATCAATTGATTTTCATGTGAATTTCTTGACTATTTAAAAAAAAATTGAATTATGCATTTGTATACCAAATATATTTTGTATACTTACTAGTATTTAAATAAAAGTATAATATATAAAGCATTAAAAATATTACAATATATACAGTATCAACATTTCTAGATACTAAAAGCTTCATCGATCCAACACATTTGTGAGAATTTTATCGCATATTTTATTCATGGTTGTATATGAAGGACCTTTCAAATATCGCAGATTCATGATACCGTAAATCTCTCAGTGATAGATCAGAACGCTCCCCGCTTGCAGGGATATAAAAGCGTGCGAGGGTGCATGATTTAATAATAATTAATGCACCACTGGATTACATGCAATTTAAATGAAATCCACGCCATAAATATATTTACACAGTGTAGTTTATTAATTGCTAGAAATGTGCACATACTGACGTTTTTTGAACATTAATTAACATGAAGAGCTTTATAATTCATAAAAAAATATATACAGTCGTTAAAATTAAAATGAATTAGTACCAGTACAGATTAAATGACCTGGTGTGGTTTAATCACTATACTATATAAATAAATAAATATATTTCCCTTTATAGGGAGATTAACAAGTAAATATTAATAGATTTTCCGAAGAGAGAGAATGGGGTAATACCAAGAATCCTAAATATCGATGATTCACGAACAAATCAAACCACGCACATACATCATATCATCAAAATCAATCTTTACTTTATTTCTAAAAGTAGAAATCACCATTAATTAATCTAATTATAAACGATAATGCTAAATCTACCAATTTGAGAAATAATTCGTGTTGAGAAACATAAATATGATTATGGTGAATTGTCAAACATACTTGTGTTTTTGTATTTTGATATCATTCTAAATTTCTCAAATATCAATCCACATTATTTATTAAATTGGAAATATATGTTACCGTTTTCATACGTTCTTATTATTTTAAATTAAATATATTTATTGTGCCGATGATGATAAACAAATATACATATTTATTAAAATAAATAAAACGTGTCATATAATAATTTAATCAAAATTTGAATTACTTATAACTAACTTTGTTATTATGAATAATTTATTAACATTTATTAATTGCAGAATAAGAAAAAATCTATACCAAAGCATTAATCACATTTACAATTAGCTGGATTAGTTATTATGTTAATGCATCATTTGTATATGTAAAAAATCGTATAATCAATCATTTTTCTTCTAAATCAATAATCACATTTAAAGTATGGTTGAATATATAACTTATTTAATAGACTGACAAATCATTTGTATGTATAATAAATAAAAGGGGTCTTAGGATAGAAGTATAGGGAACACACAATAAATCTTCAATGAGACAATAAGAAGTAAAAAGTTAACTACCTATTGTGGAGATATGATTAAATTAGTTTTAACTAGCTTTAGCAATACAAATTTCTTGATTCTCGCAAACGATCTAGCATATAGACTCTAGGGAGGTAATCGTGGGCATCATGGTAACAGAAGGCTCTGAGCGCCTCCCTTTGACCTCGGGATGTCCATGTAAGAGTATTTTCCAGGTTGCTATTTGGGATATAACAGAAATGGCTTGCTACTTGTCATCCAATAAGTCTGTTGAAGAGTTCAGAGAGTGGCTATCAATACAAGAAAGAAACGTCAGCCGCATCACGGACAGGAACTTGATCGGTGGTGACCAAAACGCCAAGCCTCACCTTTAGGGCGAAACTAGAGTCCACTGCAAATATGATTAAAGAGATGACTTATTTAATAGGCTGAAAAATCATTTGTATGTATAATAAATTGAAAGGGTCTTAGGATAGAAGTCCAAGGAACACATAATAAATAAGAGTAAGAATTAAAAAGTTAAGTACCTACAAATTTAACTACATATTGTGGAGATATGATTAAATTAGTTTATAAGTAGCTTTAGTACTACAAATTACATGATTCTCGCAAACGATCTAGCATAGGGACTGTAGAGAGATAGGTGGGTATCATGGTAATAGAAGGCTCTGAGCGCCTCCCTTCGTCCTTGGGTAGTCCATGTAAGAGCACTTTCTGGGTCACCATTTGGGACATAACAGTAGTTTCCTGCATATTATCGTCCAATTAGTCTATTGAGGAGTTCCTAAAGTGGCTGTAAATACAAAAAAGATACGCCAGCCGCATCGGGGACAAGAACTTGATCAGTGGCGACTACAATGCCAAGCCTCACCTTTATGGCGAAACCAAGGTCAACTGCAGGAGTTTTGTAATTGCTATTAGCATGGCACCCTTACGATAGCCAACACATTGAATCATGTTAAAAGTGACCATTTTAGCAATCCCTAAGCTGAAAAAGGGCAGCCAATTTAATAATAAATAATTGAATAAAAATTCACTTGATTCGTTTCACTTTATTTTTTATTTTATTATCCGACTAGTTTCGTCACTGGAGAACCAAGTTAATTTTTAATGAATTACCTTTTATTAATATAATATTTCACCAAGGTATAAATAAGAAAAAAATACAATATACAGCCAATTTAATACCGTGTGCCACGGCAAAGAAAAGACCTGTCCAGGCGCAGACAAAATAGCAGGGAATTACACTATCTGGAAGCAGCTTATTTAGAAAGCAAGGTTGATCTGTGGGTCGCCCAAACAAGAGAGTGGAAAAGGAATTGGGGGCGGTGCATTCTTACGCCAGATCGCGTATCCTCTGAGACACAAACCGCATAATAGCAAAGCTTTTTACGCCGGGCAGAAGAATTACTCAAAGTCAAGGAGTTAAAAGATTGTTGTGCCCTTCTTGTCGGATAAAGTAGAGAGGTGGGCATAAGCTCTCTCACAACATAAGGCACCCAGACCCAGATATATACCCATTCCTAATCGGGGCAAACCGGTGGATGACCCATCAGAACCTGGATGCAAAGATATGATTCTAGACAAATATCATTGCAGAGTAGGAGCAGAGTCCCACTTAATAAGGACCAAATCATCTACTAACAATGAAGAAGACGATTTATTCCACTTTGAACGCTGTTGCAGCAAATGGAGATACTCTGCATGCCACCTCTTCCAAAAAACTTGATGGCAACGTTGTAACAACTACCATCGAGATAAACGATTTAATTTTACCAATAGTGTCTTCATCTGGAGTTGCTGTCAATGGCTCTAGTGTGAGAAAATGGCCTAGAGTTAGGGCAGAATTTATGGAAAATAGGCGGGTTCGTGTTAGAGAGTTGGCAGATCGTTTTGATATCAGTGTTGGAACAACCCATGCTGTAATTTATGAGGCTGGATACCGAAAAGTATGCGCACAATGGCTATATCGTCAACTGACTGAAAAAAACAAAGCCAACCGCATGGGTCTTTCACTGCAGTATTTTCAGCAGTACCGTGAAGAAGGATATTCCTTCTTTCAATGCATTGTTACCAGTGACGAAAGTTGGTGTCACCATTATGAGCCTGAATCAAAACGTGACAGTATGCAATGAAAACTTCCATCGTCTCTAAGGCACCGAAATTCAAAATTCAAAAATTAACCTTCCGTTGGCAAGGTTATGCTTATCTGCTCTTTCGATTACCGTGGACCATTACTTCTTGAATTTAAAGACCCTCATTTTAACATCATTGCTGATCGATACAAAGAAACTTTGACTCGTTTGCATACAGCCATAAAGAACAAACGTCCTGGGATGCTTACGGAAGGCGTGATCCTCCTTCACGATAACGCTAGTTCGCATATCGCTAAAATCATCACGTCGCAGATAGCGCGGATGAGGTGGGAGGTATTACAGCACCTTCCTTACATCTCGGATCTGTTACCCTGTGACTTCCATGTCTTTGGACCATTGAAGAAAGTATTCAAGAGACAGCGATTCCAGTCGGACGCTGAAGTCCAGCAGGCAGTTTTGATATGGTTCTGTCAACAGCCAGAGGAATGGTACGCCACCAGTATACAGCGTTTTATGAAGCAATGGGATACCTACCTGTGTAGTAATGGCATTTTTTTTAGTTTAATTAAACTGCAACCATGCAATACATATGTAGCCCTTTGCAAGTTTGTGGCCCCGATATTTTGATGTTGTAATAGAAAATGGACCAGAGAAGTCCACCCCAAAAGAATGGCCTTAATTTTGAAACCTTAGCCGCTGTTATATCAGCCATAATAGCGTTAATCGATGAAGGCTTGACCAGAAAGCAACGGTATCAACGAGAGATACGAGATTTGATGTCACGGCGACAAGCCAATATCCAAAATTGCTGCTTAATAAAATATTGCATTGTGCATCTGATCTATGATCAAACCAGTTAAGGAAGAACACCGAGGCATCAACAATAAATGCTCTTGATCATAATCTAGGCTAGCATGTCGAAGACGACCGCCCACCCTGACGATTCCTTTGTCGTCGATAAATACAAGCAATTTCCGAAAAGGTTTTAGAGCAATCAATGCACTTCTGAAGTCTGGTAATATCTTCCGCGAAGTAACGACGTTTCTTGTGTCTAACGAGAGTGCAAGTGGCTCGATATAATTCTACATTGGACAATGCATCAATTTCTCCACATTTACTCTTGACTCTACGAATTCATTTTAAGCAATAGGCTAGAATGCCTTGTACTTTAACAAAATAGAGCCATTGAAATGTTGAACTGTTGCTAATACAAGCGTAACCTTTCGCTCCTCCACTTGAATACCTGAGTTAGTATGAAGATGGCGAAGGCCAAACCTCTGATGAGTCACGCAACCAATTCCGTCCACCACAAGGAGTGTGCGATAAGGTCCTTAGGTAACAGACCTCTAGAGGCACAGTTAGGCGGATTGTTGTAACTAGAAACATGACGCCAAATGACAGACAGATCAGCTAAGAGGACAGCAGCGCAGAGCTTCAAACGAGGTATAGATATCCGCTTCAAGGGTGCAACCTTGGACTTTGCAGATACGAAATAGGTAACAACATGTTTATTGGAGACGATACGAAAATACATGCCGCGTAACCTGCTTCCGAGGCATCACAGAAACCGTGAAGTTGGCACAAGGTACTATTGTCGACGAATAAATGATGAGCGATGCAAAGAGATCTAAGACAATGTAATTCCGATTTATATTGTGACCATCGAAGCAAGATATCCCAGCTTGTTATAGTTCAGTTTTAGGGGAGCGAGGAAACCACGGAGATTGAAAATATAGGTAATATCTAAGAGGATGATTCGTTTAGTACAACCTATGCCCTGTGAATTAACCTTAAAGGTAAAACAATTAATATCTGCCTGCCAGTGTCGACCCAGAAACAAACACAGGACTGGAACTGTTTTCTGTGATCAGTCGACGGAGTTCCAATTCTTGCAATTAAACAATATTTAAATGCATCGATAATTAAATCTACAGTAATTCAAACGATTATTTGGGCTTCTGGCCAACGTGTATATACAAACTAGCAGGTATCTGTAGTTGTTATAAACTGGTAAAGGGCCGATCATGTCGAGATGTATGTCGGTGAAGTGATCCGGCTCTGGAAATTTATTAATACAAGATATTGTATCACACACGGGAAGAGGAATGTCCTTTTAGCAGAGAGGATCGACGCTCTCCTAGAAGAAACTGAGGTATCTCAGACTAGTAATTCGGCTTAGAGGAGGAGTCGTAGACACTGCCTTGCAATCTCCTCACACGTGCCCAAGATCTTAAACTCAATTCCATTGATAATTAAGGCACTCTTTACAAGGCAGATTCTATTCTACCACGTACAAATGATTCGGTGCTATATAGATGGAAAGCGGCTGATGTGCGAGGAAGAGAGCAGATCTACGAATGAAGTCACATTGTCCGGGGTGCAATTTTTTAACACAGCTTATAAGAGAGTACTAGGGCTGACTTTTCCCTGGGGTAAACAGTAGAATTTGCGGACAACATCCTTCTAGTGAGCAGAAGCAGGCGCATCGGGCGGAGGTAACCACGTAAATGATCGCGGATTGGATCGAGGGGGGCGGGTTGGAAATTGCCAAAAAGAAAACTAAGCTCACATGATTTTCCAAGAAGAAAACGAGTAAGACGAAGGGAGAAAATATATCTCTCCTAGGAAACAAAGACCTTATAGTACTTAATTATTGTTACAGATGCTGGCAACATCTATAACAATAATAGATTGTTATCTATTATTGTTATAATTCAAAATGCCTCTTCCTGATAGGTAAAAGTAAAACTTTTATAAGCGGTTTCAGCTTAGGTGAGGTGTGTCGCATTCAAGAACATAGAATGCATCCAGCGTTCCCTATGACGCCGGGTGCTAAGGATTTTCTTAATGTATCGAGGTGTTCATTAAGGCGGCCCACAGTGAAGTATTTTACAAATCTAACTGTAAAAAATTATAAATTATAATAAAACATATTTTTAAATTGTATTAGTTTATTTAGAACGTGAAATAAGTTGCAGGGAGTAAAAATAAAAAACACAATAAACTAAATATACATCACTGTTAGAATCACTATTGCAAGAATCGCCAGATTCACTAGCTTCACTAATTAGAGTATCACTTTCATATCCCTGCAGCTGTTCATCAGATGTTATTGGGGCATTTGAAGACTGTAATAATTCCGTAACATCAGGATGTATAACTGTTATCTTGTACGTTTCTTTTGACTTCAATGATGTTACGGCTGGGCCTTAAGAAATTAATAGAGCATGAAGTATATGAATATTTGTTTTGATTCTGGATACTTTTCTAGAGTATTCTAGTCTAAATTTTCTAAGCTCTTCATGGTAAAACTCCTGCGCCTCTTCAGATATCTGTATAAAATTGTATTGTACGTTGATAGTAGAATTTTATATTTCTTACTGTAACCCATGTTAGATAGAGACTAAATACAATAAAATACAATTGGCAATAAAAGATATTCGATTACTTCTGGTCCATGTAATAATAACTTATGCAGTGTAACTTTCATTGTATACCAATTGTATAACGAGATGTATAATTTCGCAGTTTTGTCGCAATATTTCTTAAAAGCAGGTATATTTACCTCATACCCAAATGTCAAGGTACGTTATATATATATAAAAATTTTGTTCAGAGTATCTAATAATAACTTTTTCTGACCTAAATCAGGTTTACGACATTGCGATTTCTGAACTTCTAGTCTATAGCCAATGTGTAAAACACATTCCATTAACTTGATTTGAGCATGTAAAGTGAACAAGCAATAATTAATTGTCTAGTAACATTTAAATTTTTCTTATCTGTCGGCGTAGATTGGCAAATATAAAATTTTGGGTAGCCCTGTTCGATGATAAAATAATACATATTTTTGATACTGGTAGAGCTACACTCTTGATGGAACGAGATATGTAAATTCAATGGGGTAAAACACTTGTTAAGTTCCAAAGTACTTTGTACTTTGAAAATGATCAGGAATGATCGAAACACGTGTCAGGCAACTGAAAATAAAAATATTATGGAACTTAACAAGTGTTTTATCCCATTGAATTTAAATACATATTTTGCCATCAACCATTGTTTCTTCGAATGTGTGTGCTACATCAAGTCTCTGACCGTTAAATTCCCCTAAGGTTGGTAGAATATTTTGCATTTATCTTCTCATGTTTTTGAATTTTTCTAATATGATTTCCTAAGTCTCATTGGCAAACCTGAGTCTTGTAGGCCTGTAATGCGAGGTAGAGGACTGCAGCGTGTTCTGCCATAATATATTTCTTTACTCGTTTAATGGGTAAATTGAAAATTGCTTGCAACTTAATTTCTGCCAATGAATCGGTTATTAAACAATCACTGTTGGTCGGATAGCACATTTTTTATCCCTTATCTAATGCCGATTTTCTAATAATTTCATATTTTCTGTACGTTAATTTTGTTGTACTTATCAATGCCAATGCTTCTCCTATATAATACTGAGGCGTTTTTTTGGCCTGTGCTGTGAAAAGCTTTTTTCACTTTAATTGCCCTTTTGGGACCTTTGTCAGATTGCCTCAACTTAACACTGGTAGCAGGAACTAATTCGCCCAATGAGTGATTATTCAGATCCAGAATAATTATTGTAACAATATTTAACTAATCATTGAACTTCTTTACAAACAAATGCCGCGGCCGAGGTACTGTCGACGAGTCGTCGAAGGACCCTCCAGACACAACAGCCCAACGAAGTAGTGGGCATTCTGCAGAAAATGGCAGAAAAGTAATAATAAAATAAAATAGAAGTCAGAGGTGTGTGACTTCCAGACAGGGCACTGATAATAGAGGTAGAATAGCGAAGACAAGAGCGTCTAATGCAAAGTATGATCCCGGACCTACGACCTTGGGAACAACGTACCTTCGGAGACATGGACTGCTTCCTGGCGCAGATCCTTACATTGTATATGTGCTTTCAAATCTACCTGTTCATAATCAGAAAGGCAACTAAAAGCTACAACATTGCGGAAAAAAGAGAGACCATGCGGTACACACATTGTAGATTAGTGAGATGAAACGAAGAGGTTGGTCCTCGCTGAGGCACCGAAGGAACTATTTTATTATTTTTTTAATAGCAATTAAAAGTTACGTGTGTTTAGCTGTAATTTTTAATTGTTAGTTTAAAAATAATTCTGTAAAGGTTGAAAGCGGCCACGAATGAAAATCGTAACTGATAAGAGCAAAGTATATTTATTAGTTTATTTTTTAATCTGTAGTGATAACTTAATTTAATTTAATTTTAATGAGTAATAATAATTAAGTTTAAACTTAATTTAAACTTTTTGCAAGAGTAATATATAGTTTAGATTTAAACCTAAATAAATTATAATAATCTATGTCATTACCTCAAATCTCTTGTTTTAAAATAATCAAACACTACTTTTTAATATTGTGAGAATTGCATTAATTATTAATTCAAATCAATAATCTCCTCATAATTGGATACAAACAAAAACAACCGTAAATGAGCGTCGTGCTTTCGATGTAATTGACTAATGTTTGTGCAATTAATATTTTATAATGCGAATGCTAACGAACCCATTTCCGGTTACAGCGCATATTTACCTTGTTTGTTATTTCGGTCATTTCGAGAACAAACCGTTAATTATAAATTTAATTGATCTCAATTTGTAATCGATTTCCAACTAATTTATAAATTAATTATTCCTTTAGGCAGAAATATGTCGATACGAATAATAGTGTTTAAAATTGAACAATAACATAAGCAATGCTTATTAGAACACATAGACTGAATATTTTATAATATATTTAAGAGATTAAAAATTATTTGAAATAAATGAGTATCCATTTAATATAATGGATTATTTATTAAACGAATTAGAAGTTAAACTACTGTAAATACAAATCTTGACCGTAAACTAATTACATTTTAAATAAGAGCTTTATTTATTATTCCTTTAAAAATATGTTTTTCTTCATTATTTACAGTTTTAATAAAAATATATTGTAAACGTCTTAAAATAATAGTTAATTTGTTAGTTAATTAATAATGGTTTAATGGTGGCTATTTCGATTTTAGAAATTATAATCTTTATTACATCTTCGTTCCCCAAAAGTAATTATCTATAATTAAACTATTTTTATTAGTTCCCTAAGGTATCCTCCAATATCGATTATATTTACTCGAGACAAATATATCATTTCGATATTAATACCTCGCATCTAGGTCGCACGACGTCGGGATTAGCCGTGTAATAAGCGGGCCGCAAATTGAATGATCCGAATTCGGCCGGGTCACCGTAAATTTGTCAGAAGTATTATATACGATATGTGATAAGCAATTCGAAATTATCTGTGCTTACATTGCGGTCAGTATTTGCAATATGGTCCAGTCCACATTTATCACATTCGCCGAATGATAAATGCCCCTTGATATATTACACTCACACTGGCCACTGTCCCGTACGATAATCTACACATTCCTGGATCATTATTTCATACTGTACAAACACTGTCCATTATAATATCATACAGTCACGTTATTAATGGCAAGTGCGCGTTAAAAGAATGGACAAGGCGAATGATCGGTTGCGTTGCGTAAATGGTGGAGGCGCCGGGCGGACAACGAAATAGATTAATGAATCGTGAAATTAGCTAATGTCGGTTTGGTTTTTGTTATTATAGTAAAAAAATAATGAAAATAAAAAAGTGGCTTTAATATTCCCAAGCATTAATATGTACAGAAACAAACATTTTATCGTCTTTAAAAAAATATACCATTACAGTTATGAAAATAACACACAGTATTAACAAGTAAAGTAAGGTATATACTGTGTGTTTACACTTCATGTAAACTCAAACCTACAATAGTGATTACAGTTATTTTATAAATTATTAACTTAACGTCAAGTTAAGATTCATTAATTTTAATCCAAATTTATAACTCTCTAACATCAGCAAAAGTTTAGCTCTAATTCATTTTGCGTTTATTTTACTCTGATAGGCTTCTTGTTTACTATTGCTATCTATCTTATAATGTAAGTAATTTTGATTTGTTTCCTAATATTAATATTATTAATAATATAGTATGTAAATATTAGATATATGCTTATTATAACTCAATTTATTGTAAATATAAAATCTCAATTCTTGTATGCATTTTGGAATAATCCATTTTATTACTTTCAGGGTACTTATGTTTGACCGGTGTGAAGGTGGTGATCCCGAGAGCAGTCAAACGCGGCGATCGGGCGGTATTAGAGTGTCACTATAATCTAGAAGGCGACCAATTATACTCGGTAAAGTGGTACAAACGAGGAAGGGAGTTTTACAGATACACGCCAAGGGAGCATCCGCCTCAAAAGCAATTTCCGCTACCCGGATTACGAGTTCTGCACTCCGACTCCAATGCAACACACGTGGTACTGACAAATGTTACAATGGATAGCAGCGGACTGTTTAGTTGCGAAGTATCAGCAGATGCACCCTCGTTTTTTACACGTATTGAATCTGCCGAGCTCCAGGTCAGTTGCATTACTCTTTTTTATTGCCAGTAAATAAATATTCACTCTATGTGTAAATTACTGAATCGGATAACTTTTCAACGTTATATATTTAGTTTGTAAATTATTTTATTCTTTACGCTAAACGATCGACTCAATTAAAACCAAGTAAATTTTATTTATAATAATCATATGGTTGTAATATAAACACTTACAACTTAAGCAAGCATATTGTTCAAGATAATATTTACGTGCAAAATAAAAAAAAAACTTAAATCTACATATTCTCTTATTAATTTAATTATAGTGAATTTTTATTTACTGTTTATATAAGATAATATTATTGTTATGGTGCTACTGTTTATTTATTGCGATAAATTTGTGTGTGTGTAATAATATTTCTGGATGTGGAGGTAGTTGAGCTTCCAGTGAGCGACCCTCAAATTATCGGATTGAAAACGCGCTATCATTGGGGGGATGTTCTGAAAGCGCAGTGTGTGTCCAAAGGATCAAAACCAGCAGCAAATTTGACGTGGTTGGTCAATGGTGAACCAGTCGATCCTGCTCGTATACGACATGCAAAACCATATGAAGATAAAGGATTAATCAAGTATGTATATTGCTTGAACTCTTAGAATAATTATTGTAAATGCGATTCAATATACATATAAACAGTAGTTATTTATACAGGAGTTTGTATATAAATTTTAATAAACATCTAATATTTCTTCATATTAGATAATTAATAATGGAAAAATAAATTCTGATATAACACATTTGTTTAATTATTCTACACAACGGCTATTAATTCTTTCAGCCGGACAATTAATTATTATACTTCAATTTTAAAATTATAAATGTTTCAATTTGATAGCTTCCAAATGAAAAATAAAAGAGAATAATTGATTTTTTCGAGGAAAACAAAACTGTTTAATGAAATTCATTCAATTTATACCTTACTTTGAACAGCTTTGACTATCCAAAACAACATAGCTAAATATTGTGAATGTTTTTTTATTCCGAAATTTCAACGATAATATATATTTTTTTTAATTTACTGGGTCCAAACGGCATGCATGTCATATAATTTTTAGAACACTATATATTATTTATGCCAGTTAGAAACTCATCCGTACTATATGGTTGTAAATTACATAATAACTTAAATAATCTGGTCTTCATTTTACTAAATGTTTTCATATTCTTAATGGTTTTGTAAGACAATTATAAAATATAATACAGCTATTCAGTGGCCCTTTCTCAAACATTTTTAATTTGGGTCGTGGAAATCTGTATGTAATGTTGTGCCTGGTATTATGGATATCAACTAGAGTATGTGCAGAAAAGAGATGTTTATGAGTACATAAAAATTTGATGCATTCATATATATATGGATTGTTAATATACATAATCTCTAGAATACTTCTTTACAGCTGTCAGTTTGTTTTATTTGATACATTATTCTCATTGCACGTTTCTGTGCTACTAACACTGAATGAGATTTTGAAGAGCTGCTTCAAAATATAATACCTTACTTCAGGTATGAATAATAATGGGCATAATAAAATGTTTTTACTATATTTTCATTCGTATTTTTAGCCAGTGTTTTCAAACCATTACAGGATCTGTTGAGTTTAGGTACAAGATTATTACTATTAATTAATAATCGTTTAGCGTTTCATCCAGGGTAATTCCCTGGCACTATTTGTAAATGTATAAAAGTGTTATATAATTGTTTTTGATAAGGCGTACTTAAAGACTGATTGGTTTTAAATAAAATGGTGTTAGTTTTATACACGTTTAGAATTAACCTATTCCATAATTCAAAATGTTGTTACCATTATTAATAATGTCTACGTAGGTTTTGTCAAAAAGTAATACATTTGTATCGTCAGCATAGCAGATGATTTCACTGTTTAGAGACGTAATGTTTAACCCTTTGCACTCGGAATTATTCTTTAGACAGTTAGCCAGTAACTCGGAATTTTTTTTCATGTTCAATCAAGATGTTTTTTTTGATGGAAATGTGTTTATATTTAACTATAAGGTTCACCAACCTTAAATAAGAAATTTTAAAATATAACCCCTGAATACACCCCTAGGATGGGGATGTGGTCATATATTATGTTATTTTTTAACGTGTCAAAATAATGTATTGAAACTACTAAGAATACTTAACTATAGTACACTACACCACATTAAAAATTTAGGGAATATAATTATATAAACAATATTTAGAGGCGGAACGTAATACCGGCACCTCCACCATAGCAAATCAACATAGAAATACTCTTAACAGAAATGTTTGAATGTCATGAAACTCATCACAGGTTGGCCAAAGAATATCTGTTTTTTTATAACTAGAAAAAAGTAAGTAAGTAACAAAACTAACTAAAATTTCTTCTACGTACTCTTCCATTTATTGGCTGAGTACCCAAAACATTCCAACTACTAACTGCAGTGATGACCCCTTTATTTTTCCAGGCCAATAATTGTAAATTTCCCGATCTGCCGGCAAATGTATTATCCTCGGAAAACTGCGGTCTTTTTATAGAGTTGGAAATTTTAGGTTAATTTGGATAGTTCCGGTTAAGTAAACGTTTATTCTCCGAAGTTCTGATGCAAGTGTTAGGCTTGTATAATACCTGTCAGTAAATATATGGTATACTTTTCTTCCAGAATTGCCTTCCAGTAAATTTTTGCACAAATGCAGCACAGCTCGTAAACTTATAGTAAGGTCTGTAGTTATTAAATTTTCTGATGCCAAGCTTTTGTAATAAGGCAAATGCAATATATATGTATCCAGTATTAGCATCTGCCAACAAATATATCCCGGTTCCACACTTTGTTAGTTTATTTGGGTTTAAGTCAAAAAACTTATTCTGTCTTTGAATCCAATTACAGACTCATCCAATGATAATTCAAAATGTTCCTCGAAGTTTTTCTCCAAAAAATCTAAATAATGACCTTTTGCACCCGACTCCAAAGGCTTTGATCATTTGGATCTATCTCATGCAAATGAAGCATCCAAAAGATTTGCATGAATCAGTCCCTTCTAAATATGGCACAAAAGAAAGGAATTTTACATTGAAGTTTTGGGACCAATATTCTTGCAGATAGCTAACCGTTATTGTATCCATATTTAGAATAACTCTTAAAAAGGCCTCAAATTTTTCCACTTTAAGATCTACCCATGTATTACACCTGGATCGCTTTGATAAGCTTTTTTGTTTAATTTTATTGCGAGCCTAATTATTCGTCTCTTCTACATTTTTTTCAATCAACCCATCCGCAAAAAGAGTTTAACAAAGTCAAAGAGTTTTGTACAGTTGACAGAGAGCCAGTGGATCTCCAATATGGTGCAATGGAGAACAGCCAATATTATAATAGGTGACACGAGGCTTGTATGTAGGGTCGCAAAAGGTTGTCCACAGGGGGAAGTGCTCTCCTGTTTACTATGAAACCTAGTCGTTGATGGATTACTCGAACCACTGAATAGGCAGGGCTTCTACACAGTAGGTTTCGCCGACGATATCACGATCGTATGTTAACAAAACGTATGATGGATGCTCTTGACATAGTAAACAAATAGTTCATAGTCCAAGGACTATTTGTAAATCCAGCAAAAAAGGAACTGGTACTGTTCACAAGAAGGAGGAAAATCAATAATGTTAAGCTACCAAGCATTCGGAACTCACCCCGAAAGAAAGTCATATGTTTGGGCATTCTTCTAGATAGCAAACTGAACTAGAATACCCATCAGATGGAGAGGTCTAAGAAAGTATGCAATGCAAACGAGTTGTGGGAAATACATGGGGACTATCGGAGGACCATTCTACGGCATTTACATCAGTAATATGGTGGCCAAAAACGACTATGAAAACAGCCGTAAGGCTTCTAGTTCACGTCTAACGCAGCGCTTTCCTGAGCGCGACAGGAGCCATGGACATATATATCAGCGAACAGGCAGCAGCGGCTGTTATAAGGGTACGAGCAACAAAAAGATGGCTTGTAAGCAATAAAAGAGGTGAACACTACAAAGTCTTAGAGACAGATACTGTATGCAACTGTCCAGAGAAAACTTACGGAAGGTTATAGGGCTCCTAACAGGACACTAAGACAATCTAAGATCGCACCTAAATAAATTGAGACTAGATTCAAGGTCAATCTGCAGTGGGTGCGAAGAGGAAGAGGAAACCGCCGAGCATGTGCTTCTGAACTGCCCGGTTCTATCCAACTTACGTAAATCTACAATGGGAAAGGGGTGTCTACATTCATTAGACCTCCTAAGAGTCCCCCTCTTGCTGCGATCCTGGCATTTGCCAATGCCTTAGGTTGGCTCCACCACTCGACCATAGCAAGGAATGTGGACTTAGATGAGAGGACGTACAAAGGGTCCACTGGGGCCTACGTGCTGCGGACGTCTCTGCCCTCCCATCGTACAAATCTAGATCGAGATCTAGAGTTGTCAGGAATTTATGGTCCTTCAGTTTCATCACCAGAAGTAAAATCTATCTTATGTGGCACATTATCCTGCGTTGTAACATTCTCTCATGGCCTATAAGTGTTTTCTCTTCCATCGTGAATTACGTCGTCGTCGCTGCTGCTTGTACTGGGCAAAGGTAATGCCCGATTTCTTTTGGTAACTATAATGTCACTACCACTAGTATCATTTTCTGCAGCTTCTTCGCTGCAGCCTTCGTTACTACTTTCATTGCACTCTAATTCTTAATCATAATAGTTCATATAAAATTCGTCGTCACTGCTCTCGAATTTATTTTTAATGTTGCCTTGTAAATGTCGCTTAGGAATTGCAAACATAAAAAATAAAAAATAATAAAGTAATAGTACTATTTGTAATGACGGGGCAGAAAGACCTAAGGTCGATAGCCCGACAGGTACATACTAACCTCTTACTATTGTATATATTTAAGATGTATTATTGTTAAACGTTAAACAAATGTAAGTGTCTGTAATAAAGATGTTGTATATATATAGTACTATATAACTATAACAGAAAACTGTCTTAGATGGTGTTCGTTATGACACAAAACTAAATTTGTAATCTAAAAGTAAACGTCTATAAATATTTGAATTTATTTATTGAATTTATTTATTTTATATAAACTCTAGCGACCATAATATTTTGCTTATATAAACCAGAATAAAAATTTAATCAATTGTGTCAAATGCTTTTGACAGATCTAAAAGTACACCACAAACTACTTGTTTATTATCAAGAGCTGATAGGATTAATTGTATATACTGAAATAAAGCCGTGTGAATATTTTTAGCCTTTGTAAATCCATCTTGAATCTTACTAAGAATATTTTGATTTTGAAAATATTCAATTAATCGGTGTGACATTAAGATTTCTAATATTTTTGAAAATATGCTCAATATACCTATCGGTCTGTAATTGTTATTACAGAGTCATTTACATTTCTTTTTTTGTATAATAGAGTAATAATTCGTGTTTTAACTGATCAGGATAAACACCAGTTTCAAATGATCTATTAAATATATGTATAAGTGGTTCAACTATATAAAGAATAAAGTCGCATATTAGCGTAATTGTTAGTATCATGAATATTTAAACATTTTGTTAAAATTTGTGCTTTGTGGTCAGCTATATATGTATTGATAACATCGGCATGATGATTAGTGGAGTCACTATTTGTGATAATGTTATCAATACAAGTTGCAGTGCCATTATAGTGTGTTCTTGTAGCTTGATTTATAGTAAGACTAGCATTATGAGATATTAACAGGTTCTTGAAATCTCTCGTTTAATTTGAATTTACGAGTGAATTTATGTTAAAATCACCAGCCATAAAGAACACCGCATTTGATGATGATACATACTCTAGAATTTTATCTAATTTATTTAAAACATCCGTAAGATCACTTTGATGAGGCCTATAAATACATACTACATATATTTGTTTATTTGATATTTTAATTTCGGCGGCCGCGCACTCAAATATTTTACTTTTCGAAACCGCACATATATTTTACAGGTTACTAGCTATTATTATTGCAGTAAATAGCAGCACCGCCATGTTCTTTTTTAGAGCTACAGAATAGTCTGGAGAGTTACAAAATGTAAGTTGTTCACTGGACTGCCAATGTTCAGTTAGACATACTACGTCAATACCATTTAAATCATTTATAAAATCAATTATATAATTTATTCAATTGCTTAAGCATTAAACATTTTGATGTAGTAGTTATTGATTTAAATGGTGCTCTCGCACTTTTGTGTTCATGAGTTAAGTTGTTGGTATTTTCCTTCGTTCCATGAAAAAAATATACCGAGACACAGTGATTCCCTTTTCCCACAGTTTTTTATCCAACAGTTTATGCATCAACGACAGTGGTGCCCCTATCTTAAAGCTACTGAATGTAGGGTTCAGATATTTCGGAATTATTTCTCGCAGATTATATCATTTGTGTTTAACCGCTTCATTAATGTTTGTTTTAAATCCTCCGATAATTTATCGGTGGAATAACGCGAAGCATGCAGCTACGCTTTTCTTTCGATAGTTTTAAATGATATCTCATTCTCTATATTTCTATTACCAATTAGAGTATTTCTTTTTCTGTTGGACGTTTTGCGTTTACTCTTTAATTCTACTAATGTAAATCAATCACTGGTAGATTTATCCCTCTCGGCGGAGCATACATCAGTACCTCGATCGACGATAACTGACTCTTTTGTTGTATGTATTTTCTTTTCTTGATAAGATTCATTAAGAATAAAAAATGAAAACACTTTTTTAACTTTGAATAACATTTGGTTAACGTTAAAGAAAAGAGTTATACAAACATAGTTAAAAAACGTGTTTCATTTAGATTTGAACTTGTTAATAATTCGTTACCTACGAAGATATTTTGTGGCTTTTTTCAAGTTTGTGTTTCTTTAATTTTAATTTCTTTGTTGATTTTCTGACTTATATATGAAATGACTGCGAACTGTTTAGCTTCCCTTCTTTCTTCTCCATTAAATAATAGTCTCTGAAGTGTTACTGATGAAGGTTAAAATTAAATTACACTTAGTTTGATCGTTGTTTAAGAGAAACAAGTGTAATTTAATTTAAACATTCATCAGTAATATTTCACCAAGTGACAAGTGTGAGAGTCATTTAAGTAAAAACGTCTGTGTACTATTTTTCTTCTTTTTTGTTATAATATTTTATCCACTTTATATTTTCTTGAATCCGTTATTTTTGGCTATTTCGTATATTATATGTAATTCGTGGTTAAATTAATCTTCTTAATATTGATTAAACGGTGAATGTATGAATTTGGTGCAGAAGATTTTATTTGTTTTGATTGTTGTGAAGTCCAAGGGATGATTGTGTCTATTGTGGTGGGTTTTTTGTATATAGAATATTTCAATGTATTATATTATTTTCTATTACGATGTTCAGGTCCAAAAAATTGACCATAACATTAGCTTGTTTATCAATTGTGAATTGAATTTTTCGGTTGATTGAATCGAGTGTTATAAAAATACGTCCAGTTTTCGGTCCTTCCCTTCCAATTATCACCGACATATCTGCACCAATAATGGATATTTATTTTGGACATCTTGTTCTTCGAAATCACTGATGAATATTTCGGCGAAGAGTGTCGGTACAGGGAATCCCATAGGCAGTATTATTTAAGCGGAAATAGTTTTGATCTAAACATAAATTTATGAGATTTCTCTTTTCCGTTGTAATATAATTTATTGATTGTCCTGGCATTTTTTATTTATCATGATGTGAATAGAACAATTATTGCATTGTTGTTGACGGCTATTTCTTCAGATTTTGCCACGAAATTGGTAGAATATATTTGAATATGCAGCGAAATATTTCTGGAAGTGGTAACCGTATGTTTGTTGTTCTGTCTGACATGAAATTCTCTGACATTATACCACATGTCGCTCCTAAAGAAGGAGTACATACCGCTCACTCGCAAGTTGTTACCAAAGGATAGTATTCGCTTTTTATACGGCAACATTAATTCCCTTCAAAAAAAATCCCATCTATTATCCCACTACCTTGTCAATAATCAGGTTGCAGTCAACTAATTAGTAGAAACTAAATTAAATCATCCATTTGAATTCAGAAATTTGAATACTCTTTAAATTCCGTCATCTATTGTGAACCAAAACTACCGTAGAGGTTCTTTAGTAGCAGCCCATCCTTCACTATCCCTAGGTAAATCTAATCCCCCTCGAATCAATAACCCCCTAAATGAATGTCTCCATTTCACTATTTCTCTCTCCACCTGTACTATTCATGTGTTTCTTGTATATATACATCCAAATGGACATATTGATGATACCATATTCGTAAAAGCTTCTTTATATGATCACGTTATTATAGTTGGCGACTTTAATATAAATTAAACTCAGTCAAATTTTGCCCGTATGTCAACACCCCCTACATTTATTATGAGCGAGCATCAATCCTCTACACCTGATATTCTTCTGTGTACCCTTAACATCCGACATTTATTAAGCCCGGTAAGATTGATTCCCGATATCTGCTCAGATCACCTTTTCTTCCAATTTGATTTAAATCTCCAAGTTTTACCACAGCCATCACCCCCTGACTTAATAGCTAACTACAAAGACTGCAACATCGATAACGTAACATCCGATATAACGAACTTCATCAATCTCCATCCACATATCACTTCTACCACAATATCCCAATTTCTTTCAACCCTCGAAAACTCAATAGATAAACATACACCTAAATATAGCAAACAACATTATAAATATACACTACCAAAATTTATTTTACGCCTCCTTAAATTTAAAAGACAGTTATTCCGTGACATAAGATTTGACAACGACCCAAACCTTAAACGACAATTCAATAGGTTAAACAAAGACATTCATGACATGATTTCTGAGTATAAGAAGGAAAAATGGCTAAATGCTTGCCAAAACATTAACAATACGAAGGGCAAAAACTTCTGGAAAGAAATAAAAAAGTTGTCCAAATACAAAAAATCAGACTTCATTTTCAAAATTACGGACCCTTCAACCGACAAGATATTGACTGATAACAATAGTATAGCTGACGTGTTTGCAACTCATTTTGAAAATACTTATAAAGAAACGTTTAACCCCAACTTTGACAATAACTTCTATAGACGAGTTAATGACTGGTACACGAGGCGCACTAAAGTACATACATCTCCACCCTTAAATGATCGAATAGAAGAAGATGATTATTTTACCATTTTGTATTCAGGAAAAAATACGGCTCCAGGATATGACAAGATACCCAGACAAATCCTTAAAAACCTTCCCTATGATATACATAAATACATTATAAAAAATTTTAACTACTGTTATGAACATCAATTTTTCCCATTTGAGTGGAAACAGGGTATCATAATTTGCATACCCAAACCCGACAACAATCCATCTCACCCAGCTGGCTATCGTCCTATCACCCTCCTCCCGGTAATTGGAAAACTATTTGAATCCCTTATAAAACAAAAACTCTTATCTATTGTCACCCCTCTCATTCCTGATTATCAATTTGGATTCCTTACCCAAAGATCTACAACTTTACCCTTGACAATCCTGACTTCCAATTGCCAAACAACTCACCTCGAGGAAAAAAAGTCCGCTATTGCATTTTTGGACATCGAGAAAGCGTTTGACTCGGTTTGGCATCGTGGTGTGTTGTACAAATGCTCGCTCTTTAACATTCCTTAAAGTCCGAATTCACCAATCATACTCATATCCCTTCATCCCAGAACAGGGTGTCCCTCAAGGGTCACCCCTATCCCCATTGATTTACAATCTACTGCTCTGATATATATAATCTCAATCCCACGTTATTTAATCCTTCAGCGTATGCCTTATTGTTCGCAGATGACACTGCGCTAATCACACATAGTGCAACGCTTGAGAAAGCAATGACAACTTTACAATAGTTAATAGATACTTTGCAACACTGGTTCGCAAAATGGCGGATCAAAATTAATTCCAATAAATCTCAGCTCCTCATTCCTTACCATAAACCTTCACGTGCATCACCTACATTGATAATTAATAACTTACACATAGCCCCATCCCAGCAATGTAAATATTTAGGTATTTGGTTTGACAACAAACTATCATTCAAACATCATTCCAAAACTATAAAAAGCAAAATGATTACTAGAGCCAAACATTTTAGAGTATTGACTTACAAAAACAAGGGCATATCAATTAAAACTGCAACAATTATTTATAAAACAATTTGCCGTCCCCTCATTGACTATGGCTGCATCCTATACCAACAATCTAGTCCCAAAACCATTAGTAACATTAATGTTGCAGAGCGTTCTGAGTTAAGAGTCCTTACTAAAATCCGCCATCCTAACAATCCTCTCCATAACCCCTCCAACTCTCTTCTATATGAAGAAACCAAAATACTACCCTTCGAGGAGCGAATTCTATCCATCATAGGTAAGTTTGCTTCAAAGGTTTCTAACTCAACACTAATTAATAAATTCTGCTTTCCTCGAAATCCTACCGTTCCCCCCAAATTCAAACATCCCCATATCACTCTTCACGAATTCATAAATTCATTAATGTAAATACATAACAACCATAATTCATTCCATAATAACACTATTGCAAATATATATATAAAGGGCCGAAAGACTGTTGTCGATAGCCCTTTCACAGCCGCTACCAGCAATAAACTCAATGTAACATATAAATTGAATACTGTAATTTTTTTACTGTGAATAAAGATGTTTATATATATATATATATATATATATATATATATATTAAGTGGTGGTACTACTGTTTTTTATACTTCCTGTCAATCACTAATGCCAACAATAACTGAAATGATGTATGATATTATGGTACTTATTAATAATAAATTTCATTCAAATCAAATAAAGCGTTCAATTGTTATAAACAAAAGAAATAAAAAAAATTGAAACTTTGAAGCCAAATTCCGGCTTAACCGTAAATTTTTGGATATAGATAAGTTGCGTTAAATCGTCATATTTTAACATCAGGAATCTATGGCCTAGCCATTTTCCCGCATTAACGGGACACCCTGTATATATATATATATATATATATATATATATATATATATATATATATATATATATATTTCTGGAAGGAATTTGAAGGACCATTAATATAGGAAAGAATTAATCTTTCTAGGATATTCAGTTTGTCCACATTGGGTAATCCACCTTCTAGTACTTTTATAAGTGTTCTAGGCACTTCCATTTCTTTAAGCATTTCTATATATGCTAATATAAGTTATTCATTTAATTTTAAACAAATTATTTACGTATCAACTAATTACTAAATGTATTGTTTTTGTTAAGCAAATTTATATAATTTAAATCATTTTACGAGGCCGCGGTGATCTAGTAGGTAGAGAGTCTGCTCACTGGCGCCGGGTCTGTGGGTTAGAATCCCAGCCCGGTGGTGGATGTTGCTAAGGAAGAATTAAATAGTTCAAAAACAGTTTACCTAAGATTTAGAAGCAAGCAGTCAAAACAAGGCCTTAATTTAAACATCAAAATTAATGGACACGTACTTTCTCAGAGTAAGGCCACAAAATTTCTTGGAATTTATTTAGATGTACATCTTGACTAGGCAGTTCATTGCAAACATCTAAGTTCATCAATAAACAAATATTGTTACAGTTTTAAAATTTTAAAGTCATATTTACATCAAACTCAATTGAAGGAATATTATCAAGCCATTATTCAATCCAGACTAAGTTATGGGATTTGTTTTTGGGGAGCCTCAAAATCATGGCCCTCTGTCTTCATAGCCCAAAAAAGGATTATCAGATGCATGGCAACAATTAATCGAAGAACGTCTTGCAGGCCCTATTTTAAAAGACTTGGATTACTAACGTTGCCATGTCAATTAATCTATGAACTGGGTCAATACATAAATAAACATAAGTCTGAATTGGCCATAGCTCGACAAATCCACGATACAAGGTATAACTGTAATATTTATATCAATCATTATAATCTAACCTATAATCACAAAAATTTCTCCCGCAGTACTTGGAGTGAAAATTTTTATTTAAGGCCGCTTTACATGCATTTCTCATTGATAACACATTTTACAGTATTAATGAGTTTTTTACCTCAAATTATACTTAATAATATAGTTTTACATTATTTAATTCTAATTCTATTGTTTATCTATGTAATTCGACGTGTCTGTATGTATCTTTGTATTCATTAATAGGCTATAAATAAATATTATTATTATTATTATTATTCACAATTCCTTAACCCAAATATTCTGTCTAATATCCTTCCTTCGTTTAAATCTCAAAATCACTTTACAATAGTATTAAATGTGAAGTCTCTGATAACTTTTAACAGTTCCTGAAATTGCAGCTAGAATATAATAAACTCTTCCTCGGTCATAAGCTAGGTTCTACTAATTAAGAAAACTTGAAAAATTTCTTTGAACATTAAATGTTCAAATATATCAGGAAAATAGATACAACAATATAAAACATAACAAATTTACTAAACTAAAATTACCTAAAGTTATATTTCGTTTCACCAAGAGTACAGTGAACAAAGAATCTACGTTGTTCAAATATTTAACTTATATTCGACTTAATTCGATTTGTTTTTTTAATAAACAGTCAATTGTGAAGAGTGTTGGGATTAGATTAAATAAAATATGATACGCTACTATTTATATCATTTCAAAAATATCGTTACTTAAGCTATTTAATGTATTCTTGTTTATAACTACTCTGTAATTTTGATAACTAATTTGTGGTTTTAATTTTTTAAATATTCTAAATCTATTAAATATATACATGTTAGTAGAGAAGAATATTCTTAAATCGACTTTCAAATAATTTTTAACTATGGATGCAATTTCTATTTTTATATATGTCAAACATATTGACACGTAGTGTCAAATCATAATCCCTTTTTGGGACAAAAAAGGCCATATTTGACAAATCATTTGATAAATATTCATAAAGAAAGTCTTCGTAGAGCAGAACTTTTGCCAGACAAATAGAGGGTAAGAATGGAAGAACACATTTTTTGTGAATTCAAACCTTTTCAAGTGCGATCGAAATTTTTGTAAAGAATTATTATGTATAATATTGGAATACTTTTGTTAGCATCTTGGATAAAATAAATAATACCTAAATATAACTTGATTATTAACAGTAATTCCATTATTATTAGAATTTAGCAAAATTTATTAACCCACTGAATTAGGATGAAGCAAAAATTTGTTCACTACCTTCCATATTAATATGGAAGTGTCCAAAGTCTTTTACTTTAGAACGATAATTAAAATACAATTTAGTTCGTATTTATTTCATGAATTGAGTTTTAATATTTGCATGTAGATCGTAGAGATCATAAGCACAATTCCTTTCTGTCGCTGAAAAACTACATCACTAAATTTATCCAAATTTTTCACAGTTAAAAACCTCTGAAATAATAAAGATATTAAAGAAAAAATCAATGAATACAATTCGTATATTGTTTAGAGGATGTAATTAATTATAAATTACTTATGGGATACATAACATGTAGTATTTCAATATGATTAAAATGCTGGTTTTAGTCTAGCAGATGCAGTTTGCAAAAACGTGTACTCTCTTCAATACTAATGAACGTGTACGTGCATGAGGATAGGAAACGCATGGTGAATTTTCTAAATGTAAATATACTAATGATATGTTGGGAGTATGGAGGGCATACACATTAAAGTTATTCGTGAATTTTGTACAAAACCCGGTATATGTAAAGCTTTTCGCAAATTACAATGACATATATACAGGGTATCCTGTTAATATGGGGAAATTCCTCGACCATAGATTCCTCGGGTCAAAATATAACGATTTAACACAACTTATCTATATCCAAAAATTTACGGTTAAGCCAGAATTTGTCTATAAAGTTTCAAAACTTTTTATTTCTTTTCGATTTGAATGAAATTTATTATTATCAATTATAAAGTTGTGACTGTATTGTGCTTTCTATAATTCTCAATAAATATTCCTGATCACCTTAAGTTTCAATTTTTAGTATTTTTGGAATTTTTTTGGTAGTCACAATAATTACTCTGTAATTTCTTCACTCTCTATTATTTATAAAGGAAGGTTTTAAACAAGAAATTTGTTTTTAAAACAAACAAATACAAAAAATTTAGAAGAAATGTTTTTTATTGTATTCGGAAGTTTCTGTTTTCTAGGTATATTTTTTCCTTCTATTTTAATTATACTACTACACTATCTTGTTTATTGCTATGTTAGTTTGGTTTAATTGTTCCACAAACATCCTAAACTATTTTAGCGACTTTTTAGGTCAGCTATATTCTTTTTAGTGTGTACATTAATTTTGATCATCCACAACGTATTTAATAAATATTTTATATTACATAAATTTTTGATAGGTTAAATATTGATATTTTTCAAATTGCACGTGCCGTTATCCCTTATTATATTAATACAGGAAATGTCCATTTCGTTAAACATTCCAACTGAAATAATTATAATGTTCAAAGCTGTAATCGTTTAACGCTTAACGCCAGAGTAATTTTGATTAAAAATTTAACAGGCAAGTAATTTTCTTTTATTGGCTATACGGCATTGAAAAATTAATTCGTTCCGGAGACATGGATTCAAATTAATACGAATTTTTAGCTGTTTGTCGTTTTTAATATTATTTGCAGGAATTATTTTCCTGTCTTAGCATAAAGCACTGTTTAAAGCTTAAGTTCCCTGTTGCGTTTATAATTTATCAAATATAGAAATGAAAAACATATTCATTTTAAATGTTGTCGGCGTTTACTTGGTGGTACATTTTGATTAAAATTAAATAAAACACTTTTAACTTTGTTTTACAACAATAGTTATTTATTAACTGTGACTATAGTTTCGATCATAAACTGATCATTATCAAGTTTTATGTTTGATAATGATCAGTTTATGATCAAAACTATAGTCACAGTTAATAAATAACTATTTTGGTAAAACAAAGTTAAAAGTGTTTTATTTAATTATATTCATTTTGATGTATTTGTTTTGTGAATATATTAGCTTTTGTAAACTACCGTTCAGATGTATTAAACCTGTATTAAATAAAATTCATTTAACTTATAGTTATTATTTCTTTTCCATTTAGGTCGATATATTCTTAGATACTGAAGAATTCAATTATACCAATAGAAAATATATACTAAAGTCAATATACGTGTAATTCAGCTTATTTATTGATTTATTTTATTGTTTATTTAGATATTTGATCTTTTATTTTTAAAAATACATACCAAAACAAATTAATTACAGAAAACATACCCAAAATTTTCAACGATATTAACACGGCTGGAGTTCACAATTACAAATCATATTTGTATCTTCTTTATTAATTAATTAATCAAGCATTAATGTTTATACAATTTATTTAAAATAAAAGCTATCTTATAATTTATTATAATATTAAAAAAAAGTTAATTCAAAATTAAATTAAAACTGAATAATAAAAGCGATATAAAACAATATATTTACTTTTGGAAGAACGTTTTATATTGTGCGTAAACCGAACTACCTATTTGTAAGCCATTAAGTTTATAGTCAGCAGTAGAAAAGTAATCATCAAGTAAATACCTTCAGCGCTAAACAACCATAACCCTGTGCATAAATAACTACTGTTTTATATATTTAGAAGCCGTGTTTGTTTTTATTGTGCCCTGCCGCAAAACACAGTGCCTTGTATTTATGCATACGTGCAACTAGATGGGGGCGTTAGTTAGATAGCAACTTGGTGCACCCCCATTTGTTTACTTACAATTAGTTCGCCAAACAGGCAAATATTTGCTGCAGCGCATTACTCACTTTCAGTCCCTCATTTGTAATGCCGGTAGAATATTTTCAGCGCGCATTCAGGACTCAAGCTGCAGATCACCGACAGGACGTTCGCGAAGGGCAAACTGAAAATCCGATGCATCGCCAGCCTTTACCACATCTACCACCGCAGTTCGGAGAGGAGTGTCTTCATAGAGGACCAGCAGAAACGAAAACTCGCGGTTCACCCTACAACAACAACGCTAATTTCCCAGCCGACCATTAATTGGGAGTACGTTGTTCCGGTGGAGAGGCCACCGCAGAGCACGTGTAAGTTCTCATACCTTTACACATCCTGTATAATTAACTAATTAATTTAACGTGATAACGTTGTACCGGTCGTCCTTTCAACATACTTCATGTGCAAGTTTTAATTATGAATTTTTTAATTGTCAGTTATAAAGGTAGAAATATCTAATTAACCACATTTTTATTATACATGTAAAATATATATCCAAATATTAATATAAACTATTTAAAACCGAGTTGTAGTAATTAATTAATTAATTTATTACATACGTTTTTAACTAAAACCCCTTTCATGACAATGAGCCATAATGTAAAATAACGAGCGTGAATTATCCTCGGCTAAGGGTTGAACGAATATATCTCTAGCTAGACATTTACCATAACGTTTGTTATTTATATCCTTTGCAGATTTTCTTCAACAATAAATTGTAGAAATAAATTCAATTAACTAAATTGAAACATTTTTAATATACTCTATAACTGTTACGATTAATGTAAACATCCAATTATTATTTCCCTGACAAAGGCTTAGATCTATTTTGGATCTCATTGTGGTAGCATAATTGATGGCAGGAAAGCGGAACTTTAATATACATTTTAATTAAACTATGCAGTTTTATATATGCAAGGTAAAATGAACTATCACTCTTCTACATGCCATTAGTAAAATATATCAATCTCTTCTAAAAACAGAATCATTTGTCTATTGTCTAATTTCACATTTAAATACCTTTTCTTGAATTAGTTTCCCATGTAGCTCGTGGTAACGGTTTGTTTTACTGTCTCAACATTTAACAACTCTTCTATTCATCATTATAACTTAAAATTATCATTTACACTACGTAATGACAAAGCCTCTGCAACTCCATTCCTAGATTCTGATAAAGTTTTTGATTTTGTTTCATCTATTATATCATTTTTCCTCTTAAATATCCTTTCGCATATTATATATATATATATATATATATATATATATATATATCCTCAAACAACTACTCCCAATCGCATCTACAAGATCAAGTCAAAGAAATCACAAACAAAAAGTATTAAAACATTAAAATTATCAAAAAACTATTCAAAATAACTATATTATTATTGACATTTTTATAGGTGTACACCTGATATTTACAAAAATAGTGTTGAATTGAAAGCTATTGGTCATAATATAGATCATCATAGCAAGATTTCTATTATTATCTCGGTACTTGCATTTTACTAATAATGATGATGTAGATAGAACGGATCGACTTCACAAAATACGAACTGTAATAGAATATCTGAATACTAAATTTTCCGAAAATGTAACATTAGACGAACCACTGATGAAATTCAAGGGCTGTCTTTCTTATGTACAGTGTATAATCCAATCAAAATGGCACGATTTGGTTAAAAAAAATTATAAGCTGTGTGAACAACTCAGGATTTTGTAGTAAATTTAAAATTTATATTGGAAATGAAAATGTTGTTGACAAAGTTTATATTGAATAAAAGTGTACACTCTATATGGATAACTGGTACTCTTCGCCATCTTCGAGCACATACTTTTCACTAAGGTGGTCTACAAAAAGCTATTAATAGTTCTCATTATCCACTCGATAATACAATCTGGAAATTGATACAAGGATGCTGTCCTTGACTTGTTTATTTAAAGGACTTTCCTACCTTTTAGAAATATTATATTTAAACGTTCTTCAAGTAATAAGAGAACACCTAAAAGATTGATCCACGTCTCATTTCCTAAAATGTACATAATAATAATTAGTATTTATTAACCTGTAATTGGAACTTTTCAAATAGTTTTTCTAAGGTTACTCACATACCTAAATATGCACCAGAAAATTCATTCTTCTATTGCTCAGTATATTCCTACTATGTATAAGAATCTACTTTGGCAATTCTTAGTACCAAAATTTTCAAACATGTCTTTCGGCACTCCATTGTCTTTTTCAAGAAATTTCCATTGAGTTCAGTATGATTTTGCATTCATGTAAATCGCTTAGGCTCGGTATTTCGTACCAAAGATAAACTCCTAAAGTCTTTCCAAATCAAGTCAATTTATTCCTATTAAAAATTGAAACTAATGCCCAACTGAACGATACTATATCATCGTGTTATATATTCTACAGTAACAGTCCTCTTACTGTATAATTAATTAGTTATCTGTATTTATTTTATGTTGAATGATCAACTCCTATTTTTTTAAGAATTTTGCTATTTCTTAAAACAGGAAAATAATATTCAGTAATTATTTTCTAAAATGTACAGATAATGTTAGTGTGTATAGTTTTATTATAATGAACAAGAGGTTTGTCTTTCTCTTATATTCCATTATCATAATGAACAATGGGTTTAAAGATTAGAGTCATCTTTGGAATTTATGTTTCGTTCCAATTGTTATTATTAGTCAATTTACTTATCTCCAGTCCAGAGTCTTTGAAGTATAAATTATTCACATTCATTTCTAGAATAAGTTCTCGGTTCGGATTAACCATTATAAATTGAAGTCTTCTATGATTATATTCTGATTAGTGATAATTAGTAATATCCATATCGTTGGTCAAATATTTTAATGTCTTTTTCGTCAGATTATATTAAAAGATTCCTAGAAACACCAATTACTAGCAGTTATTAACTAGAATATATTTATTGATAAAAATGGCGACTACGTGCGCGGTTAGTCCCGAAATAAGTGAAAATAAAAGTGAAAATGAAATTAATATTGATAAAACAAAACAAAATTGGTGTCACAAATGCAAGCGTTACGTGGTATCACAGTGGGATTTATGTAAAACCTGCTACAAGTCCTACCACAGATCCTGTTTGCAAGAACATGAAACCCGATGCAAGAATCAAAAAACAGCAAGTATTACAACTATAACCGAAGATATCTCGACCGACGAGGTATTCACAGATCAATTGCCCTTAATTGATAACCAAGAAGATATATTCAAACAAACAATAATGGATAACAATGAATTAACAGTAAGTTACCTGCAACAAATCATAATGGTTAAAGATGAAATTATTGCAGAACTCCGGGATAAAGTATCAATCATGAAGAAGCACATAATCCTTCTAGAGGCTACTAATAATAAAAATAATTACAATATACAAAACACTAATGATGCGAAAAATGTAAACAATAACATAACCAAAAACCCAAATAAACATGCACGTGTAAAACAGCGCGAGCGAATTATTAATCAAGGGCAGCCAACCGAGAAGATATTAATTAGAAACGAGAAAAATGAACAAATACCTGCTAATAATCCGAATATTACAAATAATAGTCGTAATATTAAACAAACAAATATACAACATGGTGAAGCGGAAATAATTAATCGAAATACCAATGATATCGCCGATTTAACACTCGGAGAAAATGCAGTACAGAAAATTGTCGTAGGCAACCAAAAAATCACCGAGGGAAACGAAAAATGGATAGAAGTAAAACGAAAACAAAATAGGAACAAAACAATAATGGGAAGTGGATCAAACTCAACTCAACTGCAAGCAACAACACGTCTAAAATGGTACTTCGTGGGACGAGCTACAAGAGATTCCACGGCGGATGTGGTAAGGGAACACATCAGGACCAATATCACCAGGGATGAATGTGTTAAAATCGAAGAAATCAAAGTACAAATGGATTCGCAAAGGGCCTTTAAAGTAGGAATTCCAGCAGAATATGCACCGAAAATGGAAGAACCAAATAACTGGCCAAGAAATATAAAAGTACAACATTATTCTTTTTTAGCAGAGAGGAAGTGGAAACACAAAGAAACACAGTAAAAGTATTTTTTAAGTATTTAAAATTTTTACACATAAACATACAATCGCTTAAAAATAAAGTGGGAGAGTTTGAGGCATTTCTAGCTAATTTAGATAATCTTTCTGCAATTTGCATCAGTGAGCATTGGTTGGAAGACATGGAAATGTCTCGTATTTCCATACAGGGATTCATACATGCTATATCATTTTGCAGACCTCGTTTCAAACATGGCGGTGTCGCAATATTTGTAAAAAATGCCTTAAACTACTCAACAATTAATTTGCCCTCAGCAGAGAATCACTGTGAAATTGTTGGTGTAGATTTAATTGATCATAATACTGTTTTAATTTGTTTGTATCGCCCACCATCGGGCAACTTTGACGTTTTTCTAAATGTGTTGAATAAGCTTCTAACAAAATATAAAAAATACAAAAAAGAAGTGTATATTGCAGGAGATTTTAACATTAAATTTGGCAGTGGCGACCAGTTCGATAAACTGTTTACTGATACCATTCAATCATATGGATTTAAAATAAATATTACTGATCCCACTCGTAATCAAAATGTTCTCGATAATATAATTTCAAATCACCGTGATGACAGAACCAAGTTTTACGTTATAGACCCTTACTTATCGGACCATAACTGCCAGATTTGTGAAAAAGAAATCTTAAGCAATAGAGCTGATAATTCCACCTTAATAATTAGACCAATAACTGAATATGGCTTAAATATGTTGTACAATATGGCGCAAAATGTTGATTGGAGTTTTAGTAGCGATAAAAACTGCGATGCAAACTTGTTATTTGATAGGTTTCAAAATATTTTGTGTAACATCTGTGATTTAAGTTTCCCAAAAAAAAAACGGTGCGCAATAACGACAACAATTATAGGAATCCATGGTTTAATGATAATATCAAACATATTCGCGAACAAATAAAACTATTACATGAATTTAATAGGCGCTATCCAAATGAAAATTTACATCATCAAATTAGGGCTAAAAGAAAATTGTTAAAAAACGAAATTAGAACAGCAAAAAGAAACTACAATGATTCGCTAATACAGAAAGCCTCCAATAAAATAAAAGTTACTTGGAATATAATTAATAATAGTATAGGGAAAATAACTAAAAATCCGGAAAGCAATTTTGACGCAGATCAGTTTAACAAATATTTCGTTACAGTTTCTTTGGAGGTAACTAATAGTATCTCAAATCCAATAGATGTTCCCTTAATTCTCCCCAATGTACAAATAAAAGCAGTCAAATTTGAACACGTTTCATTTAATGAGATTCGCGATACTATAAACACCTTGAAAAGTTCCAATTCAAAAGACATCTATGGAATAAATATAGCTATGATTCGGTCAATAAAAAATATTATAATAAAACCTCTAACACTTATATTTAACTCATGTATAAAACAAAAAAGATATCCTGCGGCACTAAAACTATCAAAGGTCGTACCTATTTTTAAAAAAGGAGATACTAATAAATTAGGTAATTACCGTCCCATATCAATTATACCAATATGTTCAAAAATTTTTGAATTTACTATTAAAATCCGATTAATTGAACATATGGATAACAATAATCTTTTCAACCACAACCAATACGGCTTTAGAAAGGGTTTATCTACAGTTGATGCTATATATACCTTATGCACAAAATTGATGAATTGTTTTGAAGATGGAGCTTATGCACAAGTAATTTTTTGCGATTTATCTAAAGCATTTGATTGCGTGAATCATTCTATCTTGATAAAAAAAAACTTCAAATGTATGGGTTTGATGAGACAATAATTTCAATAATAAATTCCTATCTTACAAATCGAGAACAGCAAGTATTTTACAAAAACAATTACTCAGATAAAAAACTTATTTCTATGGGCATTCCTCAGGGATCGATCCTAGGTCCAGTACTATTTATAATATATATCAATGATATTTTCGATTATATCCCTCTAGTACAGAGATGCACAGACTTATTAAGACTAGGGGCCACTCGGGCAAATCATGAACTGATGGCGGGCCGCCAGAAGTGTAGGTAATTAAAGACAATAAATAATTGATAATAATGTATTAAAATTAAAAAGGAATTTATTAATTTGAAGCGTGGCACTGCATAGTGCTTACAATCTTTTTTATATTTGGCTCAAATTTACTTGTAGCAACACGTAAAACTGCTTCCAAACTTTCATTTGCAAGGCGGTTTCTATTTTTGGTTTTATTATTATTAAGTATTGAAAAAGTTTGTTCACATATATAGGTAGAACCAAATAAGCTGGCACATTTCAGAGCGTTTATGCGCAACTCTTTGTACATATTTTTATCAATGCAGCGGTAAAAGTTCAGCAAGTCTCCTTCGTTGAATTTGTTCCGTAAATCTTCGTCGTTTTGAATGTCGATAATTTCTAACTGCATTGACTCTGGCGCATTTTCAACTGAAATCGTGAAAGGATTGCTGAATATGTCCAACAGAGGTTTCACTTTTTTAAACTCCGAAAATCTGTCTTGAAAAGATTGAATCAAAATATCTAGCTTTTCTACATAACTGAAATTAATCGCAGTTTTGTTGAATTTTTCAGCCATTTTCTTATAATTCGGAAAATGATTGTAATTTCCAGAATTCAATTGCGATCTGAAAAGTGTCAGCTTGCATTGAAAGGATGATACATGAGCGTAGAGCTGGGATATCAGTTGATTTTTGCCTTGAAGCCGTGTGTTCAAGACATTCAAATGATTTGTAATGTCAACTAAAAAAGCCAAATCACACAACCAATCAGGATTTTTAAGTTCCGGGACATCCCTTTGCTTTTCCGCCAGAAATATTCCAATTTCTTCTATTAAATTTAGAAATCGTTCCAGTGTCAATCCACGACTTAGCCACCTTACTTCTGTATAATACAGTAAATCTCCATATTCGCTTTCGATGTCATCAAGGAATTGTTTGAATTGCCTGTGATTGAGTCCTCGTGATTTTATGAAATTTACAGTCGAAACTACCACTTTCATGACATTTTGAAATTCAATTTGTTTAGCACAGAGGGCTTCTTGGTGTATAATGCAGTGAAACTGCATGAGATCTTCAGCCTTTATGTTTTTTTCTTGCAGATGCTTTTTCAGCAAAGTAACTAGCCCGGAATTGACACCAATCATCGAAGGAGCACCGTCAGTCGCAACTCCCGATAATTTTGATAAGTCCAAATCAGTTTTTGAACGCTCATCCAAAAGTACATTGAGTATATCAACTCCTTTGGTTTGACCTTTCAATGAACACATTACTAATAACTCTTCTACGACTTCAAAATCTTGAGTAACACCTCGTATGAATATTAGAAGTTGAGCTGTGGAACTAATATCAGTGGATTCGTCGAGTGCTAATGAAAAAAATTCAATGATCTTAGTTTTTTCAGTTAATTGTTCCGCAATATTACCTGACAAAGACATAATTCGTCTTTGGATGGTCATACGATTCAGTTGAATTTTCTCAAACTTTTTTGCTGCTTCTGGACACATTTTCTTAGCGGCAATTTCTATGCATTCTTTTACAAAATCCCCATCATTGAAGGGGCGACTTCGCTTTGCTATCATTCGAGAAATTTCATAACTAACTTCTGTAGCTGTTTCTGAATCTTCAATGGGTTTTCTAAACATAGCTTGCTGACCCGTAAGCTCCCGTTTTAAAGACAACATTTTTTGCTTTCTTAATTCGCCTGTAAACTTGGTAAAAGAAGGATGCTGCGTTTCATAGTGCCTTTTTACATTATATTCCTTTGCAATTGCAACAGAATTCTTGCAAATTAAACAAACGACTTTGTTATGCGACCATACAAAAAAGTATTTCTCAGTCAAAATTTCTTGAAATTGCCGATTTTCATCTTTAACCTTACGTTTTTTACTAGGTCCTGGCTTGTCCATGTTGCGTTCTAATCCTGGCTAGGATTAACACAGCACCTAAAAACAATTACAGTACCTACTTAAATTACCCATCCTTTTTAAATTATCAAAAATAATTGATTAAATAGGTAGGGAAACACTTATTAATAATAGAGTTTTACTTACGATTTCACAACACAATTATACACGGCACTTAACGGTTAACACTGCAACAGGAAATCTACGTTGAATGTGGATCAAAATATATGACACCGGCTAGTGGAGTACAACTATTGCCTTCCAAAACCTCTATTAAACTCACAGAACACTTACAGTCGAAAACTGTCTGGAGAAATCTCGAAACCGACTCTGGAAGCTCCGAGTCGTGTACTATCTACGCGAGCGATCGTCATCGCGCCGCCGGCCGCCGCGCTTCTTCAAGCAAACGAATTTAACCGAGATCAGCACGAACATTACCGACCGCTGTTACCGACGACGCACGTACGGCGCACCGTAATAGCGCGCGCGCGAGATTCAAATTACTTTTCGAACATATTTTTTTTTGGTTTTATTCTGGAATAGAATTCAATATTTTTAGAATGTACGAGAGTATTATTTTTGCTGTCGGCGGGCCACCGGTATTCGACCGGCGGGCCGCATGCGGCCCGCGGGCCGCGGTCTGTGCATCCATGCTCTAGTAAATGCGATCTTGTATGCGGATGATTCTACATTGATATGTACTGAAAATACATGGAATCAATTAATTGAGTCAACTAGTGACGCATATAATAGAGCTGAGAAGTGGTATGCTTCTAACAATCTTTCTTTAAACCGAGAAAAAACAGTCATAATGTCGTTCTCAACTAAAAATATACCAGCACAAAATCCAGAAAAGGTAAAATTCTTGGGAGTGATCATTGATCCAAAATTAAATTTTAATGCACATTGTGACTATATAGCAACAAAATTAAACAGTTTTCTTTTTGCGTTGAGAAATATACACGGTATAGTCAATTGTGATGCGATGAAAATGTTATACTTTGCGCACTTCCATTCTCGTATTGCTTATGCCATATGTGTCTGGGGTAACACCAGTCAATCGCAAAGAATATTTCGAATACAAAGGAAAGCAATCAGAATTATAGCTAATTTACCGTACAGAAATGACTGCAGGAATGCGTTTAAAGAACTAGGGATACTAACAGTTCCTTCAGTATACATATTAGAGACATTAATATTTATTAAACGTAATATTCACCAATTTGAAACTGATTTGACGCATGATCATGATACTAGACAAAAAAGTAATCTTAAAATGCCTCAACTAAGACTATCACAATCTCAAAAATATATAAATTTTATTGGTATAAAATTATACAATAAATTACCTGATGTAATAAGAAGATTACCCGATAACAAATACAAATCTGCATTAAAAAGGTGCTTCTTGGAAAAAACATTCTATTCAATTTCGGAGTATTTAAATGATACAATAAATGAATCTGCCTTCTCAGTGCGTTATTTGTAAGTTCGGGTTCAGTTGTATATTGTATATCTTATATGTTGCGATATTTTGTTCAAACGTCTAATGTATTAATCTATATTTTTTATCTAATAAGATTACCATGTAACATTTATTTATTTTTATTGTGTTATCGCCGGTAGTAAAACATTATATTAAAGTATTATTTTAGAAATTTAATTACTAAGTTTTAAGATAATGGATATTTATATTGATTTATATTTGACTTGTGAAAAACTCTTATGTAGTGATTATCACCAATAAATTCTATTCTATTCTATTCTATTCTATTCTATTCTAGAAATTTCATTAATAACAAAGACAGTATCGGCGTGATGAATTCAGATGGTCAACGAATATATCCAATTTTCTATATCCTTCGTATTTGCCAAAGGCTTCTTTATATCTTGTAACATGTCTTTAGTTTATCTACTGTATCTTGAGTAAATTGCTCTTTTTTATCAAAACTTTAGCTTTTTGGTCTTTTGACGCCTTCGATCTCAAGCGCAATAGATATATTTATTTAAAATTGTGTACATAATTTTGTGTTTTCACTTTTTTAAAGAGGTACAAACCGCTTGAGATTGTTTTACTTTAATTTTTGGAGATATTAATATATTTTGTTAAAAGTAGTTTTAAAGTTATAAAAGATAAAACGTTACAAGGTATGTTTTAACCATTAATGCATCATTCTTCGCCTGAAGAAGCCACAGTGTGGCGAAACAATTGATGCGAAAAATAAAAGCATACTCTTTGAAAGTTTGTGTTTTAGTTACAACACCTAACAGTGAATTCAAAATGGACTTTCAACAATTAAAAGCCAATACAATCAAATTACATTAATGCATCTATTAATTTTAGCTTAGCTAAGCAATTAATGTGAATTTAACCTTAGAATATTTTCTGTAAAACATTTGTAATATTACCGCATACTTTTAAAGTCAATGCTGTAGCCTTCTCTTCAACGACCTGTCTATTTGCTAATGCAGCCTAAAATTGATTGCGAAAATTGACCCATGAAGTTTATCATAGGTAAGAGAAGCACATATTTTATTATCTTGAATTTATGCGGCTGTTTGTTAATATTCTAGTATAATGTTTTGCTTTATTCCTTAGGAATTTTCCAAGAGCTTTTTTCTTAATAATTAACTTCTTTAATTTTATCATAATATTTGGTTTCAAATTTAATTTCTAGAAATTTTCCAACAGCTATACTTTAAAACTTGATTAAAACACTAAAACTTTCTTCACAATTAATTTTTATTTCGCTAGATGTACATTTCGGGTACTATGCACCCATTATCAATAGCTTATAACTAATTTATTCTAAAGTAGTGGCGGCGTATTTATACCTAAAGGGGTTATTGGGAAAAAACGTGGATTAAGGAATTACTGCGAAAGGTTTACAATTTCTGTTAGTCTGGACGTATTGTAGGTATTAAATCGAATAAGGGATTATTTAATAGGGCTAAATCGAAATTTAGAAGATTATACATCTGTTTTTTTCATTTCAATAGCCTCCAACATATTTAATTTATATCCTGTGGAATGTTTTAGAATTTTTGTATTGTAAATTGAAAATTTATGGCCTGTTGTGATGGTGTGGTTGGCTACTGCTGATTTTTCAGGGTTTTTATTTTTAATATGGTAAATATGTTCTTTAAATCTGATTCCTAGGTTTCGTTGGGTTTGTCCTATATAAACTTTTTGGCAAGTGTTGCAGCTAATTGAATATATTCCTGATTTTTCTTTATCTTCAGTTTTATTGAATGTATTCCCTAATAGTGATTTTAATTTTGTATTTGTGTAGATAGCTGGGCGGAGGTTAAATTTCTTATATAATGTATTTAATTTATTTTCAAACAAGGGTGTATAGATAAGTTTAATGTATTTATTTTGTTTGGTTTCTGAAGTTGGTTTGTAAGGAGGTTATGTACTTAATTTTAAATTTATTTTCGTGTTAATTGATTAATTTCTTTATGATGTTTTTGTTGTAATTTAAAGTTTCTGCGATTTGTAAAATTAAATTTAGTTCTTTCTTTCTGTTTATATCTGACAATGGAAGATTAATTGCTCTATAAATCATGGTTTTGAATGCTGCTAATTTATGTTTCCATGGGCTATGGGAATTTGCGCGAATGTAATTAAATGTATGTGTATTTTTTCTGTAAATATCAAATTCTAAACTATTGTTGACTCTATGAATAATTAAATCTAGGAAGGGGAGTTTGTTATCTTTTTCTAATTCTATAGTGAAATTAATTGACTCGGATTGATTATTCAAGTTTGATAATAGATTGTCTAGGTTATCATTCTTTTTTATAATGGCAAAAACGTCATCTACATAACGGTACCACACCCAGGGAAATTATTTTTAGAGTTTTTGGTATTGTTTTCTAAATTGTTTAGGAAAATATTGGCTAGGAAAGGGGATAAAGGGTTACCCATAGCTGTACCAAACGTCTGTTTGTAATATTTATTATTAAATTCAAAAACATTTGAGTCCATGATGAGTTAATTCGATATATTGTTTGATGTCTTCGTCTGGAATTGAATTTTGTAATAAAATGTTATGAAGTATTTTAATAGTTTCTTCAACTGGTATACTAGGAAACAGAGATTCTATATCAAATGACACTAGTATTTCGTCTGGTTTAATTTTAATATTTTTTAATAGTTGTGTGAGGTGGACTGAGTTTTTTACTGATAAGTCATTGTTAAGTTTTAAAGAATTGAATTTTTCAACGAGCCATTTAGCGACTTTATATGTAGGGGAGTTTATATTTGAAACTATAGGTCTTGGCAATTTTGGATTTTTCATTTTTAGTTTCCAGCTGGTGTTTTTATCAATTAAAGATATTCAGGGGGTTTTTACTACTTCTACATAAGGGCCGGTTTCTAATAATAAATTTAAAATAATCTGACTTATTAACAATAACTATTGCATTACCTTTATCGGATTTTATGTAAAAAACGTCTTTTTGTTTTAGTGACTTAAGCGTGGTATATTCTTTGTTCTTATTGACCAATGGAAATGAAGTCGCATTTTTTGCCGTTTTTCTGAAAATGGTGGCGTCTTCTTGGTTTAGGTGTGAGGCGGCGATTTCAACGTCGTTGATGATTTCTTCTATTGGGACTGTCTTCGGTTTTATGGCACTTTTTAAACCTGTTTTTAAGAGGTTTATCTCTGATTCAGAAAAAACTTCGTTTGATTTATTATATACTTATGTTTGCAAAATTGAAGGCTTGTTATTTTAGTTCTTGATCGCGGAATTTTGTTGATTGATAAGGTATTTGAGCTTCTTTTTTATTGTCCAGGATTACCTTTTAATTTTGATTGAAATTGGTTCCAATTGTCCGGAGCACATGTATTACTTAGTTTTAAATGAAGTTCATATGCACTTAACTCTAGGTTAGCACGTTTTTTATATAATGAGCTGATTTTAAATTTAATGCACTTAATTCGTAAGATGTTTACTAATTTTGGATGTATCGTAGTAATCGTCTCTTTGTTTTATTTAGTATGAAGTTGGGAATGATATTGTTCTTAGCTATACTTTCACTACTTAAGATTTTCCACCATAATATTTTTAATCTTACTGAAACTTTGCAGCAATTTTCCAAGATCTTTTATCTTTTAATATTTCGAGTTATTTTTTCAAGAACTTTTCTACATTTTTCAAAAAAAAAAAGAATTATTACGATTTCTTACTTTTTTGAAATGTTTGTTAACGTTTGCAAGGAATATTCCGGTATTGCTTTTTTAAATTTTTTTAAACTCCATTTTTTTAGAATTTTTTCCGTCAAAGGTTCTTCAATTGTTCACCAAAATCTTTCATTTTTCAGAAATTTTTCTCAACTTCTAGCATATTTGCTATTAGGATCTTAGACTTCTTTTTTATTTTCCTTTCAAGATCCTTGAAAAACCCTACATTAAAATACACTACTATTCAGAAATGATTGGCTTGGCTAATTTATCATTGTTCATTTCACCTTAGGATATTTTCTGTAGAACATTTTGTTATCAAGGCTCTTTCGGGCTTTGGCCGAAAGTTAGAAATACCTCCCGAAAAGCGAATTAAAAAAGTAATAAATCGGCTTGATTATGTTCCTACCCTAACAACTGCACCGATAGTTCAGGGTAGAGCACTACTCAAGGTAAAGATTAACAAAGGAGGTATATTAAATTTTAAACAAAGGACAAAATATTTACAACACGAAAGAAAACACAACAAAAAAGAACAAAATTAAACTAACACTTACGATTACAAGTAGAAAATGAAACCACGTTTAATTTACAAGTGACCACTGAGTCTCGACGAAAAAAACAAATATGGAAACTTACGTGACGCTAGATGGATCGACTGACTCTGTCAAGAGACGATTTCGAAAGAGACCTTAACCTTCGAGGCCAGGCGTATTTACCTTTCTTACCCCTCTAGCGACCTCCAATTTTTCGCCGATCCACAAAAATAATTATAACAATTACAGTTTTTGATATGTTTCAATATGGTTAATCAATATGGATGCGCGAAGATTCCTCACCTGGGCATCGGTGAATTATTGCCTTACCTTTAAAAACGTAACTGTATTACCTTTTTAAAGTAGCAAAAAGGTGAGCCTAAATGAGTTACAGGAAATGTAGAACAGATATATAGATAGAGCGCAAATATTAATAATTATATATCATGACAGCTCATGGTTAACTTTGTTCGACGTAGGGTTAACCACTTTGTGTTCGGTGTCGTTAGAATCGCCTTTCTCTCAGCCATCCAATTTCCTATGTGGTTTTCGCGTATGTGAGCTGACGGCGAAGGGGATGTTCCTAACTTTCGAATTCGGTGCTGTGACGTCATGTCCGGTCCTTTTGTTTTCGACACGTGGTTTCGCCTAGTCGATCGGTTCGGTCGCAGGTAGTTGCATCCCTTCCCAGATGTGACGAATTCGGAATTACTGGGAATTTGGACACCCCTGGTAACGGCTTGGAAGGCGGCAGAACTCGGTTTTACCTGCAGCAGGTGAGAGGGGCTTTTCGCCACGAAGTTAAGCTATCATGATATTCGGGGCGCTGTTCTCTATACAACTAACAGATTACGGTGTGGCGCAAACTTTACTCATTTGGAAAAAATGAAGCAACACAAGTTGCTGAAAGTTGACGCTGATAACAATTTGTCACATTTCCAGGTACTTTTAAAGTCTATGTTGTAGCTTTCTCTGTTACAACCCACTCAACTGATGTAGGAGCCTAAAATTTCAGGAGAAGTTTGTCGTAAACAAGAAAAGCACATATTTCATTTAACTTTATGCTTCTAACCCTTTTTTCACTAGCTGCTGCTAGTTTTACAGTCAATGAATGCTATAGCGTTATCTGCAACGACCCGTATATTTGTTGATACTGCAGCTTAAAATTACCCTAACACGTTGATCCATGAAGTTCATGGTAGGCAAGAAAAGCATTTATTTTATTATTGAGTTTATACTGTTGTTTGTTAAATATTCTCGAATATGTGTTCCATTTTCTCAAAATTATCAATGAACCATTCTTAAAATATTCTAAACTTAAGTATTTTTGATAATACTATTGATTCTTGGGGATTCTGATTTGTTGTGCATGTCGAATATAAATCACATTGTTAAGGTGTCTACATAGAGCAATCTGATCGGAATTCACTTTCAGATTAATTTAAGATCATCTGCGCTATTTTGCCTTAAACATTTTGAAAAATGAACTTTTGCCAAACATCTAATAGACGAGAGTCATTCTTTTGAAGGGCAATACATTACGATGAAAATGAGTGAAAATAGACCTCCTAGAATCATTGGAAATTCATAAAACCCATTCTAATCTAGTAATTCACCTAAGTTGACTTAATGTACACTCTAATATTCAACAATGTTTGATAAGATTTTTCTCTATATACACGTAATTTGAGGTTGAAATTACATTCAGTTTTGATAATGGTACATTAAGTTGTCAAAACTATAGTCAACGTTAAATAAAAATTGTTATAGAAAGTTAAAAAAGTTAATTTCAATAATATTTTCAATAATTTTATTTATTTTCTTGAAAACTTTTAGCAAGTATACTTCTAATTTTTGAGATTAAAATGGCTGCACATTTTCTGTAATCAAAATATTATAGAAACGTTTTTAAATTTAAAAGAAGCCACTGTGATTTCTTATTTCTTTGTAAAAGTTTGTTCATGTTTGCTAAAATTATTTAAATATTTATTCTTAAAGTTTCGAGAACTTAATATTATCGTTGTTCCGAAGTCTCTAAACCAAATTTATATGCCATAGAGAGGCATTAGAATTAATAAGGAATTTATCTTCAAAATTTTCGAATTCTCTTATATTATTGGGAATTGTTTTACCACTTTTATTATTTTTGCATCAGGATTCTAAACTTTTCGATTAATCTCTTAAAATTTTCTTTTCAAAATTGCTAGAAATTTGATTGTTCATTGATACTGTTTAAACGCCAATATAAAATAACGCTTTGATGCCCTTTTGTTATTGCTGCCTACGTTTAGATTATAATATACTACTTTCATATTCACATTTATTATGCGTTTTCATTTATATCAGAAGATTTTAGGCGTTTTAAATAAGTATTATTTACTTTTAATTATTGTAGATACTTATATTTGGTTGAAAGTAGTGTGGTGTTGCAAGTTGCTTGACAGATTTATCTAAGTTAAAAGGGGTTATTAGGTCAGAAAATTGTTGCAATAATATATATAATGGACAATAAATTTAGCTCGAGTTTTTTTGAATTCCCGGTTGCCTTCCTTAACAGACGTTCCTCGGGAGTGTCGAAGAAAATTAGGATTGAGTTGCTTACATGTGTATGAAATTCCACGTAAATTTAAGCCCAGGTCGATTTAATCGAAAAAACAAACGCTGGTATTCAATCACCGGTAACGATGGTTAACAAAAACTTTGATTGCCGATGAATTTTAGCATAAAATTGATCAACCACCAAAATGCTGACCTAGGTACCGATATCTTCTAAAAAATGCTTAATTGAATATAAATTTTTAACGCCTAAGTTAACAAAATTAATTGGCGATGAGTGTTAGCATAGATTTGATCCAACGCCAAAATACTAAAAATCCTTTACTAAAAATTTTGTCTAAGAGTTAGTTTTGCCTATGAATATTAAGGGATTGTAAATAGTTTCAACGTATATTTAGCAATAATCTTAAAATTATTAGCTTGACTGTGTAAACATTGTTCATTTCACCTTAGAATAGTACCTGTAAAACATTTCTTTATACTGTTACCAACATGTAAAGCTAATGATGAAAGCTACATCATCTGATACAACTCATCCATTTGCTGATGCATCGGCCTAAAATTGCCTTTATCGTGAGTTTATTGTGGGCAAAAGAAGCATACCTTTTTTCAGTCATTCTCTGAATATATGATGCTGTTTGTTAAATGTTCTCGTATATTTATTTCTCCATTCTTTCCAGGAATTATTCTGATAAATTCATGAAAACCTTACATACTGCATTTGATCTATTTATGCATTTACTGAAATTCGGTTGAATATATACATAACTGAATTTTACTTCGGTAAATAATAAGCAGTTTGAAATTTCTTTTAAAACATTTCAATATCAATTAATTAATTAGAAATACATAAATGGTATCAAGTATAAACAATTGTGGGAGCTTTATGATGTGTAATGAAAATTTAAATAAACATAAATAAGTTTATAATAAGGGATCGCGGTGGCCTAGTGGCCTGCTCACGGGTCACGGATTTGCGGGTTCGAATCTCATGGATGTGTGTGTGCGTCTTATATTTCATATATACATATATATGGTATTTACTAAAAATTGTCGTGACTGAATTGTATGTGTCCGAATTCAGAATCACGCTTTCAATCACCTTTCCCTAACCCGAAAATCCCGTCTAACATCCTTCCTTAAAAACTTCGATTTTCAAGGCGCGTTTAAAAAACGATATCACCATAGAACGTGCCTTGAAAGTCGAACATCAAAGTTGTGACATAGCTGCACTGATGAGCTGTGATCCAGCGGAACACGCGTCTGCGGATAGTCATAACCATTTTTGTAGGTTTTACATTGTAATAATGTAAAAACTACGGTGCAGAAAACTCAGAACAATTAGTTCTAATTATTATTTTCATAATACTACAATATTTAATTTATAATAATAAACTGTAGTTGTTGAGACTATAACTTGTTTTATTTACTTAATTTCAACAATGCATATAAATAAGAACACAAATATTGAAAAATTTAATTTATTTTTCATTTCAATTTTAATTTAAGACTTTGATGGAATTTATAAATAAAAGCTTACAATCCTAATAAAACCCATGTTTTTTTTTGTTACAGATTAAATTGAAATTCACACTAATAGATTAGATACATTAAACATTAAATGTAAACATGTATCTCTCGTTCAATTAACATAGATACTCGTTTAAGGTCGGTTGTGTAAATGTATTGAACGTTCACTTCGAATTAATTCACATTTCGGTAGTTTCACTCGTAGCCTAAAGTCTCAATATGTATCGTTATAATTATTTTTCAAAATAAACATTGTCTAGACTCGAATTGCACACCATTTCCTGTTTGAGGTATAAGTGTTGTCAATTTACTGTCTAGTTCAATATTAATTATATTTATGTATATTTATGGTAATATCGATAACCTGATTACTATTTTGCTTAATAATAAATTTAAAGATTAATGGTTGATCATGTTGTTAAGTCTTTATATAAATATGACAAGAATAGGACTCAAAAGACGCGTCAGAAAATGTATCTGGGTAAATTTAAATCAAACAGTCTATTTATTGCACAATTGACATACAAAAGCGAATCTATATTTACTGAAAATAATATAATGAACAATATTAATTAATTATGATGAGTGAAATTAAATTATTTTTTTTTAAGAATTTCATTTCGTTCATCATAATATAGAACAGTTCACATTACTCAACTTGAAATTTAGTGAATAATGAAGCCAAATATGAAATTCAATTTAATCCTACACAACAAGTCTCTCTTCCCTAGATTAACATAACAATTTTATTCGTGCAATTATTGTCTTGAAAGGATATCCGTAACATAGTAATAATATACAGTATATTGTATATAATAGAAAACATTCAAGAATTATTTAATATAGTAAAAAAAGACCTTTATTGGCATCCATAAACATAGCTATATATACAAATAACAACAATTTAAAACTAAATATTTAATCCCTATTAACTCGTTTATTACATCCTTCTTCTCCTCTCCCTCTCCCACCCAAATGTCATCACAATCTTTACGCCTTTATTTAATATAGTACTGATTGTCTTTATTAATATAACATATTGTATATAATATTAAATAAGAGGCAGAAAGACCTCTGGTCGATAGCCTTTTTGACAAATTAATACATTAACACCTCATTCATTTTTCATTATTCACTATTACAATGTAAATATGTACAAAATTTGTTAATAAATATGTAATATATATATATATATATATATATATATATATATATATATATATATATATATATATTAAATAAATTCTTATTTGTACAATTATAAACATCCTCAATTCACAGGATTGGTAATAAATTTAGCTGATATTGAATGGTTGTAAAATATTTTCAACTTTTGCCCAGAGAAGGCGTTAAGGTTTAATGATTGAGAATGAAAAGAGTACGTGTAAAGAAAGGTACAATTTATTTTGATAAAATATAATCCCAGTATGAATGTAAAAATGTTGATGGCAATTAATTATAATTATAAAGATGATTTATACTTTTTCACGCGCATTTTAGAAGCGTCACACATGACAAATTTGCGCGGAAGTTCATTTAGATCTCCCATCTAAATGACACGTTAAATAAATAACTACATCACGCAGAAATATATTGCTTGTAATATTTTTTCCAGATAAGGATCTACATGAAAAATGAATGGCTTTTCTGGAAAAAAATTATTATTTAGCCCATTACAAGTAAAATAAGGACTCATATAATAATAATAATTTAATAATAATGTATCATTAAGAAATAATAACACTTTGCTAGTATCACGAAATGTACACTTTTATTGTGACTATTCAGACATTATCAAACAAATACTATACAATATTGTCCGAATAGAACGAAACTAGTCACAATAAAAGTGTAACGTTCGTGATAATAGCAAAGTGTTATTATTTCTTAACCTACTTCGTAATTAAGATGTATCACAGAGTAACGGCTTCAACACTCAATCATAATGTATCATTATTATATAGATTGTATATTAATTTACACGTAAATAAAATAAATAGTATTTAATAGGTCATAAATAGACAAATAGAAAATATAACTACAAAATATTTTATGGATCCCTTATAGAACATAAGACAAAACTTCGTATTTATGAATCAATAAAAATAAAAGATAAAGAAATGTACGCATAAACAACATAAGAAGATTAGTAAGGCATTTTCAGAGCTAGATCTTTTTAAAATATAAATGATAGGAACATAATTAATATTCTCGAGAAGAATTTAGATTTTAAAAATCAATATGACTAGAAATTAGGTTACTACAGAAAAATTCTGAAATAAGAATAGTTTTCTCAAGAAAAAAAAACAGTCATTAGCAATTGGATTTATCAAAGTGTTTTGTTACCTTCAAAAATGTAAAAATGAACAATTCATTAAATATAATTGTAAACAAATCAAGTATTAAACCAGATTAATATTTTGAATTTAGAAAACTATAAATCATTATCATTCAAAAAGTCATTTGATATTTAAGATGTTTCTTCAACTTTTTAAATCTCTCTAGCTGAAGCAAGATAATTAATCAATTTATTTTAAAGGCTAAAGCTAAAATTTAATAGTTTTGTCAAGACAAATATCAATAAAAATTAATAACCTAAAGTTAATTTCTCAAGAAATCCAATCACTAAAAAATCCCCATCGAAAAACTTCAAAACCATTTTTTTTTAACCAAGCATAGATATTTTCTTTGTATAGAAAGATTAGATGAAAAAAGTTTAAAAACATTTATAATAATTCAAAGAAAAATGCTACAAATTTTCTTCAGAATTTGACGCCTTATCTTGTTTTAATGAGATTGTAAGCTGAAGTTATAACAACAATTTCTTCAAAATATTCAGAGAAGCTTCCGATGCAGTTATAGTAATTAACGTTATAAGTCCGGGAACACATACTTTACAGTATGAGTGAGACATTTAAAGACGAGGCGACAAAGGAGCCGAGTCTTGAAATTCGAAACGAGTACTGTAAAAAGTGTTCACGGATGAATGTCGTTATGTATTTTATTTCATTCTGTGTCAAATTGCGTTTTAAAGAAACATTGCAGTTAATTTAAAAATAATTTAACAGATGCTCCAAATCTAGTTACATTTTCGTAACATGATTAGCAACGGTTGTTTGGCAAATGTTTAATTTGTTTAAATAATTTGTTGTGTCAAAATGAATTCTTATGCAAATTGCCCAGAAATTGTAAATCCTCCAGTAATTGTAAGAAAATCTGAAGAAGCGTGTGCAAATTAATACCTATTAAGTCTGGTGAAAGGTATCAAAAACAATTCAGCCATTTTTGTGAATGGAAAGCAGAAAATAATGTGATGAAAATTACGGAAGAAGTTATGTTGGCCTATTTTTTAGATTTGGTAAGAATTTAAATGATTACATTTATTATTTTATCGCCAACCGTCAGTAAAACCATGCATTACCATAGTGATTTCCGGAAGTAAACAAACACTTTATTTAACTGTAAAATTTGCGGCAGGTAAAGTACTTTACCTGCCGCAAAACTGTACAATAAAGTATTTTACCTGCCGCAAATGTTTATCGACATAGCCATGACTATATGACATTGACAGAAATCGTGCGTCTCACTGACTCAGCTCCAACAGTGAAAATTTAATCGAGAATCATTTATTAAAAAATAGTGGAAGAAAACAAAAAGGAAGATTTTTACCAAGTGCACCGGATGAAATCTACTTGATGATGAAGGTAATTTATGCAAACTTTTCAAAACAAATTTGATATGTATGTTTGCGTTTTACATATGGAAATGTGACAAGTTTGATATGTTAATATTTTTAAATTATAAATGTTTACGGTTGGCGATAAAAGTTTGTATGCACCACGTCAGTAAAGTGTCTTTATTGAACTCGTCTGTTACTCGCCTCGTTCGCTTCGCTCACTCGTCTCATAATCTCAGACTCGTTCAATAAAGTATCACTTTACTGACTAGGTACATAAATAACTATTATTTGTGAACTAATGTTTTTAGTCTAAGAAAATAGGTGCGTCTTCTTTGGCCGAAATATTCCATGATAAAATCAATATTAATTGCGAATGAAAATCTTGACATATCTCGTTTTTCTAAAGTGGTAGCATGATTAATTTTGTGTATCCAATAGCAACACTTTACCGGACCGGCCGTTTTTTGTGTTTTCCCGGATTGAAACTGTTGACGTAAAGTATTGGAATTTGACACAGTATGAAATAAAAAATTAAAAACAGTGATAAATCGAACCTACCCTCTCGCACCTGCAAATACCTAGGAATTCTATTCGATCATAAACTATCCTTCAAACAACATGCCCTATACGTTAAATAAATAAATAAATAAATAAATAAATAAATAAATAAATAAATAAATAAATAAATAAATAAATAAATAAATAAATAAATATATTTATTACCCTACAGGAAAAATCCCAATTACATGGCAACATATATAAAGAAGAAAGTAAATTTACATACTAGCATAAATTAAACTCAAAACAATAAATGGTTACATACTAACTAAAAGTGAATGATTACATTGAGCAATTACATAACTGAGAGAGTCATTAAATATATCACAATTAGATGATACCTGATTACAGTTAGCGCAAACAATGTTTATCGGAGATTTAAGTCGATAATTGGTTTTATGAGGTAAAATCTTAAAAGTTGGCTTTTGTCTACTACTAAAGGGTGGAACATGCAACCTAATATTATGTAAAATCTCAGCTGAATCAATAAAACCGTGAAGTATTTTGTACCCAAAAACAATGCTCGATATGTAACGTCGGGATTCAAGAGATTGAAAGTTAAACTTTTTAAGTAACGTTGCATGATCGAACCCTCTATTAGGATAATAACCTTCCGACTTAAAATATAAATATTTTAAAAATTTACGTTGAATGCCCTCAATCATGTATTTCTGCTGTTGGGTTTGGGGAAACCAAATTAAGGAAGCATATTCAAACTTCGACCTCACATAAGCAGTATATAAAGTAATTTAGGTATTTATATTTTTAAAACTTTTAGTATTGCGATATATGAAACCTAGAGCTCTTAATGAACCCTTAATTTCTTCACCAATGTGACAGTTAAAAGTTAATTTCGTGTCAAAATGAACACCTAAATCTTTAAATGTTGAAACATTTTCAATTATAGTGGCATTGATTGAATAAATTAACCTCACAGGATTACTTTTTCTAGTAAATGACATGAACTTGCACTTATTAATATTTAATTCCAGTCCATTTACTTCACACCATGTAACGACCTTACCAAGCTCATCCTGCAAATACAAGCAATCATTATGATTGTTGATTGTCGCATATATTTTGAGATCATCCGCATATAAAAGATGTTGACAGGTCAATGTTGTGGAAAGGTCGTTAATAAATATGCTAAAAAGCAAGGGGCCTAAAATTGATTCTTGAGGAACACCAGACGTAGGGAAATAAGAACTAGATTAAAAATTATTGAAAGTGACATACGATTCACGTTTACTTAAGTAAGACGACATTAGAGAGGTAAATGAATTGCAAAAGCCAAACTTATCCAACTTAGAAATTAAAAGATTATGGTTAACTTTGTCGAAAGCTTTCGACATATCCGTGTATATGACATCAATTTGACTAGAGGAGTCAAGAACTTCAGCAATGTTATGAGTAAGAGCAAATAGATTAGTCACTGTCGAGCGATTAGGAATGAATCCATGCTGATTATCAGAGAGAAATGGTTTAATATGAATGTAAATCTGGTCATATCTCACACGTTCAAAAACTTTAGCAATATATGATAAAATTGCTATAGGTCGATAGTTATTAATGTTGAGAATATTGGCACTTGATTTAGGTATTGGGCAGACTGATGTTATTTTCAATTTATTAGGAAAGGTAGAAGTTTGAATAGATAAGTTGAAAATAATTGTAAGCGGATAACAAAGAATAGGAGCACAATCTTTTAAAATAAAAGCAGGTATATTGTCATCACCGGAAGAAAATTTATTAGGAAGTTTTTTAAGAATGTTATAAACAACTTTATCAGAAACAGGGAAAAGGAAAAACTGGGAATATAGCTGAAATTAGATAAATGAACATTTTTAGATGGGGAAACATGAACAGATTCAAAAAAATTACGATAACCATTAACAATCTTTTCAGGGTTGTCCAGTTTATTATCATTATCTATCAATGTCGAAGGAATTCTGGATGTACTAGATCTCTTAGAGTTTATGTACGTCCAAAACTAACCTGGGTTTAAAGTAACTTGATTTTCAATGGTGGACATGTATGAGTTATAAGCAGATTTAATTTTACGTTTAATTAATGCTCGGAGGTGTCGAAAATTAGCCCTCATGGAGATTGAGTTAGATTTGAGTTTAGTTCTAATGGTATTCTTTTCTTTAATTAAATGTATAATTATACCAAGTCGGGTACTTTCTTTTATTTTTATTAAATTTACAAGTTGGAATAAACATTGAAAGAGCAGAGTTCAAAATATTATAAAATTCAGAAAAAGCGAGATTAACATCAGATAAACTTAATAGTATATCCCAATCAATGCCACATAAATGTTCATATAATTCTGGATAATTTCCTTTTTTAAAGTTTAATTTAATAACATCACTATTAATTGAAGCCATAGTCGGTGAGCATTGCAAAGTAAATTTAAAAGCGGAATGATAAGAATCTTCCAAAACAAGAGGAAATGTGTCTCTATCAATTTGACAGCTAACAAATTAAAAGTGTCTGGTGGAATGTATACTAGAATAATAAATAATGAGCTAGGTTTTAGTTTCAATTTACATACTGTAATGTCTATTATTGGCACGTGTAATTTAATAAAATCCGTGGAAATTATATCAACTTTAAAAAAATTACAGACCGCTATCAACACTCCACCACCCTTCGATCTTCCAGTAGTTCCATTATCACGAAAATTAAAGCCAAAATCAAAACCAGGGCCCGGCATTTTCGAGCTCTAACTAAAAAACAAGGTATTATAACCAAAACTGCAACAAGCATTTATAAATCCCTTACCAAAATCAGACACCCAAATGATCCTCTTAATAACCCATCCAATGGTCTACTCTATAAATTCACCCAAATAATTCCCATTATCCAATGCACAAAATTTACTACTGAACCCTTTAACCTAACGCTCCTTGATAAATATTCCCCTTAATCCCAATATCCCCAGAAAATTCAAATACTCTTCATCAATCCATTAGATCGCATCATCCGGGCAGTTAAATTGAACTAGCTTCAATTTCTTTATATATACTTTTTTTTCATTTAAGACAGGGTAGAAAGACTTACGGTTACTTACAAATGAAATTATTCTTCAAAACTAAAATAACAAAGCTTTTTTGAATAGACAACAGAAATATTTATTTATTTTTACTTCTAGCTGAACCTAGAATAAAATTTTGTTAGAAATTCATAATCTCGCAAGTAAAAACAATGCTAATAAAAATATATAAGTCCTTTACGTTGTAGAAAATTCACTAATAATTAGAAAAAACACGAAAATATTTTTGCCTTATTAAGACTACACAAATTTATTTTTAATTACATCAACCTAAATTCACTTTTTGTTCCAAATTACCATAGTATAGTCACTCACAAATTATTTAACGTACATTCAATAATTTTTAGTTCATTTTACAGAAAGAAATACGTTCAAACTAGTGTTGCTATTTTGTAACACGCAAATTACTTTTGTATCATTCAATGTCTATCGAAGTATTAGCTAGAGAAGTAGTTGTTTCAAAAGTGATTTCTTTCTTATAGTCATAATAAGACTCATTTGTTGTAGATTTTACGAAAATATTTTCGTGTTTTTTCTAATTATTAAAACAATGTGTTTGTTTAATTTAAATTTCAAAACTAATGCTAAAAACTAAAAAAAATAGATTCAGTTTAAGATTAAAAAAAACAAAATTAATTTCTAAAGTTCAGCTTTAATAGCTAAAAATTAATTCTCTATTGAGAAACTTGAAAAAGCTAAAAATTGTATAGAGTTACGCCTCATTTTTTTAATTAATACCAAAAGTAGATATTAATTTCCTTATACATATATAAGATTAGTGATTAAATGAGAAAAGTATAATAAACATTTTCGATAACTAAAAGAACAATCCTAAAAATTTTCGACAGAGTTTATAGCAGTAGCCAGTTTTACTGGTTATATAAAGTTAGAACATTTCTTAAAGGATTAACTAAAAAAGTTTTAGATTATTTTTAAATGTAGGTTAAAACTAAAAATAATAAATAAATTTACAAATATAATTATGTTTTAGTACTAAAATTAGAAAGTTTATTTAAGAGAAAAAGTTAATTATTTTTAGGTTTATATCCTGGACTTTATAACCATAAGAGACACTTAAGACTGAAAATTATTTTTTGTCAGAAATTCGTAGATCATTTTCATTTTCATTTTTGAAAATCAAGGCATTTCAATAAAAATAACATTTACAAATCGATTTGCTGACGCCTTTTAGACTATGACACAATCCTTTTTGCCCAATAGCATCCTTCCACTCTGTATTATATCCAAGTGGCAGAAAAATCTGCACTCCGAACTCTTACCGAACTTAGACTCTCAAATAAACCTCTTCACATCCCATTAAATGAACTACAATATGAAACTACCCAAATAATTGCCATCGCCCAACGTATATTAGCCATAAGTACAAAATTTGCTACTAAACCTTTCAACTTAACCCTCCTATATAAATACTGTATTTTTCGGAATCCCAAAATTCCTTTAAAATTCAAACATCCCACAAATTCTCTTCACGAATTCATTAGATCGCATCATGCGGATAGTTCAATTTAACTAGCTTTAATCTTTTTTTGCATTAGGGACAAGGCAGAAAGACCTACGGTCGATAGCCCAGATAGTGGCGTACTAACACAAATCATACTAAATATATGTATTAGTATTTGTTGAATTTGGTTCTCGTTTATCACGTGGTGAAACATTTTTTAATAGTAAGGATTGTTTATAGAAAGGCACTTGGTGAAATTGTGAAACCAACCAAGTGCCTTTCTATAAACAATCCTTACTATATGTATTAGTTGCTGCAAGCAAAGAGGTTATATATAGACATGTTCATAAAATCATAGAAAATTTTTTTGAAATTATAAATTCTTTCTAACTGAAATAAATTGACAGAATTTATGAAATATGATAAAAACGAATGAACTTGAAATTAATTTCTCAATAAAAGTAAGTTTAATCACTGAAAATATATTATTTATTCAAAAGCTTGAAAACTTAAGCTAAAAATTAAAGTTACGCTTTAAAACGACTACTATTACTACTACTAAAAGTAAATATGGATTTTCTTATATAGGAAGATTAGAGATTAAATGAGAAAATTATAATAAACTTTTTACTAACAAAATTTCTTCAGAGTTTGAAGTGTTAATGAGGTTGCAAACTAAAGTTAAAAAAATAATTTCTTTAGAGAATTCAAGGATAAAGTTTTAGAATTTCTTTAAAACTGAACCAAAAAAGCTGTTTTACTAGGACGATTAAAATCAAAAATTAAGGACAAAAAAATATACACTAGAACAAAACGTTTCGAGGATAAACCTAAATATTTGTTTTTACGTAATTTGACAATGACAACAGATGCTATAAAAATATGTCTAATGAAAGACAAAATTATGCTTTATTCAAGCATTAAAAATGAAAATTGATAGTATATAATTATGCGTTTGAGTGAAAGATCCTTCGATAAAGAGAACTCTGCCTGTCATTTCGACTAAAATTTTTAACATATTTTCATATTTTGTATTATCTTGTTAAAAAGGAGTATGAAGATATTAATAAGTAAATAAATTAAAAAAATTACACCTTAAACGTTCATAGTTAAAATCTGTTCTATATTAAATTGATGACTTAAAGCATAAATATGCACATCTTTAAATAAGAGGATTAACGATACAAAAGAAGGTACAAATAATCATTTATAGTAACACATTGAACCCATTGAAGTGGTAGGTATTTTTTAGTGACGATGTAAAGTACAACATTAATTTCTACAAAGAAATCAAAGTTAAAGCTTCAGTATTTTTAGATGTAGCTCATAACTAGAGATTTAGTAATTTCCTTAATTCTTGAATGTTGTCGGCGTTAACTTGGTGGTACATTTTAATAAGATAATTAAAACACTTTAACTTTGTTTTACCACAAAAATTTTTGTGGTAAAACAAAGTTAAAGTGTTTTAATTATCTTAGTAATTTCCAATAAATAAAATTATTCTTTAAACCTACAATAAAAACCTTGTTTAATGCAATGCCAACAATTTTCAAAAAGAGAAAGGCTATAAAAAAACTGATGATAAGTACACAATTTAAAACTAATTGGTAAACTCTGCTGTTATTAAGTTTGTCCCGGATCCATAATTTATTATTGATGATGGACCTCAGTTGTTTGTTTTTATTTCTTGAATGTGTGTGATTATAAATTGTTTTAAATTTTGGCTGATTTTGTGGCTGATGTTTGGTATATTTAAGAGCACAATATTTTCTGTCCTATTTTACTCAATTCTCCGTTGTATATTGATTAATTCATTATTTCCTTTTGTTTTCTCTTTATAACCGTTGCTTTTTTGCAATTTCTATGAAGGCTCGGCATTCCTTGTCTACGTCGTCTTTTTGCAGGGATATGTTCACAACTCTATGAATGTATGAGTTGAGGGCTTAATTTTTAATTGCTGTAGATTTGTTGGAATCACTTGGAATGATTATGGTAAGCTTTCTGTAAAAGGTGAAAAAGTTTCGGATTTCCAGTAATTCATTGTTGTATTCGTAGTTGGCTGCCGCTAACTTTTGTTTTATAATTGCTATAATTTTTTTTTGTTTATCTCTGTACTGCTTTTGTGATTTGATAGATTCTGCGTTTTTTAGTTTAGTTGTGAGTTCTTTCTGGTGTTGGATCTTTTGGCAATGGTTCGTTGATGTTTGTTCAATAATACTGTTTCCTTTGTCAGCTTTGCGGAATATAAGTTGGTCTTTATCCCTTTCGATACTAAAGATTTTAATGTTTTTAGTTCTTGTTTATTTTGTAATCATTATGTTTGCTAGGTTATGTTATGTTATATTATGTTATGGAGTTGGTGGGTCGTATGGCCCCTGAGCCTTCCGAAATTACCTCGACCTAAAAGATCTTTTGTAATTATGTCTGACCTATTTGTTCCTCAATGTCTAGACTGTTTACGTAGTCTACGATAGTTTGATGGTTAATGTGTATCAGTCCATCAGGCTTTAAAAAGGCCGATGACGGCAAGTTCCCTCTTTGAAGAGACAGGGCAGAGCATTCTCACAGTAGGTGCTCTGCTATTTCTTGTGCCTTGTTGCATCTAGTGTCGGGCGCATCTTAGTAAAGTGGTATTTCAGAGGGCAGTTTATAGTAGAGAAGGCGATAAATATTTTCGCCTGCCGCAAGATGCCTGGTTCCTCAGGTGGACACTTTTGGTAGTATTTTCTTATTCCTCTATCATCCCTTTAATGCGGAATTTTGTTATTCCACTGTACGGTTTTGGAGTTTTGGAGCCCTCTTTAGCGAGGCTGTCGGCGATTTCATTGCCTTTGATCCCGGCGTAACTTGTTTGCCAAGTTAGCTAGATCCATAAGTGAGCTTGTTTTGGCTTGTTTGAGTGCTATATATGTGTCTATGGCCAGAGTTTCGAAGCCAATTCGGGTATTCTTAGTGTTGTAGTATTTATTAATTTTATTGTTTATAATATTCCGAATTTCCGTGGTAACATAATCAAATGTGATATTATTCCATAGTTCTAGTAGTTCGGCGTGTATTACTTTCAGGTATTATTCTTCGTGCAAACCATTATCTGTTTTTGAGGTCTGACCAGAACTTTGATCACTGTTTCGTTCGATTTGTTTGTTTGGACCAAAGCATTTTATATTTTACAAGAAATACTACCTACAAAAGAAAGGACTAGCAATGGGATTCCTGCTATCACACTTTGAAGAACAAAGTTTCAACGGCAGAACCACATTTACAAAACACATACAACTTTGACGCAGATAAGTGGACGATGTTTTCTGTATACGGACAGAAACCCACAGAAAATTAGACCAATTTCTCAACGAACTCAATGAGATAAATGGTCTTTGTCCCTTTACGATACTATAGATTTGATTGTTTTTAGTTCATGTTTATTTTGAACGTTTATCGAATGCTATATCTGTGTCTATGGTCAGAGTTTCGAAACTCAATTCATGTATTCTTAGTGCATGTTGAGTATTTTAATCCTTTGTCGAGTAGGATCATTTTTGTGAGTGTGAATTATGTATCTGTAAAGTTTTGCACTCTTGGAAAGAACATGACGTATCTGTTTTGTTATTGGGTGGTGGTATTTTGATATTTTTAGCTTTTAGGTTGTTAAATTTTTTTGCCTCGAAAGCAAGTCCATATAGCCAGCTCAGTGTGGTTAGGAGAGACAGTAAGACATTTCTTCCATTAACGAGAAGAAATGTGTCACTTCCTTTTTTCACAACGACTTTAAAATAACAACACAAAGCCGACCACGGAAAGTAATGAGTTACAAAGAAAAATTCCAGAAAGGGAGGATAGGAGTTTAATTTTAAGGTTCGAATTTTTAAAGAACCTAACAATGTAGTTAATCATTTTTAAGTTATTAATAGATAACAGTTTTTCAGTATTAAAAGGGGGCGTAATATTCAAAGTAGACTGTTTATTCATAAATGTAGTTCTTGGAAGGCTATACAAACTGCATGAGAACAAAATATGGTTCAAGTCACCTTGACTTGCTCTACATTTACACTCATCCGTTCGCAATTTTCCTAATTTAGCGAGGTGTGCAGGGAACCTGCTGACCTTCATATGAAAGATGTAACCATATTTAGCTAGAAGAGTAAGGTGTACCAAGTAGTATTGTCTTTGACTGCCTTCAGATTGCTTCTAGTATTCTCCTTTCCAAGCAACTCCCATACTACGTTTGTAGATGAAATTTAGGTCTGTATGTGATATTTTAATGTTTTCTTTCTCCTTAGCTAATTTTGCCAATTTACCAGCAGGCTCATATCAAGGTAGACCACAATGTGTTTTGATCCAGATAAATAATATTTTAATAAGGTTCAAAGAACAACATAATTTCCATGGAAACACAATTAAAGGTGATATTTACCTATCGTTTTAGCAGTTCGGTGTGTATTACTTTCAGGTATTGTCCTTTGTGCATACCATTTTCTGTTTGCGAGTTCTAACCAGAACTTCACTGCGTCTTCTTAAATATGAAAAAGTTTTGATCCAAACAAACAAATCAAACGAAGCCAAAAGAACAGTGACTCTGTTAATGGCTGAAGTATTCATAACACACTTTGAAGAACAAAGTTTTAACGGCAGAACCATATTTACAAAACATTTACAACTTTGGTGGAAATATGTGGACGAATTTTTTTCTATATGGAGAAGAATACACAGAAACTAGACCAAATTCTCAACGAAATGAATAAGATAATTCAGAAGATTAAATTTACCATGAAAAAATTTAATCACACCTTAAATTTTCTAGATTTAGCCATCAACACAATCACAGTATTAAATCTACAGAAAAGCCCACCTCCACCAATGAAATTATGCCAAGTTATTCCAACTAATCGACAACAATTAAATATACCCTTACATAAAGATGGCTTCGATACGGAATACCGAACCATCACAGAAATTGCAAAAAATAACGGCTATAAAGAGAAAACCTTCAAGAATATGCTAAAAAGAAAACCAGAGAAAATGGTTACCAATTTAATATGCAACGAAGAATCGACTGCAGAAGATGACAGAAAATATTGTGCTCTTAAATATATCAGAAACAACATCCACAATGCATACCATGTAGATCTCAATATTCGATCAAAAATACTCAAGAATTTATTGACAAAACCCAAAACCTCCAACTCGATAAGAAAATAATCATGGTATCATTTTACGTAAAAAGCCTATTTACTTATATACCAATAACGGAGTTAAAAACTATAATTAATGAATCACTCCAAACCAATATGCCCGAAGAAATGGAACTACAAAAACTAATAGATGTCTGCTTATCTCAAAAATATTTTAGATTTAATAACAAATTCTATGCCCAAGAAGATGGATTGCCGATGGGAGCCCCAACCTCACCACTTTTTGCTGAATTATACATGAAATCATTCGAAGAAAAATTGTTAAATAAGAAGAAGAATACAAACATCATATTCTGGTGCAGATATGTGGACGATGTTTTTTGCATATGGGGTGGCTCTAATCGGCAACTGGACACATTTCTTCAAGACCTCAATAATCAGAATAACCAAATTCAATTCACTATGGAAAAAGAAATAGACAACAAAATAAATTTTCTGGACTTAACAATAGAGAAGAAAGAGAATAAACTGCAGTACTCCATATATAGGAAAGCAACCACCACCGATACCATAATTCCAAACGACTCATTCCAATCCATACAAATAAAACAGTCAACATTTAATGCATATATACACCGACTCTTAACAGTACCCATGACAACTGAGCACTACAAAAAAGAAAGCAACACTATATACGAAATAGCCAAGAACAACGGTTACGAGGGGAAGATTATTACAAGATTAATTAAGAAGAAGAAAAGGAAACTAAAAACCAAATTACTATACAACGTTCCCACCGAAAACGATCAGCATACGTATGCAGTGATTCCCTTCCTTGGCAATGTCAGCTCTAAAATTAAAAAACAATTGACCCCCCATAACATTAAAACAATTATTGTAGACAGGAACAATTTATCAAGAAGAATAGTCAATAACAAAATAGAAACCAAAGATCTTCTAAAACAATCAGGAGTATATAAAATTCAATGTGTAAATTGCAGCGGTTTGTATATAGGTCAAACAGGACGTAACTTCGAAACCAGGTATAAGGAACACCAAAAAACAATTAGTCAACAGAGGCCATCAACAGGATTAGCAGAACATTTCATAAACACCGGACACCACATGGGGCAGATCATACCGATTAAGATTTGTAAAAAGGGAACCAAGCTAAATTACCTGGAAGGATTAGAGATCAAGCGGGCTATTGAAAGAGGAGATTTACTACTAAATAACCAACATGAACTAATTAATGTTAACACCATAATTGTGGGAATTTCACACGATAACAACTAGTATATATATTGTACAATTTGTCATTTTAAATTTAGTATTACCTTTGATAATGAACTGCAAAGTTCGAAACACGTGTCAGGAAACTGTAAATAAAAATATGGAACATAACAAGTGCTTTTCTTCACCAAACTTATAACATCCACAACATAAGTCAAAATTTAAAACAATTTAAAATAATAGAAATACGAGGTTTAGAGAACATAATAAATCAAATAAAAACCAGAATAACCAGACGGGTATATCAGAGAATATTGTATTACTATCCAACACACGATAGAAAAAATTACGCCTTTCTATAATTGCCCAAAAGGATTAAGGCTTAAGATCTTAGAAGCTCTGAAGGTAAAACAAGCGACAAAGGCCGATAAAACGTAATCAAAAACGAGCTGAAAATTACCACAGGCCTATCTCTTAATACCTGGAGCTTCACTGAAACTTTTTCGTATTTTTTTTTAAGTATTAGAAACTACTAAAATAGACATGTAATTCAAAATTTATTAATAGTGGACGACAGTATAAAACAAAAGAAAGAAAGAAAACGCTGCAATCTGATAAAATCATTGAACTTTTCTATTTTATAATACAGTTTTTAGTCATCTGTAAAGAGCAAATGAGGAAAATGATCTTAAAAAGGTGTCTCAGGTTTAATTCCTGTTTGACACCAAATTTTGATATATTCGAATTCGACAATTCACTTATATGATTTTCCTAAATATCTATTAAATATTTAGCTAAATAAAAAATTAATACAAACTACATCTGTAGCTTAAGACAAGAAATATGAAGGATCTCTGATGTATCTCGTTATTCCCGTATTTCCTACAATTTTATTTAACTTGACACGGAAAGACGTGCTGTCTGCACAGCATACTTTTTATAAGAAATAATTTATGAAACACAATTTGTTTAGGTTTTTTGCTACATATTGCAAATCCTCAAATTATATTTGAGAAAAATACATCTAAAACATATATAGTAATGCCATTTATTCAAATATTCAAAAAGATACTGATAAATTTAATTACAAGACATAAAACTACTTAAAATTCCGAAATATTTTTCTAAACGTTTTTGCATGTTATGTAATTCTAAATAAAACCTTTTAGTTAAACAACTTCTTTACGTACTAAAGTACTATTTAGCAATAAATTACAAAACTTAAAATAAAAGTCGCATGGGAAAAATCACAATAAACTGTAGTTTTTTATCTTTTGTATTGATATAGTTCCTTCCTCGTGTTATCGAATTTTATTAGTGGATTTAATAAATAGAATAAGAAAGGCAATTTAATACAAATAATAATAATAATAATATTAAAAATCATTCCACACAACTATTTCCAACCTATGTGTCTATTAAAATACCATAGATCAATACATGAACCGGAAAAACAACACAGTTGTAAACAAAGCAAAAATAACAGCTAGAGCTAAAATGTTTAGAAATTTAAAATACAAAAAGAACGGAAAATCCATAAAAAACGGCTGTTTAAAAGTACAAAATGATTGGCCGCCCTTAACTAGACTATGGTAATGTTCTTTTTTCCAACTCCTGCAATCCTACTATTCAGAATATCCAATTTATCGTGCGATCCTCGCTAAGAACTTTAACCAAAGATCGCCACCCCAACAATCCTCCACATAATCCTTCTAACCAACTCCTATATAACTATTCCATTCCCATCAAAAACTCCTTCTATACCTAAGCGAAAAAATTTCCAAAAATCTCTTCAGCCAACATATCCTTTCCCTCTACTGCTTACACAAAAGACATTCACAACATTCAAATTCATCGCTTTACATCATCCATCATCATCATCAGAAACAGACTGACGAGACCCATTAAGACTGACAAATCCGAGCTGAAAGACCGCTTGTCGATAGCCACTTAACAGACTAACACACTAACATTAATATTATCATACATAAGTATATTTACTTTATTTGTATCTTTGTTAATATAATCAATACAATAACAGTTTTTTTATATATTTTTTTGTTGCTACATTTAAAAACATAATAAGTTGAATAAATTGTTACACTAATATAAGGATATTACATTAGAATTTTGAAAATAGTCAAACTATTAGTAATAATTTTATTATTGGCAATGATTACTTCGTAGTAACGGTGGCAATAATCATCATATTTTATTATTATAAATCTTAATTTTAACGAGACTATTATTTTCATATGTGCATTACCTTATATTGTATAATTAATAGTACCTAATTAAATTTGTAATTTGCAAAATAAATAATATATGGTGCAATTAATTTTACAGTTTACTTGTTGAAAAGGTATGCCTTTTATATAATATTATCGACGATTTATGTTTTCAGCGTTAAACGAGATTTATGTTTTATTTTACGCATACACAAATCTCGCTGTGTGTGTGTGTGCAATTATGTAAAGTATCGATCTGACAAGTTAATTACGATAAAATTACATTAGCGTCCATCCAATTACGGCTGCCTCAACGGTGTTTGTTTATTTATTACCACCAACGTTTATTATTTAGTAATTTATGCAGGCGATGCTCTAAAATTATCAGATTTCGATTGACTATCTACAGTTTTAATAATTCATACATTTCCCTGCGAATTGGATCTAAACAACAGATATGTGAACATTTAGATATCTCTAGCAGGTAGGGTTTAATTTATTTTAGCAAGTTATGAAATTTAATAATTTAAATCAAGACAAAATCAGATTTATTTTCTTTATACTTCACAGTATGATATAGTATTTTATAATACTAACATATTCATGAGGCACAAAAATAGAATTTTATCGTGCAGGTACGTTAGATTTGCAGTGAATTTTATAAAAATATTATCAATAATTTGAATTATGTGTTTTTTGTAGATTTCTTTCCAGTCCATTAAATCTAATTTATTTAGGCTAGTCTAATCCATTTCTTGCATGATACTTAGCACGAAATTTGAGTTTTACCGAAATTACCTTATATCGGGCACATGTAAAATTGAATGCTCTACTTGAAGTGTACCATTTAATATATGTCACTTAATAAAATACTGAAGCAGTGGTTTCAAAAATGTTTTTATTATTCTATGAAAATGTTTCACCACATAGTGGCTTCGTCGGGTAGATGATAAAAAATGATTTTAATATATGTCAGTTTTATTAAATGATATCAATTTAACTTTATGGGTTCTGTTTAAAATTTATATTCAAAAATAATTTAATATAAAATAAAATTTTACTTCTCAAAAAAACATGAGTAGAAATATATATTATTAATTACATATAACTTCTGTTTAATTACCAATTTAGATTCCACTCAAATATAGTTTACCCAACTTTCACAAATAACCTTAATCTTTAATAGATCACATCGAATATAAATAGTTTGCTTGATTATTTCGAGAAATCCAGAAGAAGTTTGAATACTTGTTATCAATTGTATTATTAATTAATAATTATATTAATTGTTACTTAATTTCTTATACACAAAGGCTAAGTCCCTCCCCATAATAATTAACAGTATCCAAATAATCATATTCCCTGTATAAATATTATACTTTTAACACATATTCGTAGAATTCTATTCAAAACAGATCTTAACATTTTGCAGATTTAATTAGTTTTGTGTAATTATAGAAGAAATGCAGCTAAAATTAAAACCAAATCTACCGTTCTCTTTTAGATTATAATTATGTGTTTCTGACACATACGCACCCGCAATCCCTTAAAATTATCTTTGTCTGTCCTCCCAATGCACCCTTACTAAAATCCGTCATCCCCAAAACCTTTCTATAACTGCAATATTTTTCTAAATGATGAAATTACCATTTAAGTTCATAAGTCATTGTTACTGTTTATAAACGGAATAAAATGATGTGTATTCTTTAACGAAATGTAAAAATTTCCTTGTTAACTGTTATCATATTAGTTTTCCCTAGGTACTACGAAAAAATTTTCAAATCATTTCAGAGGAGAAATTGTTTCACTTAGTAGATAAGTATATTCCTAATTACTAATTAGGATTCTACTTGGTCATCCCCAAAATCTTTTTATAAATTCAATGTTCAATTTTAATATTGATGTAAAAACATAATTCAATGAAAATTCTGCGTTCATAGAGATATTGTTAGACAAAGTTTTGTAGCAATTGATATTTATAGAATAGTAATCAGATAATGCAACAATAATTAAAATTGACTTTACAAGAGATGCAAATAAATTAATAAAACAACGAATTTCCATGTATCTCGTTTTGTGAAACGTATTATTTTTAATTATTTATTTACGCGCGATTTTTGCTTATAAAATAGTCCGAGACTATTGATTTGCGATACTCTCTCGAGTGAAAAGCAATTTAATATGTATTGGAAATGTATGCTAGTTGAGGATTTCATAGTAAATTTACAACTAAAAACTAGTTCCATTATCAATGCACTATTATTTTAATGATACAATATCACAATCGCTAACTGATGAAATATACTTGTAAAGTTTGAAATCTTCGGCAAAAAGTAGATAAGATGATCTTAGGTCAAAACCAAAATCCTTAACAAATAGAACCTTGCGGTACACCTGATGCCGCACATATGGGGATGGATAACGTTATTAAATTTTATAAATTGATGACGATCGACTATTAAGATTTCGAACAAAGACCCTTAAAGACAATAATGAGACTATTTTAGTAACAAGCATGAATAACAAAGCCTTCCGGAAGTCTGTATACAGGGTATTTCTGTGACTGGGATAATAAAATTAACCCCATATACTACAAAAATGATGATGATAAAAAAATTATGAAATATATTAAAATCATTCTGTGATGTGCGTTCGAGTCGAGTAGACGTAAACGAGTGTGCTCTGTACTTGGTGCTACCAAACTAATGCATTCTAAAGAAAAATATCAACTGGAGTGACCACTAGAAGTAATTCGGACGAAACTCTCCTACAGAAGGTCGTCTAAAGGGTTCTGGCAAACCCAAAATTTATTAATTGATAAGATTAATACACATCTAAAATTAAACATCAAAGTGGTCGAAGAAAAAGTAAAATCACTCCAGTCCAGTGTCACCAATCTTGAAGGAGGATGCAGCTTAAGGGTGTTTGGAATACGTTAAAAATTATGGCGAGAAAGTAGAAGATTTATTCATTAACATTTGCAACTCCAAATTGAAAATTCCATTGTTGGTTTCCGACCTAGATCGCCGTCAGAAATTCAAGCGTGGAAATGATTCCAAACTCCTGGTTTCTTTCCACAAATCGACAGCTAAGAAATAAAGTGTTCGCCTCGAAACATAAGTTAAAAGATACAAAAATTGTTATCAGCGAAGACCTCACACCAGCCCGCTTAGCACTAATCAAGGCTGCTACGTCCAAACTAACTAATAAAAATGTTACTACGGTCAGGTGTACAGTAAGGTAGCTGATGGCACTAAGAAAATCTTTAAAATTGAGGACTTAGTAAATAAATAATTATAATAATAGTACAGTGAGCCCACTTATTTTTTTTTGATACATTGGTTATATCTATTTTTTTGCTTTTTTTATTTTATACGTTCAATTTACTTCCATAGTATATTTCTTGTTAATAAATTTATTGTTTCATTGTTAAAATTATATTCTTGCCTACACTGAATTGAAAATTTCACTATGTTTTAACCACAAATAATATTTGGGGATTTGTTACCAACCAGTTGGTCATTGAGTAGAATGCCGCGTTTGTTAAATTTTATTATTTCAAGTTTTACTTTTGTTGCAAGTATGTAGGATTTTTAAATTATTGTTGAATATGTGTTCTTTCTATATGAGGCGGTTGGCATATGTTGAGGATTTTTAACGCAGTCAACAAAGTTTACTTTCTGTCCATCAGAATTTCGATATTTTCACGCACTAAGCTGACATATTTAGCTAGTCCAAATAGTATTCCTGTTGTCTTCGATGTATTAATAACTAGAGAGTATTATTCGCAATGGGTATAAATGTAGTTAAGCTAAATTATAAATCTTTAAATATATTATATGTATAGATGGCTAACAGGATTGGTCCTAAAATCGATCCTTATGGTACACCTGCCTTTGGAGTCATTAGAATTAAATTTATCATCCACTTTAATTTTCTGCGTGCGGTAATCTAAATACGTTTTAATACTGCTCCCTTGCTGCATTAAATATTTTGCAAAATAAAATTCTAATAACAATTGTAACGGGTGTCCAACAATTATTGCAGTCCCGGGTGGCGTTGAAATAAAAAACGTAGGTCGATTCTTACATGTTGCAAATAAATGAACTGACATTTTTAATGCACATTTAGGTTATGTTTGACAATTAACATGTCAGTTCATTTATTTGGTACATGTAAGAATCGACCTACGTTTTTGATTCCAACGCCACCCGGGACTGCAATAATTGTTGGACACCCGTTATCTTTCGGCTTGTAAAAGGCTTCACTATAATCAAAAAACAACTGGTTGTTGTCCTTTTTAGCCATAATACCATCAAATAAATCCAGAAGAGCCATTTCGCACTATGCCTCTTGCGAAAGCCAAATTGTTTTTCAGGGAGAGTATTATTGGTATTTAGAAAGTTTATAATTTGTATGGACATGATTTTCTCAAGAACTTTAGATAATATAGGTAAAATACTTATTGGTCTTAAATTCGTTAAGGATCTCAAACCAGAACGTAGTATCCGTATTAATTACATTGTTGTGTCAGCGATTTCCGGTCAGTGGGTTACTTTCATATTACTGTCGTAGATAGTGCATTTGCAAAATGATTACTTATTTTTTACACATCCTTCAGGAAGTCGGGTATTTTATTCCAGATTTTAAAGTAAATACCATACTGTTATAACTTTTTCCACAATCATTTATTTGTACCGTTTTTTAAATTCATAATTTAGAAGGGATTTCTTTTCATTTTTTATCGCTTAGGTGACAAAGTTTCGTAATTGTTTATATTCATTAAAAAGTACTTCGTTTTTTTTGTTTTCTTATACTTTCTAAGGGCTCTTTCACGTAACGACATAATAAATTTAATATTACCTGTGGTACCTAAAGCTCTCGAATCCCTTCAGCAGCTTATTGACACCCTACAACACTGGTTTTGCAAATGGCGAATTAAAATCAATCCCCATAAATCCCAGCTTCTAATTCCCTATCACCGTAACAATAATCCTGCATACAATATTCATATCTCCAACACTACTGTTTCCCCTTCTACATCCATATACCTAGGCATTACCATAGACCAAAAAGTCAAATTCAAACAACATACAGATTTAAACAAAACAAAAATTATAGCTAGAGCCAAAATGTTTAGAAACTTAACATACAAAAAGAACGGCATAGCTATAAAAACAGCGGTTAAAATCTATAAAATGATCTGCCGTCCTCTACTCGACTATGGTAATGTCCTTTTCTCCAACTCCTGCAATCCTACTATCCACAATATCCAAGTTAGCGAGCGATCCTCCCTTAGAATTCTAACCAAAATCCGCCACCCCAGTAATCCTCTACACAATCCCTCTAACCAACTCCTATATGACTCTACATCTGTTATACCCATAAAGGAACGCCTTCTATACTTAAGCGAAAAATTCTCCAAAAATCCCTTCAACTATCACATCCTTACCCTCTACTGCTTGCGCAGAAATCCTAACCGGATCCCAAAATTCAAAACCCCTCCATTCACTACTTTCGAATTCATCTCATCACATCATCCATCATCATCATCATCATCATCAGAGACAGACTGACGTTACACATCGACAAGGACAAATCGACCGCCGGTCGATAGCCACTTAACAAACTAACCTCCCAACACTCATATCATTATAAATGTATTATATTTGTCTTATCTGTATTTTTGTTTGTTAATAAAGATGTTGTATATATATTACCTGTGATCCAGAGTGTATATGTTTTGGTAAACTTAGATGTAACATAGGGTGCATGAAAATCGAAAATAGATGATACATTCGTTGACGTAAATAATTTTAGTATCTATATCATCAATGTCAAAAATATTGTAAAATGTGATCCTTTGTAAGTCTGAGTAGAATAAATCCTGGTTAAAATTTTTGTATGATCGATAACGCTTTGTGTTGGGCATGTTAAGTTTTTTGTTGTTTCTATTACACAAAATAAGCTTAGAGTAGCTGATGCTATATATTTGTTATGATAAGGTCTAGAAGAGTAGCTTCATTCAAACCTATCCTTTTAGGCGCATTAATTTCTCGACTTAATCGATAGCGCTTTATCAGATTATTAAGTTGATTAGTTGGCACAGAACTATTATTAAGCATGTTAATATTGAAATCGCCCAATATAAATTATGTGTCTGTAATATAATATCAGATAACACAGTATCCTATTCATCGACAAAATTCATACAGTTGTTATCTGGTGGCCTATAGATTACTATAATACTTTTATTTTTCTTTGTTTGCTATTACATGCACAGTTGTAGCATGGGAATAATTTTGAATCTCAAGAGATTGATTTTTGATTTTCGGAACAGTTGAAAACAGTTTCAGATATACCTAAGATATCGTACTTTTCTTTAAAGATATGATCCTTAAGCAAAGTTAGAAATAGTCCAACTTGCGTTTTAATGTCCTAAATGCAAATTACGCATTATAACATTATTAAATAGAAAAATAAATTTGAAAGTTTGATATTAACTATTATATAATATTACAAACTGGTGTATAGTCCTCTTAAGTCGCGTTCTATTTCTCATTTCTTGGAATGATTTGGCATCCTTCGGTATTGCTTTCGGTGTTTAGGCGTATTACAAGTTTGCTTTCTTAAAACGACGCTATTATGTAATTGTCAATTTTAGCCGAATACATTATCAATATTTAACTCACGGATGTTAGGAGTCGGAGGCGCACTATTAATAATAGGTTTTTCATGTTCTCCATATTTTTGAGATTATGTAAGTTGATCTACATCATTGATCATTTCTACGATCAGTTGATTTTTTTATAAATGCATTCAAATTTTTCTCTTTCGCATTTCGAAAATGTTCTCACAAAATTTTATTTTTGCTTCTATCTCTTCTATTTATATTATTTTTATTAAGGACACGTTGAATTACACTCTCTTATCTTCGAACGAAAATATCCAAATGTTATCGGTACTTGTTAAAACCAACGCCTTGAACTTTATAGTGGCTCCTACATATAAACCCCCGCACTTGGATTACGCCTACTTTTTAAATGAGTTAGAATCTGCAATTGTTGACTGTTTTGCGTACTCTGATAATACTGTTTGTTGTGGCGATTTCAATATTGATGTTTTAAAACCTGAACATTCATCTGTTCAACTGTTTTACTCTATGATGTGTTGGAGAGTTTCAACCTAGTACTGTTAATACAAGAACTGACACGACTCACTTTAACCACGTCTTCGCTTATTGACCTCATTGTAGTGCCTCGTGATTTGGAAATATTAGATCAGGACGTTATAAATTGTAATATTTCGGATCGTGATGCGGTATATTGTAATATTGGCTGAAGAATGGATGTGGTGTTTGGTGGCAAATACTGCACCCTGATAATTGGATAATTTTCCTGCAATATTTCCTCTAGGTCTTTTGGGTGAGAAGGGGCATTGTCGAGTATCAGAAGGGCTTTGAGTGGCAGTTCTTTTTCCAGCAAGAATTTCTTCACGGCAGGAGCAAATGTTTCCAGAATACATTTGTTGAAGATAACTTGAGTCACCCAGGCTTTTTGATTGGACTTCCAATGGACGGGCAGTTTGGACTTAATAACGTTATTTTGCTTAAAAATTCTTGAATTTTCAGAGTGATAAACCAATAGAGGTTTGATCTTGAGGTCTCCGCTGGCATTAGACGAAAACATAAGGGTAAGTCTGTCCTTCATGGCTTTGTGTCCTAAGAATTTCTTCTCCTCTTTTGTAATGAAGGTTCTGCTCGGCATTCTTTTCCAGAAAAGACCCGTTTCATCGACATTGAACACTTGTTGTGGGCAGTATCCTTCATCCTTAATACATTTTTGAAAGGTAATAGAGAACTTTTCTGCTTCTTTCTTGTCAGCACTGCCAGCCTCACCATGCATAGTAACGCTGTGGATTCCACACATTTTCTTAAATCTAAAAAACTACCCCCTGCTGGCTTTAAATTCTTCTTCATTATCTTGATTGCTGCTACTTCCAGGGACGTTTTTCTTTAGATCGTCATAAATTATCTTGGCTTTGTGACAGATAATATCTTGGGTTGTTACGTCACCTTTCACCTGCCTGTCCTTAATCCAAATCGCTAATAGCTTCTCCAATTCCTCGTGGATTGAAGACCTATGTTTTTCATTGAACAGTTTTGATACTCCTTTGGCTACTTTGGCTGATTTGATTGCATCCTTATTTGTCAAAATGGTGAAAATGGTGGTCTTGCTTAGGCCAAACTCTTTGACGAGGTCACACTGTTTTACTCCACATTCACTCTTTCTAATTATTTCCAATCACCTTCCTGCTTTTTTTAGAACCCATGATATAAAAAAAATATTAAGTTTAACTTAAAAGGACGACTGCTGTGATACGTGCGTAAGTTAAGCGCAGTGACTAACGACTGCAGTGCCTGCGCGGGAGGATGCAATACATCGGCAGCGATTGTGGAAGCTCGGGCGACTTCGTTGTGTGAAGCGAAATTCGTTGTATGAATCATGAAATGAACGAATAGGAAGTTCGCTGTGTGCAGCGTTCGCTGTGCGAGGCGTTCTTTATGCGAGGCACCACTGTATATATATACAAATAACAATAATTCAAAACTTAATATTTAATCCCTATTAACTCGTTTATTACATCCTTCTTCTCCTCTCCCTCTCCCACCCTAATGTCATCACAATCTTCTCTTCTCTCTTCTGCCCTCTGTTTAATGTACAATTTGCTAGGTACCCAGGTATCTTCCCATGTACCTGCCACCTTTTATAAAGAGAGTTGTACCCACTCCTCTCAATACACCCTTGACCCTCCTGCTTTTCCACTTCTTCCCATTTTACCTTCATCCACGCTGCCACATTCACCCCTTTTTCCAACCACCAATTTACCAAACTTTCAGATTCTTCTGCTCTTTCATACATTTTCTCCTCCCTATTCTCCAACCACTCTCGCCTACTCCCACACACGTTCTCCACACTTCTTTCATCAGCCTCCCCCCCCCCATCCTATCACTTTCATCTCATACCTAGTCATTCTTTCCATTGCGTCTCCATGCATACCCGTTCTGTTCGTTTCCTGAAGCCGAATGTAGCTGGGAGTTGATCTTTCCACCGTCAACATCTGCTTCAGAAATGTCATATTAATTCTTTCATTCTTCTTTCTGTTCCTCTATTCTTAAATCTCATCCACTTCGTTTTTCCTACATTCACACACAAACCTCGCTTATCCATATACCTTTTAACCCTTTGCAACATCTCATTCATTTCTCCCCAATCCTTCGCCAGCAACACCACATCATCAGCATACGCCAACATCCACACCTTCATTTTCCCTATTATAATCCCGCCCGCTTGCTTGTTTCTCAGGACCTCTTCTAGTTCATTGATATTTAAATTGAAGAGCAACGGACTAAGCAGACATCCCTGTCTCACCCCCATCCATACTCTAAACTTTTCCGATACCCTTCCATCTAACTTTGCTCTCCCCCATGTTTCTTTATACATTCCTCTCACCCATTTCACTTTCACCTTGCTCATACCACTCCTCTTCAAGCACTCCATCAACCTTTCTCTCGGCACTGAGTCATACGCTGTTTTCACATCCAGAAATACCGCATACACACATTTCTTTTCCTCTAATACTCTCTCAACTATTCTCGCTAGCGTAAAGATTTGATCTCTCGTTCCCCTCCCTTTTCGAAACCCTCCTTGCGATTCCAGCAACAAACCCTTTTCTTCTACTTAATATAGTGAACGTGCTTTAGAAATTTTATTAATAATTTTTATATTTATCTTTCCTATTTTTGAAACTTCCATATACCCTTCAGGCCTTACCCAATGTTTATGTGCATAAATAACTCATCAACGTTTTACGAAGACCTTTATTATTATATTAATAATGTTTATATCAATAATGCAGATCTCACTGCATTACTTTCTTTATTATCTGTCTACTTTTATAATTATCTACATTGTTCATAGTTAGCTCAAAGATACATTAAAAACCTTTCTATCTTATTTGGTATTCTTACTATCAATTTAGTCATACTCCTAAAATTTTATTTACTACACACGTCTTACCTCATGTCAATAACTGAATGTATCAAATTCCCAATACACTTTATTTCATGGTAAGTTCCATTTAAGGAAATACTTTTTATCGATCTATGACATCCTCCTAGATACGTTAAACTTCCGATGCACTGTAATTCTAATTAAACAGAAAAGGCACTTATCAGTTGCATAATAAAATGAATTAAAGTCCTTAGCGTTACTGTAGAAAATTAATTAATTTAAAATACGAAATGGGTCGTTAATTTAAAAAAGTTGGTATTAGGTTTACACTTTTCGTATTTAAAAATTATTACTTATCAATTTCTTATTGTGCTTGTATAGTCATAGATTTTCCTTCGATTATTTATTTACTGTATTTATTAATGTTTAAGACGCTTTGCAATAAATGTAGATTATTAATTAAATTTCTCACGTTTTATTAAATAAAACATATATTAGTACTATTACATATTATACATATTTCATTGTTATGTTCCTGTGTATGTTAGATTTATCACTAATTATTAGATTAGGTCAGAAGTAGACTAGTTCAATGAATTATTTATTTGTATAGATAAACAGAAAGGATCTTAAAAACATATTAAGGTATGTAAAAAGTGTGTTTGAATAATGAAAAATTATTATTGTAACGAAAGTATAAACTAGAGTAGTAGAATAATGAATAATTTATTAGAATACATAAAGAATATTTTCTTAATTTTTACAAAATTTCTTCTTAGAATATCCAGCCCTAAATTATAGCTTAAGCTACAAATCTTTTAAAATTAATCATAAATATCGAAACACTAGCACAGAACAAAAAAATGTATTAATAATGAAAGTATATAGGTTTTTCATATTAAGTAAACGCACACCCACAAAAGTTATTTGAAATAATCTAAATTATAAGAAGGCGGGAACTTTACGACTGTATAAAATACTTTATTTAAAACCTAGAAAAGGCACTTAAATAAAACCTATTTAAAAATAATTTCTATGAAATCTAATAGTCTCTGAGGAATAATATTCCAAAATGTAACAAAACCTGTAGGAATATATTATACACTCAAACATCCTAAGAAAATTTTATTACACATAAATATTCATTTTTTAATTAAATCTATAGGTGTGTTCAAATAGCTGCCATTTTAATTAATTATTAAATCCATGAACTTGTTAAATCAGCTATTAATTATACATTTTAACACATTACTCTACTTCATCGCATAATAATTTAGTATCTGAAACCATTTAATAATTATTTAGATACTTCAATATAACCTAATCGATAGCATACATTCTTAATTATATTAATGTCAATACTTAATTTATTTGCCTTGTTTTCATTCGTGTTCGAAGGCTCGATGCTAATTATAGCCAGTAAATCCATAAACATATAAAGGTATATACCTTTTTATGTTTTCGTCACATTAATAAATCTACAAAATTATTATGTCGTCATCAATATATGAACATCTATTTTACAATTGAGATTAAATTAACACATTTAATTATTTCGACTAAAACCAAATAAATCTATTGAATTGACGAGGCAGATAAATCTACCTTTGCAAAACATTTAATTAAAGTGAGCATGCATTTGACGAGGATATAATTCAGGTAATCCTAAAGTGAAGCATATTTCGGGAATTCCTCTACTTAACGAACAGACCGATTTAGTATGCTCCCCATCATTTCTTTCTGTGTAAAAATATGTTTCGTTAATTAAAAGTAGTTGAATAATGATCGATCTTTGTCGAAAGTACAGTCATTTAAGAAAGGAGTATGTTTATTTGAGGGACGAAAAATAATTAAGACCTTTTTATCTATAAATAGCTATTTTAAAGAAATCTTTTCACAGTTTCATTTATATGAATTAAAATTTGGGACATCTCTGACATTATTACACCGCAAGGTCATTAATCCGTGAAAATGGCAGGGTCGCGTGCCCTCCAACTTTCGCACGCTTCTAAATCCTGTGGCTTTCTACGCTTCTACGCTTCTGCCATTTGTTTTTAATGTACGCATTAATTTAGTACAAACTTATATCATATAACACATACTCTCAAACTTCTATTAGTTATAAACTCACAAGGTTTATTAAAACCGAATTGTACATATGAAAATACATTCAATTTAATTGTCGAATATGCCATGTTATACATACACTATTAAGAGCGTAAGTATAGTTAATCTAATACAAATTTCTCAATATTACCCAAAAAAACTTTAATATTGAGTGAAGAGTAATACTTGTTTTATTCCATAATGCTTTTATTTTCAATTGCCTGACACGTGTTTCGGTCTTCGTAGACCATTTAGAAAGTTAATACTGTTTAAACTTTGATAATGGACAGCGAATGCCAACTGAAAATAAAAATATTAGGGAATAAAATTAGTTTGTAGCGCAACAAAAATACATTTTACAAAAAGGTTTTAATTTTATATTTCTATCAGTTTGTCTTATATTAAGGATAGCCTTTGGAGAATGCATCTAAACCATAAATTTTAATATAGCGTTAAATCCCTATCCATACAAGTATCTTATCTTACTTCGTGAATGTATATAAATTGTGCGATTAGAATGATAGATGTGCATTTTAATAGAAGCTGTCGTTTTCTAGTGATATACACCCAAGCAGCCAGCAGCGGAGGGTCGGAGACGAGGATGAGGTCGGGGAATAGAGCACCGTCGTCCGTGTTGTTATTAATCATATTATTATGTGCCAGATGAATTTAGTTCTATTAAAAACTCTGTTGGAACGTTTCATATTGTGATAATGTAAAACCCTATTGTATATTATATGTATAAAAAATATAAGAACTTTAAAGATGGACCTTTTAAAATAAAGTTAATAGTTATTTTTACATTTGTCTATTATTTAAAAGCAAGTTTACCCTTATTTATTACTCTAGCTATAATATTATTATATATATTATATTATATATTATATTAACAGTAGCAACAATTCTTTTCAATATAATTTCTATACAATTATTTGTCTGTCCTTATTTTTTTTATATTTCCACTTTATTAAATCTATAAACAGCAGATTACTCCAATGCAAGGAAATCACCATCAACGAGAGCATAAGGTAAGTGTTATTATTTTTCGAAATTAACTTGTACACTCGATTTCATATGAAATGCACCACCCAGAAAAATGATTAAACTATTAAGAGAAAAAAACTTTAATTTAACAGAAAAAAAATGAGTTCCATATTGTTACTTTTATTTTCAGTTTCCTGACACGTGTTTCGATCATACCCGATCATTTTCAAAGGTTAAACTAATTGAATAATACGTGTCAGGAAACTGAATTCTTCAGAAGAAATACATAAACACACATAGACACACACAAAAAATAAATAAATATGCTATAAATGTCATTAAGAGATGTTCCCAGCATCAACATATTTCTTTTGTTCCTTCGAGCCCCCGAATGCCACCCCAATGACCAAAGAAGATTTTGCTATCCATATGGTAGGATCATCGTAGTGTGTTACTTTAAGAGCTGCCTCTTCGGGGAAAATTACTTTATTCGTAAGTCTACTCCACGCAGCTAACGAAATTGAAAAAAGCATTACGGCAGAAACGTCCAGAAGTGGCCATTCGTAAAGGTGTCATATTCCACCATGACAACTCCAAACACCACACAGCAAAAAGTATTGCAACTTAGCTGGGAAATGCATCATCCGACTACGATTTGTTCCGGTCCCTGCAAAACTCCTTCAACGGGAAATCGTTCGCTAATCAGATAACTGTGAAAACGTATCTCGATAGATTTTTCGCTTCTAAGCCCCAGATCTTCTATGAGAGCAGAATAATGAAATTGTTGGAAAGATGGCAAAGGGTCATCAACAAAAACGGAGAATATATCATTGATTAAAATTCATCCTTTGTATGAGAAAAACTGGTTTCATTTCAGCCATCAAAAACCGAACGAAAATACGGAACCACCTAATAAATATTTAGCAAACAAAACTGGCAGCTAAATTTTAGAAATTTTGACACTCACACATTTTAATAATGAATCCACCAACAAATTTAACCTCGTTGACAACCCATTTGCCAAAATAATCTGAAACAAATTAAAAAACAAAAATTGTTCGATATCTTGGTAAATAGGTAATGACCCAAAACACAAATTTGTTGATACCAATATAAGTTTGATAGCAAAACACAAAAGTATCAGTGGGTTAAGCGATTAGCAGCGAGTCTAGTATCGGCCCATGTCTCCTCCGTTTCTTCAGGCCTATTATTTTTATACGCAAATTCTCTCTTATAACTCTGGATATTTTTTTATTAGATTATCATTTTGGCGATAGATAAACTCTTTGCCAACACACATTCCTAATCAAAATTTTTGGTAACCATCGTTAACGGCAATTTAATAACAACTTTTGGTTTTTCAAAATTAAACGATGTCATTTTTACGTAGAATTTCATGATTACAAATATAGATTAAATTCAACATTTCGACATTGTGGTTGACATTGCCTGGGATCATCTATAAAAGAACACATTTAGAAAAACTCAAACTAAATTTAAACTAAAACGCTTACTTTGTGTATCAACAAATTAAGCGATTTTGTTTAAATTTCCAAGATGTATCACAAAGTTAACGGCTCAACCATTAACAAACGAACTAAATTAATTATCTAATCAAAATTCTACTTATTTAAAATTATCACAACAATTTCCTGATCGAAAAACTTCTTCTGCCCTAGCTATACTCGTCAATATTACGTGCAATACAACATTCAATCTTCTGCACCACCTGCTTTTGGTTTTCTAAACCACCCTACAAACTCCAAACTGCTAAAGACGAGTAGTTATATATAAGAAATTGCTACAGCTTGGTTGCGCGAGACCAACTTCCAGCTCACATGCAATAACGCTACATCTGTTATAGTCGGCTCAAAAATTTCAGACCAATATCCGTTGTTTATACTTCATGATTCCATGTACAATTGTTGTAGTTTCACGTTTTTTTTAGTTGATCAGGCCAAGAAAATACAATCAAATTTCTATTTATCTTAATGATATTCCAGAGACGGCAATCACCACACCCATTGGTAGATTGATTGAGTATTAAAACATTGATAATGGTCACTTTGTGTCCGAAATATATATCTGTTAATTTAAATAAAATTGTGAAGAAAGGTTTTTAGTGCTTTTTAATTAACACCCATTGGTCTTTATGAATATACTAGGATAAGTTTCGGTTTTAGAAGTATACTTGAAACGTTTCAAAGGTATTAATCGATATTACGCGGACTTTGCTTCACGTATATGAGCACATTCGTCAATTTTGAGCGATTTACTCCTCTCTGGATCAAAATTAACAATAACAAATTTATTTTTTAGAGAAATTAATTCTTTGAATATCTTAAAACACAAAAAATCCCTCCTTTTAAATAATACCACTACAGCACATAAACTCGTTTCCAATGAACATGTTGTTACCTATTTCGTATTTGCAAAGTCCAAGGTTGCACCCTTGAAGCGTATATCTATACCTCGTTTGAAGCTCTGCGCTGCTGTCCTCTTAGCTGACCTGTTTCAGTCAATTCGCGCTACTTATCAAAATATTTTATATATAAATGAGGCTTTTATATGGTCTGATTCCACTATCGCATTAGCTTGGATTTACTTCGTTAGAAAACATTTGTTAGCAATCGAGTTACCCAAATCCAAGATGGAATATCGACATTTGGCGTCATGTTTCTAGTTACACAATCCGGCCGACTGTGTCTCTAGAGGTCTGTTACATAAGGACCTTATCGCACACTCCTTGTAGTGGGCAGGACCAAATTGGTTGCGTGACTCATCAGAGGTTTGGCCTCCGCCACCTTCATTTCATACTAGCTCAGGTGCTCAAGTGGAGGAGAGAAAAGTTACGCTTGTAGTAGAAACAGTTCAACATTTCAGTGATTCTCTTTTGTCAAAGTTCTCTTCATTTAGGAAAATTCAAGGAATTCTAGCCTATTGCCTAAGATTCATTCATAGACTCAAGAGTAAATGTAGAGAAATTGGTGAATTATTCAATGTGGAATTATATCGAGCCACTCTCGTTCTACACGAGCAACGTCATTACTTTGCGGAAGATATTACCAAACTTCAGAAGAACATTGATTGCTCTAAACCTTTTCGGAAATTGCTTTCATTTATCGACGACAAGGGAGTCGTCAGGGTAGGCGGTCGGCTTCGACATGCTAGCCTAGATTATGATCAAAAGCATCCAATATTGTTGCCTTGATGTTCTTCCTTAACAAGTTTGATCAGATGCACAAAGCTAATTTGTATCCAGGCCCTCAAGCTCTACAATATCTTATTCAGCAGCAGTTTTGGATATTGGCTTGTCGTCGCGCCATCAAATCCCATATCTCTCATATACTAGCGGCTAGGGTTTCAAAATTAAAGCTATTTCTTCATGTTTTGGTGGACTTCACTCGTCCCTTTTCTATTTTAACATCAAAATATCGGCGCCACAAACTTGCCAAGGCCTACATATGTATTTTCGTTTGTGTTTGTACAAAGGCAATGCGTTTGTTGCGGAACTGCGGCGCTTTGTTACACATCGTGGCCGCAGGAGCGGTATTAATTGCGATTGCGGTACCAATTTTGTAGGTGCGAATAAGCAATTGAGATTCCTTGCCAGAAACGCATCTGATAAGTAGGTATTAAATGGTATTTCAATCCACCATCGAGCCCTCATTTCGGAGGAAAGCTGGGGTAACATCGGTTAAGTCCCATCTAGTTCGTGTCGTTGGAGAACAAACTCTTCGAAGAATTTACCACAGTTCTGGCACAGATTTAAGCTGTTCTAAACGCCAGACCCCTTAGTGCCCTGAGTTCAGATCCTAATGACTTACAGGCCATTTTCTCATGCTAGAGCCATTGACAACACCTCCAGATGAAGACACTACGTTGGTAAAATTAAATCGTTTATCTCGTTGTTAGTTGTTACAACGCTGCCATAAAGATTTTTGGAAGAGGTGGCATGCAGAGTATCTCCTTTTGCTGCAACAGCGTTCAAAACGAAACAAATCGTCCTATTCATTATTAGTAGACGATTTGATCCTAATTAAGCGGGACTCTGCTTCTCCTCTGCAATGGTATTTAGGTAGAATCATATAGTTGTATCCTGGTTCTGAAGAAACCAGCCGTGTAGCTTCATTACGCACACCCGGTGGCGTGCTGCAGCAACCAATTATTAAGCTGTGTCCGCTAACAAGCAACAGGCAAATTAAAAATGTTTCCTGTGCTTTGTCATGTCGTAACTAATGTGTTGTCGTTTGTGTAAAAAAATTCCCATATTTTTTTGGAAATTTTGGTGAGCGGTATGTTCGGTATTCGCGAAGGCAGACCAATTTTGAAGTTACCGCGTTTATTATAGTTTGTTGTCGCGACCATTTGCTAGCGTATTTGGGGATGCACAAAATCCCACATAAAAACACTTACATTTCGTCAAGATCGACACGCAGAAGAACGCCAAGAACAGTTGAGAAGGTCGAAAACGAGAAGAAACAAGCAATACGGAGTAAGTGTCCCCCCTTACGCTGCAAACTCGGTTATAATATAATAATTATCGCCACTACTTCAGTATCAAACTGCCACATTTTGGGGAGCCGCTTCAGAAATAATTCTGTAATATTTTCGGCCTTACTCACAAATCCAGAATAAAGATACAGTCCGAATAAGCAACGATCCAAAGAATTGAGTTTATCAACATCCTTTAATTTGATTATAAATTCGAACTCTTTTTACCTTTCGTTTTGGCTACGATTTCAAGGTAGGTCTATTACATTACAATAACCTTTTCTTCGAAAGAGATTAGTTTTTCTTTACTTTTAGTTATATTTTAATTTATAAATATACTTAATCCAAAAAATACTTCCTAAAGATCAAACCAATAAACAACAAAATGACTTGCCCTGATATCTAAATAAATTAAAAAAATATTTTGATTGTGTGCAATTTACTTTACAATTTTTAAGGGAAATGCGTATTGTCAAGGAAGAACTGAATAAATTATCAATTTACCTGTAAATTATAATACTACCATTCTCGCTGCAAAAGTGGCGACGCTGATGCTTTTGGTGGCTTTTGCGGTGTTAGCGTTAGTGATGGTGGTAATTAAATATTCGGATAATTCAATTTTGAAATATAATAACGTGATTGATTGAACGTCGGTGACAGCAGTTGCGGTAATGAATTATTTTATTAATTACAAAATTACATATAATTTTAAATACTGTATAATATAATTACGGTATAATAATTAAGCCATCCATTATCCAGTGGTAATTAAACTATCAGAAGTGTTTGTAAACTATCTTTATTAACATGTTAAATTCGTATATATTTAAAAATTTACTTTGACGTTTAGATGTATAGAATCGTTAAGTTGGTTGACAGATAAGGCGTTGAGGTGTTGAAAATCCATATTCATTTGTATATTAAAGTTGTAAATAACTAAGATTTTCAAAAATGTGCGTTTATTTTCACTACAATTGTTTCGCAAATTTATTGCTTCTTTATGTGAATGAAAGTTTACAATAAAATTAGAAAAAACTTCGAACTATAGAGGAGTAAATATTTTAAGTAGTGGGGAGTCTTAAAGCTCAATTTGTTCGTTTAGCAGGAGGCCCGCTTTTTTGGAATCTATTGATTTCCAGGTTTTCGAGTAGATTTCATTTTTCCCTTTCTACTCTGTGTGGAGAATCTGGAAATCCTGGTTGAAGGTGTGATTTTCGGATAGTAGATGATTTGCATAAGTTGAGGTGATCTTTTTCTTTTCCTATACAATTTTGTGTTCTGCAATCCTTTCTTCAAAGGCTCGTCCTGTTTGTCCAATATATTTTTTAGGGCAGTCATTACATGTTAGCATGTACACTCCACAACTATCGAGTTTGTTCATTTTATCGTTGTTATTTTTAATAATTTTTCCAAGGCTATTGTTTGTTTTAAATGCTATTTTAATATCTAATTTTTTCATTTCATTACTGATTCTATTAGTTAAATGTCCTTTAAAAGTTAAAGAAGTATAGTTATTGTTATTTTCTAGAGAGTTGTTTGAGGGACTAATTAGGTTTTTTATAATCTGGTTTTCTTTATTTTTAACTAGGTTTTCAATAAGTGGTTTTTGGAATCCATTATTTTCAGCTATTGTATAAATAATGTTTAATTCTATATTAAAATTAGTGCTGTCCATCGGTATTGAAAATAATCTATAAATCATTGATCTGTATGGTGCTTAATATATAAATAAAATATATTGACCTACCATAATTGAGTCAGCGTAACCTTGGCCTACTTCATGAAATTGTTGCTTTCGCTAGTACATTCTTGGGTGAAGATAATGCAAATTTTATTAAGGTAGGTTAAGAACACGCTGTATCGATATATAATTTGTTATGGTAGGTCAAGAGTATGCCAGTTTAAGCAATGATTCTTGAGGTAGGTTAAGAGTACGCCAGAAACATATATGGGTTAATATGACGGGTCGAATAAATAGATAATTTATTGTATTTTTCTGGGAGATAAGGAGGCAAACAACAAACAAACGATACCCGATCAAGAAAAAAATAAATAACATTCTATAATGTTACAGTGTTTTCTTATCTGCTTTTAGGATGAATATATTTTCATCTGTTAATTTCTTTTTTAAATTAGATAGTATCAGAATCTCTGAATTTGTGATTTTTTTAAATTGTTATCAGTGTCAAATATGTTACAAATTATTTCAGCATAATACCTACATATTTGAATACTACAGTTTGAATTACTGTTAATATATAGATTATATTTAAACCCTTTTCTTATATTTTTGTTTCATCTGAACTTAATTTTACATTACTCTGGTTTTTGAGTGTTATGTAGATTTTAATATCAAAATGCTTACCCTTCCTTTCTTAGGTTTTTAACAATGTAACTGTTTCTCTTAGTTGTCGTAGTTTTTCCAAGTTTCTTTACTAATTTCTGTATTATTGATATCCAATAGAGTTGGCTTTTTCTCCTAGATTTATTTCAATAGTAACATATGTATCGAATTTTACTGGGTGGAACTGCATGGCCAATTATCTGTTAGGGGTATAATGTGGCGTCTCTCTTGCTTAATAATTTCTTTATTTACAGATAAACCCAGAACTTGTAATGAACAATCTAATTATTATAAAAATATTTCATCACGAATTAAGGGAGAAATTAATTCATCGTATAAAGCCACCGTTTAATAAAGTCTAAGATATGATCTGCTTGTACAGGGTGATTCATTAAGGGTGACCACTGGCCGTATCTCGGAAACCGTATATCCTAGAATTTGGAGAAAAAAAATCTAATGACATAATCGGCCAAAAGAAGATGCGTTAAAATATTTTTAAATGCGTAGCTTTCCGCTAGGTGGCGCATTTTATCATTTGCATAATTAATTTGCGTTTTTTACAAAATATTACCGCATTAAGGCTATTGAAAATTATCAAAATTAGAAACTACTGTACTTGGTTTACAATTTTTGTTTAAGTCATTTTTTTCTATCATCTACTGTTAAGTGGTGGGGGAAGTATACTTTGGTTTACAGAAAATGGTCTGTAACTTCCGTATACCTTAACCGATTTTTACAAACTTAGGCTCAATGGAAAGAGTATTAGAAGTTGATTACAAAAATGAATAACATTAACACATTTAATCTATGCGCCGGCAACTAGAGGGCGTTATGTAACACTTAACCCTATTTATGTATTTTTCTCAGAACTCGAAGCAGCTTACAAAAAAGAAAATGAAATTACATATTATTTCGTCAAAACCACAAACTGATATCTCTTGTCATTCCAAAGATATTTAGAATTTTCGTGGTTATTTTTCGTTGTTTTCGAAGTGTTGGTTCACCCTGTAAGTTGTAAGTAAAAACATACTGCTACAGTTTCATTTCAAAAAAATATCAAGTTAAATCGAATGGCACAATATTTATTAACATAGTTAATGAAAAACAAAATACAAAAAACTAAAATTGATAACTACACCTATTACTTAGTTATTTTAGGTACTCAAAATGTTTCCCATCATTTGCTATGCACAAATTCAGTCTTTTTATAGTGGAATTGACACTGGCCTCAATTTCAGCACCAGAAATACCTCTTACTGCTTGCCGAATCCTTTCTTTCATATCCTCACGTGTAGTTGGACGTGTTTTAAAAACAAAATCTTTAATTCTACCACATAAAAAGAAATCTAAAACCGTAGGATCTGGTGACCTTGCTGGCCATGGAAAAATACTTCCCCTTCCAATCCATTGATTTGAAAATATAATATGGTATCTTTTTCGAGCCGCTCGTACCCACAAGCGAAAGCCCGGCTACAAAAAGATCTATTCGAAGCGTAATTAATATTTTGCACTTAAATGCCCAGAGTGCGCGCAATAAAATTGACCTAATTTGTATATTTCTAAAATCTACTGATTGCGATATTTTCTGTGTGGTCGAACACTGGTTCACTATAGACGAAATCAATTTCTTTGCTATTAATGGTTATACTCTTGCTTCCTACTCTTGCAGGAAGGAATCACGTGGCGGCGGGACTGCGATTTTTATTAAAAATGACAATGATATCCTCGCAGAAAACGTCGCGTGTGACGTTCAAATAATTGAAAATTTTTTTGAATATAGTGCTGTATCTATCAGGGTAGGTAATTATAAATGGGTCATTATTTCAATCTATCGGTCACCGTCACCTCTCTATTCACATTATAGTGCATTTATGCACAATCTAAGTAAATTGCTTGAGAATATGAGCACAAAATATAAAAATATTATTATCTGTTCAGATTTCAATGTGAACTTATACACAAATAATAGATAATCAACTATGCTAATAGACACATTAATATCATATAATCTGACTGTAACAAATAACACGCCCACGCGCATCACTGACACAACTGCAACCCTTATTGACAATATATTTACCAATATCGAAGCGCATTCCAATACTATTGAATGCGGTTTCTCCGATCACTGTGCCCTATTGATGTCAATAAATAAAGATTCCAGTAACGGAGATAATAGTGTCAAATATATTCTAAAACGCACATTTACACCCGCCTCTAGACTTAAATTCTGTGAAAAAATATCCGCCATAAACTTTATGCCCATATATGAGTCCAGTTGCGCTAATGCTGATGAAAAGTTCAATCGATTTATAAATATTATCTTACCTGAATTTAATATTGCTTTTCCACTCCGCAAAACAAAAATTAAAAATACTAATAAAACATGGGTGAATCGGGAAATTATCTCCAGTGCAAAAAAATTAAAAGAACTTCATTGGGCTAATAAATTATTAAATACCAACAAATCGAACGAAAATTACAAATTGGCGAAAAAAACTCACCATAAACTAATAGAGCACACCAAGAAAGATTATTTCACATCACTAATAATCAATTCTCCCAATACGAATAAGACAGTGTGGAATATCATAAACACCCATTCAAATAATAAGAGACCTTCAAAACCGATTACTTTAAATCATAACAATGAATCTGTAAACGATCCCCAAATGCTATGTAATCTCTTTAGTGAGTATTTTAAGGGATCAGAAACAATACATTCAGCTACGCCTGGAATGCCAGTTGCAAATAGATACACTCATGTTTCATTCTTTCTCCATCCAGTTGATGAGCTTGAAATATTGAATATTATTAATGATCTACCACCAAATAAATCTCCCGGTCAAGATCAAATTCCAGGTTTTATTATCAAAGATATCGCTACTGTAATAACTAAACCAATTACCTATTTAATTAATGAATCATTTGCACAAGGTATTTTCCCGAGCTGGCTTAAATCCGCGCATATATGCCCTGTTTACAAAAAGAAAGATAGCTGCAACATAAAGAATTATAGGCCCATTTCACTACTTTCTTACTTTGCTAAAATATATGAAAAAAACATTCTTACACGATTGGTATCATATTTTAACAAATATAATCTGATTTTTAACACTCAATCGGGTTTCCTTAAAAATAGGTCAACTATCGACTCACTTTTCGATTCCTTAACGGCTGTATATAGTGCTCTGGACAAAGGTTTGGTACCGATTGGTATCTACTTTGACCTCTCCAGAGCCTTTGATCTGATCGACCATGACCTATTATTGAGGAAATTAAATGCTTACGGTATTTCAGGTAACGCATATAATCTAATAAAATCGTTTCTACAACAACGATCACAAAGTGTTATAATTCGATCTAATCTAGACAACATTGTTAATTACCAGTATTCTTCAAAAAAAGAGATGACAAAACAAGGCACTCCGCAAGGCTCGATCTTGGCTCCATTTTTATTCATAATATTTATGAATGACCTCGACACATCTTTCTCGCATATTCCAAATACTAATGTATGTAAATATGCCGATGACACATCATTACTGGTCACTGACGCTACAGTTGATAATACATATAAAAATGCCTGCCAAGCGGTAAATACCTTCTATACCTGGTTCTCAAAAAATAATCTAATATTAAATTCGGATACGTCGGGTTTCATGCAATTTAGGCATACACGAAGTCGTATGCAAGATAACGCACCCAACCTAATCTCCAATAATATCGAAATTAAGCAAATAGAACATAAAATTTTTCTGGGAGTTATTATAACACCAACACTAAGTTGGAATAAACATATTAATAAAGTTAGTGGCAAACTTCGGCCAGCCAGTTTCGCGGTATTGTCAATGAGGGCTGCAGTCAGTCAGCAGGCGCTTCTTAAATTCTACCATGCCCACGTGTGCAGCCACTTACAGTATGGCATCATAATATGGCGTGCATCTAGCGACTCATTACGCCTGTTTAGGTTACAAAAACAAATAATCAGGAGAATAACCTTTTCAAGTTATACTCAAAGCTGTCAAAGTCTCTTTGTCAAACTACGAGTACTAACATTTTACTCTTTATATATTTACAACTGTTGTTTATATGTTCATCAACATAAAAATAAGTTTGTAACCAATAGAGCTTATAACAGTTGCTCTAGTACCCGAAAACTAGATAATATATCGGTGCCACTGCATCGCACATCTTTATATAAGAGTAGCCCCTACTATAAGTGTCTCACACTTTATAATAACCTACCTGATAGCATTAAAACAATTACGAAACATAGACAATTTAAAAAGGCACTCAAAGAGTTAACCCATTCGAGACCAATTGCACACCGTGTGTGCAATGCATTTCCGAGCCAAAAAGACCGGCTGCACACCATGTGTGCAATGATCTTGAATTGCAATTATCAGATATTATGGAAGAATCTGCCGTTAGAACAAGGCTGGTTTATAACAAAAATTATCCTAGAAGTCTGTAAAAATAAAATTTGATGTTGGTTTCAACTTAGCCCCTACAATGAGTGACCCAAAGCCAGGACCATCAGGAACGCAGAAAATGAGTAGTGATAGTGAAAGTGATGATTTATTGTCTCCAGAAAAGACAAAAAATAATCGAAATGTTGCTATTGTGTATAGTGATAGTGATTCGGAATATGAAGGAGACATGAATATGAATATAGAACCGTTAGATGGTGATATTTTTGAGAATAGTGATTAGGAAGATTTTAATGACGATGAAAGTGAAAGCGAAATTGAAGAACTTGAAACTGAAGTTAGTGAAGATACGGAGAGATGGGATGATGACGGTGATTTGATGTGCAATCCGTTCCTCGTAATAAAAACATTCAGAGGAGCTACCTGCACATACGGTGTGCAATCATCTTATTTTTACAATGGGAGTTACAAAGCGACGGATTTCTATTGCTAACATGTTTTTTTATCAATAATGTCCAATATAAAGCAAAAAAAAAATTTGGATTCTGGGGATGGTCTCCGAAAAAATGCGCCGTCTCGAATGGGTTAATGCTAAAAAAAGCATACTATACTATTAATGATTTTCTCCAAGACCCACTCAATGGGCCACAATCGTGATTTGATAATTATATGATCTTTTATATATATTTTTGTTTTATTTTTCCTTTTAGTTCGTAATTATATGTAGTTTTGTATTTATTGACAATTGTAATACATTGAATTATGTCTTTTTACAAATAAAGTTATTATTATTATTGTTGATACCACATGTCTAATCTGTTACGAATTGGAACGTCTTCTAGGAGGATGGGCAAATCGTTAGTTAAAAAATCTAAGTACCTTTGGCACGTTCATATTTCTTCAAAGATAAAAGGTCCTATTATCTTCCTATTTAAAATACCACACCATACATTTATGCTCCAGCGATTTTGGTAATTGACTTCCCTCTGCCAGTGTGGATTTGTTTCTGACCAGTAGTGACTGTTGTGCAAATTAATTTTACCAGAGCTTGAAAATGTAGCCTCATCCGTCCATAATATCGCAGATAGAAATTGTTGATTATAATTTAACATTCCTTTTAACCAGTTGCAATAATCTAGTCGTCGATCAAAATCTATGTCTTTTAACTCTTGATGTAAAACAACATGGTAAGGATGCATTTTATGTTCTTTTAGTATTCTATTCACCAAAGAATAATTTAATTCTAGATCTCTTGCAATTTCCCTAATACTTGCACGTGGTTCAGCGTTAACGTATGCCAAGACGTTAATAACATTTTCTTCATTTTGTCTTCTACGTACCCTATTTCTTCCCGAAACAGGTTGAACATTGCCAGTTTTTCGTAATCCTTCTGCCAGTCTTTTAAAAACTTTTCTTGAATGACGCCGTCTTTCAGGAAATCATGACCCATATTCTCTTTCAGCAATGACTGCATTTTGTAGACTTTTAAAATACACTGCTAGCATATCATATGCTTTTTCATTTGACAAATAAAGCATTATAATAAAGTGATTTTTCAAACGTTAAAATTAACTTTGACAGCAACAACAAATTATAAATAAACAATCACAAAACAGAAATGTCATTTCCAAAGGTGACTTGATTACTTTTACAACATCGCCCAGGAAAATAGTTTGACATACTCGTAATATTACAGCTTATCCATATAAAACCATTGAAGAAATTTTAAGGAATCTAGGATAAAATTTCACTCTAGAAGGACTGAATTTGTGAAGGTACAGCAAATAAGGGGAAACATTTTGAGTTTCTAAAATAACTAGATAATGGGTGCTTTTAGAAATTTCAGCGTTTTGTAAATTTCTGTTATGGGTAATAAGTTTTATTATTTTTTATTAATTATGCTAATAAATATTGTTGTCATTTGTTTTTACATGACATTTTTTCTAAAAATAACTTTAGCCATATATTTTCATTTACACCTTACAGGGTGAACCAACACTTCGAAAACAACGAAAAACAACAACAAAAATTAAAAAAATCTAAATATCTTTGGAATGACAAGAGATATCAGTTTGCGGTTTTGACGAAACAATATGTAATTTCATTTTCTTTTTTGTAAGCTGCTTCGAGTTCTGAGAAAAATATATAAATAGGGTTAAGTGTTACATAACGCCCTCTAGTTGCCAGCGCATAGATTAAATGTGTTAATGTTATTTATTTTTGTAATCAACTAGTAATACTCTTTCCATTGAGCCTAAGCTTGTGAAAATCGGTTAAGGTATACGGAAGTTACAGACCATTTTCTGTAAACAAAAGTATACTTCCCCCACCACTTAACTGTAGGTGATAGAAAAAAATTACCTAAGCAAAAATTGTAAACCGTGCAGTAGTTTCTAATTTTAATAATTTTCAATAGCCTTAATGCGGTAATATTTTGTAAAAAACGCAAATGAATTATGTAAATGATAACATGCGCCACCTAGCGGAAAGCTAAGCATTTAAAAATGTTTTACGCATTTTCTTATGGCCGATGTGATAAGAATTTTTCCCCCCAAATTCTAGGATATACCTTAATGAATCACTCTGTATATAAATTTTGTAATATCTATTGTGGCCAGTCCTTGCCTGAATCCAAACAGTGCATCTCTGACTGCGCTTCCGCATTTCCTATATACTCTTTGATGAATTATTTTGAGAAACAATTTTAAAGTATGACTCATGAGGCTAATAAGTATTTGTTCCTCGCATTTTTTGGCATGTATTTCCTTTGCAAGGGAATTGAGGTTGATGACACCCATGGAGTAGGGTAATGACCCGTATCATATTCATAACAGATTTTTATGAATATTTTGTGCAGCATGTCTACGCCTTTTTCATGTTTAAGTATTTCCAATGTAATTTCATCTGAGCCTACCGGCTTGTTGTTTCTTGCAGTAGTTATAGCTTTAAATTTCATCCATACTAATTTATGGTCCCGTTAAGTTGTTATCAATTTGGAAGTCAATATTGTGATTGCTTAGTCCTTCTTCTCCAAAAAGATTCCTAATGCATTGTTCCCAAACTTCTTCTTTTCTCAGTAAGTATTCAGTATTACTTCGTTCTACTGATTAACTAGCATGGCGAGGATAGATTTTTTGCCAACGCCTGCTGTTTCTTTTAGTTTTTTTAGTCAAATTGAAGTCATCCTGCAATTGTTTGAATTCTCTGCATTTGCCAGCTAGTCATTCATTTTTCGCTATTCTAATCAAAGTTCTAATTCGTTTTTATGACTCCTTATAGTTAATTCCGAGTCGCCTTGGTTCTTGAGTCTGTGCCTTTTTTTCCATCCTCCATATTTGTTTTCCGTCTCTCTTTTTAAAACCTATTTTATTCTTTGTGGTGCTTATTAGAATATACGCCATTTTATTCCATAGGCAGGTTATGTCTTCTACTTGTATGTTTCTTGGTATATTATTCTCACTTTTTAGCTGCAACTTCTGCTCTTACTTCTTCTTGTTTGAACTTCTTAATGTCAATTATATGTTTTGGAGATGGCCTGCTTGGTTTTGCAAGCTTGATCCTGATGGTTGCTAGTAAGAGTGATCAGATGCAACCTCTGTTGTACATGCCTTTGTAATAAATGACCCAAATTTTATCTTGATCAATATAAAGTCTAATTGGTTCCGGGCTATATTTTATCACTTTCTGACTCCCAATCCATACAGACTATTCTACCAAAGTTGAAAACCTAAAACCTTTCCTATTTATTTTATATACAAATGATTTTTCAACATACTGCGACCATAATTTTAAAGTAATACACTTTGATGACACTACCTTAGATGACAAAGCTGAGACCATTAACGAGGCAAGTCATCTTAGCCTTCTATCAAATCACAAATGTGATGAATGATTTTGTAGCAATAAGTTGCTGCTAAACCAAGATAAAACCATTAATATGCTATTCACATTGGGGAAGAATATTGATTTTAATTGTAGTTGTTCTGTCAGATTTACTTTATTTTCAATTAATTTAATTATTTAACTTCTAAATTATTATTATTATTTATTTATTTTATTTTAACTATTTGTACCTACGTTTAATATATGTTTTCCACATTTTCAATAGTAATTTTTTTTTTGTATTTTTGGTCTGTTGTATGTAATTTTCTTGTATTTAATTCTTAATTTTCTAGTTATTCTCGTCCCAATCAGAACAAACAATCATATAATTTGTTTCGTTTATATTTATATATTCAACTTATGTTGAATTCTGTGACATGTGTAAACTCTGGACTTAAGACGAATGTATTATTATTATCTTAGACAGAAATAAACTTACGTTTATATTATATCAATAATAATATTTTAATTATGTTGCATTCTAATTTATTATCAAGATTTTAAAGTTATCAGGAAATTTAATTAAATACACAAATATTACGAATTCTACATTAAGTATTTTTTTGAAAGTTTATGACGCTTTATTTATTTATAATTGCTAATTCTGGAAACTGTACATTGCAAATAATTAATAATAAATATTGGCTGCATTAAAATGATAGATAAATATCTTTATTAGCTCAACAAATATGTACATGCGTTAAATATTTTAGCAGAAATTGTTTATTGCTGGTAATTGACTATCGACCCAAGGTCTGTGTACCTTTTATGTTTACATACAATACATATTCCTTGTTTATTTTAATTATTCAATTGCTTCTTATCATAAATATTGATTAAATTTTATATGACTGCATTTATGAGTTTATACTAAAATCATTCAAATATCTTTAACGTTTTGAAGACAAAAACTAATTCTAATATTTATTTCCAAGTTTAAATATTACAGAAACAACAATTATAGTATATACTATACGTACTACTATTATATATTATTATTTTATATACATACTGTCATCTTCTAATTCAAATATCTTTTACGTTTTGAAGACTGAACTAACTCTAATATTTATTTACGAGTTTAAATATTACAGAAAGAATAATTATAGTATATACTATACTTATATACAATATACTACTATTATATATATTTATTTTATATACATACTGTCATCTTCTAAAAAATTAAAATATATTAATTGATATTTACACGTAATTAAAATTATAACTTAGAGAACAAGGTGTTATCCACTGTCTGAAGTTTTGCACTAAGATTTACTAATTGAGTGGATAACTACCTACAATTATACAGAACTACTAACAGCGATAATTATAAAAATAAGAATGTAAAATATACCAGCAGCAACTGAACGGGTTTTATCTATTTTGAATCTCATCAGAATTGCCTTCAACTGTAATAATAAGATGTTTTTATTTATAACTTATTTATTTCACTAAAATATAAGAACAATGTATCAATTTTAATAAACCATGTAAATTTATATAAAACATAATAAATATTAATATTATTACTTCTTCAATGAGTTACAAGGATGGAAGTGTGTATTCCACAGTAGATAAATATTCTTGAAATGCATTGTAGCTTTTAGAGTTTAACCTTTTGTACATTTACACCTCGCTAAAATTCATGTATTCCTTACCCTCGGTACATAATCTACTATTATTTGCCAAAATTGTTTAATTATAAATTTTGCGGATTCCCTTGGTCACCGCAACCCTGTCCCTTCGTATTTACATATTCAAGAATTTCATGATCTGCTCCGCATGACCCTAATGTATTTTTTATTGGTTACACGTTGTCCGGTATTTACGTGCGTTAACCATACATTAATAATTGATGTTAAACAAAAACAAATCAAAAATGTTGTATTAAAAAAATAAACTATGTACAATATAATGAAATATGCAAACATACTTAAAAGAACATAATATATCATTAATATATTCACTAGATGTTGTTTGTATCTTGAATAAAATTTGAATTAATCTGTAACCAATTAAGGATTTCCATGTTTGATCGTAACAATTTCCTTGCTATAAATCATGCTGGTGCAGATATACGCAGATATCTACTGCCCGTATCTGCAGCTTCCGAATTTATGTATCAGAAACATGTAACGCTAAATTACCGCACGGTTTTATGATAAATTTATCACTACTTCCGACTATAGCGATCCAATTACCGAAAATCCTTTATCCACGCCGATAGCATCAAAACTTACCAATCAACATCGGTACGCACTGCAATTAAATCAGATTAAAGGGAAAAATCGCCTCCCATTATTCTACCAAAAATAAGTCAGACGTGATGTTGATTCATAGAAAGAGGAATTATTAAATCAACGTGAGTACACTATTGTCAGAGACGAGTATTGTTTAACGCCCATTGTTGTATGACTGATTTTTGGCATTTGCTGTTATGCGCGGTCTGATGCAAATAAAAAAAATGTGATCTATATTGCAAACGAACCTGGCTGCGTAACAAATGGGTGTTTAAATAATAAAAATAACTAGAAAGAATACAATAGAGGGTATTTTACTCAATTTCTTTTATGTTGTAATGTGTGATCTGATTTAATGATTTATTATTAAAGTGTTGAAAATAAAAGCATACAATTTTATTACAAGCAATAAATACGTTTATAAATTTGTATGTTAATACTGTCGGCAAAAGTAATTTCAATCGAAATAAAAATACATATGATCGGAATAAATCCGTACCAAAACATTTAACAATAAAAATACATTAGACCAATAAGAAACAAGATGAAGAATTTATTATAAAAATAGTCAAAATCAGATAGATGTTGCAAGTACTGAAGAAAACTCTAAACATGATGGTAATGGTAAAATTTATAGGTCCGTGAATAATTGTTTACAAGATGTTCTTATGCGGACACCTGACATGCACCATATTATTCGCTTCTACGCAATAAACAGAGATGTGAAAATGTGCCCCAGAAGTATATGCCATATAATAATCACGATTGGATTACTGCATAGTAAAATTTCACTAATTGCGGAATAGTTAGTACTGACCTGAGTACTCTAATTTGGTAACAATTTTTGGATCACCGTCCATATATAAATACATTTAATTCTAGGTTTTATTTATAGCGCTTGTTTCAAAATCTGATGTATGTACTTTTCTAGGGATTTACAGTTAGTTCATTAAAGTTAAACCAGCTTAAAAGAGCATTGATTGTTGAGTTACAGGTTCTCTTCTATTGTGATGTTAGAGGGGTTGCTGATAATAGCTGATCTGTCATTAGCATACATAAAAATCGTATCTTTGATAAAAATAGGGAGGTGTCATTTATGTAAAGGATGAATAGTATAGGGCCTAAAATTAAACCCTACGGTATCCCTACATTTATGACTTCCCTTTCTGATATATGGCCTGTCAAAGTGTTATCAGTTTTGTAGTTTTGTGTTTGATTTTAACCCGGTGGTACCTATTTCGTAGATATGAAGAGAACCATTTATTTGCAACTCCTCTTATACCTTTTTTTGAAGTGTGTGTGATGTGCTTGTGTGTGCAGTGTACTGCTCGGGTACGTGGGGTCGCTACTCCCAAATGACTGTGCACGTCAACCACCCCTGCGGGTAACCACTCTTATACCATAACTATTCAACTTATCTAAAAGAAGATCTATGTCAATACAGCCGAAAGCTAGGCTCAAGCCTAAAAACAGTCCTAGTGGATATTCTCCAGATTCATTTTTTAAATTATGCAAATATAGTATTAATAACATGCTGTTGTAGTTGAACGTCTAGAAACTGTGCTGCGCAGAATTTAGAATTTGAAAGCGATTTATATAATTTTTCAGCCTTTGAGCAGGCATAGTTCAAAAATATTTTGAAAAATATTGAAACTAGAGAGATTGGACGATAGTTCTAAATAACCTGTATTCAGAACTATTACGTTTCTTAAAAATTGGAACGATTATCGAATGTTTCAGTTTGTTAGGAAATATAACAGATTCAAATTATTTGTTGATGAGGTGTAATTAAGGTTTAATTCTTTCATATGCTACTTAATAATACAATTGGATCATCAAAACCACATGATTATTTTTTAAGTTTTTAATAATTTTTCATGTAATTCGGCTTTACAGAAGGGTTCGAGAAATAGCAATTGACAATCTGTGCTCTTGTAATATTTGATATTTGGGTCGATGGGTTTTAACGAATTTCGTAATTTAATTGGTTCGTTTTTAAAGTATGAATTGAATAAGTTACAAATGGTTTTAGGTTTAACTTGAAGTCCGTTAGTAATCAAGGTAATATTTGTAAGCTGCGTGCTTTTATGTGTTAGTTCATTTACAGTTTTTCAAGTTTATTTTATTATATTTGCGGAGTTCACAATTTCCCGTTGGTAATACGTTTTTTTTGTTTCATTGACAAATTTAGTATGATTAGTATGATTTAGTAATATTTTTTTATTATTATTTATTATGAAATAAATCATGTAGATTTCTAATAGACCCTTTAATATCAGAATACCATGACTTAGAATTAGGTTCAGATTTATTGCTACATATAGAAAAAATGCTGTAAAAGTAGAACAAAAAAATGTGGTGCAAAAATCAAATTTAATGTTAAAGTTATTAAGAGAAAGCATATGTCCAAGATTCATTTGATAATTTGTTTGACAAGTTTGTAATATTTTTTTCATTGAAAATTCTACAGTTTGATTTGCATTGTTGAGTTTGATTTGATATATATTAATTTAAAATTGTAAAGAATTGTTTTGTGATCGTATATTAAATTTTCTACCGTTAATGTTCCCATTGAATCAAAATTAGTATATATGGTCTAAACATGTAAGATTGAGTGGTTATTCTGGTGTCATCTGTGTTTACTTGAAGTGGGTTAAGAGTGTCTAGCATAGTTTTTAAATTAATGTACTCTGTTGTTATTTTGTTGGAGTTTATATTAAAGTCCCCATTAAGAACAATGCATATTTTTAATGTAGTTACTTAAGTACGTTGACGTTAATATCACTTAATTGAAAACACAGTTATATTCATTTCATTTCGGGCACTATGTACATTAAGCAGTGAAAAAATAAAAAGTGAAGAAAGGAATATAACTGTGTTTTCAATTAAATGCGTATTTGTCTACTATATAAGTGACATAAAAAATCACCTACATTTGGTTATGTTCATGCATACTAAGTAGACTACCACCGATATAACTACTACTATTACTTATCTAACCTAAACTTCAATCAAATTAAGTGTAAACAATTGAAACCATGTTTCTAGAATAGTACACTGCTCAAAACAATTAGCAGGTCATTAATTTGCGCCTCCATAAAATTATATTCAAATAAAATTAAGAACATAAAAAAAACGTTTTATTTAATTGTTTTAATTGACACATATGGAAGTATAAATAAAACACTTCGTAACTTTGTTTGTATAACACTATTTATTTTCTGTTTACTATAGTTTCGGCATCTTAACATGCCATTATCAAAACATACAATGGGTTAAAAGTGTATGTTTTGATAATGGCACGTTGAGGTGCCGAAACTATAGTAAACAGAAAATAAATAGTGTTATACAAACAAAGTTACGAAGTGTTTTATTTATACTCAAACATGTATAACGAAGTAGAAGACTCAACAATTAATAACATATGGAAGTGTTAGTATCATGTACTTTTAAAGTACACGTAATAATTGACATCAACTACCAAAATTTAAATTATTTGTTGATGTAAACTTGTGTAAATAGTAACTTTATAACGAGTATGTGCTCCAATAGGACGAATAACGACATTGCGCCGTCTTGGTATGCTTCGCAAAAGTCTTCGAAGGTCTTACCATTCTTCAATAAGAGCCGTCGTTAGCTGCTTAATTGTCTGAGTAGGATGTGTGCGACCATATAAAGACGTCTATCGAGCTTATCCCAAACATGCTCTATGGAACTTAAATCAGGATTTACGCAGGCCGCACCAATTTCCAGTTCTTGTAGGAAGTCTCAAGTAATTCGCGCAGTATATGGTCTTGTGTTATCCTGCAGATTTGGACCTATTCCATATATCATAAGGACAACATGTTCTCCTAACACAATGTCAACATAGAGGTTAGCGTTAAGATTTCCTGGAATTACAACAAGGTCGGTTCTACTGTCGAAACTAATCCCACCCCAAACCATAACTGAACCTTCTCCAAATCTTTTGACTTCCTGGGCAGTAGCAGCTGGGTAGGTTAGGTTAGGTTGGTGTGGCAGCACCTCTTCGTGCACCGCGAAGAGATGCACACTTAGGCCTAGATAGGCCCGTTGTGATACCAATGAGGGACATACACGAACATCCATGGATCCGGACGGAGAATTCTTCCTTTAGAAAAATCCACCGCCCGGCTGGGATTTGAACCCACAACCGTGTGGCCCGTGAGCAGGCACTCTACCCACTAGGCCACCGCGGTCCCCTAGCAGCTGGGTAGCGTTCCACTGGACATCTGTAACACGTACTCGGCAATCACAACGAGTAATGCGGAACCTGGATTCATCCGTGAAGAGCACATACTTCCATTGTCGAAGTTGCCATGCGACATGCTCACGAGAAAAGTTCATCCTTGCTATTCTGTGGCGTCGTGTCAAAGAGGGCTTTCGGACGGGTCGTCTTGCGGTCAATTTTAATTCTCTCAACTTTTCCTAATTGTCTGGTCTGATATATGGATCCCATGCGTCCTCATGAGGTAAATTAAGAGGTGTTTCGTCATAGAAATTCTATTGCGAGGACTCAAAATCAGTAATAATTGGTCTTGATTTTGACTTGTTTTTTTTGCGACCTTGCCCACCATGGCTGGTATATTGACCGGTCTCCAAGTACTTCATTCACAATCGCTAAATAACTGACAGCCTTACGTTAAAGTTTCTTGAAATTTGTCGAAGGCTTTTGCCATTTTCAATTAATGTTATAGCACGAACAACTTCCACTTCGTTGAGATGCCTCATTGTCACTTAACTTAAGTCAACTGTCAGTTGCAAATATTTTCGTATGTTTATTGATCTTAATAAGGCCTTTCTAGTTCAGTGAAGTATGCGATGCTGTTAATTCCCTATCTGTCAATTTAAACTCTATTTAATTGTTTAATTTTATTTGCATGAAATTTCCCTTTTGAATTTTATGGAGACACAAATTAGTGCCCAGAAAAAAAATACCGAACGAATGTAATATAAAGACACGCCGGTGGTGGCGCATCTTTTAAAAGTAACAAGCTCATTTACACACACACAAATACACAAATGACACATGGCGGAAGGACCACGTGGTCGATAGCCTAACACTACTACTACTACTACTACTGTAATATAAAGTAGTGGCATATGGCGTTTACTATACGTACGGCAAAAATTCAAGAGGTTACTCACTGGGTAGTTGAATATTTTGTCCTTTGATGATTTTTGAAAACCCGCTTTGTTTCGTACATATAGAAAGAAAATGTGCTGGAAATAAAAGAGGCAGATCAGAGTACTTCTACTCGAAAAAATGTAAATACTTTAAATGTAAATAATATAACTGTTTGGATAATTCTTAGAGACTATTCATTGTACCCATATTACATACAACGCTTTTAGGCACTTCTTATTGTTGATTTTCCTCCACGTATTGCATTCTGTCAATGGCTTGTGTACACATCCCTTCAAATTCCTTAAATATTAACGCTGAGAAATGCAATAAGGATTTTTCATATATGATATCATATACTTTAAGATCTTTTTCAAAATCAGTTCTCATTGACCTGTATTTCAACCAGGAAGACTTACTAACTATTTAGAACAAACGCCACCTCAGTTTTTGGACCATGTACAACTGGCAACAAGAAATACAAACCATATTGTATTTCTGGTTACCAGATGGTACACCAGCGCATTTCAGTGTAGATTCTTTTGAGTTTTAACACGGAGATCGCTAGATTGGTCGAGATAGACCTCCATGGCCTGCTTGATCCCTAGACTCAAACTGATTGACGAAGTACTTGAAACTCCATATTCTATATTATCCATTATTATTAAATAATAATTTTGATTTTAAACTACAATTGTTTTGCCTTACTTTGGTTTCTTCAGATGAAGAATACACATGTATAATAATTTGAAAATGTAACACTTATTATTAATTAATAATAATAGATAATATGGATTTTACCCATGGGGCTATTTAAAGTCATTAGTTTACACCACTCCAGTGGAAAATATGGATGACTTGCGAAATCGGATACTTGCTGAATGTAACACAATTCTTATTGTTTCTTAACAACTCTAGTGTTAGTTAAAGAGGAGAAGATTGGTTTATTGAATCTTAGCTGGAGTTTTTGTAGGTTAAGAAACTTTACAAGTAATTTTTGGTAATATAATATTGTTATTGTCGAAAACTTTGCTCCATATCTTCTAAAATCATTAAGAGATAAAATATTCTTAGAATAGTCCAGGGAACAACTCTTTGAATGTTTGCCTTATCATTAAAATTAGTTAAGGTTATTCATGTATACAAAAAAGGTAATAGCAATGACAAAAACTATCGGTCAATATATTTATTTTCCATATTCAAAGACCAAATTATTAATTTGTTTGACAGAGCAACTTTATTAAAATCAATTTGGACTTCGTTATTCAATGCATTACTTGAATCCCAAATTCAATATAGAATAATTGTGTGGGAAATCATTTACCAGACATCGAATATTTGGACTTGAACACCAATCAATTCAAAGATTATTGTATTTATTTGTACTCAACGCGCTTTATATAAACACAATTACTTATTTATTTATTATCATTTAACTGATGCTAACTTGAACTTAAAACATTTCTGGCAGGTTGTCTATTAGTCCAGTTTTATCTGTTTTCATTTTCCTTTGTTCTCTTGTCTAAATATCCGTCGCCTAATTATTGTATTGTTCATATTGTTAGTCACCTTAAAGAGCGTTTCTCTGTCAAAATTTTATATAAACAACAAAATTTTCTGTGTGTGGGTGGATGTGGAATAACGTATCTAGTGAAACAACAATAAAGATTGCCTTGGATACCTACAACCGGCGTATACAGCAAAGCACAATTGCGATTTTTTATCAATAATTATAAGCTTCAGTAACAGCATTAACCATAAAAGTTGATCAAAGAGGTCTACAGCAGGAGTTAAAATATTTAATTCAAGAAATAAAACCTAAAAATACTTGACTTACTGAACAGACGTGTATAACAATTAGAAAATTGTCTGCAGATCAATATAGCTTAATACACATTTTTGACGAAATCGAAGAACAAACCAATGGAAATAAAAATATAATAACCGTTCCTCAACTAAAAAATGCGTTAAATGGAGTAATGGAAAACAAAAATAATAATAACCCAGGAGCAAAAGAAAAAGAAGTATGGAAGAAGGTTCAAAGAATGTATTAATTATAGACCAATCACTTTGCTCAGCGTGTTTTAAAAAATTTTGGAACGAGTAATTGCTGTAAGGCTTCTCGGGTTCTTTGAAAATATAAATTATTTAATATATCTCAGCATGGTTTCTTAAAGGGCAGATCCACAGCCACAGCAATATTTGATTATTTAAACATGCCTTGGAGAGAGGGGAAATTCCAATGGGAATATTTCTGGATCTCTTCAAGGCATTTGATAGCATGAATCATAGTATTTTATTGGAAAAACTGAACCTTTACGGAATAAGAGGAATTAGTTACAATTTAATAAAATCATACCTAGCCAACAGACCAAACAAGATAAAACTCAATGATAAAGAATCTGACATTCTTTTAACAAATATAGCTGTACCTCAAGGAAGCATTCTCGGTCCTCTTCTTTTTGTAATATATGTCAATGACTTAGGTTAGGTTAGGTTGGTGTGGCAGCACCACGAAGAGGTGCACACTTAGGCCTAGATAGGCCCGTTGTGATACCAATTTCCCTTTCCTGAGTTCTTATGGGAACCATTTGGAGCCATTTATGAATCTGGCTATGCTTCTGGCATCGGTTGTCTCGATGTCAGAGAGCTCATTCATAAAAACGGCCTAGGGAGGAATCTCTTATTCCGGCCAGCGCGGGACATTGACAGAGGTAGTGGAGTACGTTTTCCTCCTCCTCTTCGTCGAGGCACCCTCTACAAAAGTCGTTGTGGGCTAATCCTAACCTTTCTGCGTGTTTGCCAATGGGACAGTGTCCCGTGATGACTCCCACTGTTAGCGCAATGTCATGTCTCTTTAATGAGATGATGCCATCGCTTCTTTTGCTGTTGCAGCGTGGCCAAATCTGCCTTGCTGTGTTACAGCTGCTCTCATTCATCCACCTTTTGTTTGTTAGGTTTAGGATGATATTGCTTAGGATTTCCTTGCTAGTCGCTAAGGGAATTCCTGGGTGATGGTTTATTGAGGACGAGTGAAGCTTCGTTCCATTCTTAGCCAGCTCATCCGCTGTGTCATTGCCCGGGTTGTTGCTAGGCACCCAGATGAGTTGAGCGTTTGTCTGTGTTGCTAGTTCATTTAGTGATTTCCGGCAATCAGATACCACTTTTAAGGTGCTACTCACACCTGTTAGAGCCCTGATTGCCGCTTGGCTATCAGTGTAAATGTGGACCCGGTTTGCGTTTGTCCTATTGGTCCTTAGCCATTCTACTGCAGTATTTATGGCGATTACTTCTGCCTGTAGTACACTACAGTAGTCTGGTAGTCTGAAGGATAGTCGGATCTTCAGGTCTTCGGAGAAGACTGCTCCCCCAACTTTTGTGTCCTGCTTAGAACCGTCCGTGAAGACGTGTAGTGTCCCTGCTTCATTTTCTTTGTCCACCGCCCAGTCCTCCTTGGTAGGGATCTGGGAGGAGAACTTGTTATGAAATGCAGGGATCGGTAGACAGCGGTCAATATTCTTAGGGACACCGGGGAATTCTTTGAGAATTCTTGTGTGTCCCCGCGTATTAGTTGTGAGTCGGCAGATTGAGTTCAGTCTTAATGCTGTTGTTAGCGCAATCTGCTTGCCGAGGAGATCCACAGGGGTCAGATTGAGGATTGTTTCCAGTGCTTTCGTGGGACATGTCCTAATAGCTCCTGTAATCATCAGGGTTGCCAACCTTTGGACCGTCCCAAATGCTTGCTGGTGAACCTTTTTGTCCAAAGCAGTCCACCATATGAATACGCCGTAGTAGAGTATTGGCCTTACTACTGCCTTGTAGAGCCAGTAGGTGATGTTGGGTTTCATGCCCCATTTTTTGCCTACCGTCTTTTTGCAAGAGTACAGCGCCACGGTGGCTTTCCGTACTCTTTCCTGGATATTAGGTTTCCAACTGAGGTTTCGGTCCAGTATGATACCTAAATACTTAGCCTGTTCTTTTATCTCCAATTCTACTCCCATTAAGATGGGGGGTGAGAATTTGGGGATTTTGTGTTTCCTAGTAAAAAGAACTAGCTCAGTTTTTTGTGGGTTTACGCCTAGGCCGCATCGTTCATACCACTGAGTTAGTATTAGTAATGCTCGTTGTGTGAGCTGGGACATTACATTGAGATGTTTCCCTGAGATGGCTAGGGCCACATCATCTGCGTAGGCTACTACCCTACATCCGGAGTTGCGTAGATCTAAGAGAAGGTCGTTTAACGCAAGGTTCCAGAGTAGGGGAGAAAGGACCCCGCCCTGTGGCGTGCCCCTGTTCGCCTGCCTACTTATACGGGAGTTCCCTAGTTTGGAACGGATGTTTCTTCTTTGGAGCAACTTGCCTATGAGGTCGACAACTGTTGCCTCAATTCCAGTTGCGTTTAAGGCGGACTCAATGGCTTCAGGGTACACATTGTTGAACGCTCCCTCGATGTCGAGGAAGGTCACCAGCGTGTACTCCTTGTGGCCCATTGTTCCTTCTATTTGACTAACCAGGGAGTGCAGAGCTGTTTCCACGGACTTCCCTTTGGTGTACGCATGTTGCGAGGTTGACAACAACTGGGGGTTTATGCTCCCTTTTATGTAGATGTCAAGTAACCTCTCTAGTGTTTTGAGTAAAAATGGTCTTGTATGGGATATCTTCCCGCTTTTGGGAATGAAAGTTAGTTCCACCTCTTTCCACATCCTCGGGATGTACGAGAAGTTAAGGCACCCCACGAACATGGTTTCCAGCCATGGTATAACTATGTCCTGGGCTTCTTGCAATTCAACTGGACTGATGCCGTCTGGCCCAGCTGATTTGTAAGGTTTGAAGCTTTTGATGCTCCATATAAGCTTCTCTCTGCTCACGATCTTGTGAACGGGGCATTGAGAATGAGAAGTTTCTGTGGACATGGATTCATTGCTTATTCCTCTTGGGAAGTGAGTGTCCATCAGAAGTTCGAGCGTTTCTTTGCATGAGCTAGTCCAGGTGCCGTCTTCTTTCATGACGAAACCTGGGACTACAGGATCTTTAGAAAGAATTTTGCGCAGTCGACATGCTTCTGAAGTGTCTTCGATTTGGTTACAGAATGACTTCCATGCCGTCCGCTTGGCCTTTCTTACTTCACTTTTGAAGCTTCTGAGACTGTCTTTATAAGTTGACCATTCATTGGTGCACTTAGCTTTGTTGAACAGTCTACGGCACTCCTTTCTTAGGGAGTTTAGTTTAGGGGTCCACCAAGTAGGTTTGCTTTTGCCTTTTCTTGGCGTACTGGGACACGCAGTGTCTATTGATTTGTTGCATGCATTGGAGAAGACCTCCACCATCCGATCCAGCTCCTCCACTGTGGTGGGTATGGGTGGCTCAGATGGTAGAGTACTCGATAGGGCAGTTCTATACTTTTCCCAGTCGGTTCTCCTTTTGTCTACAAATCTAGGGCAGTCTTGCATTTGAATATCAAGGTTGAATTCGATATATCTGTGATCAGAAAAGGAGTGTTCAGAGGACACTTTCCAGTTCCTGATAATGTTGAACGATTGTTCGGTGACTAGAGTAATGTCCAGAACTTCTCGTCTATTAGCAGTTATAAAGGTAGGGGTATTCCCTTCATTACATATGGCGAGGTTGGAAGTAAGTAAGAATTCTAAAAGTGACTCACCTCTTGTGTTGGAATCCGAGCTTCCCCAGATGCTATGGTGGGCGTTCGCATCGGCTCCAATTAGGACGCTGGCTCCTTCCCGGTTAGCTGCGTCAAGGAGCCCACTCAGACCCTCGGGGGGGATTTCTTTATCGTGGGCGAAATAGGATGTCAATGACTTACTCAAAAAACCATAAAAAAATGACTTACTCAAAACCATAAAAAGAAGATGAGGCGAAATCAAAATGTACACAGATGACACAAACCTATTTATAAAAAATGCAACAATAGACAATTTAATTCAAAACTCTATTGATATATTTAATAAAGTGCAGCACTGGTTCACAACTAATTCTTTAGAATTGAATCAAGATAAAATAAAAGTGCTTATTTTTCAATCCAAATTAAAACAAATAGATTTTAATAATTTCACTTTAAATAGCATAGGTGACAATATAAAAATCGTTGTCAAAACACTTGATGTTCAATTAAACTTCAAACTTCATTGTGATGAGCTAATAAAAAATTCAATACAGTATGCTATATATTGAGACAATTAAAACCTGTATTTGACCAAAAAATATTAATTTCACTTTACTTTGCAAACTTTGAAACTCTTTTACGTTATAGAATTATATTTTATGGCTCAAGTACGTTTGCAAATAATGTATTTCTTGTCCAAAAAAAGATCTCCGAATAATATTTAATTTAAAATATTAAGAATCATGTAGACATTACTTTAAAAAAGCAAATATTTTGACATTGCATGGACTACATGTCTATGAAACTTTAATATTTAATACCAACAATAAAGACAAATTTAAATCTAATATTTCGGAACATGCATATAATACAAGAAATATCCCTTTATATACATATCCCATACATAGGTTAACGTTAACCGAAAAAAAACCCATCATATTCTGCACTGAAATTGTATAATATCTTACCTCGAAATATACAAAATATTACAGAAGTGAGTAAATTTAAAACGCGACTTAAACAATACTTAATTGAAAAGGAGCTGTTGTATACGATTTTGGTATTTTTTTATACTTGTAAGCTTCTGTGTGTATTTTAAAATTGCACTGTTTATAAGTACATACATATTACATTAGGTGTATGTTTCGATAGTAAATTACAAATATCTACTAATTATTATTTATGTATTAGTGTAATAATTTAGGATGATTTTCAATTTTAATGTCTGGTTGTATATGTTATTCGCATGTTTTGATTAACAATGTTATAAATGTACACATTATTTTTTAATTAATAAAATTATTATTATTATTAACTTAATCAGCGCGAAAAAAGCCATATTTATTTTCAATCTACCAGAATCATTCAATCAAAATCTCGGTGACAGAATTGCCCATGACTTAACGATAGTTTCAGAAATTTGAATAAAATAAAACTAAACATTGAAATAATAAATATTATTAGGTGGGGTAAATACGGTAGCTCAATTAGGCCACTGAAAGTTACATTAAGGTATATTCCAAAGATGACTAAAACTTGTACTCAAAAATTGAAATACATTAAATGTATTTAAAATAAAATCTGATGAAACCCCACATCAAAGATCAAATTAACGTTCTCTTCTAATCTAATCTAACGTTTCAGATTGAGGCAGAAGAAAAAATTTAACCAACACCGAGGATTACAAAATAAATTATTTCGGAAAACTAAAACGCACCCAGCAGAAACTTGATATATACTACCAGAATGTTGGGGTTTAAGATTTAAATGTAATATCTTCTATAATAATCTACAAACTAAAAATTTTGATATAATATTATTAACAAAAACTTGGTTAAATTCGAATATTAGTGATATTTTTAAATAAATATTAAATCATTCGAAAATCTAAAGTCTAAAAACTTCGTGCCAAGTATTAACTACGGATTTGCCACTCTAATTATCCCTTATTATCTCTACGCCATTTAATAGTTTAATTTTAATTCTTTCTTCTAGAAATGAAGCAGCTTAATTTCCCCTAATTGATGGATTGTATTAATGCAATTATCTAAGCTTCCATTGTGAGGTAAATTGTTTGTGTTTTTTAATTCAACTGTTGAAATTTCCTCCAGCTTGTCAGATATGTGCAAAATCAATTTTGGTAATTAATGTAAACTCAGCAATTGAACATAAGGTCTCGTTTACCTAATATGTTGTTCATTATTAACTGCCCTAGTTTAATTTTATTTACTTAAATAGATGGAATTTGGTGTTTTCTAAGATTTGTGCGAATTTTATAGATTGTTCGTCCTGTGTAATTGAAAGCGAAGTGATGAACCTCTTCTTTGGAAATTTGATTTCCTTTATGTATTGTTTCAGCGATGATTCAGTTTAGAAGGGATTGGGAATCATCTCTTTTATTCATAGATTGCGGCGACTGCTACGCGTATAATTTGGGTGTTAAGGTATTATGAATTAGTTAATACTTGGGTATTGTCGATTTATAGGTGGTATTTAGCTAAGGATGAGATGAAAATGAGGCGAAATAACCAAATGAAGAGAAATCGTCGAAAACCTACCTTAGCATACCACAACGTCTTACACTTCTATGGGGAGGATATATTCCATCAAACTAAGAATGTCGGAAAAAAGGCAAAACTGCTCGCTGATCTTTCTACGAAGACTGCGGCAAAAATATTATCCCAGCATATTGCAGGCCATGCCAAGATACCAAGAATAAATCAAATTCTCAACAACGCAAGTTCAAACCTACTCCGAGAGCTCATAAACTCCAAGAAAACTAACCAGGATCAAATCAGTACACACTTAGTCATCAATGCCCTTATACATCCTTCTCTATGAGAGAGAACCAATACCCTTGTGGGATTCAACGGCGAATCTGAAAAAAAGACTAATTTTATCACCTGCGAAGAAGTTATGTAACCCATTAAATACAACAAAACCAAAGACCGTCAATGCCAAATACACACTCCTTTTGGAAAAATGACTCAATTTTACAAATTCCGACGAAGGTAATATTATGCAGCGTACAAATAGCGATAAACCGAGATAGGGTGATATAATTCGACAGGACACCGCATAAATCATGACAAGAGCTAATCGCCACAATATAATATCACGCGAGAAGAATTCCAGGCATTAAAATCACTGCGCCAAAATGAATCAATTATAATCCTACCTGTAAATAAAGGAAATGCGACCGCCGGATTACTAAACTAAAATGCTTTCCATCTTGGCCCGGCTTATGTCCTAATTGCCACCCATCCAACCAATTACATGGAAAATACTACAAAGGCCAATAAAAACCATTCACTAATATTACGTTTTTCTTAACAATAGAAACTTAATTTTAAATTATTAACTTAATTCTTTATGTATTCTCTCTATATGTTTATTTGTGTTGTCATAATAATAGTTGTTCTTCTAACCATCATTTCTTTCGCTATTTGTAATATTTGTTTATAGCACACATAAATTTATTATTATCATTTTTATTGAGCATAATAAGACTAATTCTATTGAAATTTGCACACGCAATTAAAGAAAAATTAAGGCAATTTTCTTATAGCAAGGAAAATTCCTCCTCTAATTTCACCTCCAATAAGAACGATCTGACCTAAAATATTGTAATTAATTAACTCAAGTTGACTTTTAGTTAATTTTCGACAATGGCGAATTCCAATTATTGCTTCAGTGTACATACCGATTATTTGCTAGATGTAATAACTTAATCAAAAATATCATTAAAATTGTAGTCAAATATTTACATAGTTGTATATATTATGAAATGCAATCGAAATAGAATCGCTACATAGATTCCATGTAGCCAGCAATTCTGGCACACAAGATCCATTATTTCTTTATTTCGACGATGCACATCCAGAATGTGCAAGGCTTTGTGCCTTTATGCGCATAAAGGAGAGTGTAGAGGTGCATTACGAATACCGCATAATAATGAAATATTAAACATGCATCCGCTCACTTCCATCTATTTAACAGCGGCCTTTATTCTACCTCTCGTAATAAGGTAAAGTGTAATCCAGTTGCATGTTGTTTCTTTTGATATATAAAGCCGTTAAAGCTTAAACAAATAGCAATTACTATCGTTCTCCACCAGACACAACTCTAAATAATTACGCAGGATCGAAAATTATCGCTTGAACCAAACAGAAACTATTATACTTAAGCTTATAATTTTCACGATGGATTATAATTCCAAGGATCATAACAATTTACATTCATAATTAAAGGAATATTTCTCCTACAAATAATAAATCGAGTTGAGACTGACTTTTCCTGTATCAGTGAGGTAGTTAAAAAAAACTTTCAAATAAATAATAAAAATGTAACTATACTTTATATGTAATTTACTTTAGGGTTTTTAAAGTTTTGATATTTTCTGATTTATATGATATTGAAAAAATTCTTCGATATTTTCAAGCAATATAAATATAAATTTTGGTTATCTAGTGTTTTAATGCTCTTAAAGATGAAGGGAATTCAGAATTAAGACATAAATAACCATAATTATATATTAAATAATTATTTTAATAAGTAAAATGAATAGTTTTTCTGGTTAACGGGTATAAAAATTATTACTGGTTGTAAATAAATACTCATTTTACTATAACAAATGCTTTATATATAATAATTATTATTTATTTACGTTTCAAGTCTATACTCATTTCACTATGTACATGCATTAGTAAATAAACTCAATTTAATCGTATCGAAATTTAACGGGCGCAGTCGGTAGGATCGTATTAAAAGTATACTGAATACATAAGACATCATACTTTTCATATCGATAAGTAATTTTTTTAATTTATTTACTTTATTTATTTACTTATAAGCTAAATACGTAAAATAATTCAATTGTGTAGAACAAACAATTTCGTATTTACTACATTATTCAACAAAAGCAACGTCATCGCCATGGGCTGTATTTTGATGGTGTTTATTTCATGGAACATGTTTAATCTAACATATTAATTTTTTAACCTTACTGGACAACACAGAAATTATTGAAATATTTAATTAAAAGGCATAATTGTTAAATTAAAGCGAGGCTACCTCGTTATGATTTAACATTTTTTTGGCGAAATCCTGAAAGTTTATCTTGCTTTACTGAAATGTACAAAAAAACGTTCGTTACGCGAAGTTATAATAGAGGTGATGCTAATGATTTTCAAAATAATTACGTAATGCCTACGATATTTAAATGTCAAAGTAATGTGCGTAACATCCCGTCTTGTGTGTTATTATTGGGAAAAATTATAAACGTTATTTTGAAAAATACACGCAGATAAATGCGTCCGCGTTAGTTACAAATTTAAAATAATTTAATATGTTATGCCTGTTTGATTTTTACAATAGATTAAACTGTTTATTAAAACGCCAAATCCGACAGGCACGAATGAATTCTGTAAAAAAAAGTCATTATAAAATAATTTAAATCATTTATTTGAACACAACTGTTAAAAAAAATAGTTTCTCATATTAAGGATACTAAAAATTATTAAAATATTATACATTTTTAAATACAGTTACTGGCTTAGGATTGTGAAATAAACATAATTGTTTAAATAAGTTTAAGTAAATCAAAATTTATATAAAATCATATCTACAAAAAATGTATAATATCAAAATATTGTATACAAAAAGAGTGAAAATATTAAAGCACTGTAATATTATTTTTATAATTAAGCTTAGGAATATAACACTTTTATATACTATCGCAAACTGTTGAGCCATCAAGAAACGGAGAAAAATATATAATTGATTAATCAAGACGCATTTTGTCATCTTATCCATGAAGATGAAAGGTTTGAGTGCAAGAACATTTCCAGAAATAAATTCCGCTTGTTTTTCTCTTTTAAAAATTGTCATAAATGTAATTTTATTTACTTGGGGTGGTATTTATAACTCATCTAAACAACCAAACCAAGATATCAATCAAAATTCATGAATTTGAATCCGAGACCAGAATAACACCAAAAACATTGTAAATAAGTAAGACTTCTTCAAAGAAACGGAAGAAATAATTGAGTCGCTTTCAAAGTATTTAGAATGCTAATGAGCGGTTGTACCAAGACATGGAAAAGTGTCCCATGCATACAAAATCTAGGTGGAAATTTTCTCAGTAACACAAGGAAGAACTCAATGATATTCATCTCAAGGAAACAAATAGTGTTTGCCCTCTTAGATGCCAGATGCCAAAATGAAAATGAATACACTGGACATATTGTAAAAACTATTGCCTATGAAATCCATGACAATCTAATATTTATTAATACTTCCTATTAAATTTACAACTACACTTTAAATACTATACGACTGGTATTGTCAAGTGAAATCCGACATCTGCTATTGCAAAGTTTGTTATTTTTGACGTTATTCGTATTCTGAAAGTTTTGACGTGCGAGCACTATTTGTGTTGTTTACAATAAACTAAATTTCATCTAGGCCAAAAAGTGGAATTAACTCGCGAAAATGTTCTAGCTATGATTAATTATGACTCTCTAAGTGATCTAATTTAATAACAGTGCATCAATCAACTGAATTCAACTTTTGGCGTTGGAGCTCCATCCACAACCACGTGGACATAGTTCGCTTCAAGAAGGTCATCCGAAATAGGTCGTTGTGCCAGAAAATATCGATGCTGTGCGAAAATGAAGAAGATCGTCATGCAACATGCCAATAAATCGAGAGATGTTTAAGCATTAATATGACCAGCATACATAAGATTTTACACGAACATTTGGGTGTTCGAAAGTTGTTTGCGCATTGGATTCAACATTTGTTGACAGATGCTCAAAAGTTAGTCGTGTCGATTGGTGCCAAAACGATTTCAAAATACAACTGTGCTGCATCCAAAGCCGTATACAGCATTGTTACATGGGATGAGTCATAAATGTATGCGTATCGGCCAGAAAAAAATTCCGTAGATTGGGTGCTTCATTGTGAAGCAAAGCCAACAAAAGTTGTTCGTTCTCGAAGTGTTAAGAAGCAAATGGTGGTGTTTTTCTTCATAAAAAATCGTCAACTGGCAATTCAACGTGATATTAAACTATTATTTGCCTTAAGTTTTCGGTAAATTGAGAGCAACCAACCCAAAACGAAGAATCATTTTGCATTACGATAATGGGAGCTCACAAACATTGCATACAAAAAACGAGCATTTCAACACCCAAAAGATTGAACTGATTGGCCATCCGCCTTACAGCCACGACTTGGCAAACAATGACTTTTTCTTTCCAAGCTGTTAAAAAAACCAATGAATCTGGTAAAAACGGTGTAATGTCTAATTACAGGCCTATAGCATCTAAAATTTTGAAAAAAATCATTAAAAAAATCAAATTCAAAAATATTCAACAAAATTTAACTTATTGTCCCCAAATCAGTTTAAAATAAAATATTGGTTAGATAACAATTACCTCAGCTTAAACTACAATAAAACTCATGTTCTCAAATTTAGTTACTGCAAATATGGATGTAATAATCAAAATTGTAATTGTAGCATATTAATTTCATGTGTGAATTCCATCAAATACTTGTGACTAATACTTGATTCGCATTTAAAATGGAATGATCATATTAACAGCGTTGTGGCTAAAATAAGAAAGTTTGTTTATATATTTAGGAAGATCAGACATATGATGAATTAGGTTCTTACTTAACCCGTGGTGAAACATTTTTGTATTAATTTGATTGTTGAATTAAAACACTTGGTATGATTTCACTTGTTAGCAAGTGAAATCTTGTTAACTAGTGAAATCATACCAAGTGTTTTAATGCAACAATCAAATTAAGATCAGGCATATAATGGATGTAAAGTCGTTGAGCATAATATATTTTGGGTTTATTCAATCGTACTTAAACTACGGTCTATTGGTTTGGGGCTCTGCAGCTTCTGTATATATGAAGAAAATTAACTCTGCTCAAAATATCATGTTTAAAATTATGTTTAAGTAAAGATTTTTTGTACCCAACCAATCAAATATATATCAATGCTAATGTTTATAATATACATCAATTTTATTTTATATGCTTATGTAAATACCTGTACAAGAATAAATCTGAATCATCTTTGACGTTTCTTCCGGATCATAATTACTAAACTCGAAGTAAAGGTGAATATTGTATCAAATACACTAGTGATGAAGAAGGCTATTGGGTAACGCAATGTTTTGTATTTTATTCCACGTGTTTATAATTTTATATCAGCTAATAACTTGTTATATTTTTATACTACCGCCAGTTCCAAAAGTTTTCTTAAAAGAATTAAAACAAATTTGAAGAATATAAACTTAATCTAACTATCCTCAATCATTGGAAACTAAGCTGTCCTTTATTTTTTTTGTTTTTAATAAATATTGTGCTTTTAGCATACTACTTCTGAAGTTTTTCTGTTGTTTCTTCTACAAGCTTTTTAGCTTCGAAGAATCAACAGCTGTTATTACTAATGTTTATGAAAAAAATACATGTACAGCAACCCTCATATGATTTTTATAATTTAAAAACAAGTGATAAAATTATCTAAATGAAGAATGTACTAAAATTGCTTGTAATATCAATGTCAAATACACCAGCCAATATCAACTTGAGAAACATGCAAAGAAATTATAAATTTTCGAAATGTTGCTAGTTCCTTTGCGTACAAACATTTTTAAATGTGTTTCGTATAGAAATAAATAAAATAAACACTTTGTATAACATTTATTTCTTGTTGCCTATAGTTTCAGTAAATCAACTGATCAATTTATCAAAACTTAAACGTTAAGCAAGCAATCTGTGAGTTATGCTGTGGAAGCTGCAAGTTTGTAGTTTGCTAAATAATATACTTGGAAGTATGTTCTAGCACTATTTTTAATACCTTTGTTAATCTTGCACTTAATGTTTTATCGCCAACCAGTATTCAAAGTACAATAATTCAATTGCGATTTCATTTTATTCAATAGCAAAGTGTATTTCATTTGAAAAACTTTACTTTTAGGAATAATTAACATGTTTTTAATTCAATTGTTTGGGGTTTAATAAAATCCGATAAAAATATAGATATGAGAGTATAAAAATTCTGATATTTTATAAATTTTTAATTGAAAATGCTTATAATTATGTACGTTGTGATTCCAGCAATTATCCAAAAGGGATATCCAAAGAATTAACAAAATTGACTCTTAGAAGGAAAGAGGCTCATCTAAATCATAAACAAGAGAGTTCTTACACCAAGTATTGTGAATTTTGCCTATAGAGAGGAGTGAAGTGAACATTTCAAACGTTATTACATCGTTAAAGCATCTTTCATTTTTACTTCCTCATCAGTTACTACATTCCCATCTAATTCTTTAAATCACTGGAATTCATCTGCTGAACAAGATTTGAAAATTCAGGGCAGCAAAATTATTATAAGAATGCAAGATATATTCAATGCCATTATTAGTCTTAAGCCGACCTATACTAATTTTTTATTAGGAAACTTCAATAAAAACATTCATTGAAAGTTTAAAGATAATAAAAAAACTGATCAACTTTTCACAAACTGCTCGATTTGAGAAAAAATAATAAATCAAGATATTACCATAAAGCTGCCATCTATTATCTAAGCTAAAAATCAAGGGAATTGTCATCAACGACAATTATAACAATAGTAATGTAACCATTAATTATCGTTTCTTATCAACAGCAGCCACGAACCGGTTTCGATTTTGGATCTCATCAACGTAGCACATTTGGTGACAGTAAAACGGATTTAACTATGGAGTATTTAAGTCTCCGGAAAAACCGAAAGACAAGATATAACCATAAAGGTGCCATCTATTGTCTAAGCGTTGCACTAGATATCTGTTTAGGAACAGAGAACGATAATTAATGTTTTTATACTCTCATAGTAGTGTATAGGTAATAACTCAATCGTTTGTTGAATAGTAACCACGACATTATGAAACAGGCAAATAATGAAGACAAAACTAGTACGTAATATATTACGTATTAATTATTATGACAAAGCTCCAATCAAGTAGCCTAGACAAATTAATTTGATATTTATCATCGTTGAATACACCAGGCGTTATATTGGCGATATTTTGATTTAATTATTATTAATAATTCATTTATTCATTGTTAAAATGAGTGAAATTGACTCCGCAGAAGAAATTTTTGGAACTCCACCAGAAATTAGGCAACTAGCAGAACATACCGCAGCGGATCTACTCCCTGAAAAATCCAAAGCGGGTTACGGTGAATTCATGGATTGGCGTTTAAAAAAATGTCTTTTTGGGAAAATGTCTTATTAGCTTATTTTGGCGAAATGTGTAAGAAACTCAAACCTTCATCTTTTTGGACCATGTATTCGATGCTGCGATGTGTTTTAATAGTGAAACATAACCTCAATATTGCAAAGTATTCAAAATAGTTTTGAAAAGACAATTCGATGGATTCAGAAGTAAATAATCCAAGATATTAACGTCAGTTCAAGTTATTAAGTTTATAGAAGACGCTCTTGATTTCAATGTTCTACTCATAAAAATAAGTGATTCAGATTTAAAAAAAACCTGTCGCATGCAGAAATTAAAGAATTTGCAAATGAAAGATATTGAAGATTTAGGTAACAAATTACTTATAAATATTGTCACAAGTAAGACAAAAATTGAGAGATCATTTGTTACATTTGGAGCCTTTTATGTCTGCAAAGGATACATAGACATTAGTCTAAAACTTAAAAAGACAAACATCAACCAATGATTCACGAATTATCAAAGAGGAAGATGTACAAAGCAGGTTTTAGGAATTAATACAATTGGCAATTTATCGAAACAAATTGCGCAGTATTTTAACTTGGAAAATCCTTCGGCGCGTATACAATTCATTGTTTTCGCAGAACCTCGGCCACCATTATTGTAAATGCTGGTGGTGATTTACTTGCTTTTAAGCGCCATAGAGGATGGCTCTCTTCGGCAGTGGCGGAGGGCTATGTAGATAATTATCTTTACAATTAGACTACTGATAAAATGATGGGGTCAGTAGCTACAACTTCTGCTTTTCTGGAACAAAATCTAGATCTTACCGTTGAGGAAAATAATCCAGCAACATTTACAACCGTTCTATCAGATAACCACTTCATCATTAATTTCATTTCATGTTGGATTATTTAATTTGTTAATTTTAATAAATATAGACTAAAAGAGATCTTTTTTCCGATTTCCAAAAAAAATGACTTTTGCAGCTCGTAGTTACAGATATAAAATGGATGGTCGTAGAAAAAGTATAGTACACAACTGGAGTTGTAAGTCACTTACATACTTCTTCCACTCGTAAGTAATATATGACTTACAACTATTGTTATGTAATATAGTATTACATTATTATAGTTATATTTTTCGTTATTCACAGTCCCCTTGATTTGTCGGTGATTATCCACCCCTTCTCAGTATGCTTTTCTAAATTTCCCCTGTACCTATTTAGTATGATTATTGTATCCACATGTGCATATTTTGAGTATAGCTTGGGAGCAAATAACTCTAAAGTGTTATGGAAAGAGTTAAAAAACTTAATATTGGTCATGGGGGATATTCTGAAGTTAAAAACTCTACCATGTTAGTCATAAATATGATTAATAATTATTTTGTAAACTGCATTCCTACCACTTCTAAAGACATTTAGCTAATCCCCACAAACCAAGATTTTCCTTTACTGAAGTAAGTGAATCAGAAATAAATACTATAATTAACAACTTATCAGGGGGTTCGCCAGGCAGCGATGCCATCAGTGCTAAAATGCTCAAATTACTTTGTCCATTTATTACCCCTTACGTAACACATATTATTAACAATTGTCTTTCACATAGATATTTTCCATCCGCTTGGAAAACATCCCACATAATCCCTATACCAAAAAAGCTTTAGTTACCGATCCTAAAGACCTACGGCTGATTAGTATATATATTGTGTAGTTTATCCAAAATTTTGGAAAAAGTGACTAAACCTCAAATTAATGACCTGTCCCGCAACTTTATACTACCTTCCACGCAGTATGGTTTTCGGAAAAAAATATAGTTGCTCTACAGCTTTAACAGGCATCACAGACAATATAATTATCTCCCAGGACTAAGGCTTTCTTACGTTACTTACACTATTAGATTTTTTAAAAGCTTTTGATACTTCAAATCATAGCACACTACTTGCTATTTTTTCTTATATTGGTTTTGATCAGTTATCCATTAGTTTCTTTAAAGATTGTAAAATAAATTTTCGGACGAAGTCATAACTAACAAAGGTGTACCACAAGGCCCAGTCTTAGGACCTTTATTTTTTAATATATACGTCACAAATCTTTTCATGTCTTAACTTAAATAATTACCACCATTTTGCAGACGATGCCCAACTTCTCCAACACTTCACTAATATTTTCTTCGATACATTATAATATGCTGCTTTCAAATACAGGAAAATGGCGTACATCCTGCTGTTTGGGGGTAGGGAAACAAGAGACAATAGGGGAAGCTGAAGAGTTTACGAAGGAGGGAAAAAACGTTTGATAAGGTGAAGGCTAGAACAGCTGCTGGATAAATGTGGAAAGAGATAAGAAAGGAAGAAAAAAAAAAAGAAATTTCTTGATTTCTTCCTTGAGGGTTTTATAAAGTCTTCAGTTATCTGATTGTAAAATGGCTTAATTTATTTCATCAGAGTTCTCTTCATTTAAAATCACTTAATTTATTTGTTCATATCTCTAGATTTAAAATATATTAATTTCTCCTTTCAAAGTCCTCTTAATTCAAATTTCTTTAATTTCATCTTATAATAAAACTCTTCATTTGGAGGTGCTCTAGAGACAGATCAATAAAAATCCAAGCGTTAATTCTTTTTTTTTCGAAGTTCTTTATTGTGGTCTTTATGAAATTATTTATTCCTGTAGATGTGGATTTTCCTCTAAGATATCCATGCTAGATATTGTTGATTATTTTGAATTTCCCCAAAAAATATACGGTTAATCATTGCATTTTCAAAGATTTTCGAAAACACCAACAAAAGACTAATAGGCTTGTAATTTCCTATCTCCGTTCTTATGCCTTTTTAACAATTGGTTTAATAACTGCCTCTTTTAATTTGTCGGGAAATGTTCCATGCACTAAGGAGTTATAATTATATATGTTAATGGGGTAATTAATTCCATAACACAATGTTTTATTTCTATAGATGGTATATTGTCATTTCCACAAGATAGGGTGTTTTTCAATTTATTTATTATAACATTTACATTCGTTTAGAGGTTTTATAAAAATACTGTGACTATTTTATTGGAAGTCATCAGCGCGTGTTATATGATTTTAATTTGATGCTAATTTTAATGTGTTTATTAAATTCCGTAGATACTTCTTCTGCGTTGCCTGGAATTTCTATTGTCTGGTTTAATTTTGTTTACATTTAACTTCATTAATTACTTGCCAGACGCAATTAGTTGGAATGTTTGCGAATTCAATTTTTGATTTATAATGTTAAAAGCGTTGATTTTGTAATAAGCTATTATACCGTTTTTTGTTTCGTTATATTGGATTAAATACATAGTTTCATGTCTTGATATTCCATAATATATAAATATATCAAGTTCATTTTTGCACTTTGATATTTTCTCTGTATTCGTGAATTTTGCATATTTTCTATTTGTAGATATACTATTTGAGGAAAATATTTTTCAAATTTGATATTTTGAGACTTACTAAATAAGTTGCATTATTCATTTACGTTTGGCACTAATTTACAAATTTGATTTCTTTTCTAAATTTGCTTAAATTTGTTTCATTAAATACTCTTTTCGAATTTTGTTGGTCTTGTTTCCTTTATTTAGGGTAATTTTAAGTTTTGACCCAAATAATCCGACACATGCGTATTAATGGTATTACCTTTGCAAATGTCAGTATTATTTAGAAATATATTATTTATGTTTGGGAGCTGTGTGTAATCCTTGTTGGTCATTAAATATTTTATGGAAACCGTAGCTATTGAAGAGGTGAATTGTGTTTTGTGTGTGGGGACTATTACCATTAAAATTAATATTAAAATCGCCTGCAATTAATGCTATTGTATTACTTATAAACTCTAAGAGCAGTTAATGTTTTAAAAGGAAATCGTCAACGCAAGAATTGGGCGGTTTATATAATACTGTATCTATGAAATTATTAACAGTATTTACAACATTTATGGCAGTGCATTGAAAAATAAATGGCTTACTAATATTAGTTATACTCCGCATTTCACGATATTCTAGTTCTTGTTTGGTATAATTTGCGACACCTCTATGTTGATTGTATTTCCTACAGCAGGCTGAAGAGAGTTTAACTCCTATTAAATTTTAACTCCTATTGATTCCAGTTGCTCTTCATTTTTCCAATTGGGTTATGCATATTATTACATCGCAGTTGAGTTCATTTAATTCTTTGCTTTAATTCAAAATATCTGAAGAATTTCCAATCGATTGTACATTTTGATGGATAAGTGTTAATTTTGAAATTTTTGTTGACTTGGTGGATGATGTTGGGTTTGCCTTTATTTGATGAGGAATAAAAATTGTCAATATATGTGTTCTTTGGCCATAGTTCAAGATTTAATAATTCATTCGCTTTTTCTGCGGGCACCGATATTTTGAATGATGAGGCGCTTTGACTATATTTTTGTACATTTGATGTTTTCAAAATTTTTGATTTTTAGATAATTAGTTAATTTCTCTTCATTAAGTTCATGATCGAGTTTACATACATGGAAATGTCAGTATGGAATAAAAATTTTAATCTCACTTACATTTTCACTTGTGACGTAAATTTTGTTATTTCACTTTCTTCTATTCCTTTTGATTTCCCATCCTTCTATTGAGTTTTCTATTATTTCCGAAAGTAGATTATTTTTTGGGCTTTTTCGCAGGAGTTTCTGTGTATTTTTGGTTTCCGAGTGTTTTTTCGTTTCCTTATCGTTTTGGATATTGGAATTTTTTCAGAAACTTCACACACTTTACTTGTTTAAAAAAAAAATTCTTAATTTTTCCTCATTAAAATTTTTAATACATGTCCTTAAGCCACTTACTTCACTTTTTAATTTACTAATTTCACTATTTAATTGTTTTAATAGATTCGAACGCCACACTTTAAAAATGCAAGTACATCTTCACTTTTCGGTCGCAGCTTAGGCGCCATTTCGTAATTTGAATTTTATGACTTTACCGAAGGTTTGCGGGGCACGTCCATCCTCGTTGAAGGTTCAACTACTAATTAAATTGCTCTTATATCCTTCTTAAGTGCGTTTAATATTTAAGATACTTTAATTTTTTATTTGAGGTTCTATGGAGGTTCTCTAGAGACTCTCTAGATTTGAAATACATTAATTTCTTTAACAAATTCTTTGGATTTAAAATATATTTATTTCTTCCTTCTAAGTTTTCCTGATTTCGTTTCCTTTAATTTCTTACTTAAGGGTCTTAGAATTTAAAATCCTTTTATTTATTTCTTCCATGTTCTTTAGCGATTCTCGAGAAGATATCTGGATTTAAAGATATAAAGTATCTTCACTTATTTATTCAGTTTAAAAAAATTAAATTCTTCGGTGCTTTTTAGAATTTCAATTGTCTGCATTTGTTTATAGAGTTGTTTGATATTGTCATAATATTTCTTTCAATTATAGTTTTCTAAAATCATTGCTTTTGTGAATTAAGATCTTTTAATTTCTTCCTTCGTGATATTTAGAAGGTTAATTAAACACGTTTCTTTTCTTAATAAAAAATAAAAATAGTGAAACAAAACCAAGTGTTTAATTAACCTTCTAATTAATACAAAAATGTTAAGAATTTAATTCATTGTTCCTTAATGATGTTCTGAAGTGCTGAATTTAATATGCCTTAATTTTTTCATCCGACGTTCATAATCTTCAGTTACATGAGTTTCAAATCCATTTCTTCAAGGTTATAATTTCTTAGGGTTGTCTGGAGCCTTAAGGTTTCTGGGCGTGAAGCTGCTTAATTTCTTTATTCGGGGTTCTCAAATATAAAATCCTTAATTATATTTTAAAACCTTATATTTCATCTGCTCTAAGTTTTACGTATAGATTTGAGTTATTTCGTTTTTTTTTGTATTGACCATTTTTTCGATGACTTTATGCCATCTAACATCATAATCTCGGCATCCATCCAAGCTTCAGCAACTTCTGGTACATACTTGTGTGTGGTCTCGCGTTGTCATGGTAGAACACAACACCATTACGATTTACCAATTCGGTTCGCTTTTCGTTGATTTCTTCATTCAATATATCCAATTGGCGACAGTTTGGTTCTATGATAGCAGCTCCAAATACGCGATGCCTTTGTAAGTCCATTAAATTAAGAGAAAAACCTTCTTATGGTGGAAATTTCATTAGAAAGATGAAGAGCTCTTATTTTATCGTCTTCGGCTACAACTGGCCTTCCTGTACGTGGCGCATCTTTGACATTAAAATTACCTAGATGAAATTTTAAGCAATTTTTACTGTACAATTTATTATGGGCTTCCGTTGTGGTTCTTGCATTAAAGTAAAACAGTAAAACAGGGTTATTCCTCGGTTATTCACTTATTTTTTTAATGACTATTGATTGGAGACACAATCAAATGGTTAGATGATTGAACTCGATTGGTCGGCAAAAGAGTTTTCTCGCTTTAATGAATTAATAATTACTTTTTTGAATTCTCAGGATCATTATTTTTCTTGACTTCAAATTAATTAATTCACTATATTTAAATTTTCTTAGCTTTTTGAAGTTTTCTTAACTCTAGATATAAATTCCCGTAATTTATTTCCTAGAGGTTCTCTGGAGTCTTTACCTTTCTATATTTTTAAATGTCCTATATTATTTCTGCAGTATTCGATTGAATCTTCAGTTCTCTAGAATTAAAATTTCTAAATTTCCTCTGGATTTATTATACCGGGTGTATCAGACCACCCGTACCAGCCTTGTATTTCGACAACGCTTGGTCGAATATGACTGGGACAAAAATTTGTATTACCAAAGTGAACCCAAGGAATCCACTGATGAAATTATTTTTTACCGGAATAATCCGGAAGTACCCGGAACCGGAAGTAACTTTAAAATTTCAAATGGCAACATAGGTCGAGTATGGTATTAATTGATAGGTCTTTTTAAAAGAAACAACTTTTATTAAAATGTTTTTTTAATATTTTGCATATTTACAAAAATAAACGAAAAAAACTAAATTGAAAATTATTTACCCATTCAACACTCAATTTCCTCAAGTAGGCTTTGCTTTTTGTTATGTCAAAATAATTGACGTTCGTGAATATTTGAAATAAAATAAATTATTATTATAGTATTGTATGTGTCAATATGGTTTTTACAAACATCAAAGGTTTGGTGAATGCGGCCAAAACTATAATGCTGCTGAGTGAATTTATGCTAAGCGATACCCTCAACGAGCCAATCAGTCAATGTTTTTCGGCGCCTTGCAGAACGAGTTAAGACAACTTGTAAGTTACAGCCCAGCCACAACAAAGGTCGAAGTATGAGAAAACGTGTACAAGATTAAAGAACACTTGCAGCAATTGCTCTAGACTTGAACATTTCGACTAGAAGAATTGAAATCGATGCTGGAATAACTCGCTCCACTACTTGGTGAGTTTTAAAAACAAACAAATTCCATCCATATCATACACCAGAAATTTGAAGAGCGGGATTTTCAAGATAGATTGAATTTTTGTGAATGGTTGTCTCAAAAAATTATAATTTCCATCACAAAATTTATGTACAGATGAGGCGACATTCAAAAGCAACGAAGTTGTTAATTTACATAATGCTCACTACTGGAGTAATGAAAACCCTCATTGGTTAAGAGAAGTTGATAATCAACACGTGTGGACCCTTAATGTTTGGTGTGGTATTTTAGGAAACCAAATAACTGGTCCGCATTTTTTTGATGGTTCATTAAACGGAGCTAAATACGCTGATTTTTTTTAGACAATAATCTTATTGACCTTCATTACGCAAGCGTTTCTCGTCAAACCGATAGTCGCCTTTTCCCTGATCGATGGATTGGAAGGCTAGGACCATTTCCATGGCCACCTCGTTGTCCTGACATAACGCCTCTTGACTTCTCCTTGAGGGGACGTATCAAAGACCTAGTCTATAAAGAGGTTCCAACCACGAGAGATAATATGAAGGAGAGGATACGGAACGTCTGCCGTTCACTTAGTGAAGATGAGATTCTACGGGCCGTACGACGTTCGAAATCGGCTACAAAGATGCATTGATCAAGAAGGAAGGCAATTCGAACATACCATAATAAATTGAATAGTTGTTTTAAATATCATTTACTTTATTTTCGTTCTGCAAGGCGCCCAAAAACATTTTTTGACTGATTTGCTCGTTGAGGGTATCGCTCAGCATAAATTCACTCAGCAGCATGATAGTTTTGGCCGCATTCACCAAATCTTTGAGGTTTGTAAAAACCATGTTGACACATTCAATACTTTAATAATAATAATTTATTTTACTTCAAATATTCACCAACGTCAATTTTTTCGACATAACAAAAAAGCAAAACCTACTTGAGGAAATTGAATGTTGAATGGGTAACCAATTTTCAATTTAGTTTTTTTCGATTATTTTTATAAATATGCAAAATATTAAAAAAACATTTTAATAAAAGTCGTTTCTTTTAAAAAGACCTATTAATACCATACTCGACCTATGTTGCCATTTGAAATTTTAAAGTTACTTCCGGTTCCGGGTACTTCCGGATTATTCCGGTAAAAAATTAATTCATCAGTGGATTCCTTGGGTTCACTTTGGTAATAAATATTTTTGTCCCAGTCCCATTCGACCAAGCGTTGTCGAAATAAAAGGCTGGTACGGGTGGTCTGAGACACCCGGTATATTAGTGTTTTAAAAGTTTCTTAAATGTTAAAGTTCTCAATTTTTTCCTTCGGGTTTTTTATAAACCTTCAGTTTATTTAAATTTAAAACTCTCTGTTTTTATATTCAAATTCTTAATTCCATCCTTTAGGTTTCATCATAAACCGACGGGGAGTTACAAAATTTGAAATTCCTTAATTTCTTCATTATTGACTTTCCTATAACCTTCTGTGGACTAGATTTAAAATCCCTTCAGTTCCTTCTTCAGTGTTCATTAAGATCTTCAGCCTTTTGGATTTGAAATTCTTTATTTTTTTTCCCATTAAAGTTCTTGGCCATTTTTCGGATTTCATATTTCCTAATTTCCTGATTTTCATTTTTTTCCTTCGAAGGTTTTTTAAATAGAATTAATTATTATTTAGTGCCAATAAATGACACACACTCAACTCTAAAACATTGAAATATTTATTGATTATAGATTTAAAATAACAACAGTTTGAATATAGTTCTTTATACAATTTCCATTAATTTCTGCAAGTGACAATACTACAGTTATCCCCAATGGACACAGTCATTTCCTGTTAGCGGAGTCGGTTAGTGCAGTGCAGAGCTACGGATCGATATTATTTTAATCTTCCATCTTGATTGAAATATCCGTCACATTCCATAAGTTACGCAAATGAACTTTCAATGCCCGATGATTTATAGATTGCATTTAATGTCATGTCGATTATTTATTAAGTCTTTGGGTTTTAAAGTACTCCACTCTTTCGATACCTTGACGCTTATTTAATTTTACAATATAATCCTTATGATATATTTATAAACTCAATTTTAATTAAACTTCTTGATTATTGATTGTCTCTCCGTATAGATTAAACTTAAAAATCTACTTTAATTTTCACACGTTTTATTTGGTAAAATCTCATTATAAACTTATAAAGTAAACACTAATTTTAAAACTTCACAGATTTCGTCGGAAAAGGAAAACTTGGGGTTGTTTGTATAATTATTAAAAAAAATTATGAAGTTTTAAATATGAATATACAACTAAAACTTATTTTTAAGATATATACGCTACTGTATTATTTCTGGCCATAGAAAACGTTATTTCGAATAATAGTGACGATTGCAAGCATTGCTTTCAGTGAATTATTTTCATTTCAAAGAGGCACGATATCGATCGGAAATGGTATATCGTAACTACTTTTAATTCAAGCACACTTGCCCTCGTATTAACGTTATTTTTGCAGTTACTGTGCACTCGGAGGACGGGCAAAGAGTGGAAGAGCACTCGTCCATCCCGCTGCCCTTAGTTCAAACAGTAAAGTCGTGGCCCAGTCCAATTAAAAGAAAACAAATATTTACCTCAATAGTTCCGATGGCACTCCTCCAAAGAGCTCTTCATCCGTTCCCTTTATTTCTAACGAGTGTTTGCCATCCTTCGTCGATTAAATATATTCGATTTCTAAAAAAATAAAACCGAAATCTCGGCTATCCATTTCATTCTACAATTCATTCTAGTAACGCAGTGATTGCACAGAATTATAATTTGCTCCGTTCCGTTAGAATAAAATTATTCAATTAAGCTAGTGATACGTTAATTTCTTATTTAACCATATCATTAAAATATACAGGGTGATTCGTTAATGTGGGGAAATGGTTGAATCACAGATACCTGGGGTTAAAACATGATGACTTAACCCATCATATTTATAACCAAAAGTTTACAGTTACGCTTCAAAGTTCAAAAAAACATTATTTCTTTTGTTGATAACAATTGATTACTCTATTCGATTCAAGGATATTTATTACAGATAATGATTATAAAATAACACATTATTTCAGTTATTTTGGCCATTATTGGTTGACAAAAAGTTTAGAAAACAGTAATACAACCACATAAAAACTAAAATATTTTTTTATTGGTGCATCCAAATTGTTGTTCGAGATTGTTTAAAGAAAAACATTTTATTTGAGATGAGAACTTACTCTCTTGAAGAAAAAATCAGTATGATTTTAGTAAATGGGGTGTGAAGAAAATTGCTTGTTAGCATCGAAAGTTTATGCTCAAAAATTTCCAAACAAACGTCATCCTGACAAGCATTCATTAGAAAATTTGCTTCAAGTGTTTGAAAAAACAAGAATACGCTTCTTCTAAAAAAACAGTCTCTTATAAAAAAACAGAGCGACAAGAGCCAATTACTGAAAATGCATTCTTAGCTATGGGATTGACACTCCACATATAAGGTAGCGAAAAATGAAGGAAACTATTGGAATAAGTAGACAAAGCATCGGAAAAATCATAAAAAAACGCAAAATTTTCCCGTTTCATATACAACTTCATCAGGAACTTGTGGAAACAGATTACGGCCTACGATTCGAATTTTGTTTATGGGTTCTAGAAAAGTTGGATGATGATGAACATTTCTTCGATTTTTTTCAGATAAGTCAACTTTTCATTATAATTAATCAGTTAAGAGACATAATTCGCATTATTACAGTGATGAAAATCCCAATTTCTTTAAAACCCTTGATCATAATGGACTCTTAATGTATGGGGTGTAATAATTGGAGCGCCGTGTTAGGTTCATACATTTTTGATGGCCACTTAAAAGGTGCCACGTTTCTTGAATTAATAAGAAATCATTTTCTGTGCTTTTGGAAAATATACCACTTAATATTCGAAAAAGAATGTGGATGCAACTAGACGGTGCCCCTGCGCTCTTCCAAGTAAACGTTAGAAATGAATTAGATGGACAATATACCAATAGGACGCGGAGGTTCTCAGAATTAGCCAGCAAGATCCCCAAACCTAACGTTCATAGACTTTTATGATATATCTTTATGATATACCGCCAATCACACCCGAAAATGTGAAAGAACTCTATCTATAATTCATCAAGTAGTGCGCGATATGAAATGTCATAATTAAGATATATGCCATGTATAAAGAAACGCTGATATTTTAAGAAATCTTTTTGAACCCTTTCTAAAAAAAATCTCTTTGATCGATTATGTTACCTTCCTGTTTCCCCCAACAACTCCTCACGCACCCCTTCAAACTCTTCTCCCAAATGACTCCATGTATCTATCCCATTCTTTCACAGTGCACACCTACTATAACTTTCCCCTATCTAAACCTTTCTTCCTCTCACTTCTAAACCTCATCTAACTCGTCCCAGGGCGATCTTGTCTTACCCTCCCATATACCTACCACCTTTCATAGCCTGAACTGTATGTACTCCGATACATCCTTGCCTCTTCTGCATCTCAACCTCCTTCCACTTCTCTTTCATCCATGCCTGCACATTTACCCCATTATCCAACCATTCATTCACAATATTCTCCCTACACTCCTGCTCTTTCATAAATCTTTCTGCGTTCTATCCTCACTTACTCCACTGTATTCCTATGCCCGTTCTCCATACCTCTTTCACCAATCTCTTATTATCCAGTACAACCAAATTAAACTCATACTTTACCACTCTCTCCAATGGCTCACCATGCACACTCATTCTATTTGTTTCCTGGAGCCGAATGTATGAAATATTAATGTCAAGAAATTTCTTGGTTCATTATAATTCGGAAGTTGTATTAAATTCGGATTAGATGCAGTATTATCGCATGTATTTGAGTCAGATGTGGAGAGGCCAATTGCATATGCTTCGGGCACATTGACAAAAGTTGAAAGTAAATATTCTCAGATTGACAAGGAATCTCTAGCAATTACTTTCAGAATTAAGAAATTCTACTACAATATGTACGGTAGAAAATTCAATCTAATTACCAACTATAAGCCGCTTGTGTTTATTTTTGTAAGTAAAAACGGAATACCGACCATGACTGCAAACCGTTTACAGAGATACGAAATATTTGTATGTGGGTTTGATTTCAATATCAGTTACAGTCATCGGAAAACAGTATCACGTTTGCCAATTAGGGATACTCATGCAACTTCTATTGAAGAAATTGGAAATCGTTATAATCATTTACACTATACAGGGTGTCCCGTTAATGCGGGGAAATGGCTGGACCATAGATTCCTGAGGTCAAAATATGACGATTTAACGCAACTTATCTATATCCAAAAATTTACGGTTAAGCCGAAATTTGGCTTCAAAGTTTCAAAATTTTTTATTTCTTTTGTTTATAACAATTGAACGCTTTATTTGATTTGAATGAAATTTATTTTTAATAACTACCATAATATAATACACCACTTCAGTTATTATGACTATTATTCGTTAACAAGAAGTATAAGAAACAGTAGTACCACCACTTAAAAACTAAAATATTTTTTTATTGGTGAATCTAATAAAAACTAAAAAAATACTACTTGAAAGACCATTTAATTTAAAAACTTTTTCATGTCTTAATAATATTTGATACCTTTTACGGTTTTTCCACAAAAAAATAAAATATATATTTTTTATCTAGTAAAAACAAAATCTAGTTTTTCATCGAATCGAAAATAAATGTTTTTCGTGGTCGTCTTTGTTTAAAAAATGTAAATTATGTATAATAATAATTATTTAGTGTCTTTTAACAATTAATTTTTAACTTTATTATAGTTCATTAATATTCATATTTGGAACAAACAAATATCTTGTTTGTATTAGGATTTTGCAAAGAAAATTGTTTGAAAAGTGTTAGATGTTGTTTTGATTTATTTTATTAATTGATATTATTTAATTTTTATTCAATTGAGTAAGTTTATTTACATATTAATGAGTGCATTATGAGTATACTATATTCATATTTTATTTTTTTGTGCAAAAACTGTACAAGATATCAAAAACAAGTAAGAGTCAAAAAAGTTTTTAAATCTAACGCCCTTTCAAGTAGATTTTTTTGGATTTTATTGGATGCACCAATAAAAAAATATTTTAGTTTTTAAGTGGTGGTACTATTGTTTTTTATACTTCCTGTCAATCACTAATGGCCAAAATAACTAAAATGATGTATTATATTATGGTACTTATTACTAATAAATTTCATTCAAATCAAATAAAGCGTTCAATTTTTATAAACAAAAGAAATAAAAAAATTTGAAGCTTTGAAGCCAAATTCCGGCTTATCCTTAAATTTTTGGATATAGATAAGTTGCGTTAAATCGTCATATTTTGACCCCAGGAATCTATGGTCCAGCCATTTCCCCGCATTAACGGGACACCCTGTATATTACCGAATCTAATTTTAACATAGATGTAAATTCAGTAAAAAGAGAATATAAAAATGATCTAATTTTGAGTAAAATTTTTAATTATGTAATGAATGGCTAGCCATTAAGAATAATGAGGAAATTAAACAATTGTATTTAAGGAAAACAATAAATCAAGGAATACTTTTGTGGAGCTACAGGGTAATAATTCTACAAAAATTACATAATAATGTACTAGCAGAATTGCATAACACGCATATGGGGGTAGTAAAAATAAAATTATTTGCTAGATTCTACGTCTGGTGGTCATCCCTTGACAAAGATATAGAAAATATATATAAAACTTGTAATCAGTGTCAAAAACACCTCTACAAAATTGGCCTATACCAGGGAGTGTGTGGGAGCAGTCCTTGGGTCCTTTTAAAGGATTTTACATGTTAATTGTTACAGATGCGTAAAAAAGTGCCTAGAGGTTTATCCTATGGTTAAAATTACCTTATACGCGACTATTGGAAAGTTAAGAAAACTAGAGAACTTTTTGCAAGATTGGAATCCCAAAAACACTTGTTTCAGATAATGGCACAGAGTTAAGTTCAAATGAATTTTAAGAATTAAAAAAAAATCATATTCAATGTATTTATACACACCTCCTTACCATCCCGCGTCTAACGGTACAGCCGAAAACAGCGTAAAAACAGTGAAATGTAATAATTAATTAAGGAATTCAATGAAAATAGTCAGTTTGAATTAGAGATATTATTAGCTAGGTTTTTACTTCGATATCGTAACACAGAACATAATTTTCGGCTCGAATGATGCTGGAGAGACTACTCAGAACAAGACTAGATATACTTAAACCAAACAAAATAAAAATGTTAATGTACGCGCAATATAAGTAATTATAAAGGGCGTAGAATTATAAAATTTAAATTAGAAGAGGAAGTGATTATTGTTACCAAAAATCATGCTCGATTCCAGGTAGAATTTTAAATAATTTAGGCTGAAATGTATATGAATTAAAATCAGGTGATTTTTTATGAAAATCAAATATTGCGAAACGTCCGTAAGAATTTCCAAGTTATATTGCATCGAGAAAATAGTGAAACCACCCAACCGGCTTCAATATTAAATTGTATAAAATACTAAATTTAAGGGTGAGATGAAGTAGTGTATTATAATTGGCGCATACAAATATGCGCGCGAAGAATTTTTAATTTTTTTGTATATTTAGAGATGCGCACCCATTCACATAGAGAGTAATAGACCTATTGTATTAGGAAGAACACGTGGAATAAAGTTAATTTTAATGATAGTGTGTTTAATCGAGTTATCCCCCCAAAAGACATTACACATTAATACTTCCTAATTTCCAAATTTTCTACCCCATACAGCAAAAAAGGCTCACACATGCATCCCACAGCTTGCACACCAATTGAAAGTTGCCCGAGAACCATTTTCCCCAATTTCTTCTCAATGGGACATATCCCATGCTTTTTGTGGCTTTCTCCTGTATCCATTTGACGTGTTCACCGTATCCACATGTGCATTTAAATTCCTTCACTCTTTCAATCACCGCCCTTTTCAATTCCAATTTACTCACTCTTCCTTCCCTTCCACGCTTCTTAAATCGCATCCACTTTGTTTTCCTTGCATTCGCTTGCATTTCTCTTTTGTCCATATACCTCTCTACTCTCTGCATCACTTGTTTTATCTCTCTCCAGTTTCTTGCCAAAAGCACCATAACATCCGCATACGCCAGCATCCATACCTTCTTTTTTCCAATCACTACCCCGTCCGCTTGCCCTGTTCTTAAAACCTCTTCCAATTCACTAGTAAATATGTTAAACAGCAAAGGGCTCAATAAACAGTCCTGTCGCACCCCCGTCCATATTCTAAATCTTTCAGACACATTAACTCCCACTTTCGCACTCACCCACGTTTCCTCAAATACCCTTCTACACCATTCTACCATTCATGCACTCACTCCTCTCCTTCTCAAAAACTTGACTAATCTTTCCCTCGCTGCTTTTAAATCCAGAAAAATAGCGTTCATACTGCCCTTTTCTTCCAACTCTCTTCCCACAATCCTTGCCAGTGTAAATATTTGATCCCTTATTCCCCTCCCTTTTCTAAAACCTCCTTACGTCTCCGGCAGTAATCCATTGATCTCCACCTCCTTTGCCAGCCTACTCTTTATCACTGTCAACTTCCCCCATCGACTCTTATTCTCCTATCCCACTTGGCTCTCCACTCATCACACTACTTTTCTCTATCCATTCTTGTAGGTATACTCCTATATGTTGCATAAGCTCATCTCTTTTTAAAATACTCCATATCTTCTTTTCATTCCTACATAATTTCAATTCATTAGTCGTTTTTTGCAAGGCCTGCTTCTTCTTTTTTTCGCATACTTTAGCGTACTTAGTCCTCGCTGCAACTACCCATCTTTCATTTCCTCAAAGTCTTCTATACTTCCCTTTTTGCATCCCGCCAGTCTTTATCAAACCAAGCGCATCTTTCCCCATCCCTTCTTTCCACTTTTCTACCGCATCCCAATGATCACTTACATCTCTTCCATTGTTTTAACTTCATTCTAGTTAATCTTCTCTAATCGTTTTTCTATATCCTGGATAGCACTTACATGATCCTCTAACTACCACCACTCCTGTTCTTGTTCATTTTCCCTAATTTTTCCCACCCACATCTCCATCATTATTGGCAAATAGACTTCTTCTACTCCCATTCTTTTAACTTCTTCCCTGTTTAGCCCCTGACGATCCTTGTTGTCCAACATACGTCTTCTTCCCTTCCCAATCACCTTCAGTGCACCCGTTTAATATCTCCTATCCCTCTTCTATTAACCAATCCCCATCCTCCTATCCTCCTTATTTATCAATTTATCATGAGATGTTCTTGCTATTAGCTTACCCTTATCATTCAATCACCCCGTTCTTGCATTACAATCTCATTTCTCATCTAGCACATTCCGCACTTCTGCCCGGTTCTTATTAATGTTTACCACTCCCAGTTCCAAATGATACCCCTCCTTTTGATACTTAACTCACGCTATACCGTCTACCTCTTCTATAAATTCCACCTCCTCAGTTTTCAGACACCATTTCGTTCCCACTATCATACCCCCTTTCGCCCTTTCTTTAGTTGCATCCTTCGTTGCCCCTTGCACTCCTCCTTTATCATGCATGTTTCCACTAACAACACCACATCATTTCCTGAAACCCACTTCTAAAAGTCTTTGTGCCACCCCTCGCCCCTATATTTTGACTTTATCCCAGCTACGTTCCAAAACCCCATCCTTAAGCAACATTCCCTATTTTTAACTAGTTTTCATTTGTATCTGTAAATTTTTGTGTCCATATTTGTCGAACCATCCTTTCTCTCTTTCTTCTTTTCTAAGATATTTGTGTTTTTTAAAAATCCTGGTGACCAGTAGTTTAGATATAATTAGTGAATATTATAATTTAAGAACGGTATTTATTGACTGAAACTCACGACTATTTCTTATAATGAAACACAGTGTTCTATAACAATATAATGATATTTCCTTGTTAAATGGTTAATTTGATATCGAAGTAAACACCAAAATCTCTGATACACTCTATACGCGAGATAACAATATTTTCTATAACGTTATTATGTAAGATTAGAGCGTTTGAATTGACTTCGCACTTATAAGTATTGATGTTAATATAGTTCAAACTACACCATTCGCTAAGTTTTATTATTTTCATATATGTATTACTGCATATAGTTTAATATCATAGGCATATTTGAGGAATTCACAGTCCAAGTTACTACACACATTGTTTCTAAATCAAAGGACCAAGGTCAGATCCCTGAGGAACACCACTGCGGGCAATATATGTATTAGATTTAACTCCCATGTATGACACAAAATAAACTATTAGTTAGGTAGGAAGAAAGTACAGATATTATATTGCCACTAAAATCAAGTTCAAGCAGTAATTAATATTCTATGGAATATTCGATCAAACACCTTGCTCATGTCCGTGTATATTACGTTAACCTGGTTACCATGATCCCAAGAGAAATTAAGTAATATTAATTAAATTAGTTTGAGTTGGTATCTTTTTCATAAAACCGCATTGCCTTGTACTAAGCAAGTTATGTACTTTGTAATAAATATGGTCAGAGAGAATAGATTCGAATATTGTACTAAATTTTGATATTAGGGCAATAAGCCGATCATTCTCAATGCTGCACTTATCACCTCTTTAAAAATTTGACAGATGCGTTTTATTTTCAACAATCTGAGAAGACGTCACTAGATAGGATAATATTAAATAAAAAGTTAAAGGCAGAACGAAATACACTGCACAGTCTTTTAAGAGAAAAGTGGACCCATCGCGAGTTTTGGTCATAGTCGGCGTACGCTACGTAGCACTTGTTCTTTATCAATAAGGAAGCTTCCCAGGGCCTGGTAAAATAGTTGTGGGTTGACGTTGTCGATATCACTTGGAGGCAGATATGATTTTTTTAACTTTGCGGCAAACCTTCGACTATGTCCATTGGTGTCTCAAGAACTGTAAAACGATATTTCAGGAATCCTGGTGATTGCTGTTAATTTTTTTTTAAATAAAGCTACAAAATAAATTTGGGTCATTATTTATATTTTCTTCTGCAATTGTAATATACTTCCGATGGCATAATTTATATTTTTGCTTTATTAATCGACGAACAGACTTATATACCTCTAGTGTGGTATTATTATGTTGAATATGTTTAAATAATTTTTTTGTGGTTTTAATTAAAGCAATAATTTCTGAATCAAACCAAGAAGATTATTGTTTCTTCTTAACTTTGTGTTTACGCTTGTGCGTATTTGCTTGAGAAATAGCTTCATACAAAAGGTGAAGATTAGCTTTTTTAAAGTTATAAAAATCATGGTTACGTTCCAATGTAAAAAAGACTGGGTCAGTTTGATGTGGTAACACTACATTTACTAGCAAGAAGGGGTGGTTGCCAATCTACATCAACCAGACTACACACTACAGATTTCTCAACTACACAAGATGTATATGTTGTTACAAAATAAATCCAAAATTCTATTGTTGAAATTCTTTATGAAATTAATCTGTTTTAAATTATTTACACAAGTAAAATTCAACAGTGGTAGTATAGTGGTGTCACGTTCTGAATTTGAGACAAAGTTGACATAGTTAGCTAAGTTAAAATGGCCTGCGAGAATAATATTATTTAAACGAAAATTTTGTGTTATCATAAGAGGTGGAATATAAACACATATAATAATAACTAATTTACTTTTGGATGCATTAACTTAATTAACATGAATTACAATGATATCTATATTTTCAATGTCAAACGGCATGGGTAAAAGAAGACCATTGAAAACAATTTTTTATCACAAGTAAAATAACAAAAACTCCCATTTTTATCGGAAAATCATATGTACGAAAAATGTGTTGCTTAGCAATATCCCGAATCTCGTGCTGCACACTCGGGTTTTTACTATTGTCAACAGGATGAGGGATTTTCTTTAAAAGCTTTATCAAGAAATGTATGGAAATGATATTAACAATCGAATTAAATTTTGTATTTTGTGGCTGTTAGATAAAGTGGAAGAAAATGACTTACCTTTTTTGATAATGTGTTACTTAGTGAAGAACGTATTTTTCATAACAATGGTCTCGTGAATAAACACAACTCCCATTATTATCCTGATACGAATCCGCGCGAATACAGAGTCACGAGAAATCAAAAGAGATGGTCTATTAATGTGTGGGGCGAAATACAGGGCCTAAATTTAATAGGACCTTATTTTTTTTGAAGGACCTCTCAATCATATGTTTCTTCTCAATTTTCTTTTACACGAATTCCAGTGTTATTAGAATAAGTCCATTTAAACATAAATAAAAACATTTACTTTACTTTATATTTAAAGTATTTATGAAAATGTTATCTCTGAAGTAGAGGAAAGGCGCAATCGAGCATCCAATACTATTATATTCAACCTTAACGAATCGACATCATCAGTAGTAGAAGATCGTATTAGTCATGATAATATATTAGTTAATAATATATTAGAATCCCGAAAAATCGCTATTACTCCCGTTAAAACCATTAGATTGGGTAAATCAATTGGAAATAATAAACCAAGACCGTTAAAAATAATATTTGAGAATAAGGAACAGGCCAATACTGTTCTAAGAAGTAATGCATCTGCTGCTAATAAAACTTTCATTTTCCACCCTGACCGTACCAAAAAACAGATTGAGCACTTTAACAAATTAAAAGAAGAGTTAAACAGACGAAAATCGAATAGAGAGCAGAACTTGCATATTGCGCATAGAAACGGAATTCCTTACTTGTCAAGTGATTATCGCAAAAGACCAACTATTCCTAATTCAAAAAACTAAATATCTACTAACAAAATTGTGGTGGCATACGTACAAAAATTAAAGATTTTTTACTGGCTGTTAGTACGAATGACTACGATATTATAATAATTGTTGAAACCTGGCTATATGAAAATATAAGTAATAGCCAATTACAGTTACATAATTATAATATTTATAGATCAAACAGAAGTATTGAAAGAGAAATTAGGGGCGGAGGATTACTTATTGCTGTAAACAAGAGCTTAAACTCATCACTGATTTTATGTGACAATTCATTAGAACATGTATTTATATTATTAAAAGTTAACAAAACGTCATATATTATTGGAGGAGTTTACATAGCACCTGGATCTAGTCTTGAAAAATATCAAATCCACTCTAATAACGTTTAGAATATTATGGACTCTTATAAGTGTAATAATTTAATATTTTTTGGTGATTTTAATCTCCCTGGTATAAAATGGGACAATGTAGGCAGCGAATTGACTCAACTTGATGCAAAATCAATTATTACAAACTGTTATAACTTTTTAAACGCATCTCAAATTAACAATATCCCCAATTCGCGTGGCGTACATTTAGACTTATGTTTCAGCACACTTGATAGTATATCTATTTCTCAAGCTCAAGATCCCTTGCTTCCAACTAGCGTTCATCATTTTGCATATAATAGTATGTTTTCAGCTCAAATCATAAACAATGTACCTACCTTTGAGAAAAAATATGTATTTAATCGTGCTAATTATGACTTAATCAATTCTTATTTCAATTCCATTGACTGGGATTTTATAACTTCACATTCTGAATAAATTTTATGACATTATCTATTTTGCTATCGAGAATTTTATTCCATATAAATACATTTATCAAAATACAAGTAGTTATAGTAAATGGATGACAAAGGATTTGATAAAATTAATTAATAAAAAGAAACGGGTGCATGCCATTTATAAACAAAATGGTTCATATAATGGCTATTGTGTATTTTCTCAGCTTAGAATTTTACGAAAATTTGTTATAATAATTATTTAAATAATATTCAATCATGTTTAAAATATAATCCACGGTGCTTTTGGCAATATGCAAGAGAATTAATAAATGAAAACGGATATCCTAACGAAATGGTTTATGATAATATTAAAGCTGATAATGGGCCTGAGATATCGTCAATGTGTTCTCAGATTATTTCTCATCTATCTACACAACTTTAAATTCTTCTAATGTAAACTTTCATTGTAACTCAAGAATTCTTGATAGTAAAATAGTTATTGGCACGCAGGATGTATTTAATGAGATTATTAGTTTGAAGTCAACGCATACTTGTGGCCCTGACCAAATATCAAGCTACTTTTTGCAACGCTGTGTTTATTCTTTATGTCGCCCAATTCATGCCATAATTGCAAGATCACTTGAGCAGGGAGTAGTGCCTTCCAAATGGAAAACAAGTTTTATTGTCCCAATACATAAATCTGGCTCACGAGTGCTAATAAATAAATATAGGGGCATATGTATTCAATCCATAATTCCAAAAATATTAGATAAATTAGTAGCAAAGCAATTGGCATGGTTCTCTAAACATATCATATCTCCTAACCAACATGGATTTGTCAATGGTAGGTCAACTCTGACTAACCTATTGGATTATAAAGAGTTTGTATCTAATGCTTTAGAGAAACGTTATCAAGTTGACACCATATACACAGACTTTATAAAAGCATTTGATAGAATAGACATTAATATTTTAATTGATAAATTGGGTTCAATTGGCTTTTGCTATGGGACATTAAAGTGGTTATCTTCTTTTCTTCGTGATCGTGAACAGTATGTTAGAATAAAATATTATGTATCTAAACCAATACCTGTAACTTCAGGGGTACCTCAAGGTTCCCATTGTGGGCCAATTCTGTTCATACTGTTCATTAACGATTTGCAGAATAGCATTAAAAACTGTAATTTCTCACTTTATGCGGATGACTTGAAAATATTTAAAAATATTCTATCTTTGAATGATTGTTATGATATCCAGGCTGATTTGAATCGTTTAAATGAGTGGTGTAACAAAAATCGATTAACACTGAATGTCAGTAAATTTTATACCATGTCAATATTCCGTTGCAATAATCCATTTTTTATACATATTCCATTAACTCTACAAACTTGGAATAGGTGAATGTAGCAAGAGATTTGGGGATCACATTCGATACAAAGTTTTCATTTAACTGTCACATAACAAATACTATTTAAAAAGCACTAAAAATGTGGGGTTATGTAAGGCAAACAACTAAGGATATGGATACAATATGTTTGAAGAGTTTATATTGTTCTCTCGTCCGTTCTCAAATGGAGTATGTCACCCCTATCTGGACACCATTTACCTCATTCAACATTGAACAATTAGAACGTGTTCAAAAGAAGTTTTTACGGTGCATGGAATTTAAATCTGGACGACAACATATTACTGGAGAATACTCATCAATAATGGAAGCCCTTAACTTGAGGACACTAAAGGATCGTAGAATCGATACAGATCTTTGCCTATTGTACCGTTTAGTGAATGGCTACATTGACTTGCCAAACATATTGCAAACTCTACCATTTCATATTGTCAATAGAAGTACTCGTTCTCCCTCACTTTTTTTTATTTAGACACCCACAACACAGTATCTGGATGTAATAATTCTCTTACACGCGTAATGAAACTTGGGAATGAATATAATAAATTTCAATGGTTTGACTTGTTTCAGGATTCATTCCATAGTTTTAAACATAAATTAAAATTTAGAAAATAAATTTATATTTATTGTTATTCAATTATTTACAGATATGCTTTCATTTAAATTTATATTATAAAATTAGTATTATATACCATAGTAATTTAGGATGTATATGTGGAATCAAATATTTATTTGTATCTTATTACTAGTAATAAATGTATATATTTTATTTTGTATGATTAATGTAAAAGGCGTTTGCCGTAATAAACATATTATTATTATTATTGTTATTATTATTATTATTAAAAAATCAATTTTATAATAAAGCTGTACTGAAGAGATCGAATGTTCGAAACACGTGTCTGCAGATGACTATAAACTTGAATGCTAGATTTTTTACTTGCCTTTGCTAATTTAATTTAATAAAATCAGTTTAAATTCAGTTTTTGTTCATAATTTTTCATGTTATAATCACCTTTAAACAATCTAAAGTACATTTCATCATTTATTACTTTATTCAACAGAAATAATTTCATTCAAATTGGTGTTGCTTTGATAGTTGTACTATTTGTAACACGCAAATGAATTTCTATTATTCAACGTCTGTCGAGGTATTAGCCAGAGAAGTAGTTGTTTCAAAAATTAATTTGTTTTATAGTCATAGTAGGACTCATTGTTGTAGATTCAGGAAATGTTTTCGTATTTTAAAATTATTATTTAATTTTCTACAATAAACTAAAGGATTTTAATACATTTTAGTATATATTATTTGAATAATGCATAATTTTGTAATAAAAAAAACATCAACAACGATTAATAAAATAATCAAAAACTTAAATTATATAAATTTCGCTATAAATGCTATAAATTCTCTATGCAAAGGGTGAATTCCGCCCGTCTGCTTTTATTTCATCATCGGCTTATCCCATTTTCGCACTGGGATTTGTGAGTGCCCACTCTGACTCTGCATAACAAATATCAAATCCTTATCTGATGTTATTTTTTCGACGTTACTACGCTTATATTGCATACGCTGATGTCTATTTCCGCTTTATTATTTTTCAAGTTTTATATTAACTGAATAATGAAAAATATAGTGAATTTTCTGGTGCTTATATCACCGACTATGAATCTCGTTAAAAATAGAATTCCGTAAGTCCAACTATGGTATTAATAGTCCACTCTCTCGATTTATGCGAACATCTAATAGTTATCGCTAAATTGAAATTTTGATCTATTTGTTAACTCGCACAGACTTAAGCGGATTAGTATATGCTAATTTTTAAATATTAATAAATTTAAAAATACGAAAACATTTCGTGAATCTACAACAATGAGTCTTACTAAGACTACAAAACAAATTAATTTGAAACAACTACTTCTCTAGCTAATACTTCGACAGACATTGAATAATACAAATTAATTTGCGTGTTACAAATAGTACAACTATTAAAGCAACACTAATTTGAATGAAATTATTTCTGTTGAATAAACTAATAAATGATAAAACTGTACTTTAAATTGTTTAAATGTAACTATAACATGAAAAATTATGAAAAATGAATTTTAAACTGATTTCATTAAATTAGACACGTGTTTCGAACTTTCGCTCTCTTCAGTACAGCTTTATTATAAAATTGATTTTAAATACAAATAAAAACACTTACTAAAATAAATATAATGAAATATGATAATAAATATAATGAAAAATAAATAAATTACTCAGATATGTACGGCAACTGACACAAGAATGAAATATAATCGACTGAAGGTCTGATTTTATACCTGAGGTGGATTAGTGAATTCTACAGAAATCATTACGTTCGGGATTAAGGAAAAATACCCACTTGGAGCATAATTGAATAATAAAATGTATTAAAATCCTTTAGTTCGTTGTAGTAAATTAAATAATAAATTTAAAAATACGAAAACATTTCGTGAATCTACAACAATGAGTCTTACTTCATTCAAATTAGTGTTGCTTTAATAGTTGTACTATTTGTAACACGCAAATTAATTTGTATTATTCAATGTCTGTCGAAGTATTAGCTAGAGAAGAAGTTGTTTCAAATTAATTTGTTTTGTAGTCTTAGTAAGACTCATTGTTGTAGATTCACGAAATGTTTTCGTATTTTTAAATTTATTATTTAATTTACAACGAACTAAAGGATTTTAATACATTTTATTATTTAAATATTAAGTTTATATCTTATTTTTATTATAATTTTTTAGTATATTACTTTACTTTTTGGTTTGTTTTTAAGTGTTTTTGAATTTTTATTATATTAAATATTATTATTATTATACTACTACCAAAATAATTATAAAGCAAATTAATTGATATTTGAATGAATTTCTGCAAGCAAAATTGTGTAATATCAAAATTATCGAAGCGGTGTTTATAACTATAGACGTGTAATTAACACCGAAGGAATCAGACACTGAGAAATATTTTCCTCGTGCATGCAGCAGTCGCATCGAATTCCCTTCCTACATTATCGAGTGCACACCCGAGAAAACAATATGTTATTTAAGTGATCGACTCGATCGTTTATCATTTGTGATAAATTTTTCCGAAAGGATATTCTGCAGACGTATTGAGTTTATCCTTCTCTTTTAAATAAATGTACCAAACGTACCAAAAACGTCCGAAGACAAAATGAGTTGAATGTATTCTAATCCGATGTTTTTATTATTTTCGATTATAATAAATCAAAGATTAAAACTTATATAAGCGTGATTTTAACAAATTGGACGGAAAGACCTTTATCGATGGCTAATATAAGTAAAATAAATTAAATAAATAAATAAATAATTACTGAATAAACATGATCTCTCTCTCTCTCTCTAATAACAATAATAAAAAAACCGAAGATAAATAAATAAAGTAGTAGTTTAACCAGTATATGGTCTTAATCTATATTTCGTACGAAGCGTACTAAGCTTAGATGTGTATACTTCGTAACAGGAAAATAATTTTAATTATAGTCAGTATGCATTTAGTTGTACATGGCCATTAATAGGATAAGATTGCTTTAAAAGAAAAAATAGAGCGTTAAGTCAGGGTCGCATTAAAATATACAAATTATACACTTAATTAAAAAGAATACTGTCTATTGCTTTGAGATCATTTCAATAATTTGTGTACTAATGAATATTAGATTGTCCGAGAGATATCATTAATAAATTCATTTTTTAACTTTTCTTATTAGAAACGACTAACTTCAAATCCATTTTTTGCACCAAGGTTTTAATCACTTTAAGGATCTCCCACTTAGTCACCTTATTCACTTCCAGTTAATAAAAGACTTGTGACTATACAGAAAAGTGTTTGAGATACATTGAATTTAAACATATTACAATGTCCAAGGCTTATACATATTTATAATTAACCTATTAAATGTCTTATAAGATAAGACAGTTATATATAAGTCCCCTCCTTGGAAAATTATCCATATATATTTATCAAGATAATGTTGAAAACTTCAGCATAGAAAGGGGAAATGATATAATTATTAACTCAACCTTTTTCATGTGCAATAGAAATATTTGTAAAAATGTATTGCCATACAGAAACTGTAATAATTCGCGTACAAGCTTCACGTGATGTTGTTGCTCAAAAACAAAAAAGACTAAAATCTTATTCCGAAAAAACCTATTCAGGCTTCTTGAACAGGCATCAAAGTCTAAAATACTAGTACAAGTAAAGAGAGCTACTTTTTCTAAGTCAGTTACTTGATGAACACATTAAATAATAATAAACAATAATGTATTACTGATACTTTAAAGTAAAAGTGTTAAGTCATGTTTTCACTTCTCTAAAATATTCATTGGACAATATTACAAATTAATGGTGATAAATTGTAGAGTGCCTTTGTGGAATAACAGATAAAAATTCGTTTTATTAATTATTAATAAGTATGCAGTTTACGTTTACAGAACATGCCGATATTCAAAAGGCTTTTGGAGTTTGCAAGGCAAACTCTAACGCTTATTCGGCTGAGTATCCCAGATGATCTCCTAATTATCGTTAACTTTTAAGACAAGTATACATGAGGTTAGATAGAAGATTAAAGAAAAGTGGACATATAATACCAATATAATAGGTTGTCCGGAAAGTTCGTGCCGATTTTCAGTAAGTAGCGTATGAAGAGACCTGAAATAGCACACGTATTGAAAACAAATGACATGTGTACATATTCTAAAAGAGATAACTTCAGGCCATATTTGGAAAAAAGTTTGGTTACGATTCGTTAATTTTTGTCAGTTTTATACGCCTTAGAATATAGCAGCAAATAAAGAGCATTATAAGCATTTAATGCTTATAATGCTCTTTAGATATGCACTGTTTATGCGCTGTTTATGGTAATGGTGTTGTAGCCAAAAGAACTATGAGGAAGAGGTTTGTTCGGTTCAAAGCTGGAACTTTTGACCTTGAAGATCAAGACGCGCGGGCAGGCCGTCCACTACAGGCCACGATATGATTAAAGCAGAAATCGAGAATAATCCTTACTTTACATTACGTCAAATAGCATGAATGCCAAATAAATCTAAATCAACTATTCACGACCATATTGTGAAGCTTGGCTACCATCTTGATGTATGGGTTCCGAATGTTTTAACGGAGAAAAATCTGTTGAATCTCATCTCCATTTGCGACATGCTTTACAAACGCAACGAGGAGACACCATTTCTGAAGTAGTTAGTGACGGGAGATGAAAAATCAATAATTTATAAAAATTCAGCGTAAATGGTCTTGAGGAAAGTCTGATGAACCACCTTTAGTCACCCCAAAAGCCGGTCTTCATTCGAAGAAGATAATGCTCTGTGCCTGATGGGATTGGAAAGGAATTCTTTATTATACGCAAATAAATATATTATATTATATTTATTTGCGTTAATAACATAGTCTTACACACGTCAGGTACAGTAAAGGAGTAAAAAAAGTTCATTCATATAAAATCACTATCGTAAGACTAACACAGCTTATAACTAAGTATACATAATAAATAAACAATAATTCCAATAGAGTACAATTACGAACAGAATCAAGTAATACACATCTAAAAGGTTAAAATTGATGTAATATATTTGTACAGATTGAAAATAAGTTAATGAATAACATATCACATAATACCAAACTAGAGAGTTTCACTAGATAAAAATTCATCAACTGAATAGAAAGCATGTAATAGCAAGTACGATTTGATTTTTTCCTTGAATGCTTTGAGGGGTAGATCTCTGGTCTGTTGAGATAATTTATTGAACAACTTAATCCCATAATATTTCGTTGCATTTTCGAATTTCTTAAGCCGCAGTTGAAATTGGTATAGGTCGTTTTTATTTCTTGTATTGTGACTATGGTGGCTATGGGTTTTAAAATCAGTTTGATGCTTTCCAACGTAGCATAAGCATTCTAATATAAATAAGCAGGGGAAAGTTAGGATACGTTGGCTTATGAATTGCTCTCGGCAGTCAGCAGTGTAAGTAATGCCACATGAGCTTTTACCAAGTAATGAAACAATAAATTCGGAAAAGTATTACTCCCAATTACGAAAATTGAAGACAGTAATCGAACAAAAACGTGCAGAAATAGCGATTCGGAAGAGTGTCGTCTTTCACAAGGATAATGCCCGGTCTCACGTGTTTTTGAAATTTCGACAAAAATTGTTGGAGTTTGGTTGGGATGTTTTACCTCATCCACCGTATTTGACAGATTGCGCGCCCACGGATTTCCACCTTTTCCGATCATTGCAAAATTCCCTTAATGGGAAAAATTTCAACTTTTGGTTGAGGTAAAAATTAGACAATTTTTTTGTCGAAAAACCTGAGAAATTCTGGAAGGACGGAATTCTAAAGTTTCAAGAAAGATGGAGAAAGGTTGTGGAAAAGAATGGTACCTGTATAATTTAATAAATGTATACCAAAACTTAAATTAACTGCGTTTCGATGTTCCTTAAAAATCGGCACGAACTTTCCGGACAACCCAATATATGCAGTCCGACCACAAACTCGACGTATTCCAAATCTAGAGCAAGCAGTTCTTAACTTAACATTAACAGCAATAAGACAGTTCACCACCGATATTCTTACAAAAAGAAAATAGTCTCTAACAATTACAGGCTTAGAAATTTTCATAACTTGAGTATCAATAATAATAGCCAATAGCTACCTGCATTTAAACAAAATGAACCTTCGGTGACCTGTATAAGATCTTACTTCAACTCAGTCCTTATGAGAAAACAACTATATTGTTTCCAAAATATTCTCGAAATTCCCTAAGAATATAGAATCAGAATTCAGACAGTTCTTCGTTGGATATACATGTATTTATACAGATGAATCAAAATCAGATCTGTTTTCTATTTTTAGTCTTTAAATTATTGGGAATTCTTTAAATTGTCCCCAAAAGCATCATAATTCTTTGCAATCAAAAAGGCAATCGAATACGTTTCAAATCTGTCATCAAATAAATATCTAATTATTAGTGATAAGAATCTATAATTCAGGTCCTTCATTCAGATCTAAAAACAATTAAACATCCAGAATATTAGAACTCTTATTTAACATCCAAATTCGAATAAATAATAACAAACAACTAGCATTTTTATGGGTTAAGGGTTGTTCAATTTCAATTAACACCTCTCCCTCCTGAATTCATTTATCACTAACAGGACTGCAATATCGTAGAAGTGACAAAAACCATGTCCAAACATTTTGATAACATAACAAATATTAATCCACGTATATTATCTCAACGCCCTACACCGAAAGGTAGAAGGGCAAATAATTAAATGAATGAAAAAATAATATCTCAATTAAATTCCCTTTTAGCTGACCATTGCCAATGGGATAAACAAAAACAAACCCGCGAACCTAACCTACAGTAATGTTGTCGCCCAAGATGCAGCCCTAAGTGAGAGTTTTAGGACCGCTACGTACAAACGAAGACGGATGAACAGGAGGTGATTGGTACAGATGGCAGTGCCATATCGAAAATAGAAGTGGAATCGAAGAAAACATGGCTATTTCTTAAGCGATTTCAGAGTCATATCACTGTGGAAGATCTAGGACCATGTCAATTTGCTTTTTATAATACTCAATGGTTGAGAAAAAAACATTCGAGTTTGAAGCGGCTTTAATTGAAAATAATTAATTATTTGTTCTACTTTGCTTAAGTGAATATTGGTCAAATTGTTCTGAAATAAAAACTTTAAATATCCACTCCTAAAAAACCTCCACCTATTATCTCGTTCTTTATTCAAACATGATGAAGTTTTACAATTAATTAATCCAAAACATGTTATTAATCTCACAGGTTTATCAAATGAAGAAGACTGAGAAATAGCGGCGGTTCATCTCCCTGAATAAAATGTACCTATAATAATAATAAACCTTTCACAGCTCGGTAACCTACATGCATTTTTTACAAATAAGCACCTTTTAATAAGTGTGAGGATTTTAAATTCAATAGTAACTTTGGTCAGTTACTTTTTGTTATTTACTAAACTCTTTGATCTTACTAGTATGGTAAAATTCAAAACGAGAGAGAATAATTGTATTGATAATTTACTTATTTACTAATATGGAATCTAAATATTTCTAAACTTGTACCTTAGACTTTAATATCTCAGATCACATTAAAATTCATGTAAAGATTAATTTGCCTGTAATACCCAAAAAAGTAATATAGTATTTAACAATACTAGTAAGGTTAAAAGGGTTTTTACTGAAGGACAAAAGGATATGACTGGCGAGTTAGTAACGGCATAGTAACGTAAAAATAGAAAATTTCTTGATTATTCTTTATTAGCTTCGTTTTTCCTGCTAACATACTTAAATAAATATATACATGAAACCATACAAAAATTTTGGCCGCAGGAATCACAGGCGGAGTTCACTGCTTCTTAATGATCTTCCACTAGACCCATATCCTTCCACACACAAGTTATACAGTGTTTTGACAAATTGACGTTTACAAATGAGAGACAAATAAAAGTATATAATAATAAAAATAATAATAATAAGTTTATTTGTGTTAATACACAAAAAAACATACACTCGTCCAACATAAAACATAATACATAGAAATAATGAAATTCTTTAAACAATGAAAACATTTAAATAACTAAAACAAATCTTCGAGAAAATCATTATAATTATAGTAAGCTTTCTTGCATAATAGTGATTTTAAGTTCTGTTTAAAATCATGTTTTGGTAACTTATTATAAAATAGTGGGCCAAAATAATTTAGTCCATTCCGAGATCTATATATCCGTGTATAACGAACTGGTGCATTATATGATGACCGAGTACAATATAAGTGTTGTTCGACTTGGACAGAAAGCTTTGGAAGATTTCTTTTTATATACATAATACAATTGAAAATATATATGGAAGGAACAGTTAGTAAGCTATAGTTTTTGAAATAATTACTAACATCAAATGTGTAATGGAGATTGAAATTGATTCTTAAACATCTGCGTTGAAGTTTAAACACTCGATTAATGTGTGTTGAGTGTCAAACATATAATGGCATAGTTAATTTGTGAAGCAATTAAAGCATGATACGCAGTTAAGACCGCTTCTATAGAACAACATTTCACTAGGTTTTTTGTTAAAAATATATTTCTGGAAATCTTTTGACACACTTTGTTTATGTGCTCTAGCCATGTCAATCCGGGATCGAGCATAACGCCAAGGAATTGTATTGTTTCTGTTTTATTGATTGCGGTAAAGTTTTTTAAAGAAAAGTACATTTGCATACAGTTGTTAGGAGGTTTGCTGAAAACCACTGTTTTATTTGTGCTTTTGGTTCTTCTACTAACCGAGTTAATATCTGTAAATTGCTGTTACTTACACTAAAAGTAGTATCATCAGCATAGAGTGTGAATTTAATTGTATTATCATACGTTTATAAAAATAAGAAACAATATGGGCCAGAGAACGGATCCTTGTGGAATACCGTCGTTATTAATGCTAGGTCAGATAAAGAACCATTAAAAGTAGTTCTTTGTGATCTATTTGTTAAATAAGACTCTAATAATTTAATAGATTCTATCTAAATAAGTAATAAGACAATTTATTCAAGAGTATGTTGTGTGACACGCAGTCGAAAGCCTTAGTGAGGTCGAAAAAGATACTTAGAAGAATAATTATTGTTTTCAAAGGCATCTGTAATAAAGTCTGTTAAATTATTGATAGCGTCGCTAGTAGATATATCTATAGATTATATTTGTCTTTATCATACATGCTTTTATGGAATAATAACAAAAATTGGCACAAAAAAAGTACATACATATAAACAATACAAATTTTGTCAGCATGCTGAAGGGCGGAATTCACTTACATTAAATGTTCTTCCATTCAGACCCATGTCTCCTCTCCTCCGCTGTTCCAAAACCAAAGTAATGCTGCAGTTGTTGTTTGAGAATTATTTCAATAATCTTACATGATACATATGGGTCTGACGTTACCAGGATTATTTGCATCTCCTTTTTTAAATAACGGTATAACTATAGATATTTTCAGTGAGGATGGAAAAGTACTTTCTCTAATACATTAATTTATTAAGTCCGTTAGAGGAACTAATATAATATTCAAAACAGTCATAATTAGTTTTTTATTGATATCATAAATATCTCTACTATTTTTATTCTTCAGTTTAGAAATAGTATCACGGACCTTGATATAACTGACC
>OZ018389.1:25021799-25372471 GCA_963969525.1 Ontholestes murinus
GTCTGGCGGTGCGGGTGCGTGCGGCCTTCATGTTAAACACGTGCTAACGCATGATGGCGTCCTGAGTCGTCCAGAGTGCCACGGAGCGTAAGTACGTGTTAAAAAAACGAAGCCGCGCACATCGCACCGCCAGACGCTCGCACTCTGTTCGTACCCTAAGAGTCATGCCTTATACCGTAAAAGATATAACCAACGTCTATCAAGACACAATTCCAAATTTTGACGGAGACGCGAACGTATTAAATGCTTACATATCGGCGTGCGAATTTCTTGTTACAACTTTTTTACAAGAACCAAATCCAGCAATTCAAGCTCTATTATTAAGAATATTTCAAGGAAAATTAAAAGGAAAAGCTTTAAAAACCGTGAGCAGTAACGAAGAAACCACCACATGGCGGGAATTGAAAAATTTATTGTTAAATCATTTCGGCGATCAACGGTCCGAATCATGTTTATTTGGTGACTTAGCACAGATTCGACCTAATAAAAACGAGGGTTCATATAATTTTGGCGCTCGCATAAAAGAAACATTACAACTTTTGTTGACTCAAGTAAAATTAAGAGACAACGACGCGAATAGCAGGCTTTTGAAAAGCAACAATTACAAAACTACGGCGTTACAAATTTATCTGCAAGGATTACTTGAAATAGATCATGTAACGGGAATAATGGTGCAAGTAAAGCAACCCCGCGACCTAGAAACAGCAATGTGGTCAGACGTGACATCGAAGTAGAGAATTTTAATTACCGTGCAGGACGCGCAAATAATTTACAACGAGTAAATTCAAGATTATCTCAAGAAAAATCACGCATCCCGAATAAACAACCTAATCATTACATACCACGATCAGCACCTATAATGCAACCATATTTTATTCAACCACAAAATATGCCATCAACTTCGGCAATCAATCAATATACACCAAGACCTAATTTGAATCAACATTATCAGACAAATCAAAAACCGTTTTATAATCAAGCAAACAACGCGAATCAAAGATCATCTCAATCATTTATTAAAACATCGAACAAAAAGAAAAATATGTACAAAAATCTCAAGAAAACGCCAAGACAAAACCTTTCAAAATTAACGAATTAGTATATGTTAAAAATAATGATAGAAACAAATTAGTTAACCCCTATATTGGCCCTTATAAAATAATAAAAATTAATGACGATTCGACTGTAGAAGTTAAAACAAAAACAAGAACCAGAAAATTCCACACAAGAAACTTGAAACATTCTGTTGTTTCAGATGTATCGGATATTATATCATTAACATCAGATGCGACGTTACCCTAGAAGCCATCAATGACGATACAGGTCTTTTCCCAGTAAAATTAGGAGAAGCCCAAATCAAAACCAACCAATGGAAAATAACAACAATATATCATCTCGACCATTTGGCACAAGAAATTGAAACTCTCAATAATAATTGCGATAATTGGATAACTACTTTTAAAAATGGAACTCACAGCAATCTTTACAGCAGAGAAATGGCAAATTATATATCCATACTATCCACGAAGAGAAGTAAAATGTTACAGCAACTTGAACAACTATTACCCCAAACGGAACCTCGTAGAACTAAAAGAGGAGCCATTAATATTTTAGGACAAATAATTAATAGGATTACCGGAAATCTAGATAACGAAGATGCCGAAAGGTACGACAAAGAAATTCAGAATATAATTCAGTCACAATCAAAAATCGAAGCTATAATGGAAAAACAGATCTCTGTATCAATAAAAACAATTAATGAATTTAATCAAACAATAGCAGATCTAAGGAGCAATCAGTTAGTGCTAACCTCAAGAATGATGCAACTAAATCAATCTATTAAAAATGTTACATTTTATCAATTGGAAGAATCTCAACGAATAACTCTCTTCGCTATTTTTAATCAACTGAATTTTCTAATAGATAACACAAACGACATCTTATCTTCACTCGTTAAGGCTGTTACATTCGCCAAATTAAATACATATCATCCCTCGATGATGGACACTAAAAACCTTATTTACGAATTGAAACAATTAAACCACCTTCTCCACAACGAAAAATTACCACGAGAACCCACAACAGAAAACATTCATATTATTGAACGAATTATTACGGTTAGAGCTTACGTCAAAAGAAATTCCATTATATTTCTCCTAGAGATCCCTCTGACAGAAATCTCCCAATACGTCTACTACCATTTATATCCCTTACCAATCCGTGGAAACAATAACACATTCCACTATATAATACCAAATCATAACCTATTGGCAATCAATGGTGAACGATTTGTACCAATCAGGAAATAGAAGCAATGCAGTTTTTATGTCAAGCTACCAACAGTCTACGGATCACCCAGGATTCACCGTGCGAAGTTCAGCTATTATACTACACTCTACATTACGAAAAATGCGTACACAGTTTTGAAACACTCGATGCAACTTGGATCAAGCAAATTCATGAAAACCTATGGATCATCGTTTTGCCCTCTACTCAGAAAATCGAGAAGAAGTGCAACAAACAGACCGAATTAGATGCAATCAACGGAACCTACATCGCAAGAGTAACCCCAGGATGCTCTCTGCACATACAAAATTATTCATTGACCAGTTTCCAAGAAAAAAAGATTTCAAGAAGACCGAACATTCCTCAATTAACATTCTCCGAAGAAAAAGCTGTACCCGCAAAATGGAAAATGCAGTTTGCAAAATAGAGCGAAATCCATGCGACAAACATAACTGGACTCAACGACGACTTAGTCAAGCTTCAAGAGGACCTTAAAACTCTGAAGAAATCAAACACAATCCATGGTCAACCTCCTTCCATTTGGACCATAATTATTTACGTATTATTATTCGTAGGCCTCTTCACACTCATCACGAGGTACCTTCAGAACAAGAAATCCTTCTCTATCTGGAGGAAGAAATCTTCAACCACGGACCAACCCAATCAAGAACCAACGACTTGTGGAAAACAACCCTGGATTCCATTAGTCATGCCAGAGGATGTTTCCGCACTTATGCCGGGGGTGTTATGATGCCCCAAATGCTGACATCCACAAAATCTTTAAGAAGATATAAGGAAGCTGCGGAGCGGCGCGCCTCAGTCCCTAACATCGGTCGGCTCGCACTTCGCTCAAATCGCGAAACTAATTTTAAGTATAATTAAGTGTTTTATAAAGTTCTAATACATATAATCAATCATTGTAATCAATCAGTAATCATTTTGTGAAATAAATAAAAGTTACTTTTTAAAAACTCATATTCCATAATCCGGAATTTAACTCGCAGATTTTCTTATACTGAGGTTTTTATAACTGACACTTCTAATTTCTTTAAACTGGTTTAATAGTCTCTCAACAATGGCTGGCTTAGGGTGATTTCTTTCGGGAAACCTTTAAGTATAAACTCGACAAGCGAATAAACAATTTTGATGACATTCTCCAAGCATAAAAATAAAGCCAATAACCCCTTATTTTGAGTAAATCTTCATTTTTTACCAAAAATTACAACAGCGATGTTCAAACAATAACGATTACTAACGATCTAACACAAAAATGCAATATAAGACAACTATAACAAAAGACAGGCTTTTTAAACTAAAATGACAGACTAAATTAATTATCTGACGTTTTTAAATACCACAGAAAACTAGATACATTAAAAATTTTTACTTAAAAAGTACTAAAACGGTGCAATAAACAATATTTTGGCGTTTTCTGCAAAAACGAGAAAACTTAACACTTAAGATTTAAATACCATTCGATAGGTAATTTAAACGTGCATTTGCTAATAAATTAATAAATATAGCGTTCCATTTAAATAAATGAGGTTATAGCCATTTAAAGTTCTCATTTGTTTAATTCCATTTTTTTACACCCGCCATAAGATGTCAAGTTTATTATACTTGGAAAATAAAATATGATATATTGTTACACTTCAGTGTAAATTTGGTATGCAAAACTTAATTCTTTTTTAAGTATTTGTAACATGAAAATTAGGTTACATTTTTACAAAATTCAAATTATTTCAAAAACCTTAAGGTTTATGTAATAAAAACCTTATTAAAACACACACTTATTTTTATCGAAGGATCCAAAAATGCAATAAAATACAGGGTGTTTCATTTAAGAAAACACAACGTTGATACTTTTAGGGTTTTTGGGACACCCTGTATATTATGAAAGTCATTTTAAAAAGTAGGCCTAATAGACCCCCATATATCCCCAAAGTGAAACTTTTTGAAAGTCACGTATTTTGGCCACAATATTCCGTGCCGTATAGCGTGAATAACCCTGTATACTTTAAAATTATACAGACCATTTCGCTATTATTGATTTCTACATTAAATGATTTACAGAATTAGGATATTATTCATTGAATTAACTCTTCTTTCAAATTAACTATCTTGGTATATACAATACTTAAAGCCACCTTGCAAAGTAAAATCAAAAGACAGGGAGATCATTGTAGTTCTTCATAAAACTTGCAAATATTTATATACATTTGATGTAAATATAAAATAAAAGAAAATATGTTATTAGAGTTAAATTAATGTTGACCTAATCATACAATTACATCAATTAACACAAAAAAATGATATTACAATAATTTGTTAAATTATATTAATTCATATTCGCATTTCTCTTCTATAGCACAGAATACTTGTTCAATTTTATAATCTTTTTAATTTTTTGCAAACGAAAGATGATAAGTTAAACTAATACTTCTGTAAAATTAAGAGTTAAAGTATATTCTATCTTGGAGAAATCAGTTAAATTGTATATTTAACTATATATACTCTCCAAAAGTAGATTGGCATGCATTTTTTATATTAAAAATTAAAGTTATGATCAGTACACCATTTAAAATGTAAACCTATTTTTATATTTGATACAAAAAATATTTTGATCGTGTGCAATTTACTTTACTATTTTTAAGGGAAATGCGGAAGAACTGAATAATAATAATAATAATAATATTTATTTCTTATAGATGTACATGAAAATGAGCGAGGCTTGAATATACATACCTACTACTGTAAGAAGATTGTTCGTTTTAAAGACCCCTCTACACGAAAATATTATTAATCTCGTTTGCTGCACCCCAGCATATAATACCATAGCGCAACCAAGCGCAGAAATAAGCATGATAAACTGTTCTTAGAGTATCATGACTTATGTATGGTTTAATGGTTCGCATGCAGTGTATGGTACCATTTAACTTGTTGTTTAGTCCCTCAATGTGACTTGACCAATCTAAGTGTTTATCAATATAAATTCCTAAGAATTTACACTGCGATGCTATATTTATGTCTAGCGATCCTAGAGATAATTTTTCTGGAAGGTCATGTTGTGCACGTTTAATGGCAAATATTATACAATTTGTTTTTTCCCTATTAGGAAATAGTTTATTCTTATTGAACCACGTCTCACTATCCTTAAAAACTCGATTTGCCGCTAATTGTATATTTTGATAATTAGGACCTTCGATGATAATATTATTATCATCTACATAGCTGATTAATGATTGGCTATCGTTATTAATTTCCCTAAAGATGTCATTAATGTAAATTACAAACAGCACGGGTCCCAAAATGCTCCCCTGCGGCACTCCTCTATTTATTTCCAGTATATTAGACTCTATAGTTTCATGTCCTCTCCTTATATGTACTTTTTGCATTCGATTGCGTAGATATGACTTAATTAAATTGAGATTTACACCTCTTATACCATACTTATATATCTTGTCGAGTAATATGTCATGATCTATGCAATCGAATGCTTTAGACAAGTCCATGAATATTTCTAAAGGAACTTCTTTATTGTCCAAAGCATTTGTAATTATGGTGATTAATTCAAACATTGCAGTGGTAGTGGATTTACTTTCTAGATATCCATGTTGTGATATATGAAATAAATCATGTTTATTAAAAAAAATAACAATTCTATTTTTAATTACCTTTTCAAGAGCTTTTGCAAAGTTTGTAATTAAACTAATGGCTCTATAATTTCTATAATTACTAGGATCACCTTTATTTAAAACGGGTGTTACAATTGAATATTTTAGAGAGTCTGGAAAGATGCCTGTCTCTATAATTCTGTTTATAATATATACCAAAATTGCTTTTATACATTGAATAGAGCTTTTTATTACCTTGACCGAAACCTCATCAACTCCCGTTGTATTGGAATTGTTTAATTCACTTACGACTCTACATATTTCAATTTCCGTAACCGGCTCGAAAAAACTGGACCGAGGATTCATATTTATTGAGTCGGAATATTGCACATACGGTACATTTGCTAATACTTCCTTAGCTTCATTAATAAAAAAATTATTTAATTTATTAACATCTAGAAAGTTTTTATGTTTTTTGTTTTCTATATTTTTAAGTTCATGTACAATACTCCAAGCAACTTTTGACGTATTATGTGCACACTTTACTCTATTATCGTAGTAATTCTTTTTTGACTGAATTAAAGCTTGGTTATATTCCTTTTTTGTAGCCTTATAGCAGTTATTTACTGAAGTATCAAATTGCTTTAATATATTTAGTAAATCAAGTCTCTCTTTTAGTTTTAATATATGTTGTGAATAGTAGATGTTCTCTTTTTTTTCTTATTATTATTTATTTGACACTTGATCCGTGGAAAAGATTCATTATATAACAGTAAAAATTTGTTTAAAAATACATTCCACATGCTATTAGTGTCGTCTGTATTATACACATCACTCCAGTTTTCTAACATCAACTTATTATTGAATATCAATAGTGTCTCTGGATTTATTTTCTGTATGAAATAGTAATTATTTTGTTTAATTTTTTTACCAAAGTTTTGAAAAGTTAATTTCTGGCCATAGTAATCAGAAATATGCGAAATTAAAATTTTATATTCGAAATTAATATTCACATTACTAACGATGTTATCTATAAATTATCAATTTACGTGTAAATAATAATGCTACCATTCTCGCTGCAAAAGTGGCGACGCTGATGCTTTTGGAGGCTTTTGCGGTGTTAGTGTTAGTGATGGAGGTAATTAAATATTCGGATAATTCCATTTTGAAATATAATAACGTGATTGATTGAACGGCGGTGACAGCAGTTGCGGTAACGAATTATTTTAATAATTAGAATTTACATATAAATATTGTATAATATAATACGGTATAATAATTAAGCCATCCCTTATCCAGTGGTAATTAAACTACCATAGGTGTTTGTAAACTATCTTTATTGCCATGTTAAATTCGTTTTTAAAAGATTGAATTTTGTCTTTCGCGTTAAAAAGTATATTTAAAAGTTTGCTCGCTGGTCTAAATGCAATTTGATGATTTTGTTTTTTGAAAATATTTGATATTTTATTTGTTACGCGCCCAAAATAAGTGAATGTTGTAAATTTTGTGTTCGTTCGGTCTAAAATATTAGGATAAATATGAGCTCTGGTTGATTTGTTTTTTGTGAATTAAATTTTGAATAAGATTAACTGGGAAACCATTCTTCGTTGCTATTGATATAATTGCATTTAGACCAGCGAGCAAACTTTCAAATATACTTTTTAACGCGAAAGACAAAATTCAATCTTTTAAAAAATAGGAAGTATACCAAATTTCATGTTCCGAATGTAACCGCACATATGTAGGGCAGACAGGTAGGAGTTTTGAAAAGAGATACAATGAACATTATAGAGCATTCAGACTTAGACATACAACAAGTTCTTTTTCAAATCATATCTTAGAATGTAATCATTCATTTCCACATATAGATAATTTACTTCTACATTTTTGCAATAAAGGCCAAAGGCTTAATCTTTTGGAGTCATTAGAGATATACCGCCAAAGCAAGAATATTAATTCTAATCTGCTTAATGAGCAGACGGATTTAATTTCTTCGCCATTATTTAAGCTCTTATAATGACATATACCTCTTCTGAAAACACCGCACCTTAATCCGCTCTGCATATTTAGTTAATCCATTGTAATAAATCTCAGTCCTAATTAGGTTCATTAAAAATTCATACCTCACCTATAAATTGTTAACACCCTGTATTCTTCTTCATTCAACACTTGATAATGACCTGCAAAGGTCGAAACTATAGTTGTGTCAAAATTGATAATATATTGTAAACTTTGTTTGTGTATATTATACAATAAATAGTGGTATAAAAAATTATAAATTATTAAAATGAACTACCACATAGTAACGGTCGCTACCATCATTTTCATTAAGTTTTTGACTTTAAAATAATTTTAGTAATTCATTTCAACACCTAATAATGTAATTGGCAATTTCTAACTATGGCCAAATAATCATATTTTAATTGGTTTCAATAAGAATATCTTTAAATCAATATGATTCCGTAATAATATAATGTTATTCTAAAGATGCAAAAATTATTGCGATATTAGTATATTTGGATCTTTTGAAGGTATCTGCAATAAACGGGGATCAGGAGCCGATAATTTGCGTACCTCAACGTTTTAATTCCAGTCTCAAGCATTTTGATACAAATGTATAAATATGAGAATAATAAAATAATAAAAAGTCAATGGTTAAAAAAGAATAGTACTGGAAGAAATATCTTTGAAAAAATGTGTCTATTTCAAAATCTAGTAAGTTTTAGTTTACAAATAATAATAAATTATTTTTATTACAGTCTAAATAGTCAATATTAAAATCACTAATAATATTTTATGATAAGTTTATTCGATACTTGTTCAGCTACTTTCTTGTTGAAAAGACATTTTTAAATTGGAAGAAGTAATGCACTTGTTATTTTCCATTTCAGACTGACACCTGTTTCAGACCTTACGGATCAATATGAAACTTAAAATTAATTTGGACATGAAAATGTCAAGAGACAGTTTCCGGAAATCATGGAACGTGCGGATGTACGAGGGTAGATTGAAAAGTTTCCGGAATGGGCAAGAAAATGTAGTAATTAAACAAGTTTTTTTTTTAATTTTTCAACATAGTACCCTTGCAGGGCGATACACTTTTCCCAGCGGTGCTCCAACTTTTTTAAGCCTCCAGAAAAATATGATTTCGGGAATTTTGCAAAATAAGCTTTAGTGGCGTTGATGACCTCCTCATTTGACGTAAAGCGCTTGCCTGCGAGCCAAGTACGCACGGAGCCAGGTCTAAAGAGTACGGGGGATGCGTCACCACCTCGTAGCCCAATTCAACCAATTAAGCATTGGCGATTCGGGATGAATGGGCCGGCGCGTTGTCGTGGTGGAAGAGCACTTTTTTCCGCTGCAAATGAGGCCGTTTCTCCTTCATTATGCCGTTGAATTTATCCAATAAATCGCTGTAGTATTGTCCCGTGATAGTTCTTCCCTTCTGCAAAAAGTCGATGGGACAGTTTTTGCCTTCTTCGGAGCAGATTCGCCTGCTGCTTGTTTCGACTGCTGCTTGGTTTCTGGTGTGTAGTGGTGGGTCCATGTTTCGTCAACGGTCACGAATCGGCGAAAAAAATCCGTTGGATTACGCTTTAACAAGGCCAAACACTCTTTCGAAATGGTACCCATCGCGCCGACAGCTTCCTCATGCCCAAATGTTCGTGCACGATATTTTGCACACGTTCATATGAGATACCCGTGGTCTCTACTATTTCGCGCAACTTCACTCGTCGATCGGCTAACACTCTATCGACCATTTCTTTATTTGAGGCCGTTTTTGGACGTCCACTGCCTGGTTCATGGATGTGCCATGAACTTTCTGCAAAATATCTCGTATCTCCGTCGCCTTTTTCCCATCCATCCAGAAATGTTTGATGGCTGCACGAAATTCGTTTTTATCAATTTTTGCAAAAGGGCCTAATTTGCTTCACAAGATATCCTAGTAAACAAAAACGGAACGACGCACGAGTCTGAAAATTTGACAGCTTAACTAAAATAGGTTAGCCTTGACAACCATCATAACAATTTCACGATACGCGCGCCATCTCTTGCCCATTCCAGAAACTTTTCAATCTACCATCGTATATGCCAGCACTCCAAAGGCTTTTCACTGTAATGAATTACGGCTTTAATTATGTCGTGGATATTGATTATTTCATGGTAGTTATTAAGAAGATATTATTTCTTTTTTATAATAAAATTGATTTTAAAGTGTTTGTGGAACCTATAAACCAAAAAGCAAAGGTTATAACTTTAAAAATCTTATATTTGTTTCTTATCAGTTAGTGAAACAGTGTGTTAATAATAGGTAGCTAGTATAATAGTAGTTAGAAGTAATATTAAGTGAATTTTTAATCAACTACCTATTAAACAACTCAATCAAAATTTTATTTAGTTGCCATAAAAGTTTTGATTATGGGTTATTATTGAGGATACAGAAGTTAAAAATTACTGAACCTTGCATAGGAATATAGAAAATTGTGGTAAATATTTTAGAAACTCAGATAGGTAATTACAAAATATTCATATTTGTAAATAGAAAGAATTATTTGCATTATTTCTTCTAAATATTTGTGCCTTTGTATCTGTGGAACAATAACATATTCCTTTCAACATGTTTTAATAAATTAAGCAGAACAAAATATGTTTCATTAAAAATTCAATACAATATCGATTTTTACGTCAAAATATCAAAATTTAAAGAAGTATATTTATGATTTTTAAAGCTTCTATTTTAAATCACTCTTTACCAATTTTATTCTAATTAGAAAGTTAAATAAACACTTGGTTTTGTTTCACTAAAAATAGTGAAATAAAAGTGTTTATTAAACTTTCTAATTAACATAAAAATGTTTCACCATGTGTTAAGTGAAATTTTAATTCATCGCAATTTTATTCTGATGATTTTAAAATTGTTATAATAATAAAGAATTGAGTTTTCATTATTTTCCGTTTCTAGATAACTAACGAATCTTCTGACAGTTTTTCAAAGCTTTTTCCATTTTTAATTGAACGTCTAACAATTTAGAATTTTTTAGAATTTTACTACTTCAACTATTTTCTTTAAACGAAGACAATAAATTTGAATATTTATTTCATCTTTATTTGATAACTCTTATTCATTTTAAAAATAAAACTGTAACCGTTTTTTTATTTCAAAATATAATTTTAACATAAATACATTTTAAATTGTAAATTAAATTTGTACTAAAACCTTTGATTAAACTAGTGTACTCCTGACCCTTAAATATATTGACCTATCATAATTGAGTCAGCGTAACCTTGACCTACTGCATGAAATTTTTGCTTTGGCTAGTACATCCTTAAGCACTAGTTTATTAAGGTAGGTTAAGAGCACGCTGTATCGATATATAATTTGTTATGGTAGGTCAAGAGTATGCCAGTTTAAGCAATGATTCTTGAGGTAGGTCAAGAGTACGCCAAAAACATATATAGGTTAATATGACGGGTCGAATAAATAGATAATTTATTAATCACGAAATGTTTACGTATTTTTATATTATTAGATAATTTATTGTATATTTCTGGGAGATAAGGGACGTTTTGAATTACAGTTAATATATAGATTATATTTAAACCCTTTTCTTATATTTTTGTTTCATCTGAACTTAATTTGACATTACTCTGGTTTTTGAGTGTTGGGTAGATTTTAATATCAAAATGCTTACCCTTCCTTTCTTAGGTTTTTAACAGTGTAAGTGTTTCTCTTAGTTGTCGTAGTTTCTCCAAATTTCTTTACCGATTTCTGTATTATTGATATCCAATAGAGTTGGCTTTTTCTCCTAGATTTATTTCAATGGTAACATATGTAACGAATTTTTCTGGGTGGAGCTGCATGGCAAATTGTCTGTTTTAAAGTATAATGTAGCGTCTCTCTTGCTTAATAATTTCTTTATTTACAGATAAACCCAGAACTTATAATGAACAATCTAATTATTACAAAAATATTTCATCACGAGTTAAGGGAAAAATTAATCCATCGTATAAAGCCACCGTTTAATAAAGTCTAAGATATGATCTGCTTGTATATAAATTTTGTAATATTTGGGCCCTCTTTCAATTTGTTTTCTTTATTGGCGTTATATAGGTATTGTTTAACACTTTTATAACTAAATTTCCGGTTGAGTAATGTGAAGTATTATATAAGTGAAGTAAGGAATTTTATTTTCGTTTTCACCATAATAACACTTTTATTGTTGATTGACGATATATATTCGTTCACTACACTTGCGAAAAGTGATTTATGTTTGAATTTCGATACATTACATGCTGGATTATGCCAAGACTCTGGTTACACTGGAGAGGTAAGTGAGAAACTCGATACAGTTGGCATCGAAAATGATTTTTTTGGTTATCAGAGAGTTTTTGTGCTATGCCGTACATTTTTCTATATTCTTTGCTCGTCCTTTCCAAACAGCATATCTAAGCAATGTTTAAAAAATGTGACGTTTTTGATACAATTGTTTAAAGATAACTTTATGGATATGGGTTTCGAAGAATTAGTTCTATTTATTAACGCTCTCAAAGTAACTGAAGAAGGTGCTGACAGTGATGACTAATTATAGGTATCAAACCGCCGATGTGTTTGCAGAATATATAGCGATACTGAACCTATCAAAGAAGAATTTCAAGATGTACATAATACTAGCGAAAGTGAGAAATCTCTGGAAAATTTTAGTAACTGTGCCTAATAATAGACACCTTAACCCGCGCCTTATGTTTTGGAAACTAACGACCTTAAACATACGCCACCAAAGAATTCAATTCCTATCATCTATTTCAATTTATTTTTTACTCAGGAATTTGTAAGCATATTGAAAATCATAAAGAATCGATATGCATTACTATTTTTCGAGGGTACCACCAGAACACTAGAGTGGAAGAAAACTACGGTTTACGAGTTGAAGGCGTTAATGGTCGTCTGACTTAAAATTTGCATTATCCAAAAATTTTATTCACTAATCAACAAATCATAGACATATTCTAAAGTTTTAGGCTGAAATGTTTCTGTGTAAGTTTTTTCGTGCTATGAATAACCACCTTATTACCATAAGGTAACCCAGACTACGACCCAGCAGCGATATTTGAACCCCAATCGTTGCATATGCAACTACTAATTTCAGATTTTACTTCTTGAATTTTGGAGGCGTTTACTTCGTGGTACATTTTTGATTATTAAATAAAGAAAACACTTAACTTTTTTATACCACTTATATTTTTATTTCTCCTGACTAGTTTCAATTACAAGGTAATCATTATCAAACTGTTTAATAATGATTACCTTGTAATTGAAACTAGTCACGAGAAATAAAAATATAAGTGGTATAAAAAAGTTAAGTGTTTTCTTTATTTAATATTCAGATTTTACTATTCACCTAATCAGTAATTGAGCATAAATGATTCATTAGTACGTACAAAAGCAGGTCAGCAATTATTTGCCGAATGAAAACATAAATTGGTTATAAAATTTTGGTTGCTAACCGATGGGATAAACGTGAACAAAAAGAAAAAAGCCTTGCTCATATAATTGACAATTTACTGAACATTGGTATTTACTCCATAATTGAATCCTATATAGTAGCCGATATTTTTTGACAGCATTACATTAGGAAGATCTTTGTTTGAGAAGAAAACACTTTCAACCGAAACCTCTTCTTTTTTTATGCATGTCTTCCTTAATTGTTTTTTGAAACTGGATCATATTCTCTTCGACTTCTGAGTGTATAAACTAAACTACCGAAGTATTCAGTCTAGTCCAGTGTCTTATGTTCCTGAGCCATACTTTTTTTCCTATTATTCGTTTTCCTTCAGTCTTGCCTTCTTTCTTGAAGAATATAATATTTCTGATTTCGCATATGTCCCAGATATGCTATTTTTCTATTTTTTCATTATAGTAAAATCTTCGCGATCCCTACTCGTTGTAGAACTTCTTCGTTTATAGCTCGTGCTGACCAAAGGATCTTCTGTATTCTATTTATTGATGTTGCTTTAAGAGTCCAGCCTTCCATCTCGTAGAGGGGTACCGACCATACATAGGATTTAATGAGCCATATGTTAAGATTGAAATTGAATTGAAGTAAAAGTTTTTTTAAATTTCAGTACAGGTTAAATAGGAGGGGCGATATGACACAACCTTGTCTCACCCCTCTACAGATCTTTATGGCGTTCATAGTTTCGTTTTCAATTTTTACTTGGGCTTTTTGGTTGAATAGGCTTTCGATGCATAGCATGTCTTTCTGATTAATTCCCGACCTTTTAATTATTTCGATGAGTTTATGATGTTGCACTCTATCGAACGCCTTCTTATATTCTAAATGCATAGACATACAGTTTTCCTTTAGCCGTGACAGTTTTGTACAAGATCTTATGTGCCCAGTCCATGCCTGAAGCCAAACTATGTATAGCTGACTGCGCTTCTGCATTTCCTATCTGATCTTTGATGAATGATTTTGAGAAACAATTTTAAAGTATGATTAATGAGGCTAATAAATCTTTGTTCCTTTGCATTTTTTTTAGAATTTATATTCTTATGCAAGGGAATGAAGGTTGATGTCAGCTATTGAGTAGGGTAATGACCAGTATCATATTCATATCAGATTTGGTTGAATATTTTGTACAGTACGTGTGTGTCTTTTTCATCGAGAAGTTTAAGTATTTCAAATGTAATTTGCATCTTTGTTGTTTCTTGCAGTTCTTTCATTTTCATCCTTACTAATTAATGGGCCCGTTAAGTTGTTATCAGTCTCGAAGTCAATATTGTTAATTGCTTGGTCCTTCTCCAAAAAGATTCTAAATCCATTGTTCCCAAACTTCCTTTTTCTCTTCAGTATTCAGTATTATTTCGTTCTTCTGATAAACTAGCATGGCGAGGATAGATTTTTTTGCCAACGTCTATTGTTTCTTTTAGTTTTTTAAACCTGCAATTTCTCTGCATTGGCTAGCTAGCTATTCATTTTTCGCTATTCTAATCATAGTTCTAATTGGTTTCTATGACTCCTTATAGTTAGTTCCGTCGCCTTGGTTCTTGAGTCTGCGCCTTTTTTTCCATTAAGAGGAGAATTTCCTGCTTTCTCCACATTTGTTTACCATCTTTCTCTTTAAGATCTATTTTACTCTTCGTGGTGCTTATTAGAATATACGCCATTTTATTCTATAAGCAGGTCTTCTACCTGTATGTTTCTTGGTATATTATTTTCATTTTTTAGCTGATTCCAGCTACAACTTCTGCTCTTCTTTCTTCCTGTTTGAACTTATCAATGTCAATTAACTATTTTTTAGATGGCCTTCTTGGTTTTGCAAGCTTCATCCTGATGGTTGCTAGTAAGAGGGAGTGATCAGATGGAACGTCTGCGCGACGGTAGGTAGGTACATGCTTTTGTAATAAATGACCCAAATTTTATCTTGATCATTATAAAGTTTAATTGGTTCCGGACTATATTTTCGGTTTATCAGTGGGCGATTTCTAGATTTATAGTCATCAACGTGGTAACCAAAACCAGGTGTTGCTTGCTTTTATGTCTACTTGCAAAAATTGTAAAGGTCGACCTCATCTTGACTCCCAAATCTCTGAACAAATTTCTGACTCCCAATCCATAGAGACTATGAGAAGTTGAAATGAAAATTACAATTAGGCGAAATAACCAATTATAAAAGTTATTATTAGCATATCTAGAAAGATATCACAAAAATGTGTTGTTATTATTAATAACCAAACATAAAATCATATGAAAAATAAAAAAGTGAAAATCCCAGAAATTGTAATTGATAATAATAATTATTATATGGGAGATATAAACGATGTTTTATGCATATAAGAAAAAATTGAAAAAAGTCGTATTTTCTATAGTTTTATGAATAGTTTTCATGAAATATACGCATATATGTCAACTGAACTGAAGGAGCAGACAATCCGGCTGAAATTCATAACCAGTATCATTCAATCAATAACAAACATTGAGCAATACAGCCCCGGTATTCTCAAACTTCTTAGAAAGTAGGCAAACGTTTGCATTGTTTATAGTAGGATGGGCGGTGGGTCTATGCAAAGATAATGCACAATTTGCAATCATTTATACGATTTAGGCATCAATAAACTAAGAGATGAAATGACTTAATTCAGCAACGTTTGATGACCTACACCAACCACTTATTTTGTATAAGATTATGCGTTTGTCGCTTGCAGTGTATCCTTTATATTTGTTGTGTTTTATCATTAATTTTTATTACATAATAAATAATAAAAGCAAAAGATATACTCCATACTAATTAATTTATGCAAATTTATGATGAAATGTTGACTTTTATTATGTGAAAATAGGTTTTGTTTTATGATAGAACTCAAAGCTTATATGTTATTCTTATAATTTTTATTGAATACCAAAAAGTTAGTGTCATTATTTTATTATACTTTATTATCTAAGTTAATTATCAATTTAAATTTTATGAATTCTAGTAAATCTTATATGAACTGCCTTTTTATATTAAAATTTAAAAGATATGAGAACTTGAGCAAGGAGAAATTGTACATCGTAATTGACTCTTATGTCTGGCTTGAATTTTTGGGTCAAATTTATAAGATCTAGGAAAAGAAAAGGTTTTATTACAAAAGTTTCAGCATGCTTGGTAATGGATTGATGTACTTCAGCAAAAAAAATTAGCCAAATTTTGTATAGAGCAGTCTATATAACTAACAATAATTCAAATTAATCATTTTGTAGGAATCATATACAAAAAGAAGTATTCAGATTTTTCGAGAACCATCTTTGCATGGCCAGAAAATGAGCAATCTGTAGCATACTATAACAATAAATCGATGTAAAAACACCTTTCAAAACTCTGTATAAATAATTTTAGATTTATAAAATGTTATTTAAAATTTAAATAAATATTATATACAGGGTGACTTACGAAAAACCTTTGGTGCTGTATCTCGCTTATTTTTTATCCGATTTTAATAAATAAAACATCAAATTAAACCATTTTTAAAAGACTTTAATAGGATCAGAACTGTTATTTTTTCTCGCACCCAGTTTTTGACAAAATACGATCAACATTTTTTTTTAAATTGCACTGTATATATATTTTTATTGATTCGCAAGGAGATTTTTTTTCTGAATATAAAATTGTAGACAAATTTATCCATACATCAAACTTAAGTCGAGAAATTGAGGATTAAAAAAATAAATAAAAAGTCAAGTATCCATTGTAAACAATATACAGACCCTATTTTAAATGTCAAAAGTGACAGTGACAGCCATTGATACAATACTGCAACGATTTTTAATTATTTCATAATTAAAATGTTGCAATATTTCAAACACTGTACTAGAATGTTGTGCTTCTACAGAAATCGTTTTTCAGTTTTTGAAATCTTGCAACATTTTTATTATGAAATTATTAAAAATAATTGCAGTATTGTACCAATGACTGACACTGTCACTTTTGACATTTGGAATAGGCTCTGTATATTGTTTACTATTGGTATTTGATTTTTAATTTTTTTTTAATGCTCAATTTCTCGACTTTGGTTTGATGAATGGATAAAATCGTTTACAAATTTAGATTCAGAAAAAAATCTCCTTGCGGATCAGTACAAAATATATATACAGTGCAATTTGAAAAAAAAAGTTGATCGTCTTTTGTCAAAAACTGGATGCAAGAAAAAATACCAGTACAGTTCATATTAAAGTCTTTTAAAAATCATTTAATTTGATGTTTTATTTATTCAAATCGGATAAAAAATAAGCGAGATACAGCACCAAAGGTTTTTCGTCAGTCACCCTGTATAAAAATGATTGTAAATACCTTGTTTAATACCACACGCTTTTTCTAAACTTTATTGGCGACTATAGTCTCGACAGTTTTAGCCTGTCATTTTCAAACTATACTTCAACAATTTTAGATGGCGTTGAACAAAGAAGTATACACTGTGTCTCAATTTCGATGCTCACCATTGTCATCTCTGTTATTAGAAGAGATAGTGCAACAGTTAAATGGGGAATGTTTTGCAGAAAACAGTGCTCATAACAAATCCTATTTCAAATTTACCTTAACTCTTTTCAATTTTGAGATATTTTGAAAAATAAAAATCCAATTTTAATTTTCCTCAATAACTCGATAACGCCTAACGCGACCTCTATTAAACTTTTACATTATTCAGACACTTTTTTAAGACAAATTTTTTGGTGTAAACAGAAACCCCCGATTCGCATTTGTTTCCAAGTTATTAGCGCTATTTTTTGTTTTTCTTATGGTGGCCATATTGGATTTTAGGTTTATAAGATATTGCTTAAAAAGTGATTTTCAATGATGTATAACATGCCTAAAATTTTTTTAGTTACAAGCAAAATTTTAATAAAAACGTAATTTAATCTTTAATTTGAAATTAGAAGGCTATGCAATTAAACACCAATAACAAATAAAAGTGAAACTACATTCTAAGTAATAATGTAAAATAAAGAAACGATACTGACATTTAATTTCATTATTAACAAAAATACAGGTTGTGGCATAAAATTAGTAAGCCATGAAATTAAACATCATTGTATAACAATGAAACAAAACACTAACCTGTCAAAGTACAATTAGCGCTGCAGAGATAAGTTAATATAACCTTGTATCTACTTGTAGTTAGTGATAAGTAATTATTCTGTTTTCTACAAAACATTCCCCATTTAACCGTTGCTCTATCTCTTCTAATGTCAGAGATACCAATGGTGAGCATCGAAATTGGGACACCCTGTATATTAAAGATTTCAAGAGACTCGAGTATTGTTAAGCCTTTTTCAGTGAAATTAATAACCTCAAGTACAAGTGTCGCCAAAATTGTGATTATTATTTAGCAAGTGATTAGCAAAAGTTAATTTTGATGATGAAACTTATATGTTCTTTTAGTCTAATTTTAAAATTGAGAAAAAATCTAAATTTTATACAAGAAGCTATTCAAAATTCCACCAATAATATAACAATAAAATTGGCAAAAATTGAGTCTAATAATAACTTTATTGTAAACTCAAATAAAAAAAAACAAGAAATTGAATACATTTGTTTTGTACAATACAATCGTAATTTATTTTTATTACGGCTATCGACCCATGGTCTTTCTGCCATTAATCTATGATTTCCACATTTTCAATAGTAATAATTTTTTTTTGTATTTTTGGTCTGTTGTATGTAATTTTCTTGTATTTAATTCTTCATTTTCTAGTTATTCTCGTCCAAATCAGAACAAACAATCATATAATATGTTTCGTTTATATTTATATATTCAACTTATGTTGAATTCTGTGACATGTGTAAACTCTGGAACTAAGACGAATATATTATTATTATCTCAGACAGAAATAAACTTACGTTTATATTATATCAATAATAATATTTTAATTATGTTGTATTTTAATTTATTATCAATACTGATTTTAAAGTTACCAGGAAATTAAATTAAATACAAAAATATTACGGATTCTACATTAAGTATTTATTGGAAAGTTTATAATGCTTTATTTATTTATAATTGTTAATTAATTCTAGAAACTATACATTGTAAATAATTAATAATAAATATTGGCTGCATTAAAATGATAGATAAATATCTTTATTAGCTCAACAAATATGTACATGCGTTAAATATTTTAGCAGAAATTGTTTATTGCTGGTAATTGACTATCGACCCAAGGTCTGTGTACCTTTTATGTTTACATACAATACATATTCCTTGTTTATTTTAATTATTCAATTGCTTCTTATTATGGCGAAATATTGATTAAATTTTATATGACTGCACTTATGAGTTTATACTAGAATCATTCAAATATCTTTTACGTTTTGAACACTAAACTAACTCTAATATTTATTTACGAGTTTAAATATTACAGAAACAATAATTATAGTATATACTATACTTATATACAATATTTTATTATTCTATTTTATTATTTTGTATACATATTGTTATCTTCTAAAAAAATAAAATATATTCATTGATTTATAAGTAAATTAAAATTTATCAACTTATAACTTAGAGAGAACAGTGTGTTATTCTTTGTCTGAAGCTGAAATATACCATATATATATAATAAAATATACCATATATATATATACTGACGGGATTTTATCTATTTTGAATCTCATCAGATTTGTCTTCAACTGTAATAATCAGATGTTTTTATTTATAACTTATTTATTTTACTCAAATAAAAGAATAATGTATCAATTTTAATGAACCACGTAAATTTTTATTAAAGATAATAAGACTTCTATGAGTTACAAGGATGGAAATGTGTATTCCACAGTAGATAAATATTCTTGAAATGTATTGTAGCTTTTAGAGTTTAACCTTTCGTACATTTACACCTCGCTAAAATTCATGTATTCCTTACCCTCGGTACATAATCTACTATTATTTGCGAAAATTGTTTAATTATAAATTTTGCGGATTCCCTTGGTCACCGCAACCCTGTCCCTTCGTATTTACATATTCAAGAATTTCATGATCTGCTCCTCATGACCCTAATGTATTTTTTATTGGTTACACGTTGTCCGGTATTTACGTGCGTTATCCATACAATAATAATTGATGTTAAACAAAAACAAATCAAAAATGAAAGTAGTATTAAAAAATAAACTATGTACAATATAATGAAATATGCAAACATACTTAAAAGAACATAATATATCATTAATATATTCACTAGATGTTGTTTGTATCTTGAATAAAATTTGAATTAATCTGTAACCAATTAAGGATTTCCATGTTTGATCGTAACAATTTCCTTGCTATAAATCATGCTGGTGCAGATATACGCAGATATCTACTGCCCGTATCTGCAGCTTCCGAATTTATGTATCAGAAACATGTAACGCTAAATTACCGCACGGTTTTATGATAAATTTATCACTACTTCCGACTATAGCGTTCCAATTACCGAAAATCCTTTATCCGCGAAGATACCATCAAAACTTACCAATCAACATCGGTACGCAGTGCAATTAAATCAGATTATCGGAAAAAATCGCTTCCCATTATTCTACCAAAAATAAGTCAGACGTGATGTTGATTCATAGAAAGAGGAATTATTAAATCAACGTGAGTACACTATTGTCAGAGACGAGTATTGTTTAACGCCCATTGTTGTATGACTGATTTTTGGCATTTGCTGTTATGCGCGGTCTGATGCAAATAAAAAAATGTGATCTATATTGCAAACGAACCTGGCTGCGTAACAAATGGGTGTTTAAATAATAAAAATAACAAGAAAGTATACAATAGAGGGTATTTTACTCAATGTCTTTTATGTCGTAATGTGTGTTCTGATTTAATGATTTATTATTAAAGTGTTGAAAATAAAAGCGTACAATTTTATTACAAACAATAAATACGTTTATAAATAGATTGTACGTTAATAATGTAGACAAAAGTAATTTCAATCGAAATAAAAATACATATGATAGAGATGAATCCGTATCAAAAGTTTCAACTATAAAAATACATAGACTAACAAGAAACAAGATGAAGAATTTATTATAAAAATAGCTAAAATCAGATAGATGTTGCAAGTACTGAAGAAAACTCTAAACATGAACATTTGTAAAAATTAAATAATAATTTATTGTCTATACATGATACATAACATTAGTAACAACATTTTAGACGCGTCACATAAACTAGGGATTTCAAATAACCCCATAAATAAAAATCGAATGGAGGTAAATCTGGAGAGCGTGCCGGCCATGGGAGATCGCCTCTGAGAGAGATGAGGCGGTCGGGGAAATGTTGTCGCAACAAATCCTTTGAGCCTAGTGCTATGTGTGCTGTGGCTCCATCTTGCTGAAACCACACGTCTCTAAAGTTCACTTCTTCGAGGCTTGGAAGAAAAAATTCCTCGAACATGTTCCTGTAACGAGCTGCATTCATGGTAACGCGCGTTCGTATTCTTCAAAAAAATAAGGACCAGACACTTACTCGTTTACAATGAAGTGGCTTTTGGTAAAGTTCGCGCGGATTTTCACTACTCCAGTAACGCATGTTTTGCTTGTTGACGGAGACGGGAATTATAAAAGTGAGCCTCGTCACTGAAAAAAAACGACATGTTGTCAAGCAGTACTTTACATGAATTTTGACGGGCAACAAAATCGCGTTCAGTGTATTCTTGCATAACAACCAACTTATAGGGATGAAGTTGAAGGTCTATTAGTTTTGTAGTTTTGTGTTTTATTTTAACTCGTTGGTAACTATTTCGTAGATATGAAGGGAACCATTTATTTGCAACTCCTCTTATACCTTCTTTTTGAAGTCTGTGTGATGTGCGTGTGTACGCCTCGGGTACGTGGGGTCGCTACTCCCAAATGGCTGTGCACGTCAACCACCCCTGCGGGTAACTCCTCTTATACAATGACTATTTAACTTGTCTAAAAGAAGATCCATGTCAATGCATCCGAAAGCTCGGCTTAAGTATAAAAACAGTCCCAGATTCATTTTTTTTAAATTATGCAAGTATAAAGGGTCCGCCAATAGGGACGCGCAAAGTTTGCCGGAAGGGTGCGGCCATGTTGTTCGAGGTAGAGCTGTCAAAGTTGCTGTCATTTGTTCAGTATATAACCCCAAATCACCATGGCAAGTTTGAGTGTCGAGCAGCACGTGAAAATTATTAAATTGTTTTACGAAAATATGTCATCAGTTCGAGCAACGTTCCGCGCACTTCGCCCATTTTACGGTCGCGATGATCGGCCTGTAGAGTCGACTATCCGTCGATTGGTGGGCAAATTCGAGTCGACTGGTTCAGTAAACAACCAGCCAACACTGACACGTCGACGAAACGCCCGATCGAACGAAAATATCGCTGCTGTCCGTGAGAGTGTGCGCGAGAACCCGAGGCAGTCCATTTTTTGTCGTGCACAGGAACTTGGCCTTTCGGAGACATCAACTCGCAGAATTTTGCATCTGGATTTGGGTCTGCACCCGTACAAAATCCAATTGACCCAGGAGCTCAAGATAAACGACCACAGACAGCGTCGGGCGTTCGCTGACTGGGCTCTGAAGCAGTTGGAAGCAGACCCCCATTTTGGCCGAAAAATCATCTTCAGCGACGAGGCTCATTTCTGGATGAACGGGTATGTGAACAAGCAAAATTGCCGCATTTGGAGTGAGAACAACCCACACGAGGTCCACCAAGTGGCAATGCATCCCCAGAAAGTCACTGTTTGGTGTGGATTTTGGGGCGGCGGCATCATCGGTCCGTACTTTTTCGAGAACGAAGCTGGGGCGGCCATAACCGTCAATGGGGAGCGCTACAGGTCGATGATAACCAACTTCTTTTGGCCTAAACTGGATGATATGGACACGGACGACATGTGGTTCCAGCAGGACGGCGCCACGTGCCACACAGCCCATGCCACAATGGACATTCTGCACGAGCGATTTCCGGACATGGTCATCTCGCGCGGAGGCGATATCAACTGGCCACCGAGATCGTGCGATTTAACGCCTTTAGACTTTTTTCTCTGGGGCTATCTCAAGTCGCTGGTCTACGCCAACAAGCCTCTAAACACCGATGACCTCAAAGTCAATATACGCAACGCCATCGCTCAAATTGAGGCCGATATGTGCTCCAGAGTCATCGAAAATTGGACCTCCCGGATCCGGGCTACCAAACGGAGCCGCGGTGGTCATTTGAACGATGTTATCTTCCATACTTAATGGGGTCGAATACCCTTTCGAATGAAAAATAAATTTCGTTTCTACCTCACACACAACTTGTTTTATTCAATTTTAAAGTTCACGCGCCCTTTTTGGCGGACCCTATAGAATGAATGACATGCTGTTGTAGTTGAACGTCTAGAACGGAAACTGTGCTGCGCAGAATTTAGAATATCAAAGCGATTTATACAGGGTGAGTTTTTTTCGATGTTCTCTATAGGGATTTTGGAAACTATAAGAGATAGAGAAACGGTTAAATGGGGAATGAAGTGTAGCTTTACAAGACGAATAAAATTCCACTTTCAAAAAAAGTCAAGGGAAACTAGATATTTTGAAAAAAATAAAAAGTGTCAATTTTTTCAAATCAATATATCGCGGTTATTATAACAGATAGAAAAAAACTGTAAAGGACAAAGTTTTAGATAATTTTATGCAGAATAATAGAAAATAATCAGAAAATTTACATCGGCATTATTTTCCGAGATATGACGCAAACTTACATTTTTTTAAATGGAAATCATAGTTGGCTGTGACCTCATTTGAAAGGTATTTTTTTTCTCTTTAATTCAATATGGCATACGACATAGTTGTAATATTGTAATTATTAGTTTTACAGAGATAAACCAAAATGAAACAACAGCATAAAGTAATTCTGAGCTTTCAAAAATATATAGACCGAGAATTATTAATCCAAACACACCATGGATTAAACCCAAATTTAATTTGTAGTTTTCTCTGTGAAACTTCTCGTGGATTCTCTTGAGTTCATCTATGTTTATTGTGGCGATTAAAAATACCACAATTAGTGAATCGCGATTCATCTGTTCATAATATTTTTGTGAGAAACGTATTATCCTCTTGACAAATGGGTTTATACCTTCTTTTATGCCTTTTTAAGATAGCTGATGAACAAGATGCTATGCGTGTCCCAAAATACGGATGCAATTACCTTGCCAGCCGACTTTTGTCTCTTAGACGATTTTCATGGGCTGCTGTGCACTCAGCTGACGATCACTTTGATTCAGGCGTGTAGTGGTAGATCCATGCTTCATCCATTTTCACATACCGATGCAAGAAATCCTTTTGTTTCGCTTTAACGGCTCTAAACATTGCTCCGAATCGTCGACGCGTTGTTGTTTCTGGTCCGGTATGAGCAAACGCGGTACCCACTTCTAAAGCAACTTGCTCATGCATAAATTTTCATCTAAAATTGTAAAGACACTACCTTCTGATATCTCACGAAACTTGATGTTACGGTTTTAAAAACTCTTTTGTGGACATTTTTTATGTTGTCCGGAACAAATGCCGTTTTTGGACGACCAGAGGATTCAGCACTGATGCTACTTGTACAAGCGCGTTTAAATTTAGCATACTTCTTAATAATAGTTGATTTCGTTAGTGCAGAGTCCAAATAATATTGTTACACTGTTTGGCTTCAACAGTATTTTTGCCCATTAAAAACAGTGTTTTATCAACACACAAAATTCCTTTCTATACATTTTCTTGAAAATTACAAAACGGTGGTCACTAAAATGACTGTAACTTCTAAACTAACAGTCAGAATCCCATTAAATTTTGACACGCACTGTTTGAAGATTAGTAGTATCCGGAAATTCATGGGTCTGTCAACAATTTTTCATTGTGGTAGTTGCCATGCGACATGTTCACGAGTAAATTTAATTCTTGTAAATCTGTGGCGTCCTGTCAAAGAGGGTTTTCGGACGGGTTGTCTTGCGATCAAATTTGGTTCCCTCAACTTATTCATAATTGTCTGATCTGATATAGTAATCCGATGGGTCGTCCTGAGGGGAAATTAAGAAGTCTTTCGTCGTAGAAACTCTATTGTGGAGACCTGAAATCAGTAAAAATCGGTCTCCATTTTGAGTTGTTTTTTTTCTTTTGCGACATTACCAACCGTGCCTGGTATATTGACCCGTCTCCAAGTACCTATTCCACAATCGCTGAATAACAGACAGACTTACGTTAAAGTTTCTTGAAACTTGTCGAAGGCTTTGGCCATTTTCAATTAATGTTAGAGCACGAACAATGTCCACTTCGTTGAGATGCATCATTTTCACTTAACTTAAGTCAAACTGTCAGTTGCAAACATTTTCCTCTGTTTATTGATCTCAACAAGGCTTTCCTAACTCTTTCAATCAAATTTGGGATACACTATTTCACTTTAGTTTTGCTAGTTCTTGTTTATTTTTACGGATACTCCGGAAATATGCCATGCTCATAATTCCCTACCTGTCAATCAAAAACAGTCTTTGAGATGTTCTTAATTTTATTTGCATGTAAGTTCACGTTTGAATTTTATGGAGGCACAAATTAGTTACCTACTAATTGTTTTGATCTTCGTTCAAAATTCGTTCCACCTGACACAAAGGCTATAAGAGATGACTATTGTCGACAATATAAAATGCCATTATATGCAAATAACAATTACATAAGCTCTTCAAAAAATAAGTAACGAGCAGCTTGGAAAGTGAAAAACTCAATCGACCAAAAAAAATTTACCAAACGAATGTAATATTAAGTAGCGACATATGGGGCATCTACTACACATTGCAATTGTGGATGACTGACTTTTGGACCTGTATTTCAACCAAGAAGACTTACTTGTTGGATTGTAAGAGTACGTGAAAATATTTATAATTAAATAATATACTAGTTTGGCACTTTTTTCACTTGGTTTATTTAGTTTTCTATTGATAATAGCACTTGAAATATACATTTTAGAGCGATAAATAAACCAAGTAAAAAAAGTGCCAAACTAGTGTTTTATTTAATCAAGAAGACTTACTTCCAAGGTATATATACATTTTTTGAACAAACGCTACCTCAGTTTTTGGAGGATGTACCATTGGCAACATAAATACCAACCATATTCTTGTTACCCGATGGTACACTAGGGCATTTCAGTGTGGTTTCCTGTGAGTTTTACCACTCGAAGATCGCTGGTTTGACCAAGATAGACCTCCATGGCTTGCTTGATCCCTGAACTTAGAGTGATTGTAAATCCATATTATATATTTGCCATTATTATTAATTAATAATAAGTGTTTAATTTTAAAATTTGTATTTAACTCACTGCAATTATTTCACCATACTTTAGTTTCTTCAGGTGAATAATACATATGTATAATAATTTGAAAATGAAACACTTATTATTAATTAATAATAATGCATAATATACCTATGGATTATTCCCAGTGGGGCTATTTAAAGTCATTAGATTACACTACTCCAGAGGAAAATGTAGAAGACTTGCGAAATCGGGTAATTGCTGGATGTAACACAATAAGAAACGGCCCTAGTGTTAGTTAATGAGGAGAATATTGGATTATTACATCTTAGTAGACGGTTTTGTTGATTAAGAAACTGTACACGTAATTTTTGGTAATAAAATGTTGTTATTGTCGAAAACTTTGTTTGCCCCGTATCTCCTAACATAATTAGTAACAAAATATTCTTAGAATAGTCTAGAGAATAACCCTTGGAATGTTCGCCCTATCATTAAAAATAGTTATTCCTGTATACAAATAAGGTAATACCAATGACAAAAACTATCGGCCAACATATATACTTTTCATACTAAAGAACCAAATTTTTATTATTTTGAAAAAGCAATTTTATAAAAATCAATTTTTTTATAGTAATTGTCATAATACACTAGTACTGAAACTTTAAGCTTAAAGGCTTATGTATATAGTTTAAAACTAACGAGTTCATATTTAAACAACAGAGAACAGATGGTTAAGCGAGTGTTCCCCAAGGATTGGCACGGGACCCTACATTATTTATCATATACAGGGTTGCTTATATGTATGGAAACGGTCAAATATCTCCTAAAGTAAAATAAAGCGAAAAAAAAAAAGGTCGATATCTCTAAAACGGTCAAGTAAAGCTTATGATGTGCTATACCAATTTTGCGTAGAATATCGAGATGAATTGAAATATAGAATAATATACGGGATGTCCCATTACAGAAAAAGCAAGTTTGTTTCTTCCTGACTTTTTTACTGATCCTGTATACTTAATTTGTTATTGTAATTTTTAAAAAACCCTACAACTTTTATCTTACTTTAGGAGATATCCGACCGTTTCCATACATATTAGCAACCCTGTATATAAATGATTTACCAAAAGTATAGCATTTAATGACATAACCAAGAGTCTTCTTCTTTCTTTCTTCTTTCTCTGTCAATATTTCCCAGTATTTCTACATCAAAATGTCATCCAAGAAACAAAATTTTCTGTGTAAGGAATACAATAAAGATTGCCTTAGATACCTACAACCGGCGTGTACAGCAAAGCATAATTTCGATTTTATATCAATAACTAGAAGCTTCAGTAACAACATTAACCATAAAAGTTGATCAGAGAGGTCTACAGCAGAAGTTAAGAGATTTAATTCAAGAAAAAAGAGCTGTACATGAAGAAAATAAAGTACTTCGTCAGCTTATTGGACAGACGTGGGTAATAATTATAAAATACAAAAAATCTAATTTTTATTATCTACTGGAATAATTAAATGAAAACCGCGATGACAGGGATGCTCATGACGATAATTTCAGAAAATAAAACAAAACCAAACAAAATTATGAGGTTAGGTAAATTCGATAGATCCGTCAGGTCACTGAAAGTTATACATTCCAAAGATGACGTAAAACTTGTACTCAAGAATCGAAATAAAATATATGCGTTTAAAATGAAATCTAATGAAACCCTATATCAAATATCATATTCACGTTCTAAAAACTAACTTCTCTAATTGAGGCTGGAAAAACAAATTTAACCATCCAAAGATATAATACTGAGAATTACCAAACAAAATATTTTGGAAAACTAAAGAGCACCCTGCAGAAACATGATACATTGTATACAACCAGAATATCAGAGGTTTAAGATCTAAATGTAATATCTTCTATCTTCTAAAATCTACAAGCTGAGAATTTTGATGTAACACTAAACTAACGCACTTACTATGTTTTTTATCACTAAAAATTATGTAATATACATAGATATATTACAAAAACACAAAACTTGAGTTTCGATGGTTTACTGTCATTATCAAGTGAAGCAAATTAATGAAATAGTTCTATTTACACTAATATGTAGAAGGTTGCGTAAAAACATAATAAGTGCGTTAGTTTAGTGTTTATCATGAATTAAAGTATCAGATACCGTTGTGGAACCTTATAACGCAACCCCATCCGTACATCAACTGGTAGAAAACACAGATGAGACGTATTGTATCGATAACGAGGCTTTTTACGATATCTGTTTTCGTACTTTAAAACTAACCACACCCACATATGGTGATCTAAACCATTTGGTATCAGCTACTATGTCCGGTGTAACTACGTGCTTAAGATTCCCTGGACAATTTGGTTGATTGAGTTACTTGAAGATAATAATAACTTTGATTAAAACACTTAGAACCTTTCTTAAATATTTTTATTAAAGAAAGGTTCTAAGTGTTTTAATCAAAATTCCCTGGACAGTTGAATTCTGATTTGCGTAAACTAGTTGTAAACATGGTGCCTTTTCCTCGTTGGCATTTTTTCATGCCAGGCTTTGCTCCATTAACATCTCGCGGAAGTCAACAATACAGAGCCCTCACCGTACCAGAATTGGTGTGCCAAAAACATGATGGCAGCCTACGACCCTCGACACGGTAGATATCTAACAGTAGCAGCTATATTCCGAGGACGTATGTCTATGAAAGAAGTCAATGAACAAATGCTAAATATTCAAAATAAGTAGCAGTTACTCGTTGAGTGTATTCCCAATAACGTAAAAACCGCCGTTTGTGACATACCGCCGCGCGGTTTAAAAATGTCGTCTAGGTTTATCGGAAATTCCACCTGTATTCAAGAATTGTGCAAAAGAATTTCAGAGCAGTTTACCGCCATGTTTAGGCGAAAAGCTTTCTTACATTGGTACACCGGCGAAGGCATGGATGAAATGGAATTTACCGAGGCCGAATCCAACATGAATGATTTGGTGTCCGAATATCAGCAATACCAAGATGCCACCGCTGAAAAAGAGGGCGAATTTGACGAGGATGAAGAGGATGAGAGAGAAGGCGAGAACTGATGGCGTTTCTTGTAATGTTTTTTTGTCAAATTTGTCAGTGATGATCAGTGTTTTATTTGTATAATTGGCTTCAATTATAAATTTATCCTTTGATATGGATTGACAACGAATGGTTTTAAAGTATATTCAAGGTAGAATAAAACTTGTACCACGTAGTAAAGGTCGCCAACAACCTTATGATTAAATTAGCAACATTTAATATCAACGAAAATATCATATAATAGAAGTAATAAAATCATATCTGCATAGAATAATACACAGATTGAATTAATTGAATATTTGGATACCTGTAAATGATGTATGTAATTCTATTAATTGAAATGTACTGCTGTACGTGGATATATACATACTATAACATCAATTAATGATTATGTAGACTTACAAGATAATATGGAAAAATCAAATGCGAGTTATAATTTACAAGTATATATGACTTGTTACAATTAAATCCTCCATACTGAGGTAACGCCTTGTTGAGATTTCGTGACAAGTATTACCTCCGAGTTTGTCGCTCTTAATATCCCTTATTATTCCCACGCCCTGTAATAGTTTAATTTTAATACTTTCTTCTAGAAGTGAAGCGGCATAATTGATGGTTTGCATTAATGCAATTATCGACGATTTCATTGTGAGGTAAATTGATTAATATTGATTGTTTGTGTGCAATTTTGGTAATTAGTAATTAATGTAAATTCAGCAATTGAACATAAGGTCTCGTTTTTAGTTTCCCTATATAGTATATATATGGGGAACTATTGTTTTCGTGATTTTTTTTTCAAAATTTTTTTTTGCGGAAATATCCGTTTTGGGGTCCCCTGAACCCAAAACACTAATTTCTAGAAAAAAAAAAATTGTGTCTGTGTGTGTGTCTGTCGGTGGGCGCTGTATCTCAAAAACGAATAATCTGTTTGAGATGAAACTTTAAACTTAAGGTTTTATCGTTAAAAACTGGAACTGAAAAGCTTTTGGTAAACATTCATATACCGGAAGTGGGTGTTTACTCGAGGCGTTTTTTGGTTTTTTGGTCATATTTTTCTAAATATGAAATATTTTTAAAAACGGTTCAAACAAAAGTTAAAGGGAATAATAAACTGAACAAGTTTTATTTGAACATATTTTTTATATAATTCTTAACTTTCGAGAAAAAAAATAAAAATGGTATAAAAATGAATATTTTGGCATTTTTTTCAAAATTACTAATAAACTATTGGAGTTACGTAAAAGTTACATAAAAAGTAATTGTAGAGAATTAAAAATTGAATAAATTATTAGGAATAACTTTTTTGTGTAAACCTCATAGTTTTCGAGAAAAATATAGGGAAACTACTATGATAGCCACATCACCATTTGCCTAATATGTTGTTCACTATTAACCGCCCTAGTTTAATTTTATTTACTTAAATAGATGGAATTTGGTGTTTTCTAAGCTTTTTGCCGATTTTATATATTGTTCGTCCTGTGTAATTGAATGCGCAGTGATGAACCTCTTCTTTGGAAATTTGATTTCCTTTATATATTGTTTCAGCGTTGATTCAGTTTGGAAGGGGTTGGGAATCATCTCTCTTATTCATAGATTGCGAGCGGATTTCTATTTCGACTGCTTCGCGTATAATTTAGATGTTAAAGTATTATGGATTAAATAATACATGGGTATTATCAAAATCGATTTGTAGGTGTTATTTAGCTAGGGATGAAGCGATTCAATCGCAAGCGAAATCATCAAATAAAGATGGCAGAGAGATCATCGAAACGTCGTGCTAATAGCCCAACAACCGCGCTTATAAAGACCTGACCTTAGCATACCACAACGTCATACACTTCTATAGGGAGGATATTCTCCGTCAAACCAAGAATTTCGGGAAAAAAAGGCAAAACTGCTAGCTGATCTTTCTACGAAGATGGCACGGCAAAAATATCATCCCAACATATTGCAGGCTGAGTTTCCATACCAAGATACCAAGAACAAATCAAATTAACAACGGAAGCTAACACCTACTACGAGAGCTCATAAACTCCAAGAAAACTAACCTGAATCAAATCAGTACACACTTAGTCATCAATTCCCTTATACATCCTACCCTTGTAGGATTCAACGGCGAATCTGAAAAAAACACACATCAAAAAGACTAATTTTATCATCTGCGAAGAAGTTTTGTAACCCATTAAACACAACAAAACACAATAACAAATACACACTCCTTTTGGAAAAATTTTACATTGTCAACAATAACAATTCCGACCAAGGAAATATTATGCAGCGTACAAACAGCGATAAACCGAGATAGGGTGATATAATTCGACAGGACACCGCATAAATCATGAGAAGAGGTAGTCGCCACAATACAATATCACGCGAGAAGAATTCCAGGCATTAAAATCACTGCGCCAAAATGAATCAATTATAATCCTACCTGTAAATAAAGGAAATGCGACCGCCGGATTACTAAACTAAAATGCTTTCCATCTTGACCCGGCTTATGTTCTAACTGCCACCTATCCAACCACCTACATAGAAAATACTACAAAGGCCAATAAAAACCATTCACTAATATTACGTTTTTTCTTAACAATAGAAACTTAATTTTTAATTCTTCATGTATTCTCTCTATATGTTTAATTGTGTTGTCATAATAATATTTGTTCTTCTAACCATCATTTCTTTCCCTATTTGTTTATAGCACACATAAATTTATTATTATCATTTTTATTGAGCATAATAGACTAATTCTATTGAAATTTGCACACGCAATTAAAGAAAAATTAAACCAATTTTCTTATAGCAAGGAAAATTCCTCCTCTAATGTCACCTCCAATAAGAACGATCTGACCTAAAATATTGTAATTAATTAACTCAAGTTGACTTTTAGTTAATTTTCGACAATTGCGAATTCTAATTATTGCTTCAGTGTACATACCGATTATTTGCTAGATGTAATAACTTAATGAAAAACAGCATTAAAATTGCTATAGTCAAATATTTACATATTTGTATATATTATGAAATGGAATTGAAATAGAATCGCTACATAGATTCCATGTAGCCAGCAATTCTGGCACACAAGATCCATTATTTCTTTATTTCGACGATGCACATCCAGAATGTGCAAGGCTTTGTGCCTTTATGCGCATAAAGGAGAGTGTAGAGGTGCATTACGAATACCGCATAATAATGAAATATTAAACATGCATCCGCTCACTTCCATCTATTTAACAGCGGCCTTTATTCTACCTCTCGTAATAAGGTAAAGTGTAATCCAGTTGCATGTTGTTTCTTTTGATATATAAAGCCGTTAAAGCTTAAACAAATAGCAATTACTATCGTTCTCCACCAGACACAACTCTAAATAATAACGCAGGATCGAAAATTATCGCTTGAACCAAACAGAAACTATTATACTTAAGCTTATAATTTTCACGATGGATTATAATTCCAAGGATCATAACAATTTACATTCATAATTAAAGGAATATTTCTCCTACAAATAATAAATCGAGTTGAGACTGACTTTTCCTGTATCAGTGAGGTAGTTAAAAAAAACTTTCAAATAAATAATAAAAATGTAACTATACTTTATATGTAATTTACTTTAGGGTTTTTAAAGTTTTGATATTTTCTGATTTATATGATATTGAAAAAAATCCTCGATGTTTTCAAGCAATATAAATATAAATTTTGATTTTGGTTATCTAGTGTTTTAATGCTCTTAAAGATGAAGGGAATTCAGAATTAAGACATAAATAACCATAATTATATATTAAATAATTATTTTAATAAGTAAAATGAATAGTTTTTCTGGTTAACAGGTATAAAAAATATTACTGGCTGTAAATAAATACTCATTTTACTATAACTAATGCTTTATATATAATTATTATTATTTATTTACGTTTCAAGTCTATACTCTTTTCATTATGTACATGCATTAGTAAATAAACTCAATTAAGACATCATACTTTTCATATCGATAATTAATTTATTAATTTATTTACTTTATTTATGTACTTATCTAAATACGTAAAATAATTCAATTTTGTAGAACAAACAAGTTCGTATTTACTACGAACAAAAAGAAACGTCATCGCCATTGGCTGTATTTTATTGGTGTTTATTTCATAGAACAGGTTTAAACGAACATATTAATTTTTTAACCTTACTGGACGGCGCAGAAATAATTGAAATATTTAATTAAAAGGCATAATGGTTAAATTAAAGCACAGCTACCTCGTTATGATTTAACATTTTTTAGCGAAATCCTGAAAGTTTACCTTGCTTTACTGAAGTGTACAAAAAACTCGTTACGCGAAGTTTTAATAGAGGTGATACTAATGATTTTCAAAATATGTACATAATGTCTGCGATACTTAGAGGTCAGAGTGATGTACGCAACATCTCATCTTATGTGTTATTATAGGGAAAAATTATAAATGTTATTTTGAAAAATACACGCGGATAAATGCATCCGCGTTAGTTACAAATTTAAAATAATTTAATATGTTATGTCTGTTTGATGTTTACTATAGATTAAACTGTTTATGGCGCGAATGAATTGTTTAAAAAATTAATTATGAAAATAATTTAAATCATTTATTTGAACAAAATTGTTAAAAAAATAGTTTCTCATACTAGGGATACTTAAAATTATTAAAATATTATACATATTTAAATACTGTTAATCGCTTAGGGTTGTGAAATAAATTTAATTGTTTAAATAAGTTTAAGTAAATCAAAATTAACATAAAATCATATCTACAAAAAATATATAAACAAATCGCTTCTTCCTTAAAATATTGTATGCAAAAAGGGTGGAAATATTAAAAAAAACTCTAAGATTATTATTAGAATAAAGATTAGTAATGTAACACTTCAATATAACTATCGCAAATTTTCGAGTCATCAAGAAACGAAGAAAATTATATAATTGATTAATCAAGACGCATTTTGTCATCTTGTCCATGAAGATGAACGGTTTGTGCAAGAACATTTCCAGAAATAAATTCCGCTTGTTTTTCTCTCCTAAAAATCATCATCAATGTAATTTTATTTATTTGGTGTGATATTTATAACCCATCGAAACAACCAAACCAAGATATCAATCAAAATTCACGAATTTGAATCAGGGACCAGAACAACACCAAAGACTTTGTAAATAAGTAAGACTTCTTCAAAGAAACGGAAAAAATAACTGAGTCACTTTCAAAGGATTTAGAATGCTACTGATTGGTTGTACCAAGACATGTTGGAAAAGTGTCCCAGGCATACAAAATCTACGCGGAAATTTTCTGAATTACACAAGGACGAACTTAAAGGTCTTCTACTCATGAACACAAATTGAGTTTGTCCTCCTAAAAAATAACCAAATGAAAATGAATACACTGGACATATTGTACAAACTACTGTCTATAAAATTCATGACAATCTAATGTTTAATAATAATTCCTATTAAATTTACAACCGGATTGTAACTATATAATCTGAATTTAATCTCTACAATCCAAGTGGATGATAATATACTATACGAGAGTTGCACTGGTATTGCCAGGTGGAAATCTAACATTGCCTTCGTAAATTTTTAACGATATTCTTACTCAGAACGTTTTGACGTGCGAGTACTATTTGTGGTGTTTCACAACACAGTTACATCTCTATCAAAAGGTGAAATTAACTCGAATTTTCGTGCTGTCATTTATTATGACCTCCTATGTGATCTAATTGAACAACAGTGAATCAATCAACATAAATTAACTTTTGGTGATAAAGTGCCATCCACACCCACTGTATACCGCTGATACGTTGGATTCAAACGTGGATGTAATTCGCTTAAAGATAATCCAAAATCGGTCGTTGCGCCAGAAAATATCGATGCTATGCAAAAACAAATTGAAGAAGATCGTCATGTAACATACCAATAATAATAAGGTTTTTGCGCATTGGATGCTCGTGTCGAAGGGTGCCGTAAAATGATTTCAAAATACAATTGTGGTGTATTCAAAGCCGTATACAGCATCGTTACAGGTGACGAGTTGTGGATTTATGCATATAAGTCAGAAAGAAAATGCCAATCGGCAGTTTGGGTGTTACAATGTGAAGTAAAGCAAACAAACGTTGTTCGTTCTCGAAGCGCTAGAAGCAAACGGTGATGATTTCCTTCACGATAACCGTCATGTGGCAACTGTAGCTCTTGAAAATCTAAACACCGTTAATTCAGCGTGGTATACGACCATTTGTTTGCATGAAGTTTTCAGTAAATTGAGAACAACCAACCTAAAACGACGAATCATGCATCACGATAATGGGAGCTCACACAGATCAAATACAAAAAACGACTATTTGGACACACAAAAGTTCGAATTGATTGGCCATCCACCTTACAGCCCCGACTTAACACCCAATGACTTTTTCTTGTTCCCAGTAATTAAAGATAAACTGCGTGGACAACGATTTTCATCGCCTGAAGAAGCTGTTGAGGCCTTTAAAACGAATGTTTTAGAGCTACCATCTTCTGCGGGAAGTGCATTGAGAGTGATTCAACCGCATACAAAAGTGTATACATCTTAAAGACGATTATTTTGAAAAGCAATAAAAATAATTTTGATAAAATTCATTTGTCTATTATTTATTTTCTCAATACATAAATAGCAACCCTCGTATGATATTTATAATTTAAAAACAAGTGATAAAATTATCTAAATGAAGAATGTACTAAAATTGCTTGTAATATCAATGCCAATTACAACGGCCAAAATCAACTTGAGAAAGATACATGAGAAGACATTATAAATTTTTGAAATATTGATAGTTCCTTTGTATGCATACATTTTTAAATGTGTTTCATAAAGAAATAAATTAAATAAACATTTAAAATATAACTTTGTTATATCTTGTTACTTATAATTTCAGCAAATCAACTGATCAAATTATCAAAACTTAAGCTGTATGAGGTAAGCTATGGAAGCTACCATTTTGTAGTTTGCTGATTAATATGGTGTCTACTTGGAAGTATGTTCTAGCACTATTCCTAATACCTCTGCTAATCTTGCACTTAATGTTTTATTGCCCACTAGTATTCACCACTTTGTGAACAATAATTCATTTGCGATTGATCATTTTATTCAATAGCAAATATAAGGGATAGCATTATCAATTAAAAAATATAAAATATCAAAATTTTTCTACTCATATCTATATTTTTATGGGATTTTATTAAACCCCAAACAATTGAATTAAGAACATGTTAATTTTTCCTAAAATTGAAGTTTCCTAATGAAATACCCATTAGGAAAACTTCAATTTTAGGAAAAATTTATACTATTTTTTATTAAGAAACTTTAACAAAAAACAATTTAAATTTTAAAAGTAATAAAACACTGATCAACTTTTCATAAACTGCTTTATTATCAAAATCAAGATATTATCATAAAGGTCTATTGTCTAAGCGTTGCACTAAATATCTGTTTGGGTGGATAACCACCGACAAATCAAGGGAACTATCAACAAAGACAATTATAACAATAGTTTTTATTTATTTATTTAATCATTAATTGTCGATTCCTGTCAACAGCAGCTACGGACGGGTTTCTATTTATTTTGGATCTCACCAGCTTAGCGCAATTAAAGATAGGGAAACGGATTTTACTATGAAGTATTTAACTCTCCGGGTAAACCGATAGGCAAGATATTACCATAAAGGTACCATCTATTGTCTAATCCTTACACTATATCCCTATTTGGGAGCAGGTAACTATAATAATTATTGTGATAATTGTTGTTATTCACAGTTCCCTTAATTGTCGGTGGCTTTTTACCCATTCTCACTTCTTCCTCACCATACCCCACGCTTTTCTGGCTTTCCCCTGTACCCATTTGGCGTGCTTACCGTATCCACCTATGCATTTAGCAATTAAATTCCGTTACTCTTTCAGTCACCTCCCCCTCCATTCCAATTCACATACTATTCCTTCCTTTCCACATTCAGATCGCATTCACTTTGTTTTCCCTGCATGCACTTGCAATCCTCTTTTGCATACTATTCCCCTCTCTTCATCTCCTCTTAATCACCATATCACCATATCATCCGCATACGCCAGCATTCATATCATCTTTTTTTTCAATTACAATCCCGTCCGCTTGCCATTTTTCTAAAACCACCTCCAATCCATTAAAATATATGTTAAAAAAAAGAACTCAGCGGACAGCCCTGTCGTTCCCCGTCCAATTCTAAACCATTCGGACACATCCACGTTTCCTCATACACCATTCTACACTATTTCACCATTTCTGCACACACCCCTCTCCTTCCCAAACATTCCGTTAATATTTCCCTCGGTGCAGTATAATACTCTGCTTTCAAAAAAGAAAAAAGAAAAACAGCGTACATACTGCCCTTTGGAGGTAGGGAAACAATAGTCGATATGGGAGGTTGAAGGATTTACAGAAGAGGAAAAAACGTTTGATGAGGTGAAGGCTAGAAAAGCTGCTGGATAGGCCGGGTTAAAGGCATAAATGTGGAAGGAAATAAGAAAGAAGATTTTTGGTGTTTTAAATTTGATAAGTGTCCTTAGCTAATAGGGGTACGTTGATTCTGAATGTGAATTTGGTGTGAGCCCATCACGTCAAAATACTTGATACATCGATAGAAAATATTTTAGTATAATATTATGTTTATTTCATTTCAATGACAACACTGTTTCATTTTCGCATCTGTCAAGGTTAACTTGATGGCATCGGCAGTTGTTTACGAAATAGTTAGTTAGCGTCAGTTGTTTGTAGCATCGAGTTGTGTTTTGTTTTCTGACTGTTTAGCGCGTCATAATATTATCAAGAAAATGCAAAAACAGTCCTGATATATTTTGTTACGTGTGTGGTGTTTTAACGATAGCAAAGCATCAACGAAACATAACAGAATTTATCAAGAAAGCTTATCACGCTTACTTCGGTGTAAAGCTTGGTGATCAGGGCTCCACACAAAGTGTGCTTTCAGTGTGTCGAGCTACTGAGAAAATGGACAAAAGGTACACACGTAGCTTTTTACCCTTTAGTATTCCTATGGTATGGAGGGAACAGAAAAAAACATGGAGACGACTGTTACTTTTGCTCCTGCGATGTCAAGGGTTTAAAATCGAAAAATAAACATACTATTTGGTATCCTGATTTACCGTTTACTAAACGACCTGTACCTCATGGACCAGGAATTCCCATTCCTCCACCTTTTTTTCACACCATCCAACTGCAATCATCAAATGAAAGTTCTAACGATAAAACCGATGAAGACGAATTCAATATCCAAGCTGAACTAAATGAGTTAGTGAGAGACTTGGACCTATCGACCTTGCACAAATCTTAGGATCACGACTGAAAGACAAAAATCTGTTGGCTCCAGGAACCACATTTTCGTGGTATATACATTGTGAAAAGAGTTCGCGGAATATTTCTCTCAAGAGGGTTCACTGGTATATTCTAATAATATCCCTGAAGTAGTCATGAAACTGAGAGCTGACAATTACGATTCCACATCATGGAGGTTATTTATTGATTCTTCTCAGACAAGTCTGAAGGGTGTCTTGTTGCACAATGACAATACTTATGCTTCGATGCCTGTTGCTCACTCCGTGCATCCCAAAGAAACGTATGAGAATCTTAAACTGTTGCTAAATACAATAAAGTATAGCGAATATTGTTGGCAACTCTGTAAAGACCTCAAAATAATATCTATGCTTTTGGGTCAGTAGTCTGGATTCACAAAGTATCCATGTTTTTTGTGCGAGTGGGACAGTCGAGCACGAAATTTGCATTACGTTAAGAAAGAATGGCCACTCAGAGAAAGACTTGTACCGGGACAAAAAAATGTGCTGCGTGATGCATTAGTTGACCCAAAATTGGTTCTTTTGCCTCCCCTCCACATAAAGTTAGGATTGATGAAGCAGTTTGTCAAAGCTTTAAATAAACAAGGTGACTGCTTTAAATACCTGTGCGAGAAATTTCCTGCACTTTCTGAAGCTAAACTTAAAGAAGGAATTTTTGTAGGCCCAGAAATTCGAACCTTAAAATCGGACAGATTGTTCCAGAATACAATAACCCAGGATGAATCTGAATCATGAAGTTCTTTCGTAAAAGTCATAGATGGCTTCCTTGGAAACAACAAGTCTTCAAACTACAAAGAAATTTTAGCCAACATGATCGAAAATTATAAAAATTTTCCCGAAAATCTTGGAGCTGTCAGCGAGGAACAGGGAGAGAGGTTCCATCAAGACATCAAGGAGATGGAGAGACGTTACCAAGGAAGATGGGATATTAGAATGATGGCTGATTACTGTTGGACCTTGAAGAGGGACTCGCTCGATTTTATTTAAAAAAAAACAACGATTGTCTAACATAGATTATACTGCATTGTTTTTTACTTTCCCTATATACGAAGTATATATAGGGGAAGTATTGTGATCGTGATTTTTTTTGAAAATTTTTTTTTGCGGAAATATCCGTTTTGAGGTCCCCTGAGTCCATTAAACTAATTTCTGGAAAAAAAAAATTGTGTCTGTGTGTGTGTGTGTGTCTGTCTATCTGTCTGTCCGTGGGTGCTGTATCTCAAAAACGACTGATCCGATTGAGATGAAACTTTAAACGTAAGGTTTTATCGTTCAAAACTGGAACTGAAAAGCTTTTGGTAAACATTCATAAACCGGAAGTGGGTTTATGTTTTTTTCCGATATTTTTTTTTAATATGAAAAATATTACAAAACAAACAAAAGTTAAAGAGAATGAGAAACTGAACAAATTTTTGTTAAAATATATTTTTCATAAAATTCTTAACTTTCGAGAAAAAAAAATAAAAATTGAAATTTTTGACATTTTTTGCCAATTGCTAATAAACTATTGAAGCAACATGAAAGTTATATAACAAATAATTGTAGAGAATTCAAAATTGAATAAATTATTAAGAATAACCTTTTTGCAAATATAGGGAAAGTACTATGATGGCCACATCACCATTTTTTAATGAACAACTCAATTTTACAGTGTAATTTTCTATTAAATATAGTTTCAATAAATATTTTCTCATATTCGTGGCAGTTTCTATGAAAAATTTCAAACACACTTTTCCTAAAAAACGCAGATTCGTGATAAGCACACCCCATTTACTATAGGACACCTATTAAACTTGAAACGTTTTTTCATTAAAAAAAATGTAGGCCTGTGTTATGAGTACCGGGTACAAAATTGCTATGACGATACTAAATAGGCTGAAGAAGGAGCTGGAGACCAAAGAAATCCTACCAGAGACGCAAGGAAAGTTTAGAAAACTGAGCGGTACGAGGGATCAAATCTATACACTGGCAAGGATTTTTTAAGTCTTCAGTTATCTAATTGTAAAATCGCATAATTTATTTCATCGGAGTTTTTATTTCTCCTTTCAAAGTCCTATTGATTTAAATTTGTTTAATTTCATTCTTATAATATCAAATCCTTTAATTTCATTATTTGATGTTCTCTGGAGATGCTCTAGAGACTTTCTGGATTTTAAATTTTGTAATTTCTTTATTCATTTTACTGGATTTAAAATATGTCTATTTATTCTTTCAAAGTTCTCTTTATTTAATAATAATAATAATAATAATAATAATAACAAACAAAATGAAATTTGCTTCAAAACTTATGAACTATCTTAAATCTAATATTACTTAACTTAAACTTAACCCATTCGAGACCAATTGCACACCGTGTGTGCAATGCATTTCCGAGCCAAAAAGACCGGCTGCACACCATGTGTGCAATGATCTTGAATTGCAATTATCAGCCATTATGGAAGAATCTGCCGTTAGAACAAAAATTATCCTAGAAGTCTGTAAAAATAAAATTTGATGTTGGTTTCAACTTAGCCCCTACAATGAGTGACCCAAAGCCAGGACCATCAGGAACGCAGAAAATGAGTAGTGATAGTGAAAGTGATGATTTATTGTCTCCAGAAAAGACAAAAAATAATCGAAATGTTGCTATTGTGTATAGTGATAGTGATTCGGAATATGAAGGAGACATGAATATGAATATAGAACCGTTAGATGGTGATATTTTTGAGAATAGTGATTGGGAAGATTTTAATGACGATGAAAGTGAAAGCGAAATTGAAGAACTTGAAACTGAAGTTAGTGAAGATACGGAGAGATGGGATGATGACGGTGATTTGATGTGCAATCCGTTCCTCGTAATAAAAACATTCAGAGGAGCTACCTGCACATACGGTGTCATCTTATTTTTACAATGGGAGTTACAAAGCGACGGATTTCTATTGCTAACATGTTTTTTTATCAATAATGTCCAATATAAAGCAAAAAAAAATTTTGGATTCTGGGGATGGTCTCCGAAAAAATGCGCCGTCTCGAATGGGTTAAGAAGAAGTATACCTAAAGGTGATAAAACTATTGGCTTAAGTCTACTTATATCTACATTTATTAGTAAATTCTTCAATTGAGTATGGCTGCATTCAACTAAGAACTCAGTTCTCTTTTTAAATGCTTAAAGTCGTGTTTGTGGATTTTAATATTATTGGGAAGTGGATTAAATCATAGTCATTTGTTCTTGTATTATAATTTGTACTTTTATTATCATTTACTGTAAGGTATTTGTGATAAAATAAAATTATCTCCATTATATATCTATATATATATATATATATATATATATATATATATATATATATATATATATATATATATCATTCATCGTTAACATATTATTACTTTTAAAAACCCCTCGACATGATTGTTTGTAGTTAAGATTTAAAACAACCCTTATAGCTTCTTTTGAAGAATACATATTTTTGCATTCGATTTATTTCCCCAAAGATTTTTCCTTAGCGCGTGGTGCTATCAAAATTAGCAGTATATGCGGTCACGCAAATTACTTTTGTATCATTCAATGTCTGTCGAGATATTAGCCAGAGAAGTAGTTGTTTCAAAAGTGATTTATTTTTATAGTCTTAACAAGACTCAATTGTTGTAGATTTACGAAATGTTTTCGTGTTTTTTCTAATTAAAAAACTATAGGCCTGTAATTTCCTTTCCCTGTTTTTATGTTTTTTTTAAATATTGGTTTAATAACTGCCTCTTTTAATTTGTCGGGAAATATTCCATGCATTAAGGAGTTATTAGTTATATATGTTAGTGGGGTTATTAATTCCATAACACAATGTTTTATTTCTATAGATTGTTGGTATGTTGTCAAAAAAATACTGTGACTATTTTGTTGAGTCATCAGTGTATATTATATGATTTGACGCTAATTTTGATACTGCTTTGAATGTGCTTATTAAATTTCGTTGCTACTTCTTCTGCGTTGCCTGGAATTTCTATTGTCTGGTTTAATTTTGTTTACCTTTAACTTCATTAATTACTTGCCAGACGCAATTAGTTGGAATGTTTGCGAATTCAATTTTTGATTTATAATGTTAAGAGCGTTGATTTTCTAATAAGCTATTATACCGTTTTTTTTGTTTCTTTATATTGGATTAAATACATAGTTTCATGTCTTGATATTACATATAATATATCCAGTTCATTTTTGCACCTTGATATTTCCTCTGTATTTGTGAATTTTGCATATTTTCTATTTGTAGAAGATACTATTTCAGGAAAATATTTTTCAATTTTGATATTTAGAAACTTGCTAAATAAGTTCCATTTTTCATTTACGTTTGTCTCGATTATGCTGTAAACACCATTCAAATTTACAAATGTAATTGCTTCTCTAAATTTGTTTAAATTAGTTTCATTAAATACTCTTTTCGAATTTTGTTGGTCTTATTTCCTTTATTTAGAGTAATTTTAAGTTTTTGACCCAAATAATCCGACACATGCATATTAATGGTATTACCTTTGCAAATGTCAGTATTATTTACAAATATATTATTTATACACGTTTGGGAGCTCTGTGTATTCTTTGCTGGTCATTAAATATTTTATGGAAACCGTAGCTATTGAAGAGGTGAATTGTGTTTTGCTTGTGGGGACTATTACCATTAAAATTAATATTAAAATCGCCTGCAATTAATGCTATTTTATTACTTATTAACTCTAAGAACAGTTTAAGTTTTAAAAGGAAATCGTCAACGCAAGAATTGGGCGGTTTATATAATACTACAACTATGAAATTATTTACAGTATTTACAACATTTATGGCAGTGCATTCAAAAATAAATGGCTTACTAATATTTTATTTATTTATAAGTACTTCATCAAACTTGCTTTACAAATATAATTCATAAAAGATTAAATAAAAATATACGAACAATTTAGATAGCAAGCTGAAAGGCGGAGTTAATTTTTGAAGAATGCTCTTCCTGTAGGTCCTTCATACACGAGTTCACTAACTCTAATTATACTCCGCATTTCACGATATTCTAGTCCTTGTTTGGTATAATTTGCGACACCTCCATGTTGATTGTATTTCCTACAGTAGGCTGAAGAGAGTTTAAAATTTTAACTCCTATTGATTCCAGTTGCTCTTCATTTTTCCAATTCGATTATGCATATTATTACATCGTAGTTGAGTTCGTTTAATTCTTTGCTTTAATTCAAAATATCTGAGGAATTTCCAATAGATTGTACATTTTGATTGATAAGTATTAATTTTGAAATTTTTGTTGACTTGGTGGATGATGTTGGGTTTGCCTTTATTTTATGAGGAATAAAAATTGTCAATATATGTGTTCTTTGGCCATAGTTCAGGATTTGATAATTCATTCACTTTTTCTGCGGGCACCGATATTTTGAATGATGAGGCGCTTTGACTATATTTTTGTACATTTGATGTTTTCAAAATTTTTGATTCTTAGATAATTAGTTAATTTCTCTTCATTAAGTTCATGATCGAGTTTACATACATGGAAATGTCAGTATGGGATAAAAATTTTAATCTCACTTACATTTTCACTTGTGACGTAAATTTTGTTATTTCACTTTCTTCTATTCCTTTTGATTTCCCATCCTTCTATTGAGTTTTCTATTATTTCCGAAAGTAGATTATTTTTTGGGCTTTTTCGCAGGTGTTTCTGTGTATTTTTTGGTTTCCGAGTGTTTTTTCGTTTCCTTATCGTTTTGGATATTTGAATTTTTTCAGCAACTTCAAACACTTTACTTCTTTAAAAAAATATTCTTAATTTTTCCTCACATTAAAATTTTTAATACATGTCCTTAAGCCACTTACTTCACTTTTTAATTTACTAATTTCACTATTTAATTGTTTAAATAGATTCGAACTCCACACTTTAAAAATGCAAGTACATCTTTACTTTTCGATCGCAGCTCAGGCGCCATTTCGTAATTTGAATTTTAAGACTTTACCGAAGGTTTGCGGGGCACGTTCGTCATCGTTGGTTCAACTACTAATTAAATTGGTTTAATTTCCTTCTTAAGTGCTTTTAATATTTAAGATACTTTAATTTAGTTATTTGAGGTTCTCCGGAGGTTCTCTTGAGACTCTCTAGATTTAAAATACAATAATTTCTTTAATAATTTCTTTGGATTTAAAATATATTTATTTCTTCTTTCAAAGTTCTCCTGATTTAATTCCCTTTAATTCCTTACTTAAGGGTCTTAGAATTTAAAATCCTTTTATTTATTTCTTCCATGTTCTCTAGAGATTCTCCAGAAGATATCAGGATTTAAAGATATAAAGTCTCTTCACTTATTTATTCAGTTTAAAAAAATAAAATATTCATTAAGGATTTTCTGTGAACATTTCTTTGGACGTAAAATCTCTTAAATTCTTCGGTGCTTTTTAGAATTTCAATTGTCTACATTTATTTATAGAGTTGTTTGATATTGTCATAATATTTCTTTCAATTATAGTTTTCTAAAATCATTGGTTTTGTGGATTAAGATCTTTTAATTCTTCCTTCGTGATATGTAGAAGGTTAATTAAACACGTTTCTTTTCTTTCATTATTTTTATATTTCTCGGAGAAATATAAAAATAGTAAAACAAAACCAAGTGTTTAATTAACCTTCTAATTAATATAAAAATGTTACGTGAGAATTTAATTAATTGTTCCTTCATGATGTTCTGGAGTGCTGAATTTAAAATGATAATAAAATATATAAGTCCTTTACGTTGTAGAAAATTCTTTTGGTGGAAATTTCATTAGAAAGATGGGAAGCTCTTATTTTATCGTCTTTGGCTTTAACTGGCCTTCCTGTACGTGTCGCAACTTTGACATTAAAATTACCTAGATGGAATTTGGCTAATTAATTCTGGCACTGGCGTTCTATTAAGCAATCTTTACTGTACAATTTATTATGGGCTTTCGTTGTGGTTCTTCTTGCATTAAAGTAAAACAGTAAAACAGGGTTATTCCTCGCTTATTCACTTACTTTTTTTAATGACTATTGATTGGAGACACAATCAAATGATTCATATATTCACCGACTTTTAGCAATTCCAATGCCGGAGGAAGCGTACAAAAAGGAATTAAATACAATTATACAAATAGCCAACAACAACGGATATGATCAAAAACCTTGTATTTAAGTTTTTAAAAAAACAAAAACGTTTACTAGTAATAGAATTACTATACAATGAAGGGGGAAAAAATGAGGGAAGCATATTTGCAGCTATACCATTTGTGAACAACACCAGCACAAAAATTAAGAGACAGTTATTATCATACAACATTAAAGTAACAATAGTCAACAGAAGAAACTTATAACAAATAGAAACTAAACATCCACTGACAAAAACAGGGGTATACATAATACAATGTTCAAATTGCGAAGGTTATTACATAGGACAAACGGGAAGAAATTTTGAAACAATTGAACGCGAACACAGGAAGGCAATTATAAACTCATCAACAAGCACTGGACTAGCCTAACATTGCATATCAACAGGACACCACATGGGCAAAATTATACCGATCCAATTTTGCCGAAAAGGTCGGATGCTTAATTTATTAGAGGGATTGGAGATTAAGAAGGCCATCAGCAAGGGGGATTATCTTCTCAACAATCAGCATGAAATTGTCAGTACCGATAATATTATTAATGCCGGAATTTCCTACAATTAGAGCAATTACAGGGTGACTGACGAAAAACCTTTGGTGCTGTATCTCGCTTATTTTTGATCCAATTTGAATAAATAAAACATCAAATTAAATGATTTTTAAAAGACTTTAATATGAACTGAACTGATATTTTTTCTTGCATCCAGTTTTTGACAAAAGAAAATCAATTTTTTTTTCAAATTGCACTGCATATATATTTTGTACTGATCCGCAAGGCGATTTTTTTCTGAATCTAAATTTGTAAACGATTTTATCCATTCATCAAATCAAAGTCGAGAAATTGAGGATTCAAAACAAAAATTGAAAATCAAGTACCCATAGTAAACAATATACAGAGCCTATTCCAAATGTCAAAAGTGACAGTGTCAGTCATTGGTACAATACTGCAATGATTTTTAATAATTTCATAATAAAAATGTTGCAAGATTTCAAAAACTGAAAAACGATTTCTGTAGAAGCACAAAATTCTAGTACAGTGTTTGAAATCTTGCAACATTTTAAGTATGAAATAATTAAAAATGGTTGCAGTATTGTATCAATGGCTGTCACTGTCACTTTTGACATTTAAAATAGGGTCTGTATATTGTTTACAATGGATACTTGACTTTTTATTTATTTTTTTAATCCTCAATTTCTCGACTTAAGTTTGATGTATGGATAAATTTGTCTACAATTTTATATTCAGAAAAAAAATCTCCTTGCGAATCAATAAATATATATATACAGTGCAATTTAAAAAAAAATGTTGATCGTCTTTTGTCAAAAACTGGATGCAAGAAAAAATATCAGTTCAGTTCATAAAAAAAATCTTTTAAAAATCATTTAATTTGATGTTTTATTTATTCAAATCGGATAAAAAATAAGCGAGATACAGCACCAAAGGTTTTACGTCAGTCACCCTGTATTATGAAATTTTTTCATTTGCAACGTGCCAGTTATCTGAAAATAAAGAAATGGAACATAACAAGAGTTTTACTTCTAATTTAAAACTCTCCGTTTTTATTTTCAAATTCTTAATTCCATCCTTTAGGTTTCATCATAAACCGACGGGGAGTTTGCAAAATTTGAAATTCCTTAATTTCTTCATTGTTGACTTTCCTGTAACCTTCTGTAGACTAGATTTAAAATCCCTTCAGTTCCTTCTTCAGTGTTCTCTAAGATCTTCAGCCTTTTAGATTTGAAATTATTTATTTTTTCCCATTAAAGTTTTTGGCCCTTTTTCGGATTTCATATTTCCTAATTTTCATTTTTTTCCTTCGAAGGTTTTTTTAATAGAATTAATTATTATTTAGTGCCAATAAATAACACACAATCAACTCTAAAATATTGAAATATTTATTGATTATAGATTTAAATTAACAACAGTTTGAATATAGTTCTTTATACAATTTCCATTAATTTCTGCAAGTGACAATACTACAGTTATCCCCAATGGACACAGTCATTTCCTGTTAGCGGAGTCGGTTAGTGCAGAGCAGAGCTACGGATCGATATTATTTTAATCTTCCATCTTGATTGAAATATCCGTCACATTCCATAAGTTACGCAAATGAACTTTCAATGCCCGATGATTTATAGATTGCATTTAATGTCATGTCGATTATTTATTAAGTCTTTGGGTTTTAAAGCACTCCACTCTTTCGATACCTTGACGCTTATTTAATTTTTCAATATAATCCTTATGGTATATTTATAAACTCAATTTTAATTAAACTTCCTGATTATTGATTGTCTCCGTATAGATTAAACTTAAAAATCTACTTTAATTTTCACACGTTTTATTTGATAAAATCTCATTATAAACTTATAAAGTAAACACTAATTTTAAAACTTCACAGATTTCGTCGGAAAAGGAAAACTTGGGATTGTTTGTATAATTATTAAAATTTTTATAGAGTTTTAAATATGAATATACAACTAAAACTTATTTTTAAGATATATACGCTACTGTATTATTTCTGGCAATAGAAAACGTTATTTCGAATAATAGTGACGATTGCAAGCATTGCTTTCAGTGAATTATTTTCATTTCAAAGAGGCACGATATCGATCGGAGATGGTATATCGTAACTACTTTTAATTCAAGCACACTTGCCCTCGTATTAACGTTATTTTTGCAGTTACTGTGCACTCGGAGGACGGGCAAAGAGTGGAAGAGCACTCGTCCATCCCGCTGCCCTTAGTTCAAACAGTAAAGTCGTGGCCCAGTCCAATTAAAAGAAAACAAATATTTACCTCAATAGTTCTGATGGCACTCCTCCAAAGAGCTCTTCATCCGTTCCCTTTATTTCTAACGAGTGTTTGCCATCCTTCGTCGATTAAATATATTCGATTTCTAAAAAAATAAAACCGAAATCTCGGCTATCCATTTCATTCTACAATTCATTCTAGTAACATAGTGCTTGCACAGAATTATAATTTGCTTCGTTCCGTTAGAATAAAATTATTCAATTAAGCTAGTGATACGTTAATTTCTTATTTAACCATATCATTAAAATATACAGGGTGATTCGTTAATGTGGGGAAATGGTTGAATCACAGATACCTGGGGTTAAAATATGATAACTTAACCCATCATATTTATAACCAAAAGTTTACAGTTACGCTTCAAAGTTCAAAAAAATATTATTTCTTTTGTTGATAACAATTGATTACTATATTGGATTGAAGGATATTTATTACAGATAATGATTATAATACAGGGTGTCTGACGAAAAACCTTTGGTGCTGTATCTCGCTTATTTTTGATCCGATTTGAATAAATAAAATATCAAATTAAATGATTTTTAAAAGACTTTAATATGAACTGTACTGAAATTTTTTCTTGCATCCAGTTTTTGAAAAAAGACGATCAACTTTTTTTTTCAAATTGCACTGTATATATATTTTGTACTGATCCGCAAGGAGATTTTTTTCTGAATCTAAATTTGTAAACGATTTTATCCATTCATCAAACCAAAGTAGAGAAATTGAGGATTAAAACAAAATTAAAAATCAAATACCCATAGTAAACAATATACAGAGCCTATTCCAAATGTCAAAAGTGACAGTGTCAGTCATTGGTACAATACTGCAAGGATTTTTAATAATTTCATAATAAAAATGTTGCAAGATTTCAAAAACTGAAAAACGATTTCTGTAGAAGCACAAAATTCTAGTGCAGTGTTTGAAATATTGCAACATTTTAATTATGAAATTATTAAAAATCATTGCAGTATTGTACCAATGACTGGCACTGTCACTTTTGACATTTGGAATAGGCTCTGTATATTGTTTACTATGGGTATTTGTTTTTTAATTTTTTTTAATCCTCAATTTCTCGACTTTGGTTTGATGAATGGATAAAATCGTTTACAAATTTAGATTCAGAAAAAAATCTCCTTGCGGATCAGTACAAAATATATATACAGTGCAATTTGAAAAAAAAAAGTTGATCGTCTTTTGTCAAAAACTGGATGCAAGAAAAAATATCACTACAGTTCATATTAAAGTCTTTTAAAAATCATTTAATTTGATGTTTTATTTATTAAAATCGGATAAAAAATAAGTGAGATACAGCACCAAAGGTTTTTCGTCAGTCACCCTGTATAACACATTATTTCAGTTATTGTGGCCATTATTGGTTGACAAAAAGTTTAGAAAACAGTAATACAACCACATAAAAACTAAAATATTTTTTTATTGGTGCATCCAAATTGTTGTTTGAGATTGTTTAAAGAAAAACATTTTATTTGAGATGAGAACTTACTCTCTTGGAGAAAAAATCAGTATGATTTTAGTAAATGGGGTGTGAAGAAAATTGCTTGTTAGCATCGAAAGTTTATGCTCAAAAATTTCCAAACAAACGTCATCCTGACAAGCATTCATTAGAAAATTTGCTTCAAGTGTTTGAAAGAACAAGAAGCGTATCTTATAAAAAAAAGAGCGACAAGAGCCAATTACTGAAAATGAATTCTTAGTTATGGGATTGACACTCTACATATAAGGTAGCGAAAAATGAAGGGAACTATTGGAATAAGTAGACAAAGCATCGGAAAAATCATAAAAAAACGCAAAATTTTCCCGTTTCATATACAACTTCATCAGGAACTTGTGGAAACAGATTACGGCCTACGATTCGAATTTTGTTTATGGGTTCTAGAAAAGTTGGGAGATGAACATTTCTTCGATTATGTACTTTTTTCAGATAAGTCAACTTTTCATAATAATGGATCAGTTAAGAGATATAATTCGCATTATTACAGTGATGAAAATCCTAATTTCTTTAAAACCCTTGATCATTAGTACCAATGGACTGTTAATGTATGGGGTATATTAAATAGAGCGCGCGTGTTAGGTTCGTACATTTTTGATGGCCACATAAAAGGTACCACGTTTCCTGAATTTATAAGAAACAATTTACTGTGCTTTTGGAAAATATACCACTTAAAATTCGAGAAAGAATGTGGATGCAACTAGACGGTGCTCCTGCGCAGTTCCAAATAAACGTTAGAAATTAATTAGATAGACAAGGAGGTCCTCAGAATTAGCCAGCAAGATCCCCAAACCTAACGTTCATAGACTTTTATGATATATCTTTATGATATACCGCCAATCACACACGAAAATATGAAAGAACTCTATCTAAAATTCATCAAGTAGTGCGCGATATGAAATATCATAATAAGATATATGCCATGTATAAAGAAATGCTGATATTTTAAGAAATCTTTTTGAACCCTTTCTAAGAAAAAAAAATCTTTATTGGCATAACAACTTTAAGCTACAAAACAATCTTCTATATATATAAACTTTTATATATAAACATTCTATTATACTTTCCTCTTTATCTTTCTCTCCCACCCCAGTCTTGCCAAAATCTTACACCAACTCCATTCTCTTCAATCCATTATTTTACCTTCCTGTTTCCCCCAACTACTTCTCCCCCCTTCAAACTCTTCCCCCAAATGACTCCATGTATCTATCCCATTCTTTCACAGTGCACATCTACTATAACTTTCCCCTATCTAAACCTTTCTTCACCTCTCTTCTAAACCTTATCTAACTCGCACCAGGGCAATCTTGTCTTACCCTCCCATACACCTACCACCTTTCATACCCTGAATTGTATTTGCTCCGATACATACTTGCCTCTCCTGCACCTCAACCTCCTTCCACTTCTCTTCCATCCATGCCTGCACATTTACCCCATTATCCAACCATTCATTCACAATATTCTCGCTACACTCCTGCTCTTTCATAAATCTTTCTGCATTCTATCCTCACTTACTCCACTGTATTCCTATTCCCGTTCTCCATACCTCTTTCACCAATCTCTTATTATCTAGTACAACCAAATTAATCTCATACTTTACCACTCTCTCCATTGGCTCACACTCATTCTATTTGTTTCCTGGAGCCGAATGTACCCAGGCGTTGATCTTTCAACCCCTAAAATCTGCTTCAGGACCAACGACTGCTCTCTCGCAATCGGTTACATAAATCGCCTACTATTTTGGAATCAATAAAATAAATCCTGATACCATAAAATGTAACACGTTCATTTTTAGACATTCTAAATTATTACCATCGCTTTGTGACAAATATGCCAAATATAGTGCATCCTATATACCAATTAATAAAAAAAGAAGTTACATGGAAGTGGACGGAAGAATGTCAAATTGCATTTGATAATATTCGAGAAATGTTAATGTCAAGAAATTTCTTGGTTCATTATAATACGGAAGATGTATTAAATTTAACAGTTGATGCTTCTCAATTCAGATTAGGTGCAGTATTATCGCATGTATTTGAGTCAGATGTGGAGAGGCCAATTGCATATGCTTCGGGCACATTGACAAAAGTTGAAAGTAAATATTCTCAGATTGACAAGGAAGCTCTAGCAATTACTTTCGGAATTAAGAAATTCTACTACAATATGTACGGTAGAAAATTCAATCCAATTACCAATTATAAGCCGCTTGTGTTTATTTTTGGAAGTAAAAACGGAATACCGACCATGACTGCAAACCGTTTACAGAGATACGAAATATATGTACGTGGGTTTGATTTCAATATCAGTTACAGAAATTCATCGGAAAACAGTATCACGTTTGCCAATTAGGGATACTCATGCAATTTCTATTGAAGAAATTGGAAATCGTTATAATCAATTACACTATATATTACCAAATCTGATTTTAACATAGATGTAAATTCAGTAAAAAGAGAATATAAAAATGATCTAATTTTGAGTAAAATTTTTAATTATGTAACGAATGGATGGCTAGCTCAATATAATGAAAAAATTAAACAATTTTATTTAAGGAAAACTATAAATCAATTCTGATCAAAGAATACTTTTGTGGAGCTACAGAGTAATAATTCTACAAAAATTACGTAATAATTTACTAGCAAAATTGCATAACAGTCACATGGGGGTAGTAAAAATAAAATCGTCTGGTGGTCATCCCTTGACAAAGATATAGAAAACATATATAAAACTTGTAATCAGTGTCAAAAACACCTCTACAAAATTGGCCTATACCAGGGCCTATATGTGGGAGCAGTCCTTGGGTCCTTTTAAAGAATTTTACATGTTGATTGTTACAGATGCGTAAAAAAGTGGCTAGAGGTTTATCCCATGGTTAAAATTACATCATACGCGACTATTGGAAAGTTAAGCGAACTAGAGAACTTTTTGCAAGATTTGGAATCGCAAAAACACTTGTTTCAGATGATGAATTTTAATAATTTAAAAAAAATCATATTCAATGTATTTATATACACCTCCTTACCTACCCGCGTCTAACGGAACAGCCGAAAACAGTGTAAAAACAATTAAACGTAATAATTAATTAAGGAATTCAGTGAAAATAGTCAGTTTGAATTAGAGATATTATTAACTAGGTTTTTACTTCGAAATCGTAACTCAGAACAATATTTTCGGCTCGAATGATGCTGGAAAAACTACTCAGAACAAGACTAGATATACTTGAACCAAACAATGAACATAGGAAAAATAAAAATGTTAATGTAAGCGCAATATAAGTCATTATGAAGGGCGTAGAATTATAAAATTTAAATTAGAAGAGGAAGTGATTATTGTTACCAAAAATCATGCTGGATTCCAGGTAGAATTTTAAATAATTTAGGCTGAAATGTATATGAATTAAACTCAGGTGATTTTTTATGAAAATCAAATATTGCGAAACGTCCGTAAGAATTTCCAAGTTATATTGAATCGAGAAAATAGTGAAACCACCCAACCGGCTTCAATATTAAATTGTATAAAATACTAAATTTAAGGGTGAGATGAAGTAATGTATTATAATTGGTGCATACAAATATGCGCGCGAAGAATTTTTAATTTTTTTGTATATTTAGAGATGCGCACCCATTCACATAGAGAGTAATAGACCTATTGTATTAGGAAGAACACGTGGAATAAAGTTAATTTTAATGATAGTGTGTTTAATCGAGTTATCCCCCCAAAATACATTACACATTAATACTTCCTTATTTCCAAATTTTCTACCCCATACAGCAAAAAAGGCTCACACATGCATCCCACAGCTTGCACACCAATTGAAAGTTGCCCGAGAACCATTTTCCCCAATTTCTTCTCAATGGGACATATCCCATGCTTTTTGTGGCTTTCTCCTGTATCCATTTGACGTGTTCACCGTATCCACATGTGCATTTAAATTCCTTCACTCTTTCAATCACCGCCCTTTTCAATTCCAATTTACTCACTCTTTCTTCCCTTCCACGCTTCTTAAATCGCATCCACTTTGTTTTCCTTGCATTCGCTTGCATTTCTCTTTTGTCCATATACCTCTCTACTCTCTGCATCACTTTTTTATCTCTCTCCAGTTTCTTGCCAAAAGCACCATCCGCATACGCCAGCATCCATACCTTCTTTTTTCCAATCACTACCCCGTCCGCTTGCCCTGTTCTTAAAACCTCTTCCAATTCACTAGTAAATATGTTAAACAGCAAAGGGCTCAATAAACAGTCCTGTCGCACCCCCGTCCATATTCAAAACCTTTCAGACACTTTAACTCCCACTTTCGCACTCACTCACCCAAATATCCTTCTACACCATTCTACCATTCATGCACTCACACATCTCCTTCTCAAAAATTTGACTAATCTTTCCCTCGGTACAGTATCATTCGCTGCTTTCAAATCCAGGAAAATAGCGTACATGCTGCCCTTTTCTTCCAACTCTCTTTCCACAATCCTTGCCAGTGTAAATATTTGATCCCTTATTCCCCTCCCTTTTCTAAAACCTCCTTGCGTCTCCGGCAGTAATCCATTGATCTCCACCTCCTTTGCCAGCCTACTTTTTATCACTGTCATGGCAATTTTGTACCCAGTGCACATAATTTATATACCTCTACAATTTTCTACATTTAATGTACTCCACTTTTGTGTACAGGCCACATAGGTCCCCCACAGAACGCTTTTGGGAAGTCTGCTTCTTCTCTCCACATTTGATTCAGCAACTCTCCGAACTTCTGCTTTCCCCCTTTCTTCTCTGTTTGCACATTTCTGCCTTTAACCCGTCCAGCCCAGCAGCATTCCCAGTCTTTAACTCATCAAATGCTTTTTTCTATTTCCTCCTCTGTAATCTCTTCAACTTCCCCCATCGACTCTTATTCCCCTATCCCACTTGGCTCTCTACTCATCACTCATCACTCCATTCTTGTAGGTATACTCCTATATGTTGCATAAGCTCATCACTTTTTAAAATACTCAATATCTTCTTTTCATTTCAACATAATTTCAATTCATTAGTCGTTTTTTGCAAAGCCTTCTTCTTCTTTTTTTCGCATACTTTAGCGTACTTGGTCCTGTTCTTGTTCATTTTCCCAAATTTTTCCCACCCACATCTCCATCATTATTGGCAAATAGACTTCTTCTTCCCATTCTTTTAACTTCTTCCTTGTTTAGCCCCTTTATTATGACGTAATCCACAACTGATCCTTGTTGTCCAACATACGTCTTCTTCCCTTCCCAATCACCTTCAGTGCACCCGTTTAATATCTCCTATTCCTCTTCTATTAACCAATCCCGCATCCTCCTATCCTCTTATTTATGCATACCACCCCCAGTTCCAAATGATACCCCTCCTTCTGATACTTAACCCACGCTATACCGTCTACCTCTTCTATAAATTCCACCTCCTGAGTTTTCAAAGACCATTTCGTTCCCACTATCATACCCTCTTTCGCCCTTTCTTTAGTTGCATCCTTCGTTGCCCCTTGCACTGACCACCTAAGCCCTCCTGCGAGTGAATGTCTTACATTTTCCGACTCCTCCTTTATCATGCATGTTTCCACTAACAACACCACATCATTTCCTGAAACCCACTTCTAAAAGTCTCCCACCCCTCGCCCCTATATTTTGACTTTATCCCAGCTACGTTCCAAAACCCCACCCTTAAGCAACATTCCGTATGTTTAACTAGTTTTCGTTTATTACTGTTGATTTTTGTGTCCATATTTGTCGAACAATCCTTATTTTGTGTTTCGTCTATTTTTATTAGTTTTTTGTTATTAGTTTACTCCATTGTCTGCAAGTTATATGCGCGACCGTGCTCGAGGCTACGGATTGGCTAGCTCACTGAAGAGGGTTTTACCTGAACCACTTCGGACTCCCTTGTCTGCAAGTTATTTGTTTGCTTATTCCATTTGACTAATTCGTTGTTTATCCAAATTTTATTATATCCAATCTTGACTAGTTTTCCTTTCTCTCTTTCTTCTTTTCTAAGATATCACCAAAATCTTTGATACACTCTACACGCGAGATAACATCATATGCTATAACGTTATTATGTAAGATTAGAGCGTTTGAACGGTATATAACATGACTTCGCACTTATAAGTATTGATGTTAATGTAGTTCAAACTACACCATTCGCTTAGTTTTATTATTTTCATTTATGTATTACTGCATATAGTTTAATATTATAGGCATATTTGAGGAATTCACAGTCCAATTTACTACACACATTGTTTATAAATTTTAGGAACATCAAAGGACCAAGATTAGTTCCTTGACGAACATCACTGCTGGACATATGTGTATTAGATTTAACTCCCATGTATGACACAAAATGAAGTATTAGATAGATAGGAAGAAAGTACAGATATATTGCCACTAATTTCAAGTTCAAGCATAACTTGATTAATATTCTATGGAATATTCGATCAGACACCTTGCTCATGTCCGTGTAGATTACGTCAACCTGGTTACTATGATCCAGAGATAAATTATGTTATATTAATTAAATTAGTTGTATCTTTTTCATAAAACCGTATTGCCTTGTACTGACCAAGTTATTCACTTTGTAATAAATATGGTCAGAGGGAATATATTCGAATATTGTACTAAAATTTGATATTAGGGCAACAGGCCGATAAGTCTCAATGCTGCACTTATCACCTCTTTAAAAATTGGACAGATGCGTTTTATTTTCAACAATCTGAGAAGACGCCACTAGATAGGATAATATTAAATAAAAATTTAAAGGCAGAACGAAATACACTGCACAGTCTTTTAAGAGAAAAGCGGGAATATTGACTGGACCCATCGCGAGTTTTGCCCACAATCGGCGTAAACTACGTAGCACTTGTTCTTGATCAATAAGGAAGCTTCCCAGGGCCTTATAAAATAGTTGTGTGTTGACGTTGTCGATATCACTTGGAGGCAGATATGAATTTTTGAACTGTATGGCAAAACCTTTGACTATGACATTGGCGTCGTAAGAACTGTATCATGATATTTCATGCATCCTGGTATTTGTGATTGCTGTACATTTTTGCTCCAATATAAATTTGGGTCATTATTTATATTTTCTTCTGCAGTTGTAATATATTTCCGATGGCATAATTTAATTTTTTGCTTTATTAATTGACGAACAGATTTATATGTAGTATAGTGGTATTATTATATTGAATATGTTTAAATAATTTGGTTTTAGTTTTAATTAAAACAATAATTTCTAAATCCAACCAAGGAGGTTATTGTTTCTTCTTAACTGTGTGTTTACGCTTGTGTACGTGTTTATCTAGGGTTTGATACAACTTTTTGTTAAACAAGTCACAGATTTCTTGTGAATCAGATGACTGCTCGATTACAGACCAATCTTCTTGAGAAATAGCTTCATACAAAAGATGAAAATTAGCTACTTTAAAGTTATAAAAATCATGGTTACGTTTAGAAGCTAATAAGACTGGGTCAATTGTATGTGGTAACACTACATTTATTAGCAAGGATTGTGGTGCTGATTCTCATCAACCAGACTACATTCAGATTTCTCAATATGTTGTATATGTTGTTACAACTAAATCCAAAATTCTATTTTTGAAATTCTTTATAAAATTAAGCTGTTTCAAATTATTTACAGAAGTAAAAGTGGTAGTATACTGGTGTGAAGTTCTGAATTTGAGACAAAGTTGACATGATTAATTAAGTTACAATCGCCTGAGAAAACTTAAATTAAAATTTAATTCTACCATCTCGAATAGTAAATTATAAGTTTATAAGAGATGGAATGTAAACACACATAATAATTTATTTATTTTTGGAAACATTAACTTAATTAACATGAATTGCAATGTTATCTATATTTTCAATGTCAAACGGCATGGGTAAGAAATGACATATAAAACATTTTTTTGTCGCAATTAATGCGCGTAACTCCATCCTTAAGCCATATTTTGGTTAGTGCAATTATTATATATCATAATCGTTTATTGATATGTACATTGTTATGAAACGTTGTAGTTTTAGAATTTAATCCATGTATATTTTGGTAATAAATATTAGAATTAAAAATAATTGTCTGTTGAGAATATTCTAGTTTTCCTGATTAACTATTGTAGTTAATATATTTGATGGTAATGTATAATTCTTCGGGTTCTATGCGACGTTTTAGCTCAGATTTTATAAATTTTAAATAGCTCTGTTGCGAAATAGTTCAATCAGATTTAATGGTGGTGAAAAATGGTGTATTGGGATTTAGAAGGGTTGGTGGAAAGATACAAGGGGTTTGCCCATTCTGTAAAGGAGTTCACGTCGTTTTGAAGGTTTGAGACAGCTGAGCGGGTGATTCTGATGGAGGTTCGTAGAGCTGTGTAATTAGCTTATGTCTAAATGTTCAGTGTTATTAGAAGAAGTTAGACTTTAGGGACGGTGATAACGTGGATCCTTGTGGGACCACACAGAGAAGGGTTAATTGAGAGGAATTTACGGGTATTTTGGAGAAAGTATTTGATTATTCGGATTAGCGGGATGGTAAAAGTCAAGCAAGTATTTCAACAATTCTCTAAAAACACAGATTTCATCGATATAAAATCCAGCTTTATCAAGAAATGATTTTGACAATCGAATTGAATTTTGTATTTTGTGGGTGTTAGATAAAGTGGAAGAAAATGACAACTTTTTTGATAATGTGTTACTTAATGATGAACGTATTTTTCATAACAATGGTCTCGTAAATAGACACAACTTCCATTATTATTCTGATACGAATCCGCGTGAATAATGAGTTACCAGAAATCAAAAGAGGTGGTCTATTAATATGTGGAGCGAAATACAGGGCCTAAATTCTGTTACACGAATTTCCAGTGTTATTAGAAGAAGTCCATTTAAACATAAATAAAAACATTTACTTTACTTTATATTTAAAATCAATTTTATAATAAAGCTGTACTGAAGAGATCGAATGTTCGAAACACGTGTCTGCAGTTGACTATAAACTTGAATGCTAGATTTTTTAATTGCCTTTGCTAATTTAATTTAATTAAATCAGTTTAAATTCAATTTTTGTTCATAATGTTTCATGTTATAATCACATTTAAACAATCTAAAGTACATTTCATCATTTATTAGTTTATTCAACAGAAATAATTTCATTCAAGTTAGTGTTGCTTTGATAGTTGTACTATTTGTAACACGCAAATTAATTTTGTATTATTCAATGTCTGTCGAGGTATTGGCCAGAGAAGTAATTGTTTCAAAAATTCATTTGTTTTGTAGTCATAGTAAGACTCATTGTTGTAGATTCACGAAATGTTTTCGTATTTTTAAATTATTATTTAATTTTCTACAATGAACTAAAGGATTTTAATACATTTTAGTATATATTATTTGAATAATGCATAATTTTGTAATAAAAAAAACATCAACAACGATTAAAAAAATAATCAAAAACTTAAATTATATAAATTTCTCTATAAATGCTATAAATTCTCTATGCAAAGGGTGAATTCCGCCCGTCTGCTTTTATTTCATCATCGGCTTATCCCATAATCGCACTGGGATTTGTGAGTGCCCACTCTAGCTCTGCATAACAAATATCAAATCCTTATCTTATGTTATTTTTTCGACGTTACTACGCTTATATTGCATATGCTGACGTCTATTTCCGCTTTATTATTTTTCAAGTTTTATATTAACTGAATAATGAAAAATATAGTTAATGTTTTGGTACTTATATCACCAACTATGAAGCTCGTTAAAAACCGAATTCCACGTACAGGCTTATACTACTATAAGCAAATTAATTGATATTTGAAAATTGTGTAATATCAAAATTATCGAAGCGGTGTTTATAACTATAGACGTGTAATTAACGCCGTGAGAATCAGATACTGAGAAACATTTTGCTCGTGCATGCAACAGTCGCATCGGATTCCCTTCCTACATTATCGAATACACACCCGAGAAAACAATACGTTATTTAAGTGATCGACTCGATCGTTTATCATTTGTGATAAATTTTACCGAAAGGATATTCTGCAGACGTATTGAGTTTATCCTTGTCTTTTAAATAAATGTACCAAACGTACCAAAAACGTCCGGAGACAAAAGGAGTTAAATAGTTGAATGTATTCTAATCCGATGTTTTTATTATTTTCGGTTAAAACAAATCAAAGAAACAAGGACTTCACCCAGACTCTCCTCTTTCACCTCTATTTTACAATATTTTTAGCTTCGGCATCTATAACCCTGATCCTCTCTACTTCAATCCATCCAAATATCTTCTGCAATTTGCAGATGATACTGCCCTAATTACCCATGCTCCCACGTTACCAAAAGCCCTTCAATTCCCCCAAGAGCTTATTGACTTCATTCAGCATTGGTTTGCAAAATGGCGCATTAAAATTAATCCCCATAAATCACAGCTCCTTATTCCATACCACCGCACCAATAATTCCCTTTACAATGTCTCAATTTCCGAAACTATTATCCCCCCTCAATTTCCGTTAAGTACTTAGGCATAACCATAGATCCAAAAATCAATTTAAAAAAAACACTGCTTCAATGATAAACAAAATTACCACCAGAGCAAAACATTTTAGATACTTAACGTATAAAAATAATGGTATTACTACTAAAACTGCAGTAAGAATATATAAAATGAATTATCGCCCATAACTGGACTATGGTTATGCCCTCTATCCCAATCTAACCAATCCAACCTCCTGTAATATTCAAGTTAGCGAGCGAGCATCCTTTCGTACCCTAACAAAACTCCGTCATCCTCTCAATCCTTTACATAATCCTTCTAATCAGCTGCTTTATGATACTACCTTAGTTATTCCTATCCAAGAAATTATTAAAGACGAAAATACTAAACTAAGGGATGAAATTAGTAATTTGACAACCAGAATTTCTAATATTGAAAAATGCTCCCCTTCGCACATTTCAAATGTATACAGTGACCTACCACATAAAATCGTAGAAGAACTTGCTGAGCGTAAAACTAGGGAGAACAATATAATTATCTATAATTTAGTTGAGTCGAATGCTGAAAACAACCAAGGAAAATATAATGATGATTTAGCCAGAATTTCACTCGAAATAATTAATAACTTTGTGGAAAAAATGTAGATATTCTATGTACATATATTCCTCCTACAAGAAGTATTGATAAATACAATGAGTTTTTCGAATTTATTGAAACCAAATTATGTACCGATAGCTTATTGATTTTCAGCGATTTCAACCTGCCCGAATATGTTAAATTTATTACAAATGGTAAACTGTCAAATAAGATTCTTCTATTAAATAACTTTACTAGTTACACTGGCCTACTAGATCTAGTGTTAATACCACCATCTATTGTTACTAATGTTGAACATGCATCTGATGTAGCAGTACCGAAAGATCTACACCACCCTGCACTGGATATACATATAATTTTCAAAAGCAATGCACCCATTTCTAGATTTAGAGGTGACACCAGACAACGCTATAATTTTAAGAAGGCCAATTTAAACTCCCTCTACAATGAGATTTGTAGTATAGATTGGAACTCAGTATTTAAACCGAACGCTTCAGTAGACGATATTTGCGATAACTTTTATAATTTATTATATTCTGTCATTGAAAAGAATGTTCCTAAGTATAAAACATCTAAGAAATATTATCCGCCTTGGTTTAATGCCGAGTTAATAAGGCTTTTAAAGGTGAAACAACCTCAAAGGTCTCGATATAAACAATTTCCCACTATTTACAATAAGTTGTGACTAACCGAACTGCAAAATCAGTTTAAACTTATGTCCAGAAATGCATACTCCATGTTCATTACAAAGTCTGAGAGTGAAATTTCCAGTGAACCTTCACATTTTTGGTCATTCATTAATAAAAAAAGAAAATGTTCTAAAATCCCTGGTGTCATGGAATACAACGGTATTACTTTATCTAATACGAAGGATATAGTGTCGTCATTTGCGAAAGAATTTTCTAACAATTACGGACATATGCAAAATTCCAACAATGGATCTCAAAAATATGAACATATGGATGACTACTACATCTCCGAGGAATTGGTACTGGAAAGTATGAAGCGGATTAAGTCTAAACTAACAATGGGGATGGACCAAATTCCTGCATTTTTAATAAAAGATTGTGCGAGTGTATTGTGTGCGCCGATGGTGAGGATTTTTAATATTATTCTTAAAACCGGCGTATTTCCTAATTCTTGGAAGAGTGTTCGCATTGTACCTGTTTTTAAATCAGGAAATAAGTGTAATATCTTAAATTATAGACCAATTTCACTTCTTAGTAACTTTTCTAAAGTATTTGAGAGTATCCTCTCTGATGAAATTTATAGTCAGGTATCGCATGATATATCTACTAATTAGCATGGTTTTATTAAAAAAAGGAGCACTACAACCAATTTGATTAATATTACACATAAAATAACTTCCGAATTAGATAAACAAAAACAAATTGATGTTATTTACAGAGACAGATCGAAAGCATTTGATTATTATTATTATGAGGCATATATTATCATAGATTACTTAAATAAGTATAACATCAATGGTAATATAATAAGGGTAATAAAGTCTTATTTGTTTAATCGACTACAAACCGTTGAAGTTGATGGCTGTCAATCTTCACCGTATCTTGCGTCAAGTGGTGTGCCCCAAGGGTCCAACCTTGGGCCTTTATTATTTACTATTTTTATTAATAATGTAAGAGAAACTCTTGATTGTAAGTTCTTAATGTATGCAGATGATATTAAACTTTATAAAACAATATATTCAATATCTGATTGTATTCATCTACAAAATAATATCGACAGATTGCATTTATGGTGTCAACAACATCGTCTTATGATTAATATTAAGAAATTTAATATATTATCCTTTAATCAAAAGTTAAATTTGAATGAAAAAATAATATGCCAATTCAATTCCCTTTTAGCTGACCATTGCCAACCTTGCGAATTGGTTAAACAATAACAAACCTGCGCACCTAAACTACAGTAATGTTGTCGCCCAAGATGCAGCCCTAAGTGAGAGTTTTAGGACCGCTACGTACAAACGAAGACGGATAAACAGTAGGTGATTGGTACAGGTGACAGTGCCATATCGAAAATAGAAGTGGAATCGAAGAAAACATGGCTATTTCTTAAGCGATTTCAGAGTCATATCACTGTGGAAGATCTAGGACCATGTCAATTTGCTTTTTATAATACTCAATGGTTGAGAAAAAAACATTCTAGTTTGAAGCGGCTTTAATTGAAAATAATTAATTATTTGTTCTACTTTGCTTAAGTGAACATTGGTCAAATTGTTCTGAAATAAAAACTTTAAATATGCACTCCTACCAAACCTCCTCCTATTATCTCGTTCTTTATTCAAACATGATGAAGTTTTACAATTAATTAATCCAAAACATGTTATTAATCTCACAGGTTTATCAAAATAAAAAGACTGCGAAATAGCGGCGGTTCATCTCCCTGAATAAAATGTATCTATAATAACAATAAACCTTTCACTGCTTATTTTTACAAATAAGCATCTTTTAATAGGTGTGAGGATTTTAAATTCAATAGTAACTTTAGTCAGTTACTTTTTGTTATTTACTAAACTCTTTGATCTTACTAGTATGGTAAAATTAAAAACCAGAGAGAATAATTGTATTGATAACTTACTTATTTACTAATATGGAATCTAAATATTTCGAAACTTGTACCTTAGACTTTAATATCTCAGATCACATTAAAATTCATGTAAAGATTAATTTGCCTGTAATACCCAAAAAAGTAATATAGTATTTAACAATACTAGTAAGGTTAAAAGGGTTTTTACTGGCGGACAAAAGGATGTGACTCGCGAGTCGCCAAATTTTACAAGTTAGTAACGGCATACTAACGTGAAAATAGAAAATTTCTTGATTATTCTTTATTAGCTTTGTTTTTCCTGCTAACATACTTAAATAAATATATAGATAAAACCATACAAAAATTTTGGCCGCAGGAATCACAGGGGGAGTTCACTGCTTCTCAATGATCTTCTACTAGACCCATATCCTTCCACACACAAGTTATACAGTGTTTTGACAAATTGACGTTTACAAATAAGACACAAATAAAAGTATATAGATATGCCGTTTACGGAAAAAACTTTTTTGCAGTTTTTGCGTCCGTGTAAAGATGGTTTATTGAAATCCTATTCTTGACGAAAACGTAAGTTTTCCAAATTCATTACAACTATATAGGGCCATCTCCTGCAATCATTCCCGGAAAAGGTTGCCAGAACAAGAAGAAATCGAAATAACGCTCACCAATGAACTACGACAAATGAGGCAAATACTTAATTTATTAAAGGAAATAATTATAGAAGCAATAAAACAACATATTCAAATGCTCTATCTCAAACTCGTATAAGACGTAACACAAAATTGATCAAAAAATCTGACAATCAGCCTAAGGCATTGTTGTCATTAATTCAACTACCAACTCCCATTATTAATTCAAATTGCAACATCGATGCAAACGAAATCAATGCTTATTTTAGTGTAGTTGAATAACGTTCAATTGAAACATTGCCAGCAGCAAGCGATATTTTAAATCAACCCAAACCAGTATATCAAGTAACTATTTCACATTCTAAGTCAGTCAAAATACGGTAAGAGATGCTATCCGTTAACTTAAAGCCTCAACAAGTAGAGATATTTACAGTATGAGTACACGCTTAATAAAAAGTGTGGTTGATACAATTATAAATCCCCTAACAAAGCTCATAAATATATGCATAGTAACAGGTAGTTTACTTATTGACTCCAGAGAGCTTGTATTATACCGGTGTTTAACATGCATGGCCCAAATGATGTAAACTATTTCAGGCCTATTACTGCTGCCATTTTTCTCAAAAACTAGAAAGCGTATTCTGTTCAAACATTTAATTCAGTATCTCGAAACAAATAAAATACTATCGGAGCAGCAAAATGGCTTCCGAAAGGGAAGGTCCACTGGAGATGCAGATAGTGCATTAACACAGACCATTTATAAAGGATTTGGAAAGGAGAGTTCTATCTCTCTTCATGGATCTTACAAAATCATTTGACTGTGCTTCGCATGACCTTCTATTACCAAAGCTATACTATTACTTTCACACAAGTAGCTGCAGATTAATAACATCATTCTTAGTGCACAGAAGGCAAAAGGTACGTTTCAACGCACAGAGTTCTTCAAAAACTCAAATAAAACATGACATCCAACAGAGATCAATACTAGGCCCTTTACTTTCCATCCTCTACATAAATGACCTATAACACTGCAACAAACATAACCATGTTTGCAGACATCACAACCTTATTAAACTTATTGAGGAAAATGGGCCGCAATATTCAATTCCTCATAAAAGCAACAAATTGGTTTACTGCAAATAAATTAAATGTTAGCCCAAACACATCTACCAATGTAATTTTTGCGTTAAATTCTGGCATCGAATTAAGTTATGCTAAATTTTAGGGCATACGTCTAGACTCCAAACTTACTTGGTTAAAGGATGGGGATACACTATCAACAAAGATCAACAAAGGCTTATATCTACTAAGGCAACTAAAAATGCAACTTCCCAAGAAGGCGTTACAAATTGCATACTTTTCAATGGTCGAATCTCATTTGATACATGGACTACTATCATGGGGACACTTAAGCTCCCTAAAAAGAATATTTGGCTTTTATCGAATTTCAGCAGTCTACAAATCCTTACACTCACATGTTTATATACACTAAAAAGTTTGGTGCATGTCAAAAAACACCATACCACCTATGGAGTACATTCGCAACAACATAATTACAGTACTAGCTCTAGATACGACATTTACTCCAGCTGGCAAGTCACAGAATGGAATCAACTATTATGAGCCAAAACTTTATAATATGCTTCCTAACCCAGCAAAAAATCTATCAAGGGAAAGATTGAAAAACACAATTAATCTATATCTTATAAACCGAGGATTTTATAGTATACAGGAATGTTTGGACAGTAAAATGTCAGATATAAATGTTGATTAGTACGTAAAAATTCTTGGTGTGCATATATGTAATGTTCATGTTATTTTTTAAATTTAAATATTTCATCTATTCCTAACATAAACACATTTTATATGTTATAATGAAACATAATCCGTCTATTTCTAATAAAAATAAATAAAATAATTTAAAAAATTATAATAATATAAAACGAACGATGATACATGCACTATATAAATTTCGTACATTGATAAAAAATACATGAATATATGTTACAATGATATATATTTCATATTTGTAACTTTTTATATGCATGCATTTATTTATTCAGTCCTTTAAAATAAATTCAGAAGTAGCTACTCGGCATTGCAGTTTTAAAACATTAAAGTAATTCAAGTTTATAGTTAATAACAAATATAACATTCGGCATACTTGTGTAAATCGTTTATATTACATATCATATTTTATTGATAAATTATTAATAACTGGCAACGAATGACATAAATTATATTTGCATTTATATAATTTTATGATTTAAATTACATATTTTGATTACACATCGAACATAATCTAACATTTAAAACACAAATATTTAATGTGATATCATGTTGAAATAAAGTTAATGTGTATTTATGTAAGTGTAGAGTTATTAGATTATTGAAATATCGGATAAATAATGACAGGTTCATATATTGAAATATGTATATTGTGTATGTTAGAACAAATAAATAATCTAGGCAACGACAAAATACAATAAAGAACAAAAGAAGAAAAAATAAGCAAGGTCAATATCAATAACATTTGTGAACATGTGTCGATATCTGCTGCATCACTTTATGTTATCTATCGCATGCACTAGTTAAAGTTTGTAATCGTTGTTCTGATACACCACATGACTTAAATCACATTTAGTACAAAGTAACGTATTTTATGCTGTTATAATTTCTTAGAGACGTCACTAAATTATTACGTAAGGCAATCTCCAGTTTCGCTGTATCACAACTCGTCAGTAGAGCTATGGCCTTATTACGTGAAATGAATCGATTTTAATAAAATTGAAACATTATATAAATCTATCTAGGATATTATTAAAAGTGAGAAACTCAGATACGTTTCTTTTTCTTATCAGAATATACTTGAAAACAAAAGGTATGATTAATGGTTGTCAAATGGTAATGTTTTATAGCTACAAGATAAACATGAAAATAGATGTGTGTATATTGTCTAACATAGGTTCTCGATCGTGTAGGTCTTTGCTAATGGAATAAAAACATTGAGTCACCACCATTCAAGTGCTAATAGTTTTCCGTCACGCACATATGTTCCGCAAATTCGCATGAAAATGTAAATATTTAATTTAACAAATTTTCCAGGTAGTTTACAATTAATTAAACTAGCTTAAAAGTATAAATTAACTCCAAAACGATGTCAGAAACATACTCCTTTTTCAATGAAAACAAACCCGGGTACGAGAACCAGTTAGATTTGCATGTAGATATGTACCTAATTTGTTCGGAGAAGTTTTATGTAGGCGTTGTATCTAGAATTTTATTTTAAGAAGGCTTTGGTGTTTGTCATCAACAACTCATAGTAATATTGTTTCTGACGTATCCATTGTTTTATGATTTCTTTTTGTATATGCAATAAAAAATATTAAGATATTACCGCATATGTACATTTATGGTAATATCTTGATTAAAAATTTACCCGGAGACTCTGGCGGCTTTACTTGCCTAAATATATATTATGGTTTTCGAGTTTTCATCCGCGTGGTGTGTGTATTGTTCGCACGACGTTTCGATGAGCTCTCTGCCATTTTCTTCTAGTGTCTTCACTTTAGGGTATAAGAAAATACCCACCAAAGTGCGGACTGAAAATGAATCCCGGTTATATCAAATACATGAAAAATATGATTCAAATTAACAAAGACTCAAAAAATTGCTGTTTAGATGCAAAAATATGGCAGTGTGACTCGTCGATATCTAGTGGCGATACCAATGTCAAAACGAATGGGGAAATGGAGGTCAAATATCTAAAATGTCTACGTAAATCCAAAGACATTGTCATACCAGACCGTCAGAATAATGTAACTTTCTTATGTGAACAGATAAGATCCTTAAACCAGTTACTGATCATTCAAAGTACAACTATCCAGTCAGTAATCAATCCACAAGAGCTCACCCCCACCACCATATCGCCAATATTGAGACTGAACGAAGGGGGTTCCAGCAGACAGAACAACAAAAACTCCAATCCCAAAAATTCCCGAAAAAACAATTTAGCTTGCACGGTTCAACGAACCCGAATGCCCATAATCAAATATATACAAATTCGATAATCATTGGGGTAAGAAGGTTACAAAAGGTGAAATCACCAATATTATCGGTGAGGTAAGCGGAAAGGGGTGCAGTATACAAATCATGCAAGAAAAAGTTGTATCATGTCGGTAAATACAAGTCAGATCATACCGAAGAAAATTTGTCATCATATCCAACAGTAAAATTACCCAATATATACTTCTCTGTGGAATAAATAATATATGAAGAGAGAATTCATATTTACAATAGCTATTCGACAATAAAAACTTGTCAAGGTGAATTTTCCTCTCGATTCTGAGCAAACATCCCTACATTTAAAGAATTTAACACTAATCAGACCATTGACTTTCTTTTATATGATTTTCACGACTTTTACGATGGTTTGATAGGATTACACAACATAATCAGATTTAATTTTATATTCGATCCAATTAATAATTTACTTAGAAAAAATCAAACACAAATTCCGCTTTATTATTGCAAGTATAATGAAATAACAAAAAATATTGATTTAAATGCAAACGAAATTCGTTTAGTAAATATCCTAGTTTCAATTAATGACTAGGGAATATTATTTCCAGAAATTAAAGCTGAGAAATATTACATCCCCTCCTTTTTAACCATAGAAAAGGATGGCAACGCAGTATTTGAAATCCACGACTACATAAATTTTAATTTAAAATTAAGACTTAATAAACCAATACTAGCTTATCTCTTTAATGACAGGTTATACGAAATCTACAATATAAAGCTAAACCCCTCACATCAATCACTTATTCACAAAAAACATATTAACGAGTCAGTGAAATTCTGAAGAAAAAACTCAATTAAAAAACTATGTAGAACATTATTCAAAAACTAGGTGACAATTTATCATTTACTAATTCAGTAGAGGATGAAATAAAACGTCAGATGAAATCCTCGTTTATACAAAATCATATCGATACCCATTCGTACATAAAAATGAGGTCAAACGTTAAATAAATGAAATACTAGAAAATGGTATTATTAGACCAAGTACGAACCCTTGGAGCTCACCTATCTGGATTGTCCCTAAGAAATTAGATGTTATAGGAAACGAAAAGTGGGGAGTAGTTGTTAATTATCGCAAAATAAACGATAAAACAATTACTGATAGATATCCTATTCCAAATATTAATGATATTTTAGTTCAATTTGGTAGGTGTCAATAATTTTCAACCCTAGTCTCATCAGGTTTCCACCAGATAGAAATGCATCCCAATTCAATTCAGAAAACCGCATTCAATACCCATAATGGTCATTTTAAGTATGACCGTAAACCCTTTGGATTAAAGAAAGCACCCCCACTTTCCGAGTAATGGATAATGTATTTAAAGATTTACAAAATAAAGTTTGCTTAGTGGCGATATAATTATATTTTCTACAAGCTTAGATATTAAAAAATTAAAATCCGTGTTTCAAAAATTAAGAGAAAATAATTTAAAAATACAATTAGTGAAATGCGAATTCCTACAAAAATAAGTTGAATTCTTAGGACACTTAGTTACTCCTAGTGGTATTAAACCAAATCCGAAAAAGATAGAAGCTATTCAAAAATTCCTTATACCCAAAACAACCAACAAATAAAATCATTTTTAGGGCTATTAGGGTACTACAGAAAGTTTATTCCTAATTTTGCTAAGATTACAAAACCATTCACGAATTGTTTAAAGAAAGATTGAAACATTACACATGACGACAATTTCATCAAAACATTTGAGTTACGTAAGTAAATATTAACAAATGACCCTTTATTGCAATACCCTTTTTATTAATGACCGATACCTCATCATTTGCAATGGGTACTGTTCTGCCAGAAGGCTCTATAGGTAAAGACTTACCGATCGCATTCGCATCAAGAACACTCAATCAAGCTGAATGTAATTACTCAACTGTAGAGAAAGAATGATTAGCCATTGTATGGGCTACATATTAATTGTAAATATTAACGTAATTAATAGTTTTCTTATATATTAGAAACCTTTTAAAAACTAATTAAAAAATGTATTTATTATGCCGATGTTATGTCGTCGATAAACAATAGAACATTTCTTACTATAAACTGATTTATTAAATCACAATTGGTAGTTTTCTCAACAACAATAAAAAAAATTGCATACCAAAAATTTGAACAGTAAAGAAGGAAGAGTTCCTTTTATAAAAATTGAATGTTTACAAAACGATTAAAATTTAAGAAAAAAATAACTACAAACTTGTAAATAAACATTCTAAAAGAAACATTTTAATTAAATTCACTGACAATTTAAAACAATTGATTTTTGTCACTAAAAAATTATAAAAAAACAGTTGGCTTACAAATTATTGAACATTTAAAAAAATATACGAAATAATATTTATTCAGTCTTCTCAATTAAAAATTTGTAAATAAATATTTTTTTAACAGTAAAGAAGGAATAATTAGTATTATAAAAATTGTTTGTTTGAAAAACAATTGAAACTAAAAACTAGTTTAAACCTTTCTGAAAGAAACATTTTATTTAAATTCACTTAATACACTGATTGAGGTTGTAGGCACTTACTTCGTGATACATTTTAATTAGATGAAAAATAAAAAATACTTTTACTTAGTTAATATCACATTGTGATATTAACTAAGTAAAAGTATTTATGTTCACAATTTATAAGTATAAGTTATTTTACCACATTGGCTTCATTGCAAAAACAAATTAGTTGAAACTTCCTAAGTATAAAAAAAAGAAACAGCAATTGAAAATTTCTTAAAAAAGAAATGTGAAAAATATAAAGAAATAATCAATAGGAAACCCTAAAATACTTGTTAATTTACCAAAAAAAAACAAAACGATAAAAATTTTGTAGCAAAGCAGTTAAAAACTTCCTAGAAAATTTTATCTAAACACCATTAAACTTTCTTTTAAAAACTTGCATAAAAACGATCTAAATATTCTACAAAAAACAGTTAAAAATTAAAAATAGTTAGAATTTTATAATAAAATGAAAATTTGTAAAAATTAAGAATGGAAATTAGCTAATAAATCAGCCACCGACTTTAAAAATAGCAATTTACATATTGCTTTAATTTAACTACAATTTTACAAAAAATCTCTAAATACTGAAAATTTCTCAACAAAAAAACATTAAAAAAAGGAAAACGTTATAATAAGCAAATAAATAAAATTCTCTTTTAATGTCAAAATGTTACAAAAAAAGAAAGTTTTTCAAAGGAGAAATATACAAAAAAGTATTGTGGTGTACAAATAAGGTAGAAAAATTAATTATTTGAAATACTTATTTTAAAAAATTAAATTTTTAGAAACTAAAAAAATGTTTAATGTTTAATTGTTAAATTTTTACTAAACAACAATTCAAACTTTATTAAGAGACAATAAAAAAGAGTTGATTTAGAGAAACATCTTTAATTAGTTAGAAAATTTACTAGAAACCATAAAAAATTACTGAGAAAAGGAATTTTTTTTTTTTAAATAAACTCTTACAAAAAAAATAGTTATGATTTGCTAGAAAGAAAAAGATTTGAAGAAAATGTTGATTTTTAAGAGCAGTGGAAAATGTCTAGTGATTGATGACAACAGTTAAAAATTTGCTGAAAAATAATTGAAACTCCTAAATTAAAAGTCCATTCATTTAGGATTTTGTTAAGGAAAAAACTATTGAAATTTGCTTAAAAAATGAAATGAAAAACTATAAAAAGTATAATTGAAATTTATTAAGAAATAAAACGTCTAACTTTAAAATAATAAGATTTTATGAAAAAATACAAGAGAAACTATTGAACTATAAATATAATTGAAATTTGTTAAGAAATAATCAATCGAGAAACTTTATTCTCCAGAAATTCTGCACTCTGCGCAATACAACTATTCTTTATCTTAATAAATGACTAATTTTATTATTCACTACAATTATTTATTATATTATTTTTAAATAACTTCTAAACTTTTTGTTAGAATTTAAAATAATCACAAAAATCATAATATTAATGAATATCTTGTTTAAATTAAAATTGAAAAGGCCAAAAACAGCCACCATAAACACCCACTTCTGGTATACGCATTTTTACTAAAAAAATCAGATCATCCGGTAAATGATACAAGCTTAACAGACACATTTTTTTATATTAATTATTAATATACTGAATTAAAAAATAATAAAAACGAATTATTCAATTCAGTGTAAGTATGGATTACAACTGAATATAGCAAACTATACTCTTCAATTATTAATAAGGTATTTAGAAAGATCAAATCGGATATTTCCGTTGAAATTTTTTTTTAGACATGTTACGATCAAAATACAAAAAGTAATTTATTAATAAATAAATCAATTCAAGTATACTGGGAGATCAACTATAAAACTAGAATAATCTTGATAATTCTAAAATAGCAATTTAAAGCACGAACTCTTGCGTACATTGATTGGAGGGTGTGATAGATGCCATCCGCATATCCTATATTTGCATGTAAACTTAAACTAAACACTATCTACTAATTAACTATTATTCTAATACTCCTATTATTTGTATTAGAATCTAATTTAACTTAATATATTAATTAGAGCTTAAATATGAATGTCAATAAAAATTAATAAGTGCAACAGTAAAAAATTTCATGTGTATATCAATGAAATAGAAGAACAATATTAATACAAAGTTATAAATAATAATAGATTTTATTTATTTATTCATGTTTAATGGATTAAAAATTTGTACATAGTATATAAAATTGCAACCTTATCATCATTCCTGTTTTATGAATGTAAAATAGTGTTTATACCCTCCTAAGGAATATTCATAATACTTGACAGATTTAAAATAATTAAACAATATTTTTCTATTATTATTTTGAAGAGTTACGGTTTAGAAGTTAATAATTAATAATTACTCAAGCACCTTTTGATTCCGAATAAAATACAACTAAATTCAGACAGCTTTCCACATCACCGTAACCGAATATATTAAAAGGCAACTGTTCGATTGTAGGTACTGTCTATCAAGTGTAAATTAATGATATAAAAATTAATTTGAATGGCCTATGTGTAATATGAGGGTTCAATACATTTATATGTAATATACCTAATTGAGAACTACTGTATAAATTAATTTACCATAATCCAAAATTAATTAACTGAGCAAGATTTTTTTCTGAGCATGGTGTAAGAAATTAATGTATAAATACTGTTATTAGTAATCTTTAGAGAGAATAAAAATAATTACAAATCTCATAAATTTACACATGAACGATGCGTTAACTTTTGATTTACATGAGAGTTTCGCCAGTAGCCCTATCATACTCATGATAATCCCCACCTCCATCAATCCCTACCTAACGTCCCTACAACCCCAAAACATCTCTACCACCCGGTAGTGGCCCATTTAAGACGAGCGTTGGGGTTTATTTAAACGGAGAACGGTTTTGAGGTGGAGATGAATCTTTATGACGAAACCGATCGCGACGCGCGTAGTTTTCGTTTTTTTTTTTTTAATAGAAAAACGCGTTACTAATTTGTGCGCAGCTGTAAAAGAAAACCCTGCATCGAGAAGGAAAAAAGATGGTTGATTAGAAAAAATGACTTACATTGGCGTCTCGGCGTTCATTTTTTGTTGAACCTACCGTATTAACCTGATGATCCTCATGAAACCAGATGCCTCATGAATCCAGATGATGAAGTTGAAGCACAAACACACATCCCACCTGCATCGAATATTTCAGTTTACAAATCTCATGCCGATGATCTCAAAAATATTTGTAACGCCAATCCAATGTGCCAATATATCTTTTGTGTTTTTGTCTTCCAAATGCTATATGGGAGAGTTTTGGAGAGAATTTTGGAGAATTAAGTGAACGAAACAATATTTATCCGTCAGATGTTCCAATCGAATCAGATCCCGAATGACAGAAACGTGTTTTTAGATCAGGTGTTTTCAAACATTCCTGGAATAAGTGTTAACCGTACTAGTCACCCTTTGTGTGACTCAAGTGTTCATTACATTCCATAAATTTTCCTATTTCTTCGTTGGAATTCATTCGGGAAAGTATGAAATGGATATATGACTTTAAAGCGGCCAACTACAATGATATTAATAGTTATTTAGCAGGTGTTGATTGGGATCAAGTTTTTTCCGGTGAAAATCTAGATGACAATGTCCGTAATTTTATTAATGTTTTGTATTGTGAACTCCGCCCAGTCCAAAGTTGAATAAATAAATAAATAAATATTCTGTTTTTGTTTATTTGTTCCTTGTAAATATTTAAAACCATCCAAATATCCAACATGGTTTGATGGTAAATTGATCAAATTAATTAAATCGAAAAAAAAATGCTCATGCTAAGTACAAAATAAGAGGTTGTTTTTCTGATTACAACGTATTTAGAAATAAGCGTCAACAATGCGCTGATTGAATAGTGTTCTGTACAAGCAATATATCTCTCGTATCGAAAACGAAATAAGTATTGACCCAAAACATTTTTGGGATCATTTATTTATTTATTTAATTCAACCCAACAGCCCAATAGGCCAATTACAGAGTTTAATAATCATGTAAATGTAGGCCGCAATACAAATGGTTTTCCAAAAGAAATATATCTCGGCAATATCAAAAGTGTTACAACTGATAAAAAGGTTGATTGATTTACATCAAATTTTACATATAAAGATCATTATCAACTTATTTCTTGTTTTCAGGGTGATCAAACTATTATTTTAATGGGTCTTAATGTTACTCTTATCGAAGTGTATAATTATTTTTCGTCTCTTTCGGAGTCTTGCTGTACTGGCCCAGATGGTATTCCTGCATACATTTTAAAGAGATGTGTGCACACGCTGAGTAAACCAATACACAATATTTTCTCATGCTCACTAACCTCTGGTATATTTCCTCGTTGTTGGAAGGATACTTTTATTTCCCTATTCACAAAAATGGCTGTAGGGGAAATATACAGAACTATAAAGGCGTATCTATTCAGTCAGTCATACTAAAACAGTTAGCCATTTTAATTTCCGGGCAACTAATGAGATCATGTATGCATACAATTGTTAACCAGCAACAAGGTTTTTCTAAAAGGTAAGTCGACTGTAACAAATTTGTTGCAGTATCAAACGTTTCTGTGTGATGTCTTAGAGAATGGTCTAAAGACTGATGCGATTTACACTGACTTCTCAAAGGCTTTCGACAGAGTGTAACATAGTATATTGTTGCATAAACTAAAGTCAATTGGTTTCGGTGACAATGTGGTAGGCTGGCTTAAAAGTTATTTAAGTAATAAAACTTAGCGTGTGCGCATATGAAAATTTACCTCCAACTATAGACAGGTATCATCTGGTGTGCCGCAAGACTCCCATTGTGGACCAATTTTATTTATTCTTTTTATTAACGATATTGGATTATATCAGCAATTTTCTTCTGTACGCCGATGATCTAAAGATATATAAAAACATTAGTTCTAGATTAGATCAAATTGAACTTCAAAATGACCTAAATAAGTAAATGCTTCCATATTTCTTTTTGTCGACGATCTGGTAGTAGTTTTGAATACCGCATTAATAACTGTAGGTTAATGCAAGTATCTGAAATTAAAGACTTAAGGTAAATTTCTCTAAACATATTTCAGATATTTGTAACAAATTGTTGAAAATTATAGGTTTTATTAATTGATTCTCGGCGGACTTCAAAACTGCTACCATAAAATCATTATAGTTGACATAAGTTCGACCATATTTAGAATATGCTTCTCTTATATGGTCTCCATATACCATAACTTCATGCCAAAAACTAGAACCGATGTAAGGTAGATTTTTAAAGCTTGTGTCTTATAGGTTGGGTAAAGGTTACAATTATAGCCATAGTGGTATGTTGACTGAATTAAATATAATATCATTGGCCGAAAGAAGAATGTTGCTAGACATGTCGTTCTTGTATAAATTAGTAAATGGGCAAATCAACAGTAGCGAATTATTAATGAAATTAAATTTTTATTTTCTGCGTTACTCTCAAGTTAGACACAAACCATTATTTCGACTGGATTTTCATCCCACTCGTTGTGGGATGTTTAATCCCCTGAATTGTCTTATGCGCTGTGCTAACGGAATCAGCACAAACATTAATTTTATGCTATTTGCACCAAAATATCAAATTTTTTAAAGAAGACTTCGGCATGTGGAACTATTTAATGTCATTCGTTCATTTTAATTTTATATTGTTATTAATGTTCTAGATTTTATTGCATTATTACATCCCCCCATTAGGAAATATGAAGGTGTCCAGGTACTGAAATCGTTGGAATAATCACTGAGTGAACATGCACTTGAACTAAGCCTCGGTTTATGCAATCAGGGTGGATAGTTTATCAGATGTAAGAGGAGCCTCTCATGATATTAATTTGATGTTTTGTTATCGTTGATTTAATAAGTTCTTCATTATCTGGTTCCAATAGAAACAGTCTAAGTTCTCGCAAATGGTTACATGCATCAAAATTTATAGCACAGTCACTAATTATTTTAATAACGCCATGATGCACCCAGTTAGGCAATCATTCGGTGTGTATGGCTTTAGTTGCACAACAATTAAAAACAAGTGTTTTTTTTCGATCACCGAGACCTGTCTTTAATTATGAAAGGGCTACAATCATCCATGCCTGTGCATAAGAAAGGACAAAACTGCTGAGTACTTTGCACAAATACATTAAATGCATTTACATTCTTCCATATAAAGGCCAAAATTTCAATCGCATTGCGGCAAGCGTTTCTTGGACACCTATGTGTAAAATGTCCCGAGCTACACTCTTCACTATGAGGTTGGTCGGTTCATGGTTTGATAGTAATATAATTAGAAATCAAAGATATGCAGATAGCTCACTATTGGCTACCTACGCGATTTAGACCATCGGAGTCTAAGAATGGATTGAGCGTGGCAAGTTGGCCTGATTTATGCACACTTTTCCTTCTCTTAAGATATTCAATAAATCTTATTGGTTGTAAATAAATTGATTTTGAACAGCACCACATATGCTATAACTCGAATAGTTTTTATATGTAAAACGCTCGGGTATTATCAAATTGTTGATGAAGATTGATGCAAAGTTACACTTTGAAATACCCGTCCAGTCCACTATAATTGTTGATGCCGAATACCTATGAAAAATAAGGTCAGCATTAATTCTATTAATGCTGACACTTGCAACCATTCACCAGGATTAATTAATAAAGTTTTAAACCTTCTAGATTCATTGATTAATGGTTGAGGCGTTAACTTCGTGATACATTTTTGAAAATTAAACAAAAACGTTTACTTTCTTAATATCACACTTTATTTTTAAGTGACTCGAGTTTCGATCATTAACTGATCATTATCAAACTTAAAGTAAATTAATCTACGACAAAACACTTATTTATACAGAATGAAATAAGGAGGAAAATACTAGATCTACCTGGTCATTAATTACTGGGATTTCCGGATTACTCTTCGCTTTATGAATTTCTAAGGACTCGAGTAAATCCATGTTAAATCCTTTTTCGGCAAAATGGATTATCTCGAGTACATCTTCATCAAACTTCAACTTCAGATTAAAACATACAAATTCCACATTCGCGAATCACCTAATAGAAAACCGACATTCTTTTGATGAAGATGTACTCGAGATAATCCATTTTGCCGAAAAAGGATTTAAAATGGATTTAGTTGAGTCCCTAGAAATTCATAAAGCGAAGAATAATCCGGAAATGCCAGTAATTAATGACCAGATAGACCTAGTATTTTCCTCCTTATTTCATTCTGTATAAATAAGTGTTTTATCGTAGATTCATTTACTTTAAGTTTGATAATAATCAGTTAATGATCGAAACTCTAGTCACTTAAAAATAAAGTGTGATATTAACAAAGTAAACGTTTTTGTTTAATTCTTCTAGATTCAGATTTAATCCAGGAGAGGTCAATTGTTGAATTCAAACAAAAGAACTGTCAATATCATGTTTTGTGTTGTGTTAATTATTTAAGAAACTCGGCTAAATAACTAATCCAATAATACTACTGCCCAAAATTCTAATCGGGTGTGCTGTTAAGGTACAATTCTTGATTTTGCGCATAACTGCATAATCTCTTGGCTCCCTAAATCCATGTATATGAACACACTGTATGGGTGTTCGCTTGCATCTGAGAATCCGTGCTGTTCCACTTCGTACTTCATATCCTTCATAGTGACTATCCGTGAAATGGCGTTCATCGAGACATCCTTTGAGTTGTTGACATCGTTAACCATATTCAACAAGAAGTGTATAGTTTACATTTTAATTTCCACAGCTATTGAATGAAGATCTTGCCAAGTATGTTAATCGGTTCAATAAGGATAAAGAGATCATAAATTCTTATCTCGATTCTCTTCGTATAGCCCCGCTATGGCAAAACACTGCATTTCTGCTCAATGTACTTGTTGGATTTCTCATCGCCCTAATTTTATAATTGCTTCAGAAACGTCAGTATCATTACAGTCAGTTTTAAAGTTGTTTAAACACATTATGATTATGACTTGCAAAACACTTGAGCTAAAAACTACCACTTTCGAATAGAGAATTTACTATACTGAATACTTGTTGCGCTACTTTCTTGATGGAACCATATTTTCAAATTGGGTAAAGTAGAACACTTGTTTTGTTCCATAATTTGTTTAACTTTGAAAATGATCCTAACCGATCGAAACACGTGTCAGGCAACTGAAAATAAAATTATGGAACAAAACAAGTGTTCTACTTTACCCAATTAGAGAATTTACTTTTTCGTGCACTTATAAGTTCGTTATAAGTGTCTATTCTGGTGATTAAATCATCTACATAAGAGTCAGTTCAGCAATTTTAGGTGCCGATTGGATACTTGGTTGATTCAAGATGAGTTTGGCCAATAGCCAAATATAGTACTATGTATTAGGGTTACAAATTCATAGGACTTGACTTCCAGTCTTCTGGCCGGATAGTCGCCTGATAATACATTTTTACAATCTGCGTTTAGCTGACTCATTGGAGTCTCCTAGGAGTGAAGGGCTGTCCTTAAATCATCCCTCTGAGTCGCGTGATGTATTATGATGTATTATTTATGAAATGACTTTTATTTATTTATTTATTTTAAACTTTATATTTCCTCTTAGTATTATAACTGCGTTCAACAATGTTTGTTAGGCGTTTGAAATTAGCGCCTCTTTTCCATTTTTACAATGTTGGTATCTTGCCTATGAATTGGTTTGTTTGATTATAAGCGTCCATGCATCAAGTGTCATTGCGGTACTTCGTGCTTTATATTCAGTTTTATTTTTTTACCATCATCCTACTGTATAAATTGCGTAGTATTGTAGCAGTACTGTAAATGGTTTAATGAATTTCTAAGCAAAGACGATTTGTCAGACTTCACGTTCTATAGTGACCAAGCTTGGTTTCACCTTAGTAGCTATGTGAGCTCACAAAACCAGAGAGTGTGGGCTGCAGAGAACCCACATATTTTTGTTACATCCTCAGAAGGTTGGCGTATAGGTGGCAATGTTCCGAAGGACAATCTATGGCCCTATTTATTTATGACAATGTTAACTTAGCTACTTATCAAGAATTACTCTTAAACCCTTTTATTGGACAACTTTTTAATGATGAATTGTAGCCAGGATATTTTCAACATGACGACTGCGCATACTGCAAATGCAAAAACCTACGGCAGTTCTTCTGAGATAGGTTAATCAGCAAATATCTATGGCCTCATCGTTGACTCCTTGACTAGACTTGACACCGCTGAATTATTTGTTTTCAAATATTTAAAAAATAAAGTGTATGCTAAATCACTCCGTACTTTACAAGAACTACACGATGCAATAACGGAAGCAGTGCAGTGTGAATTCAAAGTGTTGTTAACTTTAATAAGTAATTAGAATATTACATTTACATTTAAATTATGTTTGACAATTAAAATATCAGTTCAATTTATTTGCCACATGTAAGAATCGACCTACGTATTTGATTCCAACGCCACCCGGGACTACAATCATTGTTGGACACGCGTTATATTCAACAACATGAAACTCCGGGTATATTTATGTTTGAAACAAAATGGGCAACACTTTAAACATATGTTACAGAAAAATAAAATCTAAACATTTTTCATTTCTCTAAATTCCCTTAAGTCCTTTTTAGTAAGTGGGAAATTCAAACGCCTATTATACATTGTCGAACATAGGGTACATTTCATAACTATACAAAGTAAAGTAATCTCTAAAATATTATTCACAGGATTTGCAGGCTGCGTTCACATTTCACAGCTCTGTGTTTTACTACTCAGACCCAACAACTTTCGAGGACAGATATTCACATCCAAGATGCATATTTGCCGTTCAGACAATATTTAGCCGTTACTAGGAAGTCATTTTTGACAGATGCAAGAGATACTCCTTTATGACTCTCGATTTCTCAGAATTTTTGAAACTCTTCATTAATGCTAACTAAGAAAACTCTTGAAGAAAATAGTTGCGACCGCTACTACGTGGTAATCCAATTCAGTTTAATAAAACTATTGCTCTTTCTTGAGTGGAGTTATTGACACGAAGTGGTATATGTATATAAATCATTCATCCAATCCGTATATTGTAGCACAAGATACGAGTTTTTTTTGCTACACTAACAAATTTTCGAGTACTTGCACTGTAACAATAGATGCAGGTAAGTCCTAGATGCTGGACACACGATTTATTATCATGAGGTTTGGCTGAATTTCACTGTGTAATATTGCATGCACCTTACAAGTTGATAATAACAGACGCAAAGGAATATTAGAAAGAATTATTCTTGTCTAGACCGTTAAAATACAAACGCGTGTTCTTAATTGGGAGAACTATCAATTACATTTATGCTTGCAAGTTTATCACATTTTCCATTTGGAGTTTGGTTTTTATTGTTTTTATTTCGTTATTACGAATTCTTGTAACTGTTCATAAGTTGGTTTTTGTTACAATTTTGTCATTCCCATTCTTTTTGCATATTCATATCGAGTTGATCGACAATTGATTCAATTAATAGTTCACTGTAATGCTCTGTAGGGCGCCTGATGGCTTTTAATGAGGCGAGGTGATTGTTCTTCTTCACATATGGGAGATTAAGCAGTGTTATGATGTTTCTCTTCGCAATCATACGTTCATTCTGGTACCTACGTCCAAGTCGTTCCCACGCTAATTAGTATCCATTGTAGGAGAGTTTCAACGGCTTGATTGATTGAGGTGCTCCTTCTTCTTCATTTAAGATGAGTACATATTTATTTATTTATTTATTTATTTCCCAACAGGACATGTCCCAAGAACAGGGGAATATCAAATTAATATTACAAAAGCTTACAATTAAAGTATACATTAATATTAAAATATAAAACTAACTTATAATTTATATAAACAATTTTTTAATGATTGTTTAAAATTATAAAAATTAGGCCAAAATATATCTATGTCATATTGCACATTGTGATAAGCAGAAAGCATATTGAGGAGAGGAGAATTGGCAAAATGTGTTGTACGTGGACAAACGTAACAAAACGTAACAAAAAGTTCGAGAATTACGTGTATTATATAACGGAGTGTGAAATTTAAGTAGGTCTAGTATAAAGGTATTGTCTAAATGATAATGTATATGTTTATATAATGTTACAATAAGTACAAACTTATGTCTCTGAAACATTGAAGGCATATTGAACTCAGATAATAGAGAATTATAAGAAATAAAACTAGTGGGATATACTCCGTGTTTAAAGAAATATAAGTACTTTACAAATTTTTTCTGCACCTTTTCTAATAAATTGATATAATTTAAATAATTCGGACTCCAAACAGGTGTACAATAATTTAGTTTACTCAATATAAATGAGTTATACAACCGCATAATAGTATTAATTGATTTAAATTTTTTAGAATTTCTTATTATAAATCCTAGTAATTTTAAGGAAGATTGAACAATAGACCTAATATGTGGTAAAAATGTCAATTTATGATCAAAAATAATACCCTTTAATTTAATATAATAAATAATACCCCGTCTTTAATTTGAGTAACCCTATTGATGCCGATATTATTAATTTTATAATCAAAAATGATTGGAGATAAAACCCTGTGAAATGTTATAACGTTACATTTACTTATATTAATAGTTAATCCTTGATCTTCGCACCAGTAGATCAGCTTATTAATATTATTCTGTAAGTTAATGCAATCGGATACGCTATTAATTATCTTAACTAGTTTAATATCATCAGCATACATAAAGAAGTCACAGTCGAGTATCATGGCCACACGGTTTATATATAACAAAAAAAGAACAGGTCCCAGATTCGAACCTTGAGGAACCCCGCTGGTTGCTATGTATGGTGATGATTTACAGCCGTCTATTTCAACAATTTGTTTGCAATTATCTAAATACGAGCTAAGAACATGTATGATGTTACCATTAATATCCAAGGATTCCAAGTTTTTTAACAAAATATTATGTGGCATTCTATCAAAGGCCTTAGAAATGTCAGAATATATTACATCAACCTGTTTTTGTGTATCAAGTGCTTGTGATATTAATTGAGTTGTATTTACTAAGTTGGTAAGAGTACTACGTTTTCTGACAAAACCATGCTGCTCTTTTACAATAGTGGATGAGACACATCTATAAATATGATCCGCTAATATACTTTCGAAGACCTTTGAAAGATTACTAATTAAGGAAATAGGACGGTAGTTCTTGACATCATGACGATCACCCGACTTGAAGATTGGAATTACCCTTACTACCTTCCAGGAATCCGGAAATACACCACTGCTTAGAATTAGATTATAAATACGAGTTAGGGGAGGAGCAATTACTTCAGCTAAATCACGGATGAAAAAGCCTGGTAAGGAGTCGGGACCCATCGTTAAATTAGGCTTTAACTTCTTCATATGTCGTATTACAATATCTTCAGAAATTGTATAGTTACCAAGGTATTTAGGTAATACAGTTTTATTAATAAAATTCGTTGATGAGCAATTTACATAGCTACCCGAAAAGTGATTAGCGAATGCAGCAACAATTTTTGGTGGTTCTGAGTAATCATCATTGCCATATTTTATTTGTCCAGGAATTTGAGATGTTTTTCGCTTTTTATTAATGAAGTTCCAAAACTTTTTGGGCTCTTGGACTATAAGAGATTCCGATTTACTAATATAATCACTATACGCTTTTCTAGTTTCAGATTTTAATGATTTTTGTAAATTACGCAGAAGTAATTTGTTTAAATGGGATGGACATCGCCTGAGACGTGATCGGTATCTCACTTTTAGATTAATTTTCCTAATTATGCTGTTGTTGAACCAAGGTGGATAAGATTTTCTTATATGTTTAAATTTGGGGATGTATTTGTCAAAAATATTATGAATTAATTTTATGTAATTACTACAAATAATATTAACATCATCAGTGCCCTCAAATAGTAACGTCCAATTAAGATTGACCATTTCCATGTAAATCTTATATAAATTGGCTTTTTTAAAATTATATTGTTTGGAGATATTTCCAGAAAATTTTGAGGATGGGCGTTCAATTAAGATACTCAAATTAAGTGCAGGATGGTGATGGTCTTCAATTACAGCAGGATTATCTGATCTCGCAATTAGACATTTTAAATCAGAAGATGTTAATATCAGATCTAAGATTCTATTATTGTAATTATAAATATTATTTTGTTGAATTAAGCCGGAATAATTAATAAAGTTGACCAAATTTTAAGATAAAATTGAGTGGATATTGTTTTGTAAAAAATTGGTGTAATCTGAAACATTAAAATCACCTAATATTATGGTGTTAACCATAGATAATTTTGACTCTATACATTCAAAAAATGATATATAATTATTTACATTCATATTAGGGGGAATGTAACAACAAAGAATATTGAAACACTTACTATTTATAATTAATATTAATAATCAAAATATACACAAAAATTATACAAAACGTACAAAAATTTTGGATGGACGAAGCTGGGCGGAGTTCGTGCAGCAGCGACGATCTTCCACTCTAACCATTGTTTGACCACGATGCTAAGGGAGCAAATATCCTCTTGAACATCTGGATTCTTCTAGAAAATGCTTTTATTTTCTATTTTGACCCCTTTTCAGGGGAGACTGTGTGTGGTAATGCACCTGCATCAGCACAAATTTCGCTGGTTTCATTTTCATTTGGCGTTGATAATGACAGTCTTGTATTACTTTCAATTTCGGCAGAGTTGTCAACGTATATATTATCTACCTCTAATCTAATCTAATATTTCTTCGTATTGCTTTAACATCGGCGTGTTGTTTTTAGATAAAAATTGATCTCTAGAAGTTGCTTCTCGTTAATCTCATCTGCAATATTGTCCTTCAAACTCGTTTACTTCCTTCCGAAGTCTCTCTTTCTTACGACGTAACTTTTTCCTATGATCAATATTGAAATGATTGCATACTTGTTCACTATCGTATAGTATGATTTATGAGTTTTTTATGCAAACCACACACGATAAAACCAAGTAGTCTACGGAAAGTTTTACTCGGTATTTTATTCTTGTGAAAACGATCTTCGTGTTTTGAGTACTGCATAATTTCGGTGCCAGACATGTATCGACCTTTATTTGCCATTTATCGATTTTATATTGTTTTTAACAGCCTTATTCTTTTTTGTTTATTGTCAATATTTAGAATTCGTTATTATTCAATTGTCATATTAGTTAGTAAAAAAAGTTAGAACTTTAAAAAAGACCCGATTGTATTGATATTTTTTTTCTATAGTTAATTAATTTATTAAAGGTTTGAAAAGAATGTGTTTAATTGTAATGTAAATTAGACATTTAGTACTCAATACCGAAATGAAAGAAATTATAAGAATAAAAAAAGGTCATTTTATATAAATTATGAATAAATACAGCTCAGACCATTTTTTGGGTAAAACATAAAATTATAATGAATGGCATTTAGTCCCATTTCATATTAAATCAGTAAACTTATTATAAAACTGTCACGTTTTTATCAGATTTAATTTTCCGCTTGTTTGAGCATAGGATTTCAGCGTCTAGGGTTTAAACCCATAACCGTAGTTTTAGATATGAAGTAAATTCTTATTCTCTGGTTATATTATAACATATAAAAACTATAAAACTATACGAGACGTTACTTGCACAGCGGCCGTTAAAGCTGAAACTTGTTTTGAGTGTAAATATTTCTTAGGAACAGAAAACAATTTTAGTGCAATGTAAGATATGGAAATTGATAATAGCAATAAAATATATTTCGTTTATATTTACAATAGCAATATGTTTATTTGTTAATATCTGCTTACAAAATATTAAAATTATATTATCATTACATAATTAAAAGGATAATTCAATGGCTTTTTCAGTAATTTATTTATGAAATAAAATTTCAATATTAAACTACGTTAATTACCTAAGTACATAAATTTTCAATTCAAGAAAACGAAATCTAATTACATCTGAGTAATTATGATATAATATATAAATAAATAACACTTGTGGTGGTCGCAATAGTGTTGCGATCGAACTAGCGAGATAGAGTACAGCATCGTTAGTTCTGGTTAGCTATTGGATGGGTGACATATACCATCCATCATTGGAATGGCGCTTAAGAGTGACAGGTATTACCCTTTAAAGTTACAAGATCATTTACTCACACAAGAACACAAATAACACAGCAAAAGAGCCACGGACAAATATAATGAATAAATATCCCTTTTTAGAGCAAAGAAGCCATATTTGGCAAATAATTTGATGAATCGTCATCAAGAAAGTCTTCATGGAGCAACTGATACCAAAAGAATAGAGGGTGAAAATGAAAGAACATATATTTTGTGAATTCAAGCCTTTCCAAATAAAATCAACATTTTTGTAGATTTTTATTGTGTATAATATTAGAACCTTTTTATAGTATGTTGGATAAAATAAATAATACCTAATACCTATATATGTATATCATTATTGTCATATATTGTATATTATATATTACTCCTATAATATACAGTCTGACACACATTGCGAAAACGTAAACATGTTTACAAATTGTATGTCACGTGTGCAAACCCCGATTAAATGCCGATTTTCCAAGGGGCAGAATAAAAAAAATACATGATTTCTCTAATGGTGGAAATGGCGTATAATCTTTAACACACAACGGGCATTAAAGATCGTAGAGGTGGAAAAAAAAGGAAAGGCGTAATCGCCGTGCCGTAAAAATGCAAATTGGTTTCCATCCCATGGAAAAATAATCGTAAAAATGTGATAAATGGCCTCAACTCCTTTTAAAAATTACGGCGCATATTTTAATATTCAAATAAAAAGAGGAAATACATGCGATGATCATTGTTAATTTACGGCCGGCAGTTAAACCTAGAAATGGAAATTGTTGGCTTTTATTAAAAACGTAGTCACGTTTATTTCCGAACCCCTCCAGTCAGATCCGATTGATTGACATGCAAATCCATCCGCAAACTCTGATCAATATCAGTTCTAAATATATAAATATATAATTTGTCAAATGTCAACGACGCCCTAGGGCTAATTTAATCACCGGTAAATGCGGATACAATCTATAAATATATAGATTCAATGGGACGAGAATAGAGAAAATCGCATTAAAAATTTAATATAGTGGGAAATGTATAATTTTTATATCATGAGATAACATAAACCTTATTAGAACATTACCTAATCTATTTATAAATGTATTTTTATTTTTATCACAAGAGTTATTAGTTTTTTTTAAGATTAACAAATATAATAAATTTATTCATATAAAATATAAATATTATTTTAATTAAGATCTCAGATCTACCCTAAATGTATCTCAAGTTCAAACTAATCTAATCCATGTATAGACTAATGTTTCTATCACGTTTTTATTCTATTGCTACCTTAATAATAATAATATAATAATAATATCTTTATTTACGGAGGCCATTAAACAATTACATAAAAATATACAATAAAATTACAGCTTAGTATACATATTAAGATATACAATTAAAATTAAATTAAAATTACAGCTATAAATAAAATACGGATTAAAATATAAAATTAAAACAGAGTTTGCCTAATCCTGTTTTTAAAACATAACCGTGATTGTTCTAAAATATTAACTTCTTTACAAACACTATTACAATGACGCACTACCTTACTGAGAGCATCATTACAGTTTGTCCGCCTAAATACGGGCTCTAAAAATATTTTGTCTCTCGTATGAGATTGCGGAACATGGATATGCATTAATAAATTTGATAAGGGTATACAATCAATTTTACTATTAATGACATTGTAAGCTAAACATACATCAAAGAAAATGCGTCGATCCGAGAGAAGTTGCAGACCTAAATATTTTACCAATAAGTGATAATTTTCACAAGTAATACCATAAGTGATGGCAATTTACTCGAATAAATTTTGTTTTTGCATGAAAGTTTGTTGCTTAGCGATTTTAATGAGAGCAACTGTCACGAAAAAATCACGAGCCGCCAGGCGAGTGATTTTTTCTATCAGTTGCTCGAATAAAAATCGTGATTAAGCAACAAACTTGAATGCGCTAAAAACAAAATTTATTCCGATTTAATTGTCATCACGAATGGTATTTGGAAAGACTATTCCACGACTTGAAACGAATATCGGTGAATGGTTCAATGTTTATATTAAATTTTTTATGATATATCTCCTGCAGTATTTTGGTCGAAAAATTCGACATTGATTAAATAACACCTCCCTTATAATCATTTGCATTTACCTTCTTTATATTATACGCCCAGTCATCATAATCGCGGCAAGAGTTTCCATTAAAGTTTTGCTAACAACTGGTAGTTTTTATCGGCGCAGATTTCTTCAAATCGTTTCCAAACACACGATCTCGTTTAAGTTTGATTTTTTGGTGCAGAACTTGTCACCGTCGCATTTATTATGGTTGATGAAGTGTTACCAAACCTTTTGATTTTATAACCTACTTGCAACTGACATACGTAGAAACAACGTTTTTCGCTTTTTTATCAAGGCTAATTCAATTCATTTGTCGGGAAATAGCTAACTTCAGGTTATTCAGGTGAATAAACAGCAACTTGGTGTTTATTCACTTATAAATTGACGTGATTGGCTAAAAAATATCACATGCCTCATTTTCATTGGCTACATGCAATAGGAGTGGAATAGTCACTAGAATACATTATGTTACACATGTAACAAACGTACTTCACAAAAACCTTTTGTACACGTTCAATGCGATCACAGAGGTATTTATAATTAGGTGACCAAATGACGCAGCAGTAATCAAGAACTGACCGGACTAGTGAAACAAATAAATTAATAAAGCACCGCATTTCTTTAAAATCATGTGTTGTTCTTTTTATAAATCCTAAAATTTTAAATGATCTATTTACAATGGCATCTATGTGGAAATGAAATTTGAAATTCTGATCAAAAATCACGCCAAGATCCTGAATTTGCGAGACTCTCTCTAATTCAATGTTATTTAAGGTGTATTGAAAATTAGTGCTATTTGATATTTTCCTAGTAAATTTTATGTATTTACATTTACTAACATTAAGTTCCATCCCATTATCGGAACACCACTCTTGTAAAATCGAAATATCATTTTGAAGTACGAAGCAATCTGCTTCAGATTCAATACGACGGTAAATTTTGAGGTCATCAGCAAAAAGTAGATATGGTGATTTAAGATGAGAACCAATATCGTTCACATATAAAAGACAACAAAAACAGTATTGGTCCAAGATGGGAGCCTTGCGGTACCCCTGTCTTGGCACAAATTGGATTAGATAGAGAATTTTTATATTTAACAAACTGTAAGCGCTTAGTAATAAAAGATTTAGTCCAAAGAGCTAAAGAACCACCTAAACCATATTGAATCAATTTCAAAATCAGCCGATCGTGGTTTACTCGGTCGAACGCTTTACGGAAGTCAGTATAGATGGAATCCACTTCCACGTTTCTGTCTAAGGCGTCGCTGATATATGAACTATACATTAATAAATTAGACGCTGTGGACCTTGTGGGATAAAATCCATGCTGATGGTGAACTATAGCATGCTTAAAATTAGCTAGAAAAATTTGACTCATTAATTTATCAAAAATTTTTGGAATGATTGACTGAATTGAAATTAGTCTGTAGTTTGTGACAAGATTTTTATTGCCAGATTTGAAAACAGGTAATACATAGGAGGACTTCCATTTTTCAGGAAAATATCCTGTCAATAATGACCTGTTGAAAAGGAGAGTTAAGGGTTCAGATAGCTCAGTGGAACAGTTTTTTAATATGTAAACATTTATCTCATCAGGACCAGAACACGTCTTTTGGTCTAGAGTGTTTAACGCATGCAGAACTGATTTCTTAGACAAAACGAATGAACAGAAGTTATTTCCTATGTGGGTAGTGGAAAATGAGGATGAACAGTTGCTGTCCGATTCATACACTTGATTAAAATTGACTGCAAATGACTTGCAATGTCATCGGGCGAGGTAATATCCTGCATGTTATTTTTGAAATGAGACGGTAATTTATTATTATTATTAGAATCATTTTTGTTGTTCACAAATTTCCAAAAATATTTTGGGTTATTAATTAAATTATCCTCCATGTTATTGACATAGTGTTGAAAATCAATAGCTAGCCTACATTTACATTGATTTCTCAAGGATGAAAATCTTGAATAATCTGCGTCATTGCCAGATTTTTTATAAATCAAATGAATTCGTTTTTTTTTCCTTTATTAGAGCAATTAATTCTGCAGAAAACCAATTTGGAAATGATGATCTAAACAATCTCTTCATAGGAGTATAAGCACGAATAATATTATATATGAGTTTATAAAAATTATCAACACAGCTGTCCAAATCATCATTATTATTTAATAACTTTGACCAGGCAATATTATTCAAATCACTTTTAACACGATGGTAGTCGGTTTTTTAAAATTATATGCATCAAAGTAATTATTTTGTTCGAGTTCATCCTCAAAAGGGATCATTATGCATAGAGAAGGATGGTGGCTATCACATTTTACTAAACCAAGCGAATGAACACAAGAAACATTACAGTTAGCAAAGACTAAATCTAAAACTACATTTCTAGAATTTTTAATATTATTAAACTGCACAAGACCGGACGAAGACAGATTATCACAAATTAAATGTTCTATTTCCGAATCGGCGCATACAGGAAGTAAGCCCATATCACACTTATCTTCTGACCATTTGATGTTGGGTAGATTGTAGTCCCCTAGAACAACGACGGTCGAATTTGGATGCAGTTGAGTAATTTGATCGACGCAGGTTGAGTGGTCCTGGTATGGTATTTAATTAAAGGGCTATTTGGTGGCAGGTAAATGGCACACACGATGATTTTTTTTTGAATTTGCTACAAATTCAACCCAGATTTCTTCATGATCTAGACAATCAACACTCATGGTATGAGAACGAAAACGCTTATGAATCCCAACAAAGACACCATCACCTATACCTTTATCACTGTTAATAGAATTTCTGTCGATACGATATAAATTGTAACGGTCGTCCATAACTTCATTATCAAAGATGCCAGGGTGTAGCCAAGATTCAGTTACAACTATGACATCATAATATTCGACAAGAACCGCATTATGAAATTCCAAGAGTTTAGTTCTAAGTCCTCTTGTATTTTGATAGAAAATTGATAAATCTAGGTGTTTGTGTTTGGTGGCGGTATGACTGGAAAATTCTTAAATGTATAAGATTTTTTTCCAAATTTAAAATCCTTGACAATTACACCATTTGGTTATGCATTAGGATTCAATATAGATGGAAGTGCAGTTTCTTTTACACCGACTTTGAATGACGTGGTAATATCATCTTTAAATAATTGATAGCATTTTATTACCAATTATACGTCTAACGTGATTGCTAATTGTTTTAACAGTCGTATTCGGATCAACCCGTGAGATGTGAATCCACTTTCTGGTTTCACGACTAGCAGTGAAACTAAAATTCTGAATATTTAGTTTTAGCCCTGCTTGGTCAGGGGGCGCAGAAACATTTTGGTTTACACTACGATCAGGATGGTGTGATTTATCTGATTTCTTGCGATCACGATTAGTCGGAATTTGAGAAATATCTTTAGCGCCTATTTTTAAGGGAACAGATGGAATAGGTGATATGTCTTCGGTGGCTGCTATTGAGCCGGTGTTGTTTTTTTCTGGGTTATCGAAAACGTCGTTTACTGAGTTTAAATCGTCTTCAATAATACTCGCAGACGAATAGTTATCGACTAAGACACCTATATCATCGTTTTGTTTGATATCGCTATTATTAGTTAACATTTTCTTATTAACAACGAATTTCGATGACAAATAATTGCATTTTATCTCATTGTGATTTTTAATTATTAAATATCTTAATTATACAGGGTGAGTTTTTTTCGATGTTCTCTATGGGGATCTCGGAAACTATAAGAGATAAAGAAACGGGAAAAGAAGTGTAGATTTACGTGACGAATAAAATTCCACTTTCAAAGTTTTCAAAAAAGTCAAGGGTAACTAGATATTTTGAAAAAAGTAAAAAGTGTCATTTTTTTCAAATCAATATATCTCGGTTAATATAAGAGATAGACAAAAACTGAAAAGGACAAAGTTTTAGAAATAACCATGTCGTATGTGATATTGGATTTAAAAAAAAATTACTTTTTGAATGAGGCCATAGCCAACTATGGTTTCCATTTAAAAAAATGTAAGTTTGCGTCATATCTCGGAAAATAATGGCGATAAAAATTATCTAATTATTTTTTATTAATCTACATAAAATGACCTAAAACTTTGTTCTTTACAGTTTTTTTCTATCTTTCTATCGACTTTGACTTCGATTCAAGATTTGAAACGACTCTTGACAGTTAATGGGTGTATTCAAAACAAATTTGGTTTATCACTTAACCTTTTTAAAAGCGTTGAAATTTTAGTTAGTTTTCAGTTTCGTATACTCTATGTAACTCTAATAGGTTCTTTACTACCAAGTATTATACTGTTTGATTGTTGAAACATCAGCTCATGACTTGTATCTATATCTAGCATCCCCTTCTCTCTATAACTTTGAATTAGAATTCAGTGATCAGTACCTCACTTTGTTGTAGTACTAGAACTTGATGAAACAGATGAAAATCCGACGGTGCAAGATCGGGGCAGTAGGGTGGCTAAGGAAGAGCAGTCCACTGAAGTTTAGTTAGCTCCTCTCGGGTGTGAATACTTGTGTAATGTCTGGCGTTGTCATGGAGAAAGAAAAGTTCGTTATCCTTTTTGTGCCTACGAATACAATTTTCGAAGAGTAGTACAATACACTTGAGAGTTGATCGTTTGACTATGGGGAAGGACATCGAATAGAATATCCTGTTCAAAATCCTAGTAGATCATAGACATGACTTTACCAGCTGGGGGTATAGGTTATATATAGGTTATAGGTTAACATAGGGTGCTAATGAGGTGTGTTAGCCTCTTATGAACTGCGACCTAAAAGATTTATTGTTCTACCATTAATCAATCGCTTCCCAATCAATCCCACGTCCTCCATGAAACTGGTAACTTTCTTATGGGTGATATTGCTCACTTCTTCGTGGCATAATCGGTCCCTACCGAAGTATGAAAGACGCTTGTGAACAATCGCGACACAAGTGCATAGTATGTTCTCGGTCGTTTCATCTACCGAATCACATAATCTGCAGTTTCCACTTTCCTCTTTTCCCATCTCCCACAAATGGTATCGGAGGGTACAATGCCCTATCATGAGTCCGGTGAAAGTTTTTAGCTCGTTCCTTGTGAGTTCAAGTATCTTGTGGCTGTGATCAAGTTTGATGAGTTGTTTTTATTGACGTAGACCTGGTACATTATTCCAATGCTTGCGTCTTCTGTCCTATTCCTATTTTTGCACCATCTCTCTTCTTAGCGCCATGAGGAGTCCGCAAAAAATGCTCTGGTCCTATAGAAGTGGCATTTGCACCTCTTTTTACGAGTTCATCGGCCACTTCACTTCACTCCAGTATTTTTAAGTGCAATGTTTTCTTCCTCTGGTGTAGTCGGAGGGCTGCCCAAGTTCCTCTTTTTGTACCACTAGATGGAGTGGTGTGAGACCAATGATTGCCTCCATACCAGCTGGGAGGAAGGCTTTAAACTTTTTCTTGGTGGGTGTTGCACCACTATATTGTTGCAGTTTGGTTTCGGGTTCGAAGCGATAAACCCATGTTTCATCGCCTGTAACAATGTTCACCTCTTTATGGTCTTCGATTAGACATCGCGGAACCCAACAGGAACAAACCTTTGAATATTCCAACTGAACGTCAACTGTCAGTTCTTAATAAAAATTGAATATATCGTAAATGTACGTAGTAAAAAGGCGTGTCTGTAAACAGGAATTGAATACCGGGAGGTCACGGATTCAATTCCCATTTACAAACACGCCTTTTATTTCTAGACGAATACTCTGGCGACTGAGTTATAACACACCTATAACTCCAATTCACTACTGTTTTATCGCTACTTTAACTCTTGTCTAAAATGGCTTTAGTCATCTCCACTAGGTTTGTCAAATGCAAAAGTTATGGGTCTATCGTAGCTTACTGCTTAACCCAGACAATATGTTGTTCACTATCCAAAGCTATGTGTATTCTGCGGATGCGCCGCACGCTCTTTAAATTGGTTGTACATAATGGTTATAAGACTTCATCCATCCGAAATTGTTACATGTTTTGTATATTCATATGTATTATTTCTTTGGAAAGGTGACTAAAATCTAATCAACATAAACTTAAAATCAACTAGCATATGCATTTCTTTAGGTAAGGACATATAAAACTGTGTAGATACAAAGCCATCATATTAAATATCAGAGAAACTATACAGAATAGTAATTGACAGTACAAGACAATAAATTTTGATCATGTACCAGGTCAAAGATAACTTATGTGTAGTAGTAGAGCAAGTCTAAGAAAATTAATCGAAGACAACCTATGAAAAGTAGTAGAACTATGTAGTAAAAGGAGTAGAAAGTAGTAGAACACATTCTGCTAGGTCAAAATAATTTTTAAAAAATTGTCTCACTTGATTAAAACAATTATTTTGTTTCACTAAATAGTGTAAAAGTGTTTTAATCAATCAAGATAATCCAAAAATATTTCAACACGGGTTAAATGAGAAATTAATCATACAACATCATTATATAAACATATAATAAAAAAATTATTCCATCAAGGGTGATCAAATCATTGACCAGAGCACCTAGGCCTCACTAGGCCCGTTGTGCCCCCCTGGCTGGGACAGGCCCCGTTGTTCTGTCACTCATTTAGCCACCCAAGGTGACGAGCTAAAGACAGCACAACGCTTGGAGGGGTATCCCTAGCCGTGTTCGGCCAGAGCTTCCCTAGCATGAACTCTCTAAGGTGGGCGAGAGCTGGGCAGCTGGTTAACACATGTTTCACTGTCTCGTCCTCTTCTTCAAATGCTCTATATATGGGGGTTTCCACCAGACCCATAGTAAACAAGTGTTTTCTTAGCTGACAGTGACATGAAGGATACCTGTGATAAGACGCAGATTCCCCCACTTTATGCCACACTCAGGAAATTTGACCTCTATAGAAGGTAGATTTCATAGGGTTTCGGCACAAAATGTTTGTTATAAATCATAAGTCTCTATATCCGATCTCTCCTAATCGACTCCTTTTAAACTACTTATTTACTTTTCTCTAAACATACATATCATAAAAAAAGCTTACAGTGTTGTTCATGTTCATCTATATGGGCTAGCAATAAGCCAATACTATCAAACATCCTATCAATTGAAGGAAGTGATTTGATTACGGATTAGGACTCTTCTTGGGATCATTTCTGGAGAGCAGGCTTAAAATCAAAGATTTGCGGTATTTTGGAGTATTGGCAGTAGAACAACCTCATAAAGCTTATCTTTTCACAATTGACATAAATCATGTAAACTTGTAAACTCTAACATATCCTTATGTAATTTATCTTCATGCATAATCTTGCCATGCACTGCTAGCTAGTGAAACATAATTCTGAGCAACCACTTGCTAGGTCGCATTAAGATACGGAATTAAGTTATAAATAAATACTACCCACATCACCCACTAAAGCTTAAATATCTGAATAATGTGCTTCACTTTTAGATAATCTTTTGGTTTCTTATCGCATCATCTCACGGCATCCTAAAGTTCAATGCGAATAAAGTTTTAAGCCATATTAATGACTTTCTTGTCATGCCATCGACCTGCTACTGTGTTACTAGTAATCAACATTCATGCCACCGCCAAGAGCTTGAAGATGTTTTTCTGTTTTTAGCAATTCAACAAGTCACAAGCCTGTTTGTTCGAATAATTCAACTGGTAAGCTACAGCCCAGCCACAGCAAAGGTCGAAGTATCAAAAAACGTGTACAAGATGAAAGAACGGCAGACATTCAGATATTCTTGCAGCAATTGCTCTGGACCCGAACATCTCGACTAGAAGAATTGAAATTGATTTATTCCAGACTTATTCCAGTCGCTTCACTGCTTGGAGAGTTTTAAAAACAAACAAATTCCATCCATATCATATCTCTCTACACCAGAAACTTGAAGAGCGGGATTTTCAAGATAGGTTGAATTTTTTTGAATGGTTGTCTCATAAAAATTATAATTTCCATCACAAAATTTTATGGACAAATGAGGCGACATTCAAAAGCAGCGGAGTTGTTAATTTACATAATGCTCACTACTGGAGTAATGAAAACCCTCATTGGTTAAGAGAAGTTGATAATCAACACTAATCAACACGTGTGGACCCTTAATGTTTGGTGTGGTATTTTAGGAAACCAAATAATTGGTCCGCATTTTTTCGATGGTTCATTAAACGGAGCTAAATACGCTGATTTTTTAGAAAATAATCTTATTGACCTTCTAGATGACGTTCCATATGCGACACGTTTAACAATGTATTTCTAACAAGATGGTTGTCCAGCTCATTACGCAAGAATTTCTCGTCAAACCGTTGATCGCCTTTCCCCTGGTCGATAGATTGGAAGACTAGGACCATTTCCATGGCCACCTCGTTCTCCTGACAACGCCTCTGCGTTAGGCTGGTACGAGTGGTCTGAGACACCCGTACTATAGAAACCATTCATATCAAAATAATAATTCAGGTTTTGAATAGGATGAACTCTTCTCACCTGAGTGTAGAAAATAACATATTACCCAAGGAAAGTATTGAGGTACAATACGAAGAATCACGTAAGAATATTTGCAATGTTAACACATATACAAATTGTTGTTCTAACAAAAAGCAAAGCCTACTTGAGGAAACTGAATGTTGAATGGATAACTAATTTTCAATTCAGTTTTTTTCCTTTATTTTTGTAAATATGCAAAATATTAAAAAAACATTTTAATAAAAGTTGTTTCTTTTAAAAAGACCTATCAATTAATACCATACTCGACCTATGTTGCCATTTGAAATTTTAAAGTTACTTCCGGTTCCGGGTACTTCCGGATTATTCCGGTAAAAAATAAATTCATCAGTTCCTTGGGTTTATTTTGCTAATAAAAAAAATTATGCCAGTCACTTTCGACCAAGCGTTGTCGAAATAAATGGCTGGTACGGGTGGTCTGAGACACCCGGTATAATAAATTATACCAAGCTATCTTTGAATGCTATTACCGATTCATTTATACATAAGTTTTCCTCAGGACTTATTTTTTTCCTATCGCTATCCCTCGTAATCAATGGGTGTCTCTTCCAAAGCTTGTCAACTTTATTGTATTAATTTTCATGTGAAGATTCTTTAAAGCTGCTTTAATTTATGGTACATTTTGTTAACAAGTTTAAATAAGACACTTTATAACTTTGTTTTACCACTATATTTTAAACTATCATTTTTTACATTTTTAACCCTTATGTGTTGCATATAATATTATATTGCAAATTTATTAATTTTAAAATAGATTTGAGAAATTTTTGTAAAAAAACATCTGTGATCTTGCTGAAGATTCAATTTCATCTACCTGAACCTGGATTATGTAAGTCCATGCGCACATTGGTGAAACCCATCCTCCGCCTACTTCTGAAAATGTTTGTGAATAGGTTATTCTAAATTTTAAGATACGATTTACTCTAAAGGGTTTATAGATGTACAGATTTTGTAAATATTCTAACTTGTGTATTAATAAATGTTAAACTTTTTTGGCGTAGGTAATTAATTGTTCAGCCACTAACGAAGTTTATTACTACTAAGAGTTAAACTTAAGTTCATTCTGTGTTATTAACCAAACAAAATAAGAACGAGCCCACGAGAAGAAAACTACTAAATAAATAAATAAATAAATACTCTTTATTACGGCAATCGCCTTTTTTACAATTAATACAAACATATATGTACAAAATAATATTAGTTAAAGAAAATCAAACAAAATTAAATAAATTGTTAACCTTATATAACAAAACCGAAAATACATTATATTCTGGTTAGCGCATATACTATAAATAATACTGTTAAGAAAACGAAATTAAAATTTAAGAGTAACTAAAACAAAAAGAAAGAATTAGTGAATACGAGAGATAATTGTAGTGAGATAAAGTCTTGCAAGAAGCTAAGGAATTATTAAAAATGTCAAAATCACGAGACATATTGAGTGTATTTATTTACATTTCTCATAATTATTTCTATTGGAGAATTGTAACCATAATTGGTGCGATGAAAGTTTGGTCGAAATAATGATCCATTGCGAATAGAAATATTATGTGTATAGAAATGAAAATTCAACATGGATAATAACCCTGGAGAGATAATATGACCATTAATTAGTTTGTGGAGAAAACAAATTCCTGCAATTTTATGACGGTCCTGAATTTATTGTAGGTTTATATATTGGTGTTAAATCTATGAAATAAAAAACGAACAAATTTATTTTGAATTTTCTCCAGTTTTGATATATGTACGTCATAAAATGGGAACCAAACTAATGAACCGTACTCTAGGTAAGAACGGACAAAAGAGTTATATAAAATCATTAATGTGTTGATATTAAAATGTTTACTATTTCTTATAATAAAACCTAAAGAACGCATAGCCCTGTTACAAACAGAGACTAAATGATCCGCAAAACTAAATGAAGCATCAAACCATATCCCTAAATCTTTAATGGAATTAACTCTTTCCAGTGGAATATTTTTAATCAAATATTGGTATTCAATACATTTTTTTGCTTATTAAAAGAAATAGCTTTACATTTTTTATATTTAGATCCAAATCATTTAAATCGCACCAATTATGTACATTGTTAAGATCATCCTGAAGTTTTTGACAGTCCTGAATAGAATTAACTTCAATTAAAATTTTCATGTCATCAGCATAGAGGTAACATCTGGCGTGTCCCAAATAATCACTAATATCATTTATAAGTAAGAGAAATAAGATGGGACCACAGTGACTACCCTGTGGAACACCAGATGTTACCTCTATTTTGTCAGATGTGAAATTACCGATTCTAACACTTTGTTCTCTGGAAGTTAAGTATGAACGGAACCAATTCACAACACTATCATTAAAACCATAGGCACTCATCTTTGAGAGCAATATAGAGTGATTGACTTTGTCAAAAGCCTTTGAAAAGTCTGTGTAAATCACATCAAGTTGGCACTTTTTTCCAAGGCTGATAAAATGGATTATTGGAATTCCAGAAGATTTGTGACCGTAGATTTCCCTTGACAAAATCCATGTTGTGATTCCACGATTAATTCTTTAGCCAGCCATACCAATTGCTTGGAAATCATCTTGTCAAATATTTTTGGAATAAATGACTGGATTGCGACTCCTCTGTAGTTGGGAATAATATCTCTTCTGCCAGATTTATGAATAGGTATTAGAAAACTCCTCTTCCAAATATGGGGAAACTGTTCTTCGTCCAGAGAGCAAGAAAATAAAATATGTAAGGGTTTCGTCAAGGTACACACACATTTCGAAAGGAATATTGCTGGAACACCATCAAGACCACAGGTTGCACTATTGCCTAGAGATTCTAACTCTTTATACACCTCTTGTAAGGAGATGGAAAATTTAGAATTATTCACTTGATTTTTAAAAACAAAATCGCACGACTTGTCATTCATAGGTTTTTTATAGGTTTCTGAAAAATAGGTAGCAAATCCTGCTGAGATATTTTCATCAGAATCGAGGATCTTATTTTCCAATAACATTCTGTTTGGAATTCCATTGCACTTTTTTAGTTTAGAAATATGTTTCCAAAAATTTCGTGGTTTTAGGCATATGTCGTTTTCTATTTTTGTCATGTATAATTTGTGAAGCTCAGAACTTAATTTTTTACATTGATCACGTAAATACTTGAATTTATTATAATCTGATATTAAACATGTTTTCTTATAATTCATATGTGCTAATTTCTTCTGTTTAATTAATCGAATTAAGTCTCTGTTGAACCAAACAGGATACACACTACTATAAATTGTTTTTGTAGGAACATATAATTGAATAGCTTCATTAACGATTGTATAGAATACGTCAACTTTTTCATTAATGTTCTTGTCAAGAAATAAATTATCCCACTGAAATGATGCCAGGAAATTATTAATAGCTAGATAATTAGCATTAAGATAGTCATGAATAACTTGCTGTTTGTTTAAAGTAGGCAATATATCAGAAATCCGTAAATTAATGTCGGTTGGATTATGATGAATTGAAAGTTTGCTTAAGGGTTCCTCAGATAAGCAGACATCGAACTCTATGAAATCCGTAAATACAAGATCTAAAAATTTACTATTCCTCAATACTAATTCTGCATTGTAGTTAAAGCGTTTTGATTTACTTTTATTCTGTAAATATTGTACATATTATTATATAATATACATCCATTGTTATTTGAAGATAAAGATAAAGTAGTTCTTAATCCGAAGCTCATGTCTTCATCTTCATCCTAAGATTCTATTTTCTTCTCTTCTTTCCAAGCTTCTTTCTTTTTTCAACTTCAGCGGTAGCACTGGCAATGAGTTCAACTTTTCACGACCTTGAACGAAGCTTCCAGACCTATCTGGTGAGGATCGGCAAGGTGGTAGAGACGACGTGCACCTCCTGCGGTCAGGGCCAGGACGATCAGGACGATGCAGAGCACACAATTGTGGCGTGTCCGAAGTGGGCGGAAGACAGAAGAGTGCTCGAGGTGGCGCTTCAAGGGCTGGTGAAAGTTAAAAAAAATCGCCGTACAAGTGGGATGCGGTGACTGCTTCACCAGAAGCGTCATTAATAGAAAGGAAGCGGCAGAACATAGTCCCCAGGGAAATTGGAGACCGGAGTAGCTAGGGTGTTATATGGGTGGCACCAGCGCCTATTCCACCGCGACCTTTTCAGGTCTATTGTGGATATGAGGCTAGGGTGACATCCCCGGTGCTTCAGACAAGAGGTGTGGACCGCTAGAGCGCAGCTGAGCCTCCCACACGTAAGATAGTGGGAGGTGAATAGGCCCGGCTGAATTATCGGCCGTGGTCGTGCACCCTTTAGTGGAACAAATTCTATTTAAAAAAAAAGTATCTTCTTACTGTCAGCTTCAGTGCTAAGGTAGCTGAGGATTTTCTAAATGTTTGAAGGCTTTGCTATCGAGGACAGTCAGAAGGTATGCAACCACGAACGCAACAAAAACAACTGATGACAATCATTTTGTTACATCAACGTGATGATTCCATTGTAAATTAGGATCCAAATGTACCCCGAGAACTTTAACATATTCGGGGTTATTTATACCATCCATAATTTTAGGAGTAATATATGATGTGATTTGACGTCAAATGCCTTACTTATGTCACAAAAAATGAAGCATTTATATTTCTTACTGCCATGCGAGTCTATAATTGAATCAATTACGTGTATTATAGCCGATACCATCGATTTTCCCTGTCAGAAGCCATATTGTGAGCTAGTAAAAATATTGTTTTTCTCAAAAGATTTTTATTTTAATAACAGATTCAAATTTTTTTGCAAATATTGGTGCAAGCGATATGGAACTTTATTTTTCTGAATTAGCACCCCACCAGACAACTTCAAACACTTTGGAAAACAATTTAAATTTCTAATAGAATCTGGAACATCCATGTAACTTACCTCACCTATATGTGGTGCATTGGTGTTTACCCGTCCATTACTGTTATTTTTATTAATTGGTGGTGGATTTAATTTTCCTAATAATAAATTTGGTATATTACAAAAATAATCATTAAATTCATCTGCATATCTGTATCATTTCTTACAGGATGTTCATTTCGTTTAATTAGATCCCAATAAGCACTTTGTTTATTTCATTTTGTACATAATTTTGTATATAATTACAGTTTGCTTTTAGTTTAGCCTGACTAATTGACGACTTATAATTACTAAATGATGTTTTATAAGCAGATTTTAAATTATCAGTTTAATACATTGACTTTCGATCATACAGTAAGTGTAGATTGTTTCGCGTTTGTCTTAATTCATCACTAAACCAGTGGATATTTCTAGGTTTGCGCTTAGTTAGTTTTTCTGGAAACGATATATTATAACTATTAATTATAATGTATCACATACACTTGCTGTGAATAGTTCGTGATACCTAACAAACATATTATCAATGAGCGTTCCTCCATCTTTATTATATCTTATTATCTCCGTTACAATACTCTACAAGCCAAATTGTGTTAGATTACTGAACTCTATAAATTCTTTGGTTTTAGTTTCCTCACAATTTATATTAAAATCACCGGTAAGAATTAAACGTTCCGCACTTATGTAATCTAATTGGCTAATTGATTTATGAAGGCTTGGAAATCGCCGCATGGCCTGTATATATTAATTAAAGTATATTTTTTGTTGTCTAAGTATAAAATCGCACCACATATTTCAATATCTCCATCAACGCAATGATGTCTTAAATCTTTACTTCCTTCATCTTTAGGATTTTGGGTTATTTCATACGTACCATTTGCTATATTTCCATCACTGTGATTTTTTGAATTGCCATCATCGGCACTTACACCTTCTGCAAGATTTTGATTTATTTCATGAGAACTATGTCCTAGATAAGAGGTACTTCCATTATTGGTATTTAGAGTAATTACATGTAAACCACTATTTGCTGTGTTGTTTCACATCAATATGAATACAGTAGATTCTCATAAATGTTACTGTCATCATCAATAGGATTTTGTGAATCACCAACAATGTGCTTCCAATAAATATGAGGTTCTGTATTTTCTTAACAGTCGTTCTAATCTTCAGTAGAATTGTTTGTTATTTTAGATAATTCTTTCTTAGAAAAATCCACATCCAGCTGGGATTCGTACCCACAGACCCGGCGCCCTCAAGCAGATACTGTACCCACTAGGGCACCGCAGTCCCTAGTATTATTTACTAAGATAGAAAAAAAACATTCAATAAACCTATTTTAAAATTTGTTATTCTAACTAATTTTAAATTTGACCGTGCCTTGAAAATAAAACATGAAAGTTGTGACATAGCTGCACTGATAAGCTGTGATACAACGAAACACGTGTCTGCGGATAGTGCTGTAATTGTAATGTAATTTCAGATATGTAACGGCAACTAACAGTTATGTAATTCAATACCTGGCGGTGTTTTAGTACAAGGAGTAGTTGTTTTAACTGTTGATTTTTGTAGTTTTTACATTTTAATAATGTAAAAACTACGGTGTATAAAGCTCAGAACAATTAGTTTTAATTATTAATTTTAAATCATTATACAATAAATTAATCATAAAAGATATGATATTTATATTAATATATAATAATTTATATTCTATATGGAATAAAAAAACTTTGTTTCGCTAAAGAAGAGCTTTCGTTATTTTCAGATTTATTGTTAATTGTCCAGAATATCAACCCAAATTGTGAAAAATTATAACTTACTAATTTATTTTTTAGGTGCATGGAATAAACTAAAAACTTACCCCTATTTTAAAATCGCATGACTGTACAACAAGAAACTTTTTAATTATTTTTATAAAAAGTTTCTCCAAGACGTTGAATATTCTATCGATTATGCAATATAGTATTCATTAGAAAACTCGAGCCCCGCGGCGACGGCTTGGAAAAATCGACCTTTAAAATCGTCCCCGTCTAAGGTTAATTAAAAGCGCGTTTTATTACTTTTAATGAAACTGCCGTGCGTTCATGGAACACGATGAATTATATCTAGTGCACCATAAATAATTCATATGGTCCTATTTTAAAATGTTATATAAGTTCCAAACCGTGGAAATACCGCAGCCGCTTGTAAGGGGTGAACATCTCACCCAGTTTCAAACTTTCTCAGCGCTAAACTTCAAATGCTTATTCATCAATAGTTGTGAACAGATTTTCAGATGTAATACGAGGCCATGAATTAGAATGGTATGGAATTTTAAATATTAATATTATCAATTTAAAATGTATGTTTAATATGCCTTAAAGGAAAAATAATAATTGTTTCCAATATATTGAATACTTCTTAAGTTAAATCAGTGGATTAACATGTGTTTTTATCTGTTGATAATTCTAATTTACTTGATTCAAAAATATAAATTATGGAACCAAATTTCTAAATTAAGTTTTGACTTATAAAAACACTCATAATAAAATTATGGAATTATGAAAAGTAGTTTTATTTATATAATTTTTTATGTCTACTTAAAGTTAAGTATAATGAAAATTAATGTTTCGAATATAAAATGTAATATACCATTAAAATCTAAAAGAATAATAAGAAAAATAAATATTTCTTGATAAAAAATATCGAATAATCCATCCTTAAAATGGTCGGTGGTTGTGATAAAATATCAGAAATAAATTACTAGATTTGATGTAATCTACATTTGTAAAACACGAGAGAGAGTATTGATTATAGGCACCACAACGGCCTCGAAATAGTAAACTCTAACTGAATAATTTGTATTACTTTGAAACGTATTAGCTTACTTGTACCATAACCGAAAAAGATCAGTTTATTAAGGTTGTATAAAATATATTAAATAGTATGAATTTACATAATCATGTTAATCAAATTTTTGATTGATGTAAATTTGATCAGAGACCCCGCAGGGTATGCTGTATACTACCTAGTTTTCGAGTGGGGATCGCAGCAGGCTCTTGATTCATATATCTGATTTAAAATCATTTCTTATGTCCAATTTTTATACAATATTACCTGTTTCGTCTGTGGTTCTCTTTATGTATAGCAGGGTTGTGTGGGACTTGTATTCTTTTTCTTCTTTGTGGCTATTTTACAATAGTTCGTGCTTTGATTATTTTTTTGTGGTTTGGAGAATATGTAGCTCTTCTTTAAAAGTATTCATCAATTAATTTTAGATACCACGTAATTAGTGCTTTTGCCACGAAGTGTATTTGGGCCAGGTATTGGTGGGATTTCGCGTATATGTAGCGATGTTTGTGTGTTTTCTTTCTGTATATTATGTCTTCTATTTGATCGTTTGATTTTTTTAACAGTATATCTAGATAGGAGTTTTCCTTCATTTTCTATTTCCATGGTGAATTGGATTCTCGGATAAATGTTTTTGAGTTGTAAAAGGAAATCATTGTCTTTATCTCTTACGTGAGGTCATATCACAAATGTGTCATCTACATATCAGAACCACACCTAATTTTAGTCTACATGAGCGTAGATACATGAGTGTATCAAAGTATTCCATAAATAGGTTTGCTACTATTATGGAAAGTGTTGATCCCATTGGTGCACCTTCCGCTTGTAATTTTTGACATCTGAAGGAGAAATGTGTTGATAAACAATGTTTAGCGAGGTCCATGATTTGTATTGCTCGTTGATAATATTCAGAGCTTCCTGTATCGGTATTTGTGTGAATAATGATTTTACGTCTGGATTTAAGTGGTTATTTTTAAATATTGTTAGAAAGTGGTGTGAATTTTTCACAAATGAATCTATCTGCTCTGGCCATGGTTAGCATTCTTTGGCTGCGTTTTCTGTGTTTTACTAATTCTTATGTCGCCGAACTTTCCAATTGGTATGATTGCTATGTCAACTTTGTATATTTTTAGAAGGCCGTATAGTTTGGGGGAAACTGTTGATTTTTACCCAGGAGTGATGGTTTTTTGATTGCGTTACGAATATATTACCTTTGTTTTTGTTAATTTCTCCAGATATGTGGATTTGATTTCGTCTTTTTGTGTGTAGGATCATTTAATAGTTGGCCCAAAAGTCACGAAGGGGTTTTAACTTCCTATAACTTTTCTAATAATGAACTTTCCTTTTTCTTTTATATTTAGAAATTTCACTCAGTAAGTGTAAAAAATTACCATGGAAAAATACAGCATGTTTCAACGCAACAAAATCGTTTAATTTTACTTTGAGAAGCAACATTCAATTGTAAGAATGCAGGTTCGGTAGGTGACCTTCCACGTACCGGGAGGCCACTAATAGCTAGCACAGAAAAAACTGTGGATCTTGTGAGATGTAGTATCGAAGAAGACCCAGAAACGTCGACTTGAAGGCGAGCTACTCAACTTCACATCCGTCGAACCTCACTACAGCGCATTTTCCACGGTTTACACCTTTATCCGTACAAGATTCAAATGGTGCAGAAATTAAAACCTGCAGATTACCCACAACAATTGACAAGACAAGAAAACAACTTTATGAATCGTCTGATTATGTCCGACGAAGCTTATTTCCACCTAAATGGAATGTTTAATAAACAAAACTGCAGGTTCTGAGCCACTGAAAATCCTAGAGTAGTATCCCAGCATGCATTGTACCTTATTAAATGTACAGTTTAGTGTGGAATAACATCACGAGACTTAATCGAACTGTTTTTGCCATTTTGTCAAAAAAATGGTAAAGCAATGCCCGTAAATGAAAAACGATATAGGGCTATGCTTCAGAATGACAGGAGGGCCGGATCGATTTGCTGCAGTATTTCTAAGTGACCTGTCCAGTCCCCCGGCAGTGTTTTCTTCCTCTGGTGTAGAAAACACTGCCGGGGGACTGGATAGGACACTTAGAAATATTGCAGCAAATCGAACCGGCCCTTCTGTCCAAACCTACGGACATTATGTCCAGGTAGCTCGAATTCGAATTACCATTTAAGGTGTCGATCGAGGACCCCAAAACGGCTTTGATGAGAGTCAAGGAGTTTGGACGAGGGATATCAGCCTGGTACACGGATGGTGCCAAGAATACCAGAGGTACTGGAATAGGCATTTATAGGCCTAACCAAAACCACAGGAGCTTCATGGCTCTGGGCACGACGCCCACGATTTTGCAAGCGGAAACGATTGCAATTGATATGTGCGCCAGAGAATGCTTGGATAGGCACCTAAATGACGCGCATATATACATCTGCTCAGACAGCCAAGCCGCATTAAAGGCCGTTCGAGCCTATAGTCACGGCTCACGGACTGTCTGGGAATGTCGAAGATCCCTCTCGCAACTGGCAAAGAACAACTTGTTGACACTCATGTGAGTCCCAGGGGGATATTAAAGGCAACGAAATGGCCGATGAACTCGCAAAAAGAGGTGCAAATGCCACTCCTATAGGACCAGAGCCGTTTTGTGAACTCCCCATGGCGCATAGAAGAGAGGTGGTGCAAAAATGGGAAGAGGACAGAAGACGTAAGCATTGGAACAATGTACGAGGTCTACGTTAATAAAACGACTCATAAACTCGATCACAGTCACAAGGTGCTTAAACTCATAAAGAACGAGCTAAGAACTGTCACCGGACTCATGACAGGGTATTGTGGCCTCCGATACCATTTGTGGAAAATGGGGGAAAAAAAATGGAAACTGCAGATTATGTGATTCGGCAGATGAAACTACCGAACACATACTATGCACGTGTGTTGCGATTGCTCACAAGCATCTTTCACACTTCGGCAGGGACCGATTATTCCCCGAAGAAGTGAGCAGTATCACCCCCAAGATAGTTACCAGGTTCATGGTGGACGTGGGACTGCTTAAGAAGTGATTGGTTAAGGGTAGAACAATAGATCTGTTAGGTCGAAGTTCACGAGAGGCTAACACACCTCACTAGGCCTATAACCTATAACCTATATGCTTCAGAATTTTGTGAGACCTGCAGTGGAATGTAGACCAGTAATGTGGTTTAAGCAAGATGGCACTGCCTGCCCCGATCTTCGGATATCACGGTCCCTGTTTTTTTATGGGGATACCTGGTGGGAAGTTTTCGCCAGTAAATCTTGGTTAATTCCACAACTCGAGGAAGATATTCGTGTCGAAATTAGGGCAACAGAGCCAGAGACGTTAAGAGCTATAATGAGCCATGTCGTCGAAAGAGCTTATAATGTTTATATAGGGTGTTCAGGAAGGACGAATTTGAATTTGGCGCCATGTATATGATGTTTGGCAGTCGTGCTTGTTTCATGTTTGTTATTTGCGATCCTTCCCATTAGCAGCCTGATAGCTTTTGTGTGGTGAGTATTGTAGTTTGATGTTTATTTTCGCCATGGAGCAGAGAATGCTTGCACATAGCAACATATCCAAAAAGATAAAAAGTCACTGTGAACAGCACAGTTACAGAACGCTTTCTGATTGGTTTTTCGCAGTTGTGGATGAAAATGACGATTTTTGGTTTCAACAAGATGTACAACATGTCACACATCCCATGAAACGATTGCTCTGCTGACTGAAAAGTCTCCCCCAAAAATTATCTCTCTGCATGGCAAACAGGAATGACCTGCCGAATCATGCGATCTTAGGCCTCGTGTCTTTTTTTGTGGGGATTTGTGAAATCAAAAGTGTACGTCAACAAACCAAAAAAATACAACATTCGAAGGATGCAATTTAAAGGGTTATTAGCGGCATTCCACCAGATGTTTGTAAACGCGACATCAAGAACTTTTTTATACATAGATGGGAGATGTTACTGTGTAATAAATTTTGTATCTTTTATAGAACTTTAATATTCGTCCCTACTTCCTGAACACTCTATAGTATTCATTTTTGCGCGGACGCACACTAGTTTTTATTGAGATAAGTTTTTGTTCAGGGATTTCCGTAGTTAGTTAGATTTGAGATCTCTATCCAAATATAATTAAACTGTTAATTTATTATTAGTTACGTTAGTTTTATTCCACTAACCCGTCACAATCGTAAAAGAGCTCATTAAAGTGAAGTGAAAAATGGAATGCATTTAAAAGATTTTATATTTCGTACTTAGTATAAAAGAACTCCAAGATGCGTTATTTCTTTTATGCTTTGAATTAATGATAGAAAAATCAAAGACCAAACATCTAGTGATAATAATTAATATTGAGAGTAATAAATCTCTATGAGCATTACTGCACTAATGTTTTACATAATAATGTAAAAACTCCAGCTAACAGTTAAAACAACTACTCCCCGTACTAAAGCACCGCCAGGCATTGAATGATATAATATAGTGATTGATTAAAACCCTTTCGCGACTTTTGGGCCACCATGTATCTTGTGATCATTGTCTGTGTGGTTCATAACTATTGTGGCATTTCATGTGTCAGCAGGTATAACGATACTAGAATTATCATGTTTTAGTATTGTTATCGCTTGCGTTCTTCTCTTAGAATATTTGTGTCTGCTGGTTTTGCCTTTCTTAGGATATAAGCTACGTCTTCGCTGATGATTTCAGAATTGTTGGGATCTAGGTTTTGGATTGACTCTTCGACGCTGAGTTGGGAATATTTTTTCGTTCGAGTTGAAAAGTCTGTTTTGTCGGACTCCTACCAACTAAAACCACTCCTTCGCGATCGCTGCACCGTGATAATTCGTAATTATTATCATCAAATATTAAATTTTCAGTGTTATTGCCTTTTCAGTTTTTTTTTTGATAAGAGGAGGGGAAATGCTGCATAACTAACCTTATAATAGGATAGTGTCGGACTCCTACCGACACTCCTCCGCGATAGCAGTCCAGAACCAAAAGGTGTTTTCTAGTCGAGATTCAAGCGATGAATCTTTAAGATTTTAGAGGATGTTAAAAAATCATTTCAATTTTTCGTTTTTTCTGGCTTTCAATTTCAGGTTCGAGTCACTTCGTATGTAGGATAATTGTTCTAATTTGTTCCACATTATTATGGGTGTCAAGATACTTGTTCTGTGGATTGCTTCTTTTAATATTGAGTCGCTTGTTTTTTTAGTATTCGGTCTATTGCCCTTGATGTGTTGCAAATTTTCACTTTCATGCAGCTGAGTCGTTAACAAGATCAAGAACTAGCATTACGTAGTTCAAATCAATAATTCGCATTTTCTTTCGATAAATTTCAGTAGCATATTATCATGATGATAATGTTCATATGTATGCATCTAGAGGTTCACAAGAAATATGTTCATCCATCTTGAACCATCTATAAAATCTAAGCAGTCAAAAACATATTATTTAACTTAAACTCACTTATTATGTAACTTAAAGTTACATGTGTGCCGGACAAAATAGGAAAATAAAGTAGCTTTATCATGGCTAAAAATTGCGCAAACTTTTCAATACAATGTAGAAATAATAGGACATTTGGTTTTGCGGAATGATAGAGATTTTGGCATAGTAGAACTGTCATTAAAGAAAAATAATTTATTGTTTGTCCCAAAATATTATTATAATGTTTTCAAAAGGTGCCGGAAAGGTTATAAGATGACGCAGTTTTTAAAAGATTGAAGAATTCTAACAGAGAAACAATTAATTGGTTAGAAATATGCTGGATGCGTTTTTTGAGAAAACAACCATATAAAATTTTCTATAAGATACCAACAAGAATTTAAAATTACCACATAAGAGTAGTCCAAGAAAATTTAAAAATATTATATTGACACCATTTTATAAAAATATAAGACCAATTACAATATCAGAGTATAAGAACATGGTGGAATTACTTCAGTGCATATCATCGACTTCTTTAAATTTTTATGTAATTTATATAGATATAGATTTTTTGAACAGCATCAATTGTGTTTTTAAAGTGTTCAATTTTCACTTTGATCGGCATCCTGAAGCTTTTATTCTTGTACAAATTAAATTTTATAGAGATGCAGCTTTAGGTATTTCTACATAATATGGTGTAATGACGATCTATTCACATTTAAAGGGGGGGTTTCTAATTAAAAGATTCGAAACATCACAAACAGACTGTTTAATACAATGAAGGTTCTCTGCCGTTCTTTGAGATTTTTGTCGACCCGTTGTTTTGGGTCTTTTAATGTTCTACCTATCACTTCAAACTTCTTCACCCATTCTAAATAGAAGCATGCTTTGCGCCTTATTGAAGTGGCAAAAACCTTGAATATTGCAGAATATTCAACGCACTGCATTTAATGAATCACAATTGTTATAATAATAAATAATTTAATGCACTATTAGAGATGAAATACTTATGATTACAGGTTTATTTATTATTTGATATGTCAGCACATTAAATGTATCATCACTTAGTTTATTTATATTTTCTATTACAATTTATATCGATCCCTTAAACTCTGTAGTTTGTTCGTTGAATGCTTGTGGGTTTGATTTAATTTTTTTGTATTTGACAATTTTCGTTCCTTGTTCGGAATTAGTATGGGAAAAATTTAAAATAATCTTGCGGGATTATTTGCATTCCAATTAATTATAGATTTCGATTGCTTTTGGTCTTTGCCACTAAGGTTAGAATATCTGTTTTTATATTTTTAATTATTCCAAATAGTTTTTTAGTTCACTGAATATTATTATTTTTAATGAAAGAATGTCATAATTTTCAAATTCTGATTTCTGGTTTAACTTTCGTTTCGTGAATTTATATATTCAGTAAACGCAAATCCATTTTAAATTCATGGATTTTAGAACTACAGATGAAAGACAATATGCACTGATTCATATCACTAATTTTAATATATTAGAAGATTTACACTGTGAGATATTGTTATTTCTATTGGTTAATTTGTGAGTTACATAAAGAGAATTAATAATATAAGTTAGATTTATATTGAAGTTTCGCTTTAAACATAGTTTAGCTTTAGATGAGATTCACTCAATTTTACTATAAATCAGCTTGATGATGATTGCAAACCTACACCTGATGGAATTACCATAGTTCTTCACTTATGTTACCGATAAATTTCTTATTTGAATCATCTTATAACTCTCAAATTTTTAAAAGATAAATCTTGGTATGATATACAGAATTATAGTCATGCCTATGCAATCAACCTTGCTAAATACGTTGGGTAAATTTTATCTGAAAGTTATCCTATATACCTAATATCTACGCAATATGGTTTCTTGCCTGTAAGATCGAGTATCACAAATTTGCTCACGTTCCAGTGAAATCTATTAAATGCTTTGGAGGGTAGCTCAAATTTATGCTGTGTACTCAGATGTTTCTAAAACTTTTATTAATATAATTAAGTATTGTTAGATTGAGAAAGTACGTATAAAAAGTATATGTCTTTTGTTTGGTAATTTTTAATTTTATATACAAATTTAATTTCTACAGGATTTATTGTTAATTCTTGCTAATCCGAATATTAAATTTCAATATTATACACTGATTATAAGGATAGCTTGTTTACAGATTGTAAATTCCGGGATTGTCGTTTTGCTCTTATTAATAAATACGTGTAAAATTGTTGAAATTGGATCAATATTTGTTTACCTACATTATTTTCTTTTTATTTAGTTTTATTTATTTGCAAGTAAAAATGAAATTTTCACTCCCCTCACATTTCATCAACTCGTTTGTACGAATCACCAGGACAGTTAAGCTAGCTAGCAAAGAACTTTTTCTGTTATTTTAAATTAAATTCAGACAGCGCAGAAAAAACACAGGTCTATAGCCCAGACGGACTAACACCACATTAATTGTCTTTGTTATGTATATATAAATGTAAAAATGTAATTTTCCGAATAAAGATCATTGTTATTATTGAAATTTTCACAATTGAATTAATTTTATCATCGCATTAGGAATTTTTTTATAGGCAACCTTATATGCACATATAAAATATTTAGAAACTAGTTATTTCATTACTTTCCCTATATAGAATATAGGGAGAGTATTGTTTTTTATTGAATTGTTTTGAGTATATATCTGGTCATTATTAAATAAACAGTACTTTAAAATATTATTTAAATCTTATATGATTGAAAACATTTTTCCTGAAGAATGTATCAAATAAATAAATTCTAAAGTAAAAATAACAATTTATAATATTTTAGATACACTATTATTACACAATTAATTATCATTTAATAATTAATTTTATACGCGAGAACGTTTGCAAATGCTTAATCGTTAGTTAGACAACAAACATATAAGCAAATTATCTGATAACTATTGCAAAATTAATTCCCTTCTTATTTAGAGTCAGATACTAATAATATAAATCTTATAAAGGATGTTATATAGATCAGTCTGGTCAGAATTTCGAAACACGACTTTTAGAACATCGGAGATCATTTCGGTTAGAATATATAAAAATTATAAGTTTTCAAATAATTTATATGATAACCACTATATTTTTGCCAAGAGTGTACTTTCTGTAATACATTTTGCGGATGAAGGTCATAAAAGGAATTTACTGGAAGCACTAGATTTTCATAAAGCTAAAATGAATCCCGGTTTTTCCCTTCTTAATGACCAGACTGACCTAATGTATTCTCATCTCTTCGAGTTGTATAAATAACGCCGCTCAGTTTGCAATTTGCTACTTTAAATTTAAAATAAGCAAATTGTTGTGCAAATTATAGTCGCAATAATTTAATATATACAGTAGCAAAATAGTATAGTAAAAGTATTAAGTTTTGTTATTTTCTGAAACAAATTATTGCAATAAATTTATATTTTCTTCTCGGTCCATGCATAATATTTCCAGTGGCAAAGCAACTTCCATTTATAATTGTATTTGTTTTTCTTTTTTTGGCATATTACTCTGTACATTTACATTTACTATTTTTTTTTTATTAATTAACTTAGTTTATGTATAACTACCTGTGTAAAACATTACTATTAAGACACCAATAAAGATTATTATTATTATTAGTTTAGTTTATTTGCACTTTAACTCCAAATAAAAAATATACAAATAAAATAAAATATAGAAGTTAAGCCGTGAATAATCATTTTAAATTTTCTCCATTTACGTAAAGGAAGTAAACCATAAAAAGCCGATTTTTGTAATTAGTAATATTATTCTTAAATCATTATTTTTATTTTATCGAGGAGTAAAGTAAACTTTCATAATTCTTTTTAAATTAATTATACTTGATCACTTAATTATGAGTTATTTTGTAATTAATTATTATTTCTATTATAATCAGTAGTTGAATCTACTAATGGTCAACAATTTAATGTACCTCCTGAAAGTATATTAATCATTATATAGTTGTCTATTTAAATTTAAAAAATAAGTTTTATTATTATTATTTTGAATACTACTTGTAAAATAATGATAATCTTTTCTATATGCACTTTCTATAACAAAAACATATTTATTTAGAGAGTTTTAGCAGTCTATTATCATTTAAAGGTCTGAATCGTTAATGCCTATATAAAAATATAATTATGAATTAATGGATATTGATTTTGGGTATGGGAGTTATTAAAATACTTTGAAGGATGCCATATATTAAGATAACAAATTAGTTTGTGCGAGAAAAAGATCTTACATAAAGTACAAACTGGTTCAGTGTAAGGTATTAGGCATTAGGTATATTATTATTACAGGCAACCAACTGCAAACATATATTATATAAATGCTGCAACTGTCACTTATTTTACTAGCAAACGGAGAGCGGCATAAACTTGGTATTTTTGTGTATGTGTTCACTTGCATGTGTGCGTCTGGTTTCTTAAAGAAAAATTTATTTTAGATTACTATCCATTATTGGTTCAATAAGAAGAACTAGTGCTAATAGAGGTGTTTTATTGACTTACTTCAGAAATTGGAATTTTAAACAGACTACCATCCACAGTTGTATTAGCACAAACAATTCCTTTCTATCCGAGTAAATTCCAAATTTTATGGACTTTTTCTACAATATTGTGTGCAAATGCAATTGCTTTAATCTCTCAATTAAATACAAATTTGTTTTCAAGTTTGTTATCAATAATTTTGTAAATTTTGAACCATTCTACAGAGGCTTTGTCAAGAAAATGCTTGACAATTGGATCATTTATATCAATTGCAAGTAGTTTCCAATCTATTTCACCTTCATCGATTAAAGCTATAGTACTAAGGCTTTTCACCTGCAATATTTCTCCCCTTTTGACAACCCTACAGCCAATTTCCAGGACATTGATGGAACCGTTGTCGCCCTTACAACCAGTGCCATCATCCAAATGGTCAGGTTAAGAGAGGGCACCATAATTCCAGATGTAGCCACATAACGCAGTTTTCCGTTCGTTACATCCTGATTGACTGGATTCAGGGTCTCTTTCGTGGTTATTTCATTTTGGCACCTTTGTCCACCTTGTAGCTTCAACGATCATATTGAAGATTTTTTACCAGCATCGTCCGTCAATGGAATGTCATGTAGAGAAGATATTGGCCCAGTATCATCCTGTATGTAAAACCTGTAATCAGTACTGTGGGGACTCCCCTTTCCGATATTAGGTATTAGGTATTATTTATTTTATCCAATGTGCTAATAAAAATATTCTAATATTATACATATTATTTTTTACATGAAATTTATTTTATTTAAAAACACTAGAATTTACAAAATATGTGTTCTTCAATTCTACTAGTGACAGTTGTTTCGTAAATACATTTCACCAAATAATTTTCCAAGTTGACTTTTTTATCCTAAAAAGTAAGACGTATCTCGCAGAGAATCCATCTTTTATATTCTTCCGGAGAAGAAAAAAAAGACAAATGACAAAAAATTCAGTCGCAGTGGTTGTTGGCCAGAAAATATGAATATTGATTATATATCCTAAAATATCCATTATTCGATGTTACATAACTTGAAGTCAGTGAATCAAGAATGTAATTATTGTTTTGGAAAATTTTTAGCTATGAAGATATACATGGTTTAAATTGGATTACACCGCACACAGATATTTTTTTTCAAAAAAGAATCCTTTCTCACAAACATGTTTTGCAATTGATGAATGTGATATTAAGCAGAAAAATGTTTTATTTGAGGTGAGGAAAATCTACAAGTCACTATGTTGTGTGCATTATGGTCTGATGTTCGACTAAACCATCCATCAAAGGATCTCCAGGCAAACCAGTAGGTCCAAAAAAAACTTACATGCAGGCGGTAAGTAGCCACTTTGGGGTTGCTCTGATCAACCCAGTCAATCCTCTAGGTAAGATTTCAGAGGAAGTGGCGGGAAAAGACCAATTACTAATTAAACATGATATAGTACAGAGATAATCTAGTAGAGACATAATTTTAAGTAAGATTTAATCCAGTTCGTTTTAAAAAGTTGGCCTAGCAAATGTCCCACTGAAGAACTTGAACCATTTTTTCTTCGTGAAAATGACTTAAGTGTGGAGCAAGGATGCCTCATGTGGGGTTATCGCTTAATTATACCAAGAAATATTCAAAATTTTGAATTAAGTGAAATACATGAAAATCATATGGGTACAGTAAAATCAAAATTATTTATAGTTATGTATGGTAGCCTAAACTAACGGGTGTCCAACAATTATTGCAGCCCGGGGTGGCGTTGGAATAAAAAACGTAGGTCGATTCTTACATGTTGCAAATAAATGAACTGACATTTTTAATACACATTTAGGTTATGTTTGACAATTAAAATGTCAGTTCATTTATTTGGCACATGAAAGAATTGACCTACGTTTTTTATTCCAACGCCACCCGGGACTGCAATAATTGTTGGACACCCGTTAGATTACGATATTGAAAATATGTAGTAATATTCAAGATTTACCACCGAAATCACCTATAAGTCCCTGGGTTTGGCACCACAATGTATGGACTAGAGTGCATATTAATTATTTAGGACACCTAAATAATAACAGTTATTTTATTTTAGTAGATTCAACGTCAAAGTGGTTAGAATGTTGTAGAATGGAAAATACGACATCTCAATCAACTGTCAATAAATTAATTGATACGTTCGCGAGATTCGGCTTACGGCATGAAATTGTTTCCGATAACGGAACACAGTTTACGAGTGAGATTTTTCAAAACTTTTGTCAACAATATGGTATTCGGCATATTACGTCAGCGCCATACCATCCCGCTAGTAACGGTGCTGCAAAAAGTTGTGTGAAACAAATAAAAAAGGTTTTACTCAAATCAAATGCAAAAACTAATTTAGAAATAAGTCAGGTATTAAATAAATTTTTGTTTCAATATCGGAATACGCCACATACCGTTACAAATGAAACTCCTGCCAAACTAACACTAGGAAGAAATCTGCGATGTAAATTAGACTTGTTACGAGGGAACACGAGTCACGTGGTCAGGAACAAACAAATGAAGCAAATTTTGGATGCGCAAAGCCTGATAGCTTTGAAAACTCCAATATTTAAAAGGAGGGTTATGTAATATATTATATTTAAAATAATATTTCTTAATATGTACCGAATGTGACAGATAAGCACAAAAAGTGTCCTCTGTTTTTGTTGCTGCGCGAACGCTTGAGTGTATTGAATGTAAATGTATATTTTTAGTTAGAATAAATTGAGTTGTGTTATAATTAACACCGATATTCTTATTGATTATTCCCAATCATATTATTAGGAAGTTAATACATAACAAAATTAAACAAATCAATCGCAATCATCTCGAAACACAACACTTTGTTGTTTGAATTAAATCTACTGACTTTTGATTTGACAATCAAAAAATTCAAAAGAATTTTTCTTCTCATCTTTAGTAAGTTTCTCGGCGGTTTTGGCAGGTCAGCAAAATTTCATACCAGGACATACCAGGAGCAAGTTTAAAAAAAACTTGTTTTATATTTATTGAAGAGGATATTACTGAGATCACAGAAGTTTTTTCTAGAGTCAACTTCGATTTTTTTATTTATAACTAAATGACCTAAATATTTCACACATTTACACCACTCACTAAATACCAAAGAAATCGATAACAATTAATAATTTCAATCTTGTCATTTTTCTTCAAGTGAAATCTCCATCTCTAAAAAGATGGAAAATAAGCTTTAATTAAAGCAAATATTTATTAGTAAAGAGAACATTAAGAATTCTTGGACTCTCATTGCCTATCAAAATATAAGTTAGAGTGGAAGATCATCGCAGCCGCATTAACTCCTCCTGGCTTCTTCTACCCAAAATGTTTGTATATTTTGTATCATATTTTATATATTCATGTTTATTTTGGGGAAAAACGAAAATAAGTTAAAGGATAATAAATAAATAAATAATTTGATGTCTTATACTGTATTTAACATCATTGATAATTTCTTCTTCATTTTTTTTCTAATGGTTCTGGCATTTCTAGAATCTAAAACTGAAGTTAATTTTTGGTCTGGACCTACCCAATACAATATAATACAAAATTAGTCTTTCCTTCATTCGAGCTTTATTCCTAAATGTAGTTTTCCAAATTGTATTAACAACATTAAACGTTATATAAATCTTCTAGATAAGTTGATCTCTATTATTGAGTCTTTTATTTAATTACTGTCTTTAAATCTTCTCACATAAATCAATTTAGGTATTGTTTATTGATAAAATTTAAACCTAGTCATTAATAGCCAGAGCAACATCATGTAAAACCTTCTGATTTTAAGCGGAATATCCGAAAATAGTTTGTTTCCTATTAATCTAGTTTAATTTACAATTCAGTATTTGATTGAAAATATTAAATACACTTATACCAAATATTTAGGAATATGTTTTTGAATGTTTAAACATCTTCCTTGTAAATATGGTTAATTTCATCTTTTGTAAATATAACTTTCTTGTTCCTTAGGTCTTTATTGGCTGAGAACTATCCCCCAGGTCTATGGATCTACATGGCCATCATGCGGTCAATGTTGGCATATGCATCAGTAATATGATGGCCAAGAATGATCACGAAAACAACACCAACGGCGGCAATGGAAGCCCTGTTGCATCTGCCACCCTTGGAAATATATATAGATAATAGGAAGCAGCGGCGGCTCTAAGGCTACGAGCAACATAAAGATAGCTTGTAAGTAACGTTGGAGCTAAATACAATAAAAATCTTAGAGGATTTCAAGGAAAGAAATCCTGAGATTATGATGCCGGTGGACAACGTCCCTCAAAAATATATATTCACTAAAAAGCTTCAAATAGACCTGAGATATGAAGACTCAGGAGTAGGAAGCAAACACAAAGACATTCATATTTACACTGATGTAATTGTTATTGACGAAAACAGATGCAGGTGAAGGAATTTATTGCAAAAACCTGTCCCTGTAAGTAATGCACTAGATAATATAATGAGCACACCAACAAAAATGGAACTCGTAGGTATACTATATGCAGCAAAGGTTGTCTCTTACAAGAAGATTAAACATACACACCATAACGGACAGCAGAACAGCAATTTCGTCCATTGCTAGCTGTAAAATTACCTCAGCATTAACGCTGGGATGTTGCGAAGCCTTGGAAGAAGCGGCTCGTGATAATAAAGTGAGTCTATTTTGGGTGAAAGGGCAAAACAATCACAGAGGTAACAGAATAGCAGATGGTTTGGCGAGGAAAGCATCCAAAAAACGATATGCGGGCCGGACCCTTACCTGCAACCCTCCTTGCAAGATTTGATTACTCTCCTGACAAATACATCAACCAGATACCACTGGGAGTGATGGGACTTGGCTATAGGGTCTCAAACTTTATCGCGATAAACAATAAAACGGCCAGATACTGAAGGCAACTGACCAAATAAAAACCTGCGGGAGGTTGTAAGGCAGCTAACAGGACACTATAATTTAAAATCGCACCTGAACAGACTAAGACTATACTTTAGTTCTACCTTCAGAGGGTGTGAAGAGGAAGAGGAAACCGCCGAGCATGTACTTCTGGACTGCCCGGTTTTATCCAACTTACATAAATCTAAAATTGGAGAGGGATGTCTACAGTCATCAGACATCCGCAGAGTCCCTCTTGCTGTGATCCTGGCATTTTCCAATGCCTTGGGTTGACTCGACCATAGCAAGAATGGTTTCCCCACCAACCTAATTCGAAACTTAATAAACAAAAAACGTCATTAAACCACAAGAGTTTTAATATATCCGATAATACCCAATTTAAATACATCATTCAATCCTCTCATATACTAAGGAAAAACCAACGAACAGATTGCTAATATTTTTCGAAAACAGAATCATCAAGTAGCGTTTAAACCTCTTGGAAAATTATCAAGCATGCTATTTAAGGCAAAAGATAAAGTCGATCCTTTAAAAAAATCTGGTGTGTATGATATCCGTTGTTCAGAATGCAATAGTGTGTATGTAGGTCAAACACAACTCGTTTTTCCTAAAATTATCGTGCTTTTCGTCTTAATCAAGAATCTAGCTCTATTTCAAATCATTTTTTAGAATGCAAACACCAATTTCCGGATATAAATAATCTAAAAATCTTGCATAATTGCAGGCTAAGCTTAATCTCCTGGAGTTTTTCAAGCAGAGTCGTAACCAGTCAGTAAATCTTCTTAATGAGCAGACCAAATTAATCTTTTTGCCACTACCCCAAAATAGGTAGTATAAAATCAACTTTTCATCAATTTATAATTCACTTGATAATGACGATAAAACGTCGAAACTTATGTTGAGATTTATATAATTGTGCCTAAACGTTATATAATATTTTTACAATAATTATTTGTGGTTAAAACATAGTGAATTTTTCAATTCAGTGTTAATATTATATGTCAGCACAACAACAATTAAAGAGTGTTCAGATTATTATTTCACTATTCACAAAAACGAACTTTTTGAGAAATAAGCACAGAAAGAAATTATTTTTAAAAATGCAGTTATCTTCCAAATTACATTACACAACTATCCTAGTAAAGGCGGAGTTTCTTATCGTGCTAACACTAGAATCATTTTCTACAATAATTAGTAGTTATAAGCACTGTTTTTTCACATAAACAGTCTTTCAAGATACATTTAAGAAATACACTTCTTAATTATATGTTCAATTAGCTTTGATAACCCCTCTCAAGGACCTGTAGAACCTTGACGTTGGTGAGAGGGCTTGAGTGGTCCTATGAGTGTTGGGGCGAGAACCGGCTGTTCAGTCGAGGGGGAGGCCCCTCCGTACTGAACGGATAGCCGGGATGCGGCCTGACATGAGGATCCAGACGAATAACAGGTCAACCGCGCATCGTTGTGGCCGCGATGCGAGGATGTGCACAAGGCTACCTGCGTGTTTGTGCCGTGCGTGGAGACCCGTAAGGCAGGACAAAGTGAACCTGGTGGCTGAGTCGCCCTTGTGATGCGTCACGTACGGCGGCAACACTCCACTTTGGCCCTGAGTTCTCCCTAAACGGGTGGTCGGAACTAACCCACTCCGATCAATCGGCTGCGTTGTAAGGTCAGACTTACGACAGGGTGAGCCCCTGGGGGCGGAGGGGCGCTCAACGGACCCAGCACATGTGCCAGGCACCCGTTCGAGTGCAACCCGTCCTTGGTGACTATATCCCTTTGGTAGCCCTGGCGATCAATTATCGACGTCCCCAGTGCGGGCTCCGTGGCGGGTGGGGAGCCAAAGGGATGAAGTACTATCCACTAGCATGGACAATAGAATAAACAAAATAACGTTAGTAGCAGGCAGGTCGCAAGATCAACCTGCTACTATGAAAAAGACAACTAATGTGGGTGAGTCCCTGAATTCCCCGCAACAAACAGTGGCTGCGGGCGGATCAACTGATCCACCCGTCACCACAAAAGAAGCCGGCCCACAGAAGCAACCCCCAAAAAGGAAGCGCATTTGTGGAGCCGAGCTAAAGCGCAGAAGGAAGGTCAGGGAGGCATTGGCTGCTGCAAAGACAGCCAAAACCCCCAAGACCCCTTCTGGTAAAGAAATGCGGGCAGGCTGGCAACCCAATGCCCAAAGGCAAAGAGATGCTGCCAACTGGCAGCGCACAGAAAAAGAGGAATCGATCCGCTGCCTCTGAGCCATCACCCGGTCAGCCCAGGAAGGTGGCAAAAAAGGCAGACGGGAGATCCTCCACGAAAAATACTTCGAATCCACCTCTCTCGAGAGTACGGAGCGACGGGACCAGCTACAAGGAGGCTGCCTCTAGGCACCTCCGAGTAGCCATTATAGACCAAAACAATCCCTTGGGCAAAATCACCAAGGAACAGGTAGCAATGGTCGAAAAAGCAATGCTTGAGGAGCTGGACAAATTGCTCAACTCCTCAGACCACATCCCTACATTTCAGGAATGGGCACACTTAGGGGAGATACTACGTATCACCTGCGATAATGAGCCCGCCCTGAAATGGCTCAAGGACGTAGTCCCCCGTCTACCACCACTGTGGGAAGGGGCCAAACTGACTGTCGTCCAGGTCGACCAGCTGCCAACACTGACGAAAGCTCGTCTGTGGATTCCGGGGCAACCGGAAAACATAGACCTGGTAAAGAGGCGGTTGGCGGCACAAAACGCCGCAATGGAAATAAAGAGCTGGTGCGTCTTCCACGTTGAAGAGAAGAAGGAACCCTTGGGTCACCTACTTGTCTTCGGGGTAGGAAAAAAGGATGCCCAGTTCATCAAAGAAAAGGGAGGGAGGATTAGCTATAAATTCTCCACTCTCCCCATAAAACTGGCTAATTCAGCCATAACAGAAACACCTCGGGTGGAGGTCCCGATGGAAACGGAGGATGGAGGCACACCGGGCGGAAGCCAGGAGTGCGCCACCTCCATCCCAGAGGAGCCTTCACAACCGTAAAGGTGATACAGTGTAACCTGCATCATTGTAGGGCGGCCGAGGCAACCCTTTGCCGCCACCTCGACACTATGCAGGACACAATAGCCGTCATCCAAGAACCATGGATTGTTAAATCCAAGGTTTGTGGATTTGGTAAGTTAAATGGGAACATATTCACACATCCCACAAATAATAAGCCTAGATCATGTATTTACATACCTAAGCACATAACATCCTATCTTATGCCACAGCTTTCCACCAGTGACATCACAGTGGTAAGGCTGTCAGCGGGATCCTGGCGTCAGTTTACCTCCCTCATGACGCCCCCGCACCAACCAGGGGGCTGGAGCAACTCGTGCTACACTGTGAGATGGAGAAACTTCACCTCGTCATTGGCTGCGACGCTAACGCACACCATATCATGTGGGGCAGCGTGGACACCAACAACAGAGGTAAGTCACTACATGAATCCAACATACACTTAGGGGAAATCAACGGAGTCGGCTCTGCACACTGTTGTAGACCGAATCGAACGATCTCTGGACAACAAAATGTCCACCTTGGGCGTGTTCATTGACATAGAAGGTGCTTTTGATAAAACGACCTTCAGAAAAATGGAAACTGCTCTCTCCACGCATGGTGTGAACCCCACAGTTAGTGGATGGATCAAAAGCATGCTGGAGAATAGGGCAGTCACAGTAAATGTAGGAAATACCACTGTCAGAAAGATCGTTACTAAAGGCTGCCCACAAGGTGGAGTACTCTCACCACTCCTGTGGAACATAGTTGTTGACAGCCTACTGCGGCGACTTAACGACAATGGCTTCCACACCATAGGATATGCAGATGACATAACCATCCTGCTAACAGGCAGATTTGAGACGGTGCTATGCAGCTTGATGCAGGAAGCTCTCAAAATAATCGAATACTGGTGTAACGACCAGTCTCTGACCATAAACCCGTCAAAGACTGAAATGGTCCTCTTCACAAAGAAAAGGAAACTAGGTAAGCTAAAGCTCCCTATGCTCCTCAACACCCAGTTGACATTGTCGTCAGAAGTCAAATACCTGGGAGTGATCCTCGACGGCAAGCTGACGTGGGAACCACATCTCAAAATGAAATGTAAAAAAGCATGCGTCTCCCTCTGGCAATGCCGGAGGACTGTGGGGCAGACATGGGGGCTATCTTCCAAGATAGCACTTTGGCTGTACACAGCGGTAGTAAGACCAATGCTAATCTATGGAGCACTGGTTTGGTGGCCCAGAGCCAGATAGAAAACCTCAGCAAAGCAGCTTACTTAGTTGCAAAGGATAGCATGCCTCAGCACGACCGGAGCAAGCAGAGATCGTTGGCATCATCCAAGGGGCGAAAGAAATCCTACACCGACACATCCGTGATAGGAACATCCAAATCCTTACAGACAGTAGGGCAGCAATACTAGCAGTGAGTAGTCACAAGATCACCTCAACACTAGTAAAAGAATGTCACAACACCCTTAAACAAGCAGCACAATCAAACAGTATTGAGCTGCGCTGGGTCAAGGGACACAATAATGAAGAAGGCAACAACAAGGCAGACGAGTTGGCGCGAGCTGGATCGGTTCTCAGTGATACCACAGACGGGCCCCCGATCGCGCCAACACCGAAATGCCTCACTGATATCCTCAAACAGAATACTCTCAAGATGCTAAAACAACGTTGGGACAACACCTCAGGCTGCAGACAGGCCAAGGAAGCAATACGCTCACCCAATCTGAAAACAGCTGAATATTATTTGCGACTATCCCGGGGGAATCTGCGTCTTATCACAGGTATTCTTACGGGTCACTGTCAGCTAAGGAAACACTTGTTTACTATGGGACTGGTGGAAACCCCCATATGTAGAGCATGTGAAGAAGAGGACGAGACAGTGGAACATGTGTTAACCACCTGCCCGGCTCTCGCCCACCTTAGAGAGTCCATGCTAGGGGAGCTCTGGCCGAACATGGCCAACATAAGGGATAACCCTCCAAGCGTTGTTCTGTCCTTTGCATGGCACCTTGGGTGGCTAAATGAGTGATAGAACAACGCAGGGCTGACCCAGTCAGGGGGGCACAATGGGCCTAGTGAGGCCTAAGTGCTCTGGTCAATGATTTGATCACCCTTGGCAAACTCAATCCAGATCCAGATAGCTTTGATAATTTCTAACTGAAGTGAACAATTGCAATATACGGAGGAGAAACCAGAAATATAAAGAATCAACGTAATAACGCATATTGCATTTTTAGTAGCAGTTTGCGCTACCAGCAGGATATTGTAGTTCTTCTTAGTCATTCTACCAGGAAACCGAAGACACGACATCTTGTTTTTTGTTCGGCAAGAACATAGCGTAAACTGTTGAAATGATGAGCTTATAATAAAATGCTCTTAGTATAACACTCAACTAAAGACTAGGTTTTTTAAAGCGAAAACAATATCGTCAAAATCCTTAATCTTATCAACAAATATCTTTGCGGGATAATCGATCAACTAGAGGACCTATTCGGGTTATTTTGAAGCTCAATTAATCGCATTTTTTCCCTTGATTTAAAGATGTAAAATTCGTGCTAAAACTTCTCACCAGAGATGGACGCATTCAACACTGATGCAGTTTTTTCCAACTAAATCATAATATAATATAATAGGAGTGATGGCGCTATAGGTACAAAACCGAAAGAAAACAACAGCCATTTCAGTAGAAGTCAAGTTTGATAATTTCTTGATAATGGCCCAGCACCGAAACTAGTTTTAGTAATTAAAAAAATAAAGTGAAACAAACCAAGTGAATTTTTAATCCAATGTCTATATTTCACCAAGTAATGAATGAGCAAAAAATACAAGATATAGGAAGTCAACTTACTTCCTCGTCCAAGAAAAGGCCGGCAGGTGAAATTGAATGTCAAGATGATATTGATATGACATTAAAGTGACCAAAAAAAACCAACAATTTAGAATAGGCCCCACAAAAGTTTGGCGCGAAAACGTTCGTCTTTAACAGTTATTTTTATAATGGTGCCAATAAAAAAACTATCAATCAATATTTTCTATTAGTCTTCTAGTAATCTTATCAATTTCAAATTCGGATTTAACTATTAGGAATTAAAAAAGAATAATATTTATATTAAAAATTATATTTTATAACATACAGATACACAGAGTTTTTTTTCTTAAATAGCCCGTCGACAAGTGTAATTTATAAAATATCTTTGTAAAAAGGTGAGTGATTTAAGATGTTTCAGATTAAGATAATGGATATTTATATTATGTTTATTCTTAATTAAATATTTTAATGAAATAACATTTATTTTAAACGTGTAAAAAGTAAAAGTAATTAAAATTACGTTTAAAATGAAATTAAGAAAAAGTAAAGTAAGTGGAGAAAACAATGTATTAAAATCACACTGTGCTAACAATTCACTTAATGATTTTAGAGGAAAACCTTTATACGAAAAGCATTAAAGTTTTAATCTTACATTACATTGTAATTAATTAAATTTCTGCCGACTTTAATTAAAAAAGATTCAATACATATTAATTCTAGTGAATAAATCAATAAATATTATGCAATCAAAAAAAACTTCTTATTCAAATTGCCCTGTAATTTAATGCATGTCGTGGTATATTATTTAAATTTCCGCACTGTTTCCACAATCGGTGTTCGCGGATTAGCGGGCGGCACGTAACGCGACATTTTGTTAACAAATTGCCGCTTAAACATTGTCGTGTTAGAGCAACGGGTATCGATTGAAGAATTATTAGATTATTTATTCCGGCAGTTGCGAGCATTTGTAAACTGGAGAAGTTTTAACGACTTGGAGTTACACCCAGGAGTGTGCTTAACGTTTTGACACGAGAGAAATGGAATGCATATTTTATTCCTATTTTCGAGGAGGCTAAGCGATGCTATTTATTATTTCCACCGTTGGGCCATAATAATAAAAAAAAAACAAAAATCAGAACGGCAATAAGCGGATGATAATATATAAGGCCATTTTTTAATGGCAGAAGGTTTTTGTTCCATCCATACCATCCTGCGAATGTCGGAGTTATCGTTTCATCTTAAGAACGAATGAAAAAAAAGGTAAACACGAGACTAGTTAATTAATTAACCAGTAATCAAATCAATTTAATTAATCAAATGGAATTATCTATGAAAAGGAACTTGAAACAACGAACACTTCATTTCTTGTTTCCTTTTCAGACTCTAAGTTGACGTTATTCAAAATTAATTAAATTAAATTTCTTGTGCCGTTCTGTAAAATGACATGGCTTTGCACTTATTAATGTTTAATTTTAATTTATTCAGTTTACTCCACTCGAGAATCTTCATCAAACCATTCTGAGGAACAATGCACTCAACTATTCCTTATTAACCTAAATATTTTTACATCATTAACAAAGATCCGCATATGAGATTGACCATTAACTGTTATGTTATAATTGAATAACTAAAATAATAAGGGTCCAAGGTTAGACCCATGAGGAACACCGCTAGAAGGATTAAATACCCATGAAAGATGATTCATATTGTCAACATAATTGGTTCCGGTGGAAGAGTTAAATAAGCTGACTAGATTATCATTAAAGCCCTAATCTCTGAGTTTAATTAAAAAAAGTGATTATGATTAACTCAAAGTTAAGTCAAAGGCTTTGCAAAAATCAATATGCATAAGTTGACTTGCAATATCTTATCAAGATGACACGCTACATAATCCATAAAATACAATTATCTGGTTAAAGTAGATAGATTCATAAAACCATGTTGCAGAGGAGAGATACCCAACACAACTTTTTCAGCATATATTTTCTCAGCAATAATGGTCACAAAAATTTTGGCGAAATATATATTATACGGGTGTTATATAAGTTATTTTCCATTATAATGGAAACTGAGACGACTTAGTTATAAGGTTATAAGGTTATAAACGTGGAATAATATTGAAATAAGAGAACTAATGCAGTAAAGCACAATGAATGATGAAATATTATCACTGTGTAATGTAAGATTATTACAAGGCTTTTACAGTTAATTTTATGTCGCTGTTTGATATCCGTACTTACCGTATGATTAAATTTAATTTAATGTTATCATCTTGAGCATGAACACCATTTTTAAAATAAATAGTAGAAAATTACTCACTAGAGCTATTCAGTATATAGATTGAGATTTTTTAGGATCACTAGTTATCAGTTATTCCTCTCATATATATGTATAGCTCTTGAACTACCTTAACACTAAGCCAAATATCTTCACATAACATAACAAGTTTGTTTTTATATAATTCCATTCTATGTCATTTATATAACCTACGATAGCGATTCTTAGATGAAATCACCAAATTGCAACTTTTCGGCTATGTCGTATTGATCTTCTTCGGGTAGCAGTTTTTGGAAAACTGCAATCGTGCTTTGTTGCTATTTTAGATGAGGTGTTAATTGTTGACGTTTGGTGGCGCTTGGATTACCAGGGATTTCGTTAATGTAACCTGTTGGTAATAAAACACGCTTGTTGCATAAAATTTGTTGAGACTATTGATGGGGTTTTCTATTCGGATTATTCGCTCTTGGTTAAATGATCTAACACTGCGATGGAAGTCAAATTTTCAACTAACTGCCCAACAAGCCAAATCCTAAAAAACTTATCACACTTCCTGGACCTCTAAAATCGATAAAATAATCTAAGAGAGATTATCTGGTTAGTTTTGAAGTTAAATCCGTTTTCACCCACTAAAGACCTTATTAAACATTGCTTATTTTATATTCAAATTAAACCGCTATATTCAAATTAAAGAAGCACCAATGGGATCTTCTCTCTCACCTGTGATCTCCAATTTTACATGGAGGATTTCGAGATTACTGCATTAGAATCAGCTCCTTATACTTCGTCCCCTTGGCTAGTCAAGACCAGCTCAACATTAGTACTCTGGGCTACACCATATACAGAAAAACAACTCATACAAACAAATACTTAAATACCGATTCCCACCGCCAACCTGCTCAACTTCATTCTGTAACAAAAACTCTCTTAACTCGCCCTCTCTCTGGCTAACCTACAAATTCAATCTGAACCAACCTCGAGAAACTCTACACCCAAATGGTACAGTCACTAACTTACTCAAACAAAAATCAAACACCAAAAATACCGATACATCAAAAAAATTCTCAAACATAATATTTCTTCTTACGAGGCACAACTGACAGAATCTTTAAATACTAAAAAGACACAACAAAATACAAAATCCCATTGCCCAACTACAACAAAGTTTATATCGAACAAACAAACCGCGAGACGAATACATTAGAGCCGCCAAAAAAGTTCCTTCTTCCTCATCACTGACTTAACATTCAAGAACTGAGCACAAGATAAATTTAGACAATACGACTAACGTCACTAACAGGATTATCCGTGAGGCAATAAGTACTTCTAATCTTTGATTAATTGCGCATGTCTGTAATAGTTATGCAGATTATACGCCCATATATACTCAGACAGCCAAGCCGCATTAAAGGTCGTTCGAGCCTAATGTCACGGCTCCCGGACTGTCTGGGAATGTTAAAGGCAACGAAGTGACAGATGAACTCCCAAAAAGAAGTGCAAATGCCACTCCTATAGGACCAGAGCCGTTTTGCGGACTCTCCATGGCCTACAGAAGAGAGGTGGTGTAAAAATGGGAAGAGGGCAGAAGATGCAAGCGCTGGAACAATCTACCAGGCCTACGTCAATCAAAACGACTCATCAAACTCGATCACAGCCACAAGGTGCTTGAACTCACAAGGAACGAGCTAAGAACTTTCACCGGACTCATGCCCTGTGCCCTCCGATATTTGTGGAAAATGGGAAAAGAAGAAAGTGGAAACTGCAGACTATATGATTCGGCAGATAAAACGATCGAAAACATACTATGCACTTGTGTCGCGATTGTTCACAAGCGTTTTTCACACTTCGGCAGAGACCTTTTATCCCACGAAGAAGTAAGCAGTATCACCCTCAAGAAAGTTCATGGAGGAAGTGGGACTGCTTGTGAAGTGATTGGTTAAGAGTAAAACAATAGATATGTTAGGTTGTAGTTCACGAGAGGCGAACACACCTCGCTAGGACCCTATTTAACCTATAACCTGTATATGCAGGTTTTAAATTGGACACTTTGTAAGTTTGGCATGCGGCACATCCCTTAATATATTGCTCAATTCTATATTGCATTCTTTTGTAATAATAGCAGGGTTAAATGCCTTTTGATTTTATAATTACCTGCTGTTGTATCATCGTGGAATGCTTGTCATATTTATGGAATTTATTATATTGTGACGACTAGTTCTTCTTGCAAGTCGTATCAATGTAATATACAAATAATATACAATATAAACAATATTTTGAGTGGAATGAATATTTTGAAATCGTTTCAGCTCGTCGACCCTACATAGAGCTTCTAGAATTAGCTCTCCTTTCGGAATGCCAATACTGTGGGCTTTATTTTTCATTTTGCTACCAACCACATTAATCTTATCATCGAAAACTGACGGCTCATCAATCATAGGGTTAATGATCGTTGGCGACTGCGATTTGTGATATGCTTCGAAATGTTTCATTGTCAAAGACCTCTTTCTCGTTTGATTGATTGATTTAATTGATGTTCGTCATGGATGAACATAAACCTGTTTCGATAGCGTAAGCGAGAATAACGAATGGCTCCCTCGAGTCATTTGTCCATAAAAATGGGCGAGTCTTCTTTAACACCTCAACTGGTGTGGTCTGAGTTTCTTCCTTGCTCAACCTCTAAGATACATTCTTTCTGAATAGAAGACTGAGAGGCTTGGAAATATACGCAAGGTCTAGTATAAACTGCTCATACCTCGAAAACATATGAAAGAACTAAATTAACATCTTGCAGTTGCTGGATCCATACCCTAAGAATTGTATAGATTAGCAAAAAGATGTGTTCTTCTCTCCCTTAGTGCGGAGTTTGCATTTTCGTAATTCTTCTATCACCTTGGCAAAGGTCTGATCGATGGAGCCTAATATTTTATTTATTTATTTAATCATTTGCCCTTCTACCTTTGTATTTATTTGTAAACGATCGAAAGGATATAACTACAGGTATGACACAAGAAAATTGGCTGTCTTCTATTATATTCTGTGGTATCTTTTTTACTCCTTTCTACAGTTTTGCTTGTCGAACAAAGGACATTTGGTACGGACATGTGAAATCGGTGTGTCTTGTATCACCGTGAAGCTATGCTTGCTTTGTGTAGTTCCGATGACTTTCTTAATTGGTATGATTCAGCCTTAACTTGTAGTATCTAATTTACTTCGAACTTTTATACTTCGTCGAAAATAGTTGCTTGGTACTCACGGAGACATAACATAGTACCAACCGTTGCGGCCTTCGGCAAAAAAAACATGTGGGAGTTCCTATCTTACAGGCTAAACATTATTAAACAAAATGTAAATATGTTTCGGTGAATACGTAATATCGGTCTCTACTTGGTCGGGGTTTTCGACAGTAAACCTGTCGGAAATGGTAGTACTTTCTCCAGTTGATCTTCATGGGCGCATTGCTGAATTTGTGTACTAGTATTTTTCAACAGTGTATCCATCAATTCGTATAAGTGGTACCTTCTATTACATTGCTCCGTTTCGACTTGCTTCTGTCCTCATATAGCTGTCATTGATTTTGATTTTTTTTCTTGGCGCAATAATACAGCATTTTCCATAAAACGTATCTTCGAATGACATTTCTCCTATTTTTCTGATACTAATGTTAAATGCCCAAAATTCCAGTTTCTATTATATCCCAAATAATAGTGTAGTGCAGCCTGCAAAACATTCGATCTTATTTTGCGATTAGAGCTACAGCAATAATTCCTTCGGTATTGTTTTCGTTTTGCAGATTGTATGTTCTTTAACATTATCATTACTTTAGTTTAGAAAACAATTTTCATAATTTAAAAAAATATAGAGGAATAATTAGTTTCAGTATTATTATTGGAAATTTCTTACTTTTATAAAATCAGTTTTTTATCAGTGATAAATTACATTATAACAGAAAGGATAAAGAGGATATGAAACAGACAAAGGAAAAACAAGAGAGTAAGAAGACAAAGGTGAAGAAAAATCATATAATGAAGTAATAAGAGCTTACAAGCTAAAAGAAAACGTCGCAGCAAAGGAATAAAAAGAATAAATAAGTAAGGTAATAGACAAACTAATAGAAGTGGAAAAACGAAGTATACAAATTATGTGAGACAAACAACAAATAAACAAAACAAGTAGAAGAAGGAAACGATATGGTAGATAATCGAAATAAACGAGCAAATCAAAATCAAGAAAGAAAAATTGCAGAAATACCTCAGCACGAGAACACAGAGCAGTTATGATGAATGCAAGAAAGAGATAGAGAGAGAAATAAAGCATATAAAATAATACTAAGTAAAACGCAAAAGACATGAGAAGAATTTGACAACAAGATGCCAAAAAGTCATGAATGAACTTAAGAAATGACAGAAAAGATGAGATAATAGATATAATAATAATAATAATAATAATAATAATAATAATAATAATAATAATAATAATAATAATAATTCTTTATTCGTGCTAGAACAGAGTACTCAAGATAAGAGAATAAATAAGAGAAAATATGTTCGAAACATGGGAATAAATAGACAGAAGAATAGAATCTCCATAGCTATGAAGACTGATTGTGGAAAGAAGAATACATACAAAAGTAGTAGAAAGTAGAAATAATGGTGCCAAATACAAAGAACTATAGAGGAATCACATTAATTGAAACAACTAGAAAAATATATAAAACAATTACAGAAAAAATGATTTAAAAAAAATGATAAAATAAGAGGCTAAGGTATAGAAAAATCAAAATTCAATTCAATTCAATGACTCTACAGCCCTCATTTGGGCCCTGGCCTCCCTTTTTATTCCTCCATTCTGTATGGTCCATCGCCACTCAGCATTCAGATTCAGATTCAGACTTTTGGATTTGAATTATGCGGCATTTTCGTTCTATGAATGTTCGAAGTTTGCACTTTAACAGTAAACTTAATCATTGCGTAATTTTATTGTGAAAGCAGGCAATCAGTTACGATTATGCGAAGAAAATTTAGACCACTATTTGGACGCATTAATCCCTATGAGGTTCGTAATGAAGGAATCATTGGTTCGTACCTTTTTGAGAACGAAGTCTGTAGCTCTGTTAAAGTCAACGATGTACGCTATCGGGAGATGTTAAATAACATTTTCTTCCATGAAACCACTGATTTAAACTTAAATGACATGTCGTTTCAACAAGATGGTGCCATATATCACACAGAATTTTACTTCAAACCAAATTTTCCAGTCATGTTGGCATTTTCTGTGCTACATTGGTGATTTTTGGTGTGATCAGTGTAAACACGGTGTACTTTTGGGATTTATGGTTTTTACTATTTCTGGACCGTTAACCCCTCAGAGGCATGCCTGAGGAGGCCACGGAAGAGACCTTAGTGCAAGTTTAGGTTAGGTAAGTGTTAGTTTTAGTGTTGGGCGTACGACCCTGAAATTTGGTCCGGTGATATTTCGAGTATCCTCCCTCCGAACTAGCAGAAAATTGGAGGGTACCCCTACATCGGAAAGTACTAAATGCCTCAGGCCATATTCTTGGGCCATAGTGCGTAGTGAGTTTTTGGTAACCCCGGTCAACCACGTGAGGGTCATAAATTATATCTCTAACATCCTTGCTCAGACCGAGTTTAGATTTGGAGGGTACTTCTCACTTAAGGCATACTACTCATCCAAACCAAAAATTTTGGGCCACCGTTTCCGTAGGACCAAATATTCGTTCGCTATGTTTAAAGCTGGCCCTTAAACATTGATAACTTGGTAACCCTTCATCGGATCCGGGTGTGATTTGGTGAATGGCGAGTCGAGACCCAGCCGCCAGCGGCCCGTCAAGCAAAATGAAATTATTATATTAAAACCAAAGGGACTGGCAAAGCTCAGCCTCAACTTAACTATCCCAAAAGGCTTAAGAAGCGCCCCGACTACACCGGTGGAGCCACTAGGAGACCATCGTTTGCGACGAAAACCAGGGCAGCCAAAAACGACGAAGAAGCGAATCTGCCTCTCCCCTGAAGGACACAGTACAAAAATGGTGGATAAAATTCTAAATATCCACAGCTAATTGGACAAGATAACCCGAGAGCTAGTAGTATTTTTAAGACCAACATAAATACCAAAGTAGAAATAAAAGAATAAATAGCGTCAGGATCTTATGGTCACCCAGTCTGATAACAACAGAGGAGCTAACACCTAACACGGGGACCAGCAGAAGTACTCAGACTACTGAAGTAGACAGGACAACTGATGTAGACAAGAGAAACGACGACATGGCTGAGGTCAAACTTGCTATAGTGGGCATGGAGGCACGCCTGGGCGCACTAATGACAAAAGAGACGCCCAAAGACAGGCCACCAACTGAGTCAAAAAAGGAGAGGACCCTTCGAACCAACAGCAGTTATGAAAAACTAATGCGGTCGTCGACGATCCCAATTTCCCTTCCTCGCCTGGCCTAAAGGCAGGTGACCAGGAAGCACAAGTGAGAGGCGATTGGGCCACCGCAGCCAAGAGGAAACAAAGAAAGAGGATAGTCTACAGGCAGTGGGCAGAGCTGCTCCCAATTAGGCAAGCTCAAAAATTGAAATTAGACCCACAAGGATCTACATTAAAACCGATCCAAATGCGAACATAGCAAACTCAAGAAGGAGATGGGCCAGGGCGAACACACCAACTCCATAAGCGGGGCTAGAGAAAGTACTACGGAGGACTAACTCCTCGAACTCAGAAAGGGAGTGAACGCTGACCCGTTAGTCAACGAGATAAATAATATAATAATATAAGCCCATGACGAAGAAAAAAGAATCCGAAAAAGGGTGGAAAGCGAGCCAGTGGCATAAGTGCAACTGCTCTACGCAGCCCCCGCCTCGGTCAGGAGTATCGGGGCAAAGCGCAAACTGGAGAGACTGCGCAGGACCCTGAGACCGGGAGTACTCAGGGCCTGCATGGCAATTAGGACAGTCTCAAAAGAAGCGGCTTCGACCATGCTGCCAGATCTGGACCTAGTGAGAAGGGGCGTTGTGTACAACTTAGTGATGGATGATGAGCGGGAGTCTACCCGTAGGTTGATCCCTGACATCAAATAGTAGAGAAACAGGAGACTCGGCAACATATGACATACCACCTCACACAGCTATTATTGAACCACGATTGTTTCCGAACATATCTAAACAGAATTGGCATGAAGGGCGATAGCACATGCGAGCATTGCGACGTTGGGAAACTCGACACACCTTGACGGATGTAGTGCGTGGGAAAGCGAGTGACGTGACCTGGAAACAGCTCTCCTCCACGGGTCGATACCCTAACCAAAGCCATGCTGGAGGATGAAGGATGAAGTGGGCAGCAGTGACTTCCTTGCGAAAAATGTACTAACGAACAAAGACGAGGCACAAAAAGCGAAAATCGCCACTCTGGCGAGCTTAGGTACATAGAAGGCTTTAGGACACCAAGTGAAGAATGCCACTGGTGATACCACTGGTGACCTGTACCAAAATGAGAAGGGGTTTAGTAGGTAGGACCTACTTTGAATAGTACGGAAAAGTCCCACACCCTTTTCGGTTCATGAAGGCATTCTTCCTCTCAATAAAAAAAACATCAATTGGACAACGAGGTCTCGCGATCTAACCCCACTAGACTTTTTCCGCTGGGGCTATTTGAAGGGAAGAGCCTATGCCAACAAAGTTGCGATGATTCCAGAATTAAAGGAGAACATTGGATGCGCAATTGCTGAAATGTAACCGCATTTATCGGAAAACTTCGGTATAAGGATAGTATCATGTCTACATGGTCGTGGGGGGTTATTTAGACCACATCATATTTCATGCATAATTCCCAAGTCTATACTTTACACTATTAACTATAAAATTCGTATTTTTCAAATATCTTGTGTTTTATTCAAAGAACAAATCCAATCGGGATTACTTTTCACTTAGAAGTGATCATACAAGACTCAAGACAGCAAGATACAAATATAAACAAAGGGATAAATACTAAAAACAAACTATTCTACAAATACATAACAGGAAAAGGGGAAAATTAAGACAAGCGTGAAGAAAAAAGTTCACAAATCAATTTACAGACCAGTTTTAAAATTTTGGAGTGAAACATGAAAACGAAAGACAAAAATAGTACAATCAGAGCAGCAGAAACAAGGTATATGAGAAGAGCATATAACGTCATACTAATAAATATAATAAGGAGCAACAGAATATGAGAGAGAACTACAAGTAAAAAATATAATGTAATACATAGAAGAGAAACAATTAAGACATTTATAGAGAATGGATAAAAAAAAGAAAGCAAAAAAAGTATGAAAAGTAAGATAACATGGGATGACCAAGAAAGACTTAGAAATGATATAACGGGTGTCCAACAATTATTGCAGTCCTGGGTGGCGTTGGAATAAAAAACGTAGGTCGATTCTTACATGTTGCAAATAAATGAACTGACATTTTTAATGCACATTTAAGTTATGTTTGACAATTAAAATGTCAGTTCATTTATTTAGCACATGAAAGAATTGACCTACGTTTTTGATTCCAACGCCACCTGGGACTGCAATAATTGTTGGACACCCGTTATTAGAAAAAAGAGGGATTACAGAACAAGATGCAATAAAAATGGCCGAAGAAACTGAAACAATACATTAGGAAATAATTCATAACTTCAAAAAAAAAACAAATAAACTCATATCCTCCATGAAAAATCAATAAAGAGCATGACATATAAACAATATCTATTTGTGTTATTTTTCAATAAAAGTACGAATAGAATAAAGTGCCTCTTAAATGTATTTATTTATTCTTCGCTGATTATAAAGGATAACTGTTTCGAAAGGTCATGTAATTAACAAAAGCGAAAATCGGAAGATTTAATATCGAACGATGGAAGAGATATAATCGAGGAGTTATATGCTTTATGGTAGATGTCGAAAACATTTAATATACGGCCTAATAACTAGTCTCTTAAATTATCCGACGATTTTCATTAAAACTGAAATTTATCACCCCATTAAAAGCTTCTAGCTCAACACTTTGCATCGACTGAGCGTTACAACAGGCTGTACTATTTAGTAAGTTTATTAATTAATGAAAATTCTTTAAAAAGCATTCGTTATTGCTACGCTCTTCCTTGAACTTGTTTACACAATTAAGGAATTTAATTTACAAGTGTACACAAAAACATATTTTGTTTCAGCCGGCGATGATCAACTCAATTAAATATATAAGAGTTTATTTACCTGTTTATCTTTTTCCGAAATAACTTTCAGATGTATAGATCGTATTATGTTTATAATCATTCGTGATTCCTCTAATATACCATCAAAATAAATACTAGGTTACTCAAAATTCGCAATTATATGCAAGTGTTAATGAGTTTCCCCCCGTAAAATTAGCATTTCTGTTTATCCTCTCTCTTCGACGATTTTAATTGCCCTGGAGTGGATCAACAAGAGCTGTATTATTCCACCAGTTTTTTTTTAGATCGATGAGAGTGAAAATAATTGCAGTAATTTATTTTAAAGATTTATTTATTTATATATAAAACCAAGTTTTAATTAAAACTAAAAAACTAATATTTTTACGTTTAAATTTGAAAATTAATACATTGTTTTTCGATACTATCGCTACAACGTTATATAAATCGCTGCATATTTAGAAAAAAATCAATTCTAAAATAATTACCAAATACGTCATTTTAATATTTCAACACATGTAAACAATAAATACATAAATTTATTATAGATTTCGTATATTGGAGAATATATTAATGCTGTTGTCCATTAATATCACCATATTATAGGTAATGAAGCGAGTTTCGCATCTAATTGAGCATAATTCCTATTGATTTTCTATGAAAGCCAAATAATTCCATTCTATATGTTCAGAGAATTGACATTTTTGATTTCGCGCTATAATATTTTATCAATAATGCAAAACCATATTTGGATTGAAATTGCGCACATAATAGATAATCAATCTCTGCATACCACCCACATTATATAAGGATTTATTTATATTGAATTAATATAATGGCAGTTTAAATATGGATGCACTATTTGCTAATGAGGATCTGTACGTTAGTGAACCATTTACACAACACTCATCTAATCTATCAATAATATATTATACGCCCGATATATTATTTGAGAAATTATAGCATATTAGCTCCGGTAAATATATATTTACCGCCTACGGCCAAAATAAAGCTAATAAATACGTCGACTGATTAATAATAATTTATTGTATAATATAATAAAATTAATCGATAATTTTTAATTATTTAAAGTACGATATTTAAAAAAAAAGTCTTCTTCCTTAACTACATTGTCTGTATATTTAGACTTATAGAGATTGCTTTCTAGGGACAAACCTAGATGGCACGAAATTAAGGCACGTTTACGTTCTTCAGAGAGAAGATTTATTAAAGGGATAACACGGGAAGGTGTGGAAGCAAAGTTACCGATTTGCTTGATAATTCTATGTGCTAGAGGGGCTGAATGGACTAGTTCCTTGAATTAATTGAAAGGAACGCTAAAGAATTTTCTGAAAAAGCGTCGTAAGAATAGAACGCGAAGAATGTCTTCGTGAGAGGTGCGAGTAGTGAAAGATGATATATTAGGATTTAAAGGGATTAATTACACAAGTTTACAAATTCTGGTCAACTTTTGGACCCGAGCAGATGAGAACGATTCTTAACGTTATTTGATGCCCTGAACTCAGTTATTCAATCCGTGTGTCAAGTTTGGTTTCAGTTTTCGAGTTCGCTTATGGTGGCAACATTGTGCTCTTAAAACAGCTGTCAGTTGACCACGTTGCATTAAACATCATTTGGAACTTGTTTTTGTGCAGTGATTTTGCTTCGGAACGTGTGAAAATGCAAAAACAACGTTGCAAAGTCGATCCAAAGTGGTTTTGTTACGTTTGTGGATATTATATGGTCGGAAAATGAAGAGACAACTTTGCAAAGTCGATCCGAAGTATTTTTGTTACGTTTGTGGATGTTATATGCTCGTAAAACGTGGAAAAATCATGACAAATGCACTCTATTTATTTTTTAATCTTACTCCTTTTTACCTAATAGGTTTAAGAAATAATAACACTTTGCTAGTATTACGAATTTTTACACTTTTTATTGTGACTAGTTTCGTCCTATTCGGACATTATCAAACGAATACATTAATTATTATTTCTTAAACCTATTTCGTAATCAAGTGATACATCAAAGTCATGGCTTCAACAATCAATCATATTATCCTTTTTACCTTTCAGTGGAAGGCGGTTTACATATTCATACATAGTTATCCTAACATCCGTTTAATCTGTATGTCACTTTCCATCTCTTTTTGTCTTGCGTTAGCTGCTTTTCTTCTTTCCGATTCATTCCCCTTCTCTCTATAGCATCTCTGATTCCATCATTCCATGTTTTCTCGGTCTTTCTCTGTGGTTCCTCCCTTGCACTCTTGTTTCATATATCATTTTCGTGTTTCTTTCAGTTTTCATTCGGTTTAATGTCCAAATCATCTCATCTGTCGCTCCACTATTCTTTCATTAATTGGCTCGATGTTTAGGTTCTGTCTAATTTTCTCATTTTTTACCTTGCCTAGTTTTGTCTTGTTTTCTATCTTCCTGAGAAATCTCATCTCTGTTGCGTTTATTTTCCCTTTTTGTTGCTCCGCCATTATCCAGGTTTTACTGCTATTTGTTAATGGAGGTCTTATCACTTTTTTTACTATTTCTGTTTTTATTTCCCTAATTATTTCTTTTATACCAAAGAACGTATGTTTCATCATGTTGTATAGTTTCCCGGTTTTTTCTACTTTGTCTTCTATTTCTTTGTTTAGCTTGTCATTGCTTTAGATTATTCTCCCAGGTATTTATAGCTTTCTACTTGTTCTTTTGTCTCTTTTTCCGTGATTTCTTCAGCTTCATCCATATCGTTATCCATTTGGAGGTCCTCTTCTTACTATTATCTTTTGGTCTGTTTGGTCTGTGTTTCTGTATCCGTCAGCTCCGTAAAGTATTTCTCCCATCTTTGCATTATTTTATCCTCATTTGTCACTATCTTTTCGTACTTATCATTTATGTTTTACAGACTGTGTTCTTTCTTTTGTTTTAATTGTTTTAATGCTGCGTAGAATAATTTCTGATTATCCCGATAATTTTCGCTCATCTTCATACCAAATTCCTTCAATAAATCTTGTTTAGACTTCTGTACCTCTATTTATACTTATTTTCTTCTCTCTTTGTATTCTTCACAATCTTCGTTGTTTTATGTACTCATATATTTTTCCAGCTTTCTTTCTTATTTTTGATTTTTACTTTTATTTTCTCGAACCACCACTCCTATCTTTGTTCCCCAACTTTATCTTGTTGCTTCTGTCAAACATGTTTTTAAACTGTTAACGGTGGAGGCTTCTACTTCGTTATAAATTATTCTTCACAAATAAAAAACTTTTTAACTTTGTTTGTATAACACTGACTTTATTTAGTGACTATAGTTTCGACAATTTTAACTTGTCATTATCAAACTTCTAGTTTTTTATTTGTGAAACATTTTTTCATTATTGTCCATAATAATACACATTTTTATTCACAAACTTTACAAATGTTTACTTTTAAATAATAAATAATGAATGGTGTGTTAGTGAATTATTTCGTCAAAAGGCTATCGACCAGAGGTCTTTCTGCCTTGTGCTGTCCAGTCATATGGCGTCAGTCGTTAATGCGTAAAAGGATGAAATGAAATCAAATATGGTTGAATTGGGATTTTTAAATTTAGAGTTTATACTAGGGTTTCTAGGAAGACAATATTGGGATAATACAGGGTGCGGCAAAACATACAGTGTATTTTTGAAGGGCTATTAAAAGAAAACGGCGCAATTTAAAGAAATGGAGTTTATTTTATCTCAATGGGTACATCATGCCGTTTTATGCATTAAGTCCTGAAGATGACACCAGAAAGATGATGACGCCCAGCAGCGCTACATTGATAAAGGCGATTTCTGAAATTTTCGGCCGCATTTTGGCACATCTCGATGGGTGTAGCCGCGATTTCCTCCCGAATTCGATCCCTGAGTTCTTCCAAGGTGCAAGGTCGATGCCTAAAAACCTTTTCCTTCAGGTAGCCCCACAGGAAGAAGTCGCAAATGCTCAGATCAGGGGAGCGTGCAGGCCACTCCACATCACCTCTCAGAGAAACAAGGCGCCCAGGGAACACCTGTCGCAGTTTCGTCATTGAAACTCGAGCAGTATGGGCCGTAGCTCCGTCCTGCTGAAACCAGATGTCTCCCAGATCTGCTTCCTCCATCAGCTCTTCCAAACGAGGTAAAAAAAATTCCAATATTTCTTTAAAAAAATAAGGCCCAATCACCACAAATTTGGAAATCGCACACCACACGGTGACTTTTGGGGAGTGAAGTGGTCTCTCGTAAAGTTGCCTTGGGTTATTTACAGCCCAATATCGAAAATTTTGTTTATTCACCCCTCCACAGAGATGGAAGTGGGCCTCGTCACTACTGAAAAAAGTTGACCTCGCATGGATCCGGTTCAACATTTCTTGGAAGCGTTCTCCAGACCAAACCATGGTAACGACTAAAAACGGCACGAGCCCCCCGACACGATGAGATCCCTCCTAGGTAGGTACCCCCACCACACGGGATGTACTGAACGTTCCAAACTGCACTGTTTGTTTTGCCGCACCCTGTATCTGGAAGTTGAAAGGATTTTTGGAGAATTTTTCTGATAGGAATCGAAGGCGTTCTAGGATAGGGATAACTAAACTGGTATCATAGAGGAACTGATTAGATGGATTGTGTAGAGGATTAAGAGGATGTCGTAGTTTGGTTAGGGTTCGGAGCGATGCTCGCTCGCTAACTTCAATATTACGGGAGGTTGGATTGCTGGAATTGGTATAGAGGGCACAACCATAGTCAAGTAGTGGGCGACAAATCATTTTATAAATTCTAACAGCTGTGCTAGTATTAATTCCATTGTTCTTGTAGGTTAAGCTTCTAAAGCATTTTGCCCTAGAAGTCATTTTATTTTTTATTGCAGCAGTGTGTTTTTTGAAATTGATCTTTTGATCTATGATTATACCCAGGTATTTAACGAAAACTGAAGGTGGGATCATATATTATTGTCAATTTTCCTTCAATTATTTATTATCGTTTTCTTTAGCGAATTCTCAATTTATTATCTCCTGGTATGTCTTTCGGTATTGTTCTGCTTTAAGTTTGTGCGTCTTTATTTTCTCCTTGATATTTCTCTTCTCTTGTGGGTTTGTTCTTGTTCTTTTTTTTGCTATGTCTATTTTGAGTAATAAGTGATCGCTTCCTGTCTGGCTTTTCTTGTTACTTTTACCTTTTTCACAATTTCCATTTATTTACTTATTAGGCAGTAATCGATTAAGGATTTTTCGTTTCTCGCTGCTTGTGTTCTCGTATATTTGTGTATATCTTTGTGTTTAAATTTTGTGTTAGTGATTATTAAGTTATTTTCTATGCAAAGTTGTATCATTCTGTCTCCATTATTGTTCCTTTTTGCTTCTCCTTCTTTCCCCGTGTATTTTTTTTTATTTCTTCGTTTTGTTTGCCTACTCTTTCGTTTAGGTCTCCTATGAATATAATGTTCTCCGTTCCATCGTGTATTTCTTTTTGTAGATCCTCATATAACTTGCCTTTGTCTTATTTTCTTGCATCTTCATTTTCTCCATATGCTGTTATTATAGTCCACTTTTCTTCTTTTGTTAGCATTATGCCTCCTGGCGTTATTCTTTCATTCACATGTCTTTCCTTTATAATGTCTTTCAACCTGTCTGGTTGAATGCACTCAAACAAGGGTATTTCCAGTACTTTGGTTTTGCTGGGGTAAACACTGACAAACCATACTGATCACTTCGTGAAAATGTATACTTTTCATTCTCTGTGCTAAATTATGAAGAGAACAGAAAAATCATGGAGATGATGTAAATGCAAAAAAATGCACAGTATAAATATCCTGACGAATCATTAGTGTCAAAGCTAGATCCACGTACGGACAGTGATCTATTGCCAATTTGTCCAGGTGTAAGTGAAAAAAATGCCCTAAGAACTTTGTCTTCATCACTAGCGAGCAATGAAAGCGAATTTGTTATGGAAGAAAAGCATTTAATATCGCAAAGTGAACTGAGTGATTTGATTCGCGATTTAAATTTATCGAAAAACAGAGTTGCTTGGAACACGGTTGCGTGAATGAAAACATCATCTTGACTCTAAATACAAGCCACTATATACAGAAATAGAAATCACGCGATTTTACCGTTCTTCAAAAAAATGACATTATTTCTGCAATGACATCAAAGGTTTATTTGATGTGACGAATACACCATATGATCGAAATGAATGGCGTTTGTTCATAGTTCTAAGTACAGTTTGAAGGCGGCTCTATTTCACATTGGAATTTCCGATTGCTCACGCAGTACAAACTAAGGAGTAGAAAATTTATGGCGATCTAAAGGTTGAGAAATAAATTAATTGTACTTAATTTCAAAATATGTATTAATTGATTTACATATTAATTACAGGTTATTGGTCTATTGGTTTGGATGCAATTTAGATTCACGAAATTTTGCTGTTTTTTGTATCTATGGGACAGCCGTGCAGTTGATCATCATTATGTGAGAACCCACAGGACGTTTTATTTTCACCTTTTCAAGTTAAACTTGGCCTTATTAACTACTTTGTCAAAGCACTCAATCGCGAGGGCCGGCTTTTCAGTACCTAATCAAGTTGTTTCCAAAACTATAATACGCAAAAGTCAAAGAAGGAATATTTGTTGGACCTGATATACGAAAACTTATGGCTGATGCAAAGTTTACAAAATGTTTATAGCCTGGTGAAGCAACAGCAACTTTCTCGGTAACCACAAATCACCGGATTACAAGCAAGTAATCGACATTTTTTTGCAAAATTACCACATGATTGGAACTCGAATGTCTCTCAAGATACATTTTCTGCATACACATCTTGATTTTTTCCCACAAAACCTGGGTGGCACAAGCGACGAGCATGGAGATCGGCTACACCAATATATAGCGAAAATCGAAAGGCGATGCAAAGGATTTTGGGACGAATTGGAGCGACTCCAATAGTAGTCCCTCATCATCCCTAATGCATGAAGCAGATCCTAAGCAGTATAAAAGACTCAGTTGATCCTCTGTTCAATTCTGATTTATACTTTTTAATTCAATAAATGGCCAATTTAAAAAAATGGGCTGCTGATTTATCTTATGAACAGCTTTTGGTTGCTCAGTCCAAAACCGTGTATACTTGTGTTATTAATCCAAGAGTCCAATATTTGAAACGGCTTGAAACGTAGTATAGGTTTGTATAATTGAATGTGCTAGGTAGAGTACGTTGTATGTGAAGAGATAGTATACGGCGGGAGGAAATACTGATCCCTGAGGAACACCACATAGAAGTTTGAAAGGAGTGCGAATTGAAAGGAGTCTGAATAGAGACCGATTTAACCAGGCTTGTGATTAGAAGATGGATAATTATGGATAGGAGTTTCAGGAGTTCGTGCCAAATGGAAGTCAAAAAACACAGCAGCAGTGGTGTTGCCGTGTTTGAAAGCATTGACCGATATAATGGTTAAGGCAATGTGGGCGTTATGAATAGAACATGCTGAACTTGGATTTGGAGGGATTCTTGTCCTTCTTACGAATCATAACAACCCTGGTAGTCTCTCATGTAACAAGAAAGTAGTTGGCAGAATTTTAATAATTACATTGAGGCTAATCAATATTAATCCTCAATTCTCTAAAGTGCAAATTTTTATCAAATTAAATCAACCAAATTAATTTAAAACCAACAATACTATGAGAAAGAAAAAAATTACAATTAATGATTGTATATTGATACACCATAAATGCTAATCTCTTCACTTACATCAACTTTAGCTTCAGTAAACTTAAGATGTCCTAAATGTAGGTCCTTAGATCACAGAATGAAGGTTTATTTAATCAAACCAAAAAATAATCCTCATTTATAGTTGCCTCATCCAATGATGAAGTATGTAAAGAATATCTTAGTCAAAAGAAAATTAAGAACACATCTAAAGACATAACTCATTCACAAAAGCTAACTATTTATCCTCTGCTACAGTTTACATAACATCTACTTTCCCTTTTCCAATAGTCGGATGTGATGTGATGTGATGCTAGTTTCCTTAACCTACCCCAACTTTATTCTGCACTATCTTTATTGTAGTAACGAAACCTTCAAAAGAAGATAACCATAGACCCAATTTTAAAACAGCACCATCATGATATTTTTCACCCCAAATTATCTTCAATACAATACAATACAAAAGGTTTTAATTTCAAATCCCCATCTTCTAGTACTAAATTGATGTCTGACCTAGAAACATTTCTTGACTTAAACAAAAAACTCTATACTGCTGGTAATTTATCCTTTGTGGATATAATCCCAAATATCATTCCAGTCGGCAATGTATTAACTTGGTTCAACAATTAAATACTTCACTTACCTTTCTCAATGGCCCTAAATATGACACAATAGAATATCAGAATCTATAATTCAAAAAGCAAAGTAATTAACATAATTAATTCGTGTAGATTAATGAATTCAATCGTGTAAAACTTAAATCTTACTTCACTATTTTAAAACCACCTGATGGCAAAGATAGTGTTGCTAATAGATTGTCACTTCTATTCGTATTTCTGAAATCACTATTCATTCCTTCCTTCTTCCTGAGAATACTCAATTTATTTCTATCAAATTTTCTTCATTTATCTTAAATCTGAGTGTAATAAAACAGAAAGGGACATCTATTTATATATACCTAGGTTCCCATTTACTTCCTGTAGGTGATTTTAACTGCCGCATCCTTAAAATAATTGACTTGCACTCCAATCCTGCTGGGTTAGTACTCAGTCAAATAGAACAGCTAAATAAGTGAACTAATAGTATGAGAGAGACATCTTGAAAAATCTTTAACTACTGGATATCTAGTCAGTAATTCTCGTAGATAATTTGAGAGGAATGTGAACGGTGAATTGCCTATTATTGAATTGACATAGATGGTGATGGTTGATAATTATGTCAAATCGCACGATATTTACTTTAAACCGGAAAAAACGTTTGTACCAATTCGATAGAGGTTAAGGTGAACTATCCAAAAGGGAAACAACCAATGATCAAAGAGAGGAACAGGATAAAATCTAGTTATGCGAAAATGACCAATCGGAATTTAAAGATGAAGTAGAAACACCACCGGAAGAAATCCCATCGAGAACACCTCGACGTTAACGAAATCACTAGCCTAAATAACGTCCACGAACTACGTCTTACCGATACTGTTTCTGTAATCTCTTATCTTAAACATACATCAACGTAGACCTTGGTTTTAGGTCATAGAACTGATTGACTGAAGCAATATAGAAAAAAATATACCGACTATCTGCACATCATCTACACATCGATGCTATTCTACTAAATGTATCTAAAGACAGCTTCTTGATCAGACATGACTAGGTTGGATAAGAGTTAAAGTAAACTTGGTTTAATATAACAGTCTGATGAGGTCTAAATAGACATTTAGAGCTGCTGATCACAGGAGAAAAAAACACAGTCTACAACAAGTGGCTTTGTCGGACGTAAACGTGAAGTACTATCTCCTTAGATAAACATCTACAAAGTAAGTACCACTGTCAACTACAAAATCAGAATTTGTCGCAGCAAGAGAGGGCGCTAAAGTTTTGTTGTTGTTTTTGTCATATATATTTTTAGCATTTTAGAATTAACAACGCAAACCTTGTCAACTTGACAATCCTGAATTACACAAACATTCGAATCACACATAACGATATTATTTTGTACGCAAGTGCTATTTAGAAGGTCACATTGAAGTGGAATACATTGAAGGTCGAAATCAGGTAGTAGCAGGCATTCCAACGATTTGTAATGCTAGTGGTTTAAAATTGTATAAAATGTTTAAGGTTCAAACCCAGTAGAATTTTAATGCATTCTGTATCATATATTTACTGTAATGTAATTTAAGATTGAAAAATGAAATCACTTATAATCCTAGGTTAGAATCATAGTAGGCTACATCCTAGGCTAACAAATCGACGCGTTACAAAGTATCGGTTAATTATTTAGTATAAATTCTTAGGTCGTAACTTTTGTAATTCTTGCAACTCGGTAACACTCTCCCATTTGCGATCTGGTCGACGATTGTGAAAGCAAGGATGGAGTCATTTCAAAGAAATGACTCCTTCATACAATTCTTGTGGTCATAAGCCCGAACAAAAACCCATAACACAATCTAATCAAAAATCATGAAACAGTTTGTGAAGCTTCGGCTTTTGGATTTCTCATTGGGGATAATAAGTAAGTAATGTAAGTGTTAGCATGGTTCTGAAATTAAATGTTTGCAACACATCAACTAAGTACATTGGTCTTTACAGAGCAGTCTCTGGAGGTCTGCAAACTGAGATCTGAAAATTTTTATACGTTCTAAGAAGTAGGAAGTTATAATAACTGGTATTAAAACATACGTCTTTTCAGCAATATCATAAGAGAATACATTTTTCAGCAATATATTTAATCATTAATCAAATTGATAATAATACTCCTCCGAAGAAGTATTATAGAAGCCAATCTTTTATTTTTAAGATTCTGAGATACGGTCTGCTAAAATAAATGAAAACATTTTATCAGCATGACTCTCCATTTCTCTACCTTTTGTAGGAATCGAAAGCATCTTGGAGAACATTTTTTAGATGAATAGAAGTGCCTCCTCCACAAACAGAAGCATTATTATCAAAATGTGGGCGTTCAATGTCAGAACCAAATTTACAATGTCGCTGAAAAGGTGTTGTAAAATGTCTGAGATAAAGCAAAGCCCTGTGGAACACCTGACTAAATATTACACTTAGTTTATGTCAAGAAGAAAATCGTATATGACTTTAGTTAGACATACGAAGAGTTTAAGATAGATAGATCATTTTGCAAACCACCACATTTTATTGAATGTTTTTAATATACAAATGAAAACAGCAACATTGCGTTAGAAAAAACCTTTTACCCTTGAAAGCTGATGAAGTATGAATATGCTGACATAGAAACCGACCAATGAGTCTGGGAAGATATTTCTTTACGCAAAACCAAATTAGTAGAATCATTTCACATAAAAAACAAAAAGATTTATCTGAATTGACGATATCGACCACTGAGACCAGCTTTCAAGTGGATGAAAAGCAGCATTTGCAATATTAAGAAGGGGGCATCAGCCCTCGCGAACTATCTTCTCCTCCATCGTGGAAAAAATACCTTTAATTAAGCTTAATGAGCGCATTTAGCTCTTCGAAAGTAGTTGATTTTAGAAGTTTTTAAAAAGGTATGTCTCTACTGACTAAATTACGAATTGAAGTCGACATTTTCTTACGTATTAAGGATAGTGCAAAGAAATCGTAAACGCATAAGCGTTATAGATTTCAGAATTATTAAAACCAACCACGCCTTTAATTGCTTGATTGTCATCTTATTGATGTTTGACTATCCGAACGATCTTCCAAACATATTTTGGGTATTTATTTATCGAAATGGCGTTCTCAGTAATAATTGGGCTTGAGAGCTAAACACTCACACAATCAATACCAGCGAGACGTATCTTTACACACAGACAGCTGAAACACAACTGGACATGTTATTCACTAGCGCTCCGCACGTTGCAAACGTGTACTACTTCCATACTATCCCTCGTACATATGAACTTCAGGTAGATTTTATATTTTAAAAACAATAAGCATACATTCTATTGTAAATATATTTTTTCAAACTGACATCAATACAAATCAATTATTTTAGCTATTCGCTCATGTTGGATTATTATTCTACATCATAATATCGGGTGTCCGTTACTTTTAATTGGATGCGACTTGCTGCAAAATAATTTTCGCCAATGACAAAATACCACCATCCCAATTAAAAAAAATATCTACATGCATCTCTATTTCATTCCATACCTCATTCTGCACATGGCGCCATCCATCAATCAAAGCCTTTTCTGTTAGAGCCGCGCGCGGAAAAAAAAAATCGGATCGATTTGTCCGATTGGGGTTTCTTTAAAAATTTAGGGCGGATAAATTTAGTGCTTAATAAATCATAAAACATATCCGAGACTCTTGTTGAATTATAATGAGTCCTGCGAAATAATTGCCAGCACCACATTAAACCGCAACTACAATTCGCTATATCTCTCTCTGCGGGCTTGGCTTACTTGGCTTACTTCCACTTCCACCGGACATGCTTAATTAGATTATGGTGGATTTTCCAGCAGAAGAACGGCCGCAGTGTAATTAATGGCGCCACGCACAAAAATGACTAATTAAGCGAAAGAAAACAACGCCTAATTGACAAGTAAGGAATAATTAATTACAATAACAATTATGTTTTGCTTTTAAACACAGCGCTACTTTTTTATAAACTTTGGATTCTGTTCAACGGTTGTACATTGTGAGATAATGTAGAATCAAGTTTAACTCCATCCTAGAAATAAATTTTTATTCTTTTTTTCTCTTTAATTATTAAACGGCTACTTTGAAACGAGGCACCGTGATGATTTCAACTGGAACAGGAAATTAATTGAAAAAGTTCATTATTATTTTAGAGAACTCATTTATAATATAGATTGATACCCATCATCCAGGATTCAGATTTTCCTTCATTCGCGTTAATATTTTCTTTATCAGGCAGAATATATTTCAACATTTCGTTTTATTACAGACTATTTTATATTCTAGTAGTAGTAGTAGTGTTTGGCTATCGACCACGTGCTCCTTCCGCCATGTGTCATTTGTGTATTTGTGTGTGTGTGTAAATAAGTTTGTTACTTTAAAGGTTCGCCCCCGTCACTCTAAATCACCGCCAACGTGACTGCCCCCACGTGCAGCCACATGACATCATCTTCAGAGAGGTCACCTCCTGGGGCACCAAGTACACCTAGCCCCCTCTCACCAATCGCCGCTCCCTGGACACCATCGCCGTCGGGTCCACCAGGATCTGGAGATCCTCTTCGAGGGAATTCAACGCCAAACGCCAGCAATGCCTCGCCCAACCCTCAACCTCTACCTGGGGCATCATCTTCAGCAGATCCTGGCTGGACCAGGTCCAACCCTAAGCCAATTTCATACGCCGCTGCAACCAAAAGGTACGTGTACCATATCAACATTGCTGGACTCCCACCACAGCTTCTCAATCCTTCAGAATTCTCCAAAATCCTTGCCACCGTCAACGCCAACCTCGACATTGTCACCATTTCTTTTCCCCCTTCCCCCTCTAATCGCGTTGCATCAATTCGATCATATAATCCGCTCATCGCCACCATCTTTAAAGCCCATCTGCCCAACATCTTTGGGGAGCCACTTACCATCAGCGACCATGTTCCCAAAAAACCGCCCACCTCTCTCCCTTCCTCCCGCAGACAGCAATCTTTCTCGTGCGTCATCCGTGACGTCCCAGACTACTTCGGGGCACGAACATTCTACAATTCGCGGAAGGCCAAAACCTTCGTCTCCACAATGCTCATCTCCCGAGCCACTAATCGCCCCACCCGCCATTATAGGCTTTTCTCACGCCACCAAGAGGACATTGAACGCCTCATCAAATCCGGCATCATGATCGGCCCCTTCAGACGCTATGCCGAACCCTCCGCCCCTCTTCCTCTTCGTCCCATGCGGCATCTGCGCCGGCAACCACAATTCTAGTAAATGCAATGCCACCTCCCCCAAATGCGCCCAATGTGGCGCCGACCATCCGGCATTCTCCAACAAATGCCCCAAAAAGCAGTCAGCCGCCATGTCTCTCACCGACTCTACAGCCTCCCCACCCAAATTTGCCCCCAATCACTTACTACAGAAGAAAAAATCATTCACCTTATCGCAGCTACTCTATCAAAACTCCGGCCCACTCAATCATTAGAAATCCAGGAAGCTGTTTCTGCCGCCGCTGCAGAAATCCTTGGCGTCAAAGTTAACTCCTCCTCTATCCTCCTTTACACCCTCCCCCTCAACCCCACGCCCCTCGATGAAAATTCAACCTCCACGAGCACTTAAATTTCGCCTCCCTCAATATTCATGGGGCCAGGCACAAATCACCCCAAATCATCTGTCTTCTTTCCGATCTAAATCATCCCATTCTCTGCCTCCAGGAAACTTTTCTCTCCTCCTCCACTCGCTTTTCTATCCCCGACTTTAACATCATACGTTCGGACCATGGACCTCACAGCGGCTGTGCGATCATCATGCATAAATCAATCCCTTATCGGCCACTCAATTTCCCCACTGACGACCCAGACACCTGTCTAACCTCTGCCCTTATTTCTTTCCCCAAACTCCCTGACATTTCAGTTCATTCTATATACATTCGTCCTCGCTCCGCCTTCCCTGCCAAACTTCTTAATTTTCTCTCTTCCCAACCACGCACAATTATCCTAGGCGACTTTAATGCCAGGTCCTCCTCTTTTGGAGACACCGAAACCAACCCCTTTGGCCGTTAACTAGAGAACCTTGTCCTTATCTTCCATCCCTGACCACATTCTCGTCACTGACGACATTGTGTGCCACTTTGGCCCATGCTCAATAGGCACCCCTATAAACTCTGACCACCTCCCTCTTTTCTCCTCCTGCTCTCTATACAACTCCCCCTCCCCGTTCATACCTCCCCAAAAGAAAATATTTTCGTGCAACAACTGGAACTCATACAGATCCTCATTAGAGACCATCCAACCTCCTCCTTCACTTGCTTCGACTGACGCCATCGACGACGCCGTATGCGAAATCACCTCCCTAATACAAGAAGCCATCGACAAACATACTCCTTCCTCTCGCCCCTCCCCCCGCTCTTTTCTTCTACCCCCAACATTATTTTTCTCAAAAAAAACGGTTATACCACCTTATCAGACGCTACAATAACAACGAAGACAGGACAGAATGGAATCGTCTTAACTCACTCATCAAAACCCGTATACAAAACTTCAAAAAACAGAAATGGCTCGATACCATTAACAAACTTGACCCTAAATCCTCTGCTCTTTTTTGGAAAACCTTCCGCAACCTCTCTTCCCGCCCCACATCTATTCGCCATCCTCCCCTAATATCCCCCTCCGGCACCCCCATGACTGATCCTTCCGACATTGCCGACTGTTTCGCTTTCCACCTCCTTAAGGTGCATTCTACCTCTCTTTTTGGCAAACTCCACATTGACCTGGAGGCCAATTCACTCTTTAAACACCCTAACGTCCTTCCCCTTGACACATTCAACCCCTTACCCCTCGACACTGACATAACCCCAGAACGCATCTCCAACTTACTTAAACTCTCCTCCCCTGGCCCTGACGGTATCCCCTACTGCATCCTTAAAAAGCTTCCACCCAATATTATTTCCTCCTCTGTCTTATTTCCCGCACCTGCATCGCCGCAGGCTACTTCCCATCGCCCAATCTCCCTACTCAATACCATGAGTAAACTCCTTAAGCGACTTATCCTCTCTGAACTACTTGACTCCCTGGAAACACACATCCCTAACCACCAAAATGGTTTTCGACATGGACGCTCTGTCCACGACGCCATCTATGCCCTCACCTCCTCCGCCACAAACTCAGCTAACTGTGGGCACTACACTGCTACTGTTCTTTTTGACATCCAAAAAGCCTTCGATACTGTGTGGCACGAAGGCCTCATCCTCAAACTCCACCGACTCAACACCCCCCTCCACCTCATCCGAATTATCAAATCCTTTCTACAAAACCGTTTTCACTCAGTCTTCTACTGCTCTGCTTCATCAACCCCCTTCACTCTCTCCTGTGTCGTTCCGCAAGGTTCTGTCCTCTCTTTCTTTCTGTACACAATCTTCACCTACGACGTCCCTTCCCCCACGTTTTCCACTATCCAAACCTACGCCGACGATACTGCCCTTTGGACATCCCACAAATCTCCCCATGCAGCCGTCTCAAAACTGCAGCGGGACGTTAACAGCTTCACGGACTGGGCCCATACCTGGCATCTCATCATTAACCCCTCTAAATCTCAATATATTATCTTCCACCACCCGCACTATTACCGTAAACTTCGCCCACCACGTTCCATCCCCCTTTCTGTTAAAAACCACCCTCTCCATCCACTAAAACAAGTCACCTACCTCGGAATCCTCTTTCAACATAACCTCAGTTCCTCCGTCACCGTTAATCACCTACGGAAAAAAGCCTTTTCAAGACACGCTCTTCTCGCTGCCCTTAAATCCTCCCTTCCCGACCACACCTCCAATATCCAACTCCGCACATACAGGGCCTTCATTAGACCTGTACTAGAATTCCCTTTCGCTCTTTTCACTTCCTCTACCCCTTCTCAACTTGAATCCCTCTTCTCCCTAGAACGCCGTCTCCTTAGAAAATATTGCAACCTCCCAGCTGACACTCCTAACGACACAGTTTTCACCTCTTCCAATACCATTCCCTTAGCCGACAGAATAACTAACTTAATCAGCAAATTTGCATCCCGTTCATCCGTCAATAACCCCATCAACAAACCCCTTTTTCTCCCAGCAAGCACGTACCTCCAGGACCCGGACCCCCCGCCGGACCTTCGCCAGCCATGTTGTCCCACTCGTCGCTACTCTCAAGTCTGCAAAGGCCTACATCGGACGTTAAATATTAGGTGCCATGGCACCATTGGATCTCTAAATCACCATTAATTGTATCCCAATGGTGAATGGTACCGGTCACCCATCCAACTACTGACCCGAACCAACGTTGCTGCACGTCAGTTCGGGGCCTTAACCGAATGCGCCATCACAGGCGTGTAATTTATATTCTAATTTACAATTTAAAAAAATATTTCTTTGCAAGATGTGTATAAAGGTTTAGTTAGAATTATGATGTATAAAACAAAAGAAATATGAATGAACTTTTTGCTTAAGATTAAGCACATATTCGGCTCGAAGAAGCCAAAATGAAATAAGTAAGAAAGGAGATATGAACAAGGAGTAATTATCTAAGCTGCTGTGAAATTCCTGGCTATTAGAAAAATACCTAGTTCTAGTTCTAGAATCCACGAAAGTTATTTTCGAGATTCTCAGTGTTTTCAGGCAATCTACTGTGACATTAGTTATTTACGATTTACATTTTATTTGATGCCAGTTTTGTAATTTTGGAAATATTCAGAATTTTTAATTTTTGTGTTATTTTGATACATTGAAATTAGTATTAATTATTTGGAGTTAGAATAATGTATCTTTTCTTTAATTTAGACCGGATATTATTGATTTAATACTGATTTATTTATAATTACGAAGGATGTTCATTATCTGCAACATAATTCTCTAGAGTTTTCTAATGTAAATTTTCTTTTAGAATACTAAGATTTATAACGACTAAGTTTGGTTATTTTTAATTTTTCTAGAGTATTACTACTTTTTGGATTTAATCAGATTGATACTTGTTTAATATGTATATAATAAAATATATATAATATAAATATTATTTCTAGATAAGATATTTCATCATTAGCCTTTTACCCAACATGCAAAAAAAGCTTATTTATATTCAAAATCCAATTATCCAATAAAACAATATAAAAATTCATTTTTTTTCGACTATAATAATATTCTTATTTATAAATTCTTAATGCATCACAAGTTATTTGAATATTATAACTATTAACAATTAATAATGGAAATACTTAATTTAACAGGAATAAATATTTAAATTACCCGCAATAATTCATACCAACAAACCTACTAGTGTATTATCTTGTCACCCATATCTGTGAAAATAACCTCCAAATATGTAATTAAAAATGAAGTCTCACAAACTAATATATACATTGTCGCTTCTATTAATACTAGGATTAGGTACGTTTACAATAACGTATCTATCAACACTCAATAACTTACAATTCTAGCATACACTGAGGAAACAGAAGAAGCAGCTACGACAGAGTCAGTTGTTATGGAATATGTAGTCGGAGATGAAAACATAGACAATTTACCATCGTACATAGAAACTCTACCATATTTAAATTTGTCCCAACCAGACACATCTAATGCAACGGTGGAAAATGCAACCGAGGAGATTAATGCAACACAAAAATACGTTTCGTGTTTACCCAACTTCGGTTCATCTGAAGTGCAAATAGTGAACGACACAGAGTTAATAAAACTCTTAATTCCCGACACAAATGTTACCAATAAGGAAATGCCTGGTAAATGTATCTGTGTTTTGTTTTACTCAAAATTTTGCCCGTTTTCTAGTCTAGCTGCACCACACTTTAACGCATTACCTCGAGCTTTTCCCGATGTGAAAATGGTCGCAATTAATGCAATGATGTACCATCTTTTTAACACACAAAATGGGATAGTCGGTGTACCTTCCTTGCTACTATTTCATAATGGAAAGGTGGCAGCTAAGTTTAATGAGTCTGATTACACGTTGGAGCAGTTTTCTAGATTTGTGACAAAGAACACAGGAATTAATGCAGAGGAAAAGAGTTTTGTTACCTCTGCAGATTTTGGTGGGCCAGTTTCTAGTGTCCCTTCAAAGGATACTGATGTGTTTCTGGCTATTTCATGGGGCTTTATCATCCTCTGTACTGTTTATTATTTCATGAAAAGTAAATGGTGGCAATGGATTGTGGAGTCTGTGCAGAATAACTGGAGGGAGAGTGAAGCTCAGGCACAGCACGAACATGTAGATTAAGCCCTTAGTGATAGTATTGTAAATAAATTAATTATGGTTTACTTTATATTTATATACATGTTTTATGAAAATATCATTAGCCTGTTTGATGTATGGTGTGTTGAAATAGTGACATTAAAATTTTGTTAAAATTTGACTTTTAGGTTTCGTTATTAAAATTTTCTTAACATGCTATGAGCCTTATTTATTATTTATTTACAATTTTTGTAAGCAATTAACGAAAATTGTTTAAAATAGAGGGTAGTGAAGTTATTTCATGTTTTTCTATTAATTAATCATGAAGAAAATAAAGTATTTCTTAATCTGTCATTATTAACACTTTGTATCCAAAGTGAATATATGTAATAATACAATAATAATCTTAAAATTAGCAATGTTGCTATCTAATATACATTATTCAAACATGTAATATACGTAACTTAAACTATGAACACTTACAAATATATGATTATATAAGAGATAAAAAATATATATATTTACCGGGTGTTCGATAATGTCATTTGTTGTAAAACACAGACTAATAACAAATGGGTAACATTATTTTACAACAAATGACATTTGTTTGTTCCCATTTTTTTTCAAGGCACACTAAATTTATTTTAAAATATAATATGAATTATTGGATTCAGAAAAATAATGTCTAGTATAAAAAAATAAGAAAAGTATATGCAGCCATTTAAAAATTTTAAGTTAATTATCATTTTCAATGAGGCAAATTTTGAAACAATATATGTATATGTCATTTCAACAGCCATTCAATTTGTTTTTTAGTTGATTCAAACTGGTTAATAAATAACAAGGTTATGGGGTTAGTGTTTTATAAGTATAACACTTGGTATATATACTTATTGCAAAAAATAATACTTAATTTTAACAATATAGAGTATACAATATTGCATTTCATATACTTATGTGAATTGAGTACTTTTAAAAGTTTTGTTTAACCCTTTTCTTCAATATATTTTTTCTATTTACATTTGTAAATATTAAATTTTTATCTAATATTTAACATTTTTTAAACAAGAGATAATAGTACGTAATTGTACCACTCGACATTTGTTTAATTATTTCTAAATATAAGTGTATAACCCTCAGCATTATTAAATTGTAATAATATAATGGCATTATAAAAATATCAGTTTTCGAATTTATTATCTTATTCTCACCATTTAACATAAACTTGATTCATCAGAAAACAAGATGTGTTCTAAGTTTATTCTATTTAGTTGATCCATAATTTTTTCGCAAAACTGGAGTCAATGCTACAATAATTTTTTATTACAATTATTTTACATGTTAACCATTGACTGTAATGTTTGGTAACCAAGCACGGCAACGTATTACCTTATAATGCCAATTTTTAATTTATGGCTGAACCATTCTATATTTATTTAAAATATAAATTTAATTTAATTGTTCATATAGATGGTAGCTTAAATTTTTAAATTTAGAGTATTTTTATTCTTATATATCGTTAAATAAAGAAACTACACCAGTTTTCCCTAATTGCAGCTAGATGGCAATAGGATTGACATTCTTCCATGTTTTTCTTGTGAATCGTCATGATTTGCAGCTTTGTTTTTGACAGCACAAAAATCTAGCCTCCGTTTTGTTGTTGTATTAACGACTTGTATCTAGACTTGAAAAGACTTAATAAAGTAAGTTTGTTTAACATACATGTTTTAATAAGTACATTTTCAATAGTTTCGTTTAAAGGAAACATGGATCGTCTATTACGCTTAGGTGGCGGTATGCCGGGGCTCTCGCAAGCCCCACCGCCTTCCGATGCCCCCGTGGTCGATACGGCCGAACAAGTGTACATCTCATCCCTTGCTCTCTTAAAAATGTTGAAACACGGCCGGGCAGGTGTACCCATGGAAGTCATGGGTCTTATGTTGGGTAAGTAAGAGGTTATGACTTGCATGACTTGGCGAATTAAAACGGTAATTTACAGGTGAGTTCGTCGACGATTACACCGTGAGGGTGATTGATGTATTTGCCATGCCACAGACTGGCACGGGTGTTAGTGTGGAGGCTGTGGATCCAGTATTTCAAGCGAAAATGTTAGATATGTTAAGACAGACTGGAAGGCCAGAGATGGTTGTCGGGTGGTACCATTCTCATCCTGGTTTCGGGTGTTGGTTGTCTGGTGTAGATATCAATACTCAACAATCATTTGAAGCCTTATCCGAGAGAGCTGTGGCTGTAGTGGTAGATCCAATACAGTCCGTTAAGGGAAAAGTTGTCATTGATGCATTTAGGTATGTATAGATGCTTAAAATAAGTAATTATCAAACATTCATAAATGGTTATTGCAAAACAAAAACAGAATAAACTAAACCTGATTGAATTTACACAAAATTTGCATCATGCATTCTGAAAACTTAGGTATAAATTTTATATGAAATTTTTATAAGAATAATTTTTTATTTCTAAATCTTGCATAGATGTATGTGATTACTATGAGTGATGATTATTTTATTTTTGTTTATAAGTAGAACACTTATGTAGAGCCAGTAGAAGATAGTTGGTCTACAATACCGTCAAGATATCAAGAAAAATATCTGTAATAATATTAAGAAAATGTACTTTTTATAAAGTTATATGTTTTTCGTAACCTTACTTAAATTAATAACAAAAATTTCCTAAGTGCAGTTGTCATTAATGCAACAAACAGTAAACTAGCTATTCCTAAAATGTTACCTAGTACCCAAGCAGTTTACCAAATGGAGTTTTAAAAAACTATTTATAAGCATAAATAAGTTAAAAATGCATAAAATCTATATTGATTTGACTATCCCTATATTTTTCTTGAAAAGTTAGTTTAAAGTTTCATTTCAAAACAGATCATTCGTTTCTGAGATACAGTGTCTACAGACATTTTCATGCACGAAAACAATACTTTCCCCTATATCCTATATAGGGAAAGTAAAAAAATACAAGCATACATAATGTTAAGGACATAATAAAAGTCCCTCCAAAGATGCTTTAATTTTTTTAAAGATATTAATATTTACAAAAAAGTAATATATTAACATGCATAATGAAAAAAAACTATTTTTTACTTTGATATATTTGTAAAATCTCATGGTTTAAATGTTTTAAAATTTGGTTTATTTGTTGGAATTAATTATATTTATATTTTTTTCATGGTTTATTAGAGGCAAACATGTTAACATGATAGGTCTGAGTAAAACAATATTGTGTGATTTTATTTGATTATTCATCTTTTTTATTTTTCTTTTGTTCTCTTTATAACCTGTTTTTTTTTAACTCGATTGACTGTTCATTTAATTTTTGTTATTAAATTGTATACTTCAATTTTTTATTCTTTCCATTAGATTAATAAACCCAAACATGATGGTTTTGGGTCAGGAACCTAGGCAGACGACATCAAACCTTGGGCATTTGCAGAAACCTTCTGTTCAGGCTTTAATACACGGCCTGAATCGTCATTACTACTCTATTAGCATAAACTACAGGAAGAATGAATTGGAACAGAAGATGCTCCTCAATCTGCACAAAAAATCCTGGATGGACGGCCTAACCTTAGCCAACTACTCTGAAAACTGTTCTGTAAATGAGAAGATTGTTTCTGAGATGTTGGAGCTGGCCAAGAACTACAACAAAGCTTTGGAAGAGGAGGAAAAGATGACTCCGGAGCAGCTGGCCATTAAGAATGTGGGCAAGCAGGACCCAAAGAGGCATCTTGAAGAAAAGGTTGATGTACTAATGACTAATAACATTGTTCAGTGCTTGGGAGCCATGTTGGATACCGTAGTTTTTAAATAATTTGTATTTATTTTTTATATCTCCAATTCATCATTTTCTATTTTTTTGTCATAACTGTACAATTTTCATATTAAATGAATATAATGCATTCTCAAACGTGTCCATCTCAACTGTTTTTGGAATGTGTAAGATGATAAAATAGGTTAAGAATTTAATTTTTATGATTGAAAGAATAACAGTTATTATCAATATTCTTGTGATTTTTTTTAAGTAACATTCTCCTCTTCCTAACAAAATTCATTCAATTTTTATGACAATTGACTAATATTTATTTAAGAAATAGTTTAGGAATTGAAATACTTTGTTGGTATCACAAATGTTTTCAATTTTTTATTGTGACTAGTTTTGTCCTTTGTGTCCGAATTGAATGAAACTAGTCGAAGTGAAAAAATTCGTGAAAATAGTAAAGTTGTACTTTAATTTCTAACTATTTCACAATCGATATGTATCACAAAGTATTGGTTTCAACAATCAATCATCATATTTATTTGTAGCATTGAAAAGTGTTTATTTTAGCATAAACAAGTAATATTGCAGGTACAGTTTTATTTCAACATTTAATTTGATAAGTTTATTTTACCACTATATTTCATCATATTTAAGAACAAAGTAAATGCCTCAACAACCATTTTTTTTTTGTATTATGAAGTGAAAAACTGCACAAATTATTTTTAAGATATTGTTTATAATGGTCTAATCAAGTAATTAAAATGAGAATACAGATTTAATTTATCTTACTTAAATTATTTTTGGTAATATTTTTACTTTCTCATTTTTACACTAAAATTAATCACAAATAAACAAATCGTTCAATAAAAGTAAGTTTAAGCTAACACAAGGTCACTCTTCTTTAGATAAGTCTACATATGATATGTACTGTTTACAAATCTATTTTGTCACAAGAAAATTATCTAAATTTTAAATATTATTTTACTTTTCTTACAAAATGCTTTTCGAAACGAATATAATTATCAGAAAATAGAAGTAAGACAACTGTTTTAAATGAATTTTAATTTTGTTATTTAATTAAATGATTTCACACAATAAGAAATAATTAAAAATTAAATGGATTTATTTTTATTATAACTAAAAGTACAAATTCTTAATAATAAAGTTAGACAGTTAATCTTGAGATACGAATGGATTGGGAATCGATTCCATACCATCAACCGGGCATATTAAAACGACACTAGTTCCTCTACATACAACTAGACCTAATGGCCTTGTGTCTTCCACCAGTTTGTACGGATCATCAGGATCTCGTAAATATTCTGTCGTGTTATCCAGTACTAAATTCAGCAGGGGGTCATAACCCTTTAAAATCCCTGCTGCCTCTCTTCCTCCAGCAAACTTAACACGAATACTTTTCTCCAAGTACTTAGATAAGTCTAGAATGGACTCTTTACGTTTCTTTTCCTTCTGGTCTCCCTGAGCATTCTATAACATCAACATAAAAATAAAAACCTTGTATTACAAGAATTAAAAACAGATCTGGGTGCCACTGTATTGTTAAACATCAATAAAATTAAGTAAGAAAGTCACACTGAAGCACATTTTATGTCATTCCCATTAAGCAGTTTATGATATTCAAGTCTGGTCTGTATTAATTACATTATTCATTATTAAAACAAAACACGCCTTTACTTCATTTCAATAAATATGATAGTTTTATGTTTAAAATATTATTGAAATAAATTAAATTGTTAAAAATACATTTTGAAGTATTTTGCAACTGATTAACAAAACTTTTCTGTTTGCAATTTACATTTTAACTTTATTCTAAATGAGCTAGAAACAAAAAGTTATTTTAAATTTATCATGTTAAGAAAATTAAAAATGATCATTTGTAACAAATAAGTTACAATAAGTTAATACACATAACCTTAACTTAAACACAACAGTTTGATTTTATAAATATGCTTTGTAGGATGAAAAAAATCAGTAATTAATAATAGGTTCATATTATAAATGTTATAAAAACGCATTGATTGGTAATTAAATAAAAATAGAGGCGATTAGCTTTTGAAAAATAAATTTTATAAACATTTATGTTTACTGTTTACAGTATTTTTTTTGAGCTTACAGTATTTATTACAATTTTGTAAGTGAACTAATTATTTTACTTACTTTGGATTTATCCCCAGATGAAGCCATTGTAAGCAATTTATATTTTAGATTATTACTTTCATTTATTGGGAAAAAACAAGTTTAAGGTTAAGAAAATCAGTCGGAAAACGTATAAGAGTAGAGAACTGCAGGAATGAAATACGAGTCGCGCCACCTACAGTAAATTAATAAATTACTTCTACCAACTTTGTTAGTTGATTTGATGACTGGTGATTTTAAATAATCAATCAATAATAAGAGAACATAAAATTATAATTATATCAAAAAATATAAGAACTGCCACTGTGAAATATTTAATTTAATTTTAAAATATCGACGAAAATTTTTACACTTAAAAAATAGTAATACAGTATTGATTAAATACAATAATTATACTATAATAAGAAAATTTTAGTGCTTTATTAATTAATCAAGTTTGTCTTCACGTAACTCACAAAAATCAAACTATAATAAGAAAAGTTTATAAGTATTCATCAAATCAGATTGTATTGCATATTTCGACACCCATTTATTTGTAACTCCATTTCTTTCTGAAATATACTATTTTGATATAGTTAATCTGATCACCAAATTAGATTTTATATTTTGGAGTTTATACGTAAATCAAAAATTCAATGTTTGTTAACGACACCTTCCGGTTTCAATATTGTAGTTTCTATTTGGAATGAAAAATATTTTATGTTTATACCAACGTTAAAATGTTTAGGAATTATTCTTAAATTCATACTTTTTATACTAAATTGTTTGATTAAATTTTAATTTTGGGAATATTAGTTTCTGAAAAATAGTTTTTGGTTTTAAATTAATAATTATTTTTATATAGATGGTAGTATTGTAATGAACGTACGTTTACGTGTGGTTGGTTAGAATGTAACAGCAATAACCTCTGCAGGTAACATGTTTCTAATGTCAAGGGGCCGTAAAGACGAATATTCTGGGGGCTCAGAGTTCTATGACTGGTTGGTAAGTGGTTCGTAATAATTTGCAAGTGCGACAGAAGTACGTCGTGCCGAGAGAGATAGACTTATGGACAATGCGTAGAGGGATACGTTTCTATTTCATTTCTCGCTCGGGTTCTCAACCTGTCGGGCATCTTTTCACTGCACGTCTGTGATTGAGCCGAGTGCCGTGATTCGTTTTCATTTATTTTCCCAGTGGTGAAAAATGGCCGAGAAATAATTTTTCAATCGTAGCGATAAGTGCGGAACGGTTTTGAATCGCTTCGGTAGGACACAGACAACCCGGCGGTCTGGATTACGCGCTGTATGCGCCCGCACGGTGAGGTGACGTTCTGTGCTCGAGGATAGTGTTTTAATGCATATGAGGTGAAAATCATCATCGCGATCATTCTGAAAAATCGGAACCCCGACACCCTGGTTGGAGATAGTTTCGCGTTTTATAAACAAAATCCAGGAATTGTCAATAAACGCAAAGGCGCTGCATCTTTAGAATGAACCCTCACCATCACCTCTTATGATCTTCTGATCTTGTTTCTGACCCAATCATGCGTCAAAATTTCACCTGTCAATTCGAAATTTAATAATCGCGAACGCGTAAATTTAAAGTGGGTATTCTAGATATGCAGCAGCACCCTCGTATCGTTTAAAGGATACGATTGAAACAAAGTGCGTGACAGTTCGTAGTCAGGATGGCATCCAGTTCCAATTTTGAAGCCAGGGTGCTGATGGCCAAGGGGAAGAGGGCAGCTGCAGCGTATGTGCATGCTGACTGCTCCAACAACACCGCCCCGAAACACCTCAACGAGGTGCTCGACAACCTGTTGAACCCCGCCAAGGCCATCGACGAGTGGGAGACCATTGACTGGTGCAAGTGGCTCATCGCTGGGGGACGCACACCTGACGAATTTGCCAGCACAGGTAATGGCCTTGCCGGATTAACACCTCTGACTCATCTCCAAATTTATAATTGATCTTGTAAACAAATGGCATTTCATGTAATGTAGTTGTCAAGAGTAAACCGACAAAATAACAAACTTGTCAAGAGGGCATTAACCAGTTAATCATTAACGAAAATGAATAATAAGTAAAACATTTTCATTTGACTCTTACTTAACATTATGACCCTCAATTTATGTGAATGCAAATCCACCAAAAAATAATAAAATTCATAAAATAATAGTACTAATTGTAAATAGTAAAAGGTTTATTTATAAATACGTAATTAAAAAAATTTGATTGCAATTAAATTTCCTAATTAATCATAGGTAATATAATGATGACGGTCTGTTGAATTTACTAATGCTAGTGCAACTAATCTCAATCAGGAAGTTAATTTCTATTCAGTTAATAGGGCTGTCAAATTAGATCTGATTGCAATTGAATACAAAATTACTTTACAAAAGCTCTATTAAAAGTTAATTTCGATTAACCTTAAAATTAATTTGACACATATTATTCTGTAAACCCAATGTAAAAGATTTAATCAGTATAGATTACCGAAACCTTTTTTTTTTAAATTTATGTATACAGTGTTGTAACTGCAAGTGTGAACTAATTAAAAAATTTAGTAATTGAAATAGTTAATTAATTAATGAAACATTTAGAAATTATATTTGCTTCATAGTAATTGATTTGTATATTATATATTATTCCTTCTTACCTAATCTTTAAATATTGTAGTTTTTGGTTTTAAATTTATAAGGTTATAATGGCATAAATGTGACGTTTATTTGTTACTAATGTCATATCCTCAACTAAAGTTGCAAGAGGTCATTCACCAATTAACTAAAATTAATAATAAATAAAATATGATCATTTGTTTTTTTACTTTATGACCCTCAATCTAAGTGATTGAATTATGCCATTGTACCATTTAGTAGTAGTTTTATGTTTTATGGTAGTCCATTCTGAATAATAAATTAATTTAATTTCAAATCAGTATTTGAATGCAATTAAATATGCTAATGCTGCTCCAACTAATCTTAATCATGAAGTTAATAATTATTACAATTAATCACAAGTTTTCAAGAGAATTCTCTTCAAAATATTCAAAAGCACCCTAAAGTGTTCTAATTGAATTAGTTTATTCTCTTTTTAAATTAGATTTTTAGTGTAAAAATAATTAAAACTTCTTGTATTTTTATTTACAAATACTTCAAATAATCTTTTTGTTGATAAATTTAAATTAATATTATTCATTTTATTACCAATGACCAATAGCATCGTACAATAATTAATCGAACAAATGTTCAAAAGGTATTTTATTTCATTTTTATGTCATTAATTAAAACTTTAAATTTAAATTATCAGATATTTTTTTTTTACTGTAACAAAAAAAGTATACAGCAGGAGTGGTGTAATGACTAATTTATGCAGAATGTATTTATGCACTTATTATTTAAGTGTTTCTGACTCACTAGACCAGGGTATATTTTTGTTATGCATGTAATTATATGTATGTTACTCCTGAAAAGCCTCAAACTAAGGTTTTATTATTTAAAAAAATTAATAACAACCATTATAAATACTGTTGCAATACTTATTGGATAAATTATTAATAAATATTTATAGTTAATTAATTTTTATATACGTTTTTATAAAATTTCTATATTTTATTTTCTAGTGAGAACTTATGATAATGCTACAACTTGTGGGTTAGTGTGGACACCTAATTTTGTGGCATACCGGTGTAGGACGTGCGGCATATCCCCGTGCATGTCTCTGTGCACAGAGTGTTTCAAAAAGGGCAACCATCAACGACACGATTTCAACATGTTCCTAAGTCAAGCAGGTGGAGCTTGTGATTGCGGGGATACCTCGGTTATGAAAGAGACAGGGTGAGTATGTTTTAGTATTATATAAAATATACGTAATGAATTGCACAAAATAAATGGAGTAAAGAATGTTGTTACAAAAATGGATCCTAATTGATTATCTAACACATTCATGGTTATTATAATGTTTTATTTTGATACGACGACACAATGGGAATTGCATCAAACCAATTTCTAGAACTAACTAAAAAAATCTTTATTCCATTTGGGAGACTAGTGTAATAGCATAATTTTATTAATATATACTTTATTACTGGATTTTATTAATAAATTGTACAATTAATAATGTTGATCCTATGATAGTATTAATCAGCTAAATGTTTGTTATATGATAATATTTATCAGTTCATTGAAGTGGATTTAAATGTGTATAATCAATTTCATATAAAGAATACACCGACAGTAAACTTAATAACCAAGAATTTATCAAAGAATCTTTTATTAAAATGAATGAAACATGTGAGAATGAAAATAAAAGTATCCTTGATCTGCAAGCAGTATGAAATCTATTTTTTTGATTATATTGATTATTAACGAGTTTTCCTCAACATAAAAATGTAAATTGTCCATTTACAGGCTTTACTACATATTTTCTATACAAAATGATGATATTAATTGTGTAAATGGTTACACAAACAACGGTTTAGCAATTATTGGACGAAATATGTTTTACATAAAATTTTATATATTTAAGGATGTTAAAGAAAATTTAGGAGAAACTTTTAAATTAATTTAGAGTTTTTGTAAAGTGAAATAACGGTGATTATAAAACTAAATAACAGCATGAATTATAGATAATTTTGTGTATGTACCTTATTTTATCTATTCAAATTGTTGATTTGCTAATTTTGAAGTTATTTGTTGCTTTGAGGTTTTGGGTGTGTAAATTGAATATTATTTTAATTTTATTGCAAACAAGATTAGTAAATATATTACATATCAAGTTAATGTTATAATTTATTGCAATTGTAGTGCAAGTATGTAAATCTATATGTCTATGCTAATGTGGATATTACTCAATCGAGGTATTACCAGCTTATAAACAATAACAATATGTAACAGTCCTTCATTTTTATATGTTTATCTCTTTTTAATCTGGCTATCATTATTATCTTACCCAGATATTCCAGATGGGTGGGTGCATTATTTGTATCTGTATAAGGAATCATGTAACGAAGAAAATTCAACATTGTAATTTAGATTTCTAATTAATTTAATAAATAACATTTAAGATTATTATTTATGTATGTTATAACAGTAAAATTGTTCAATGACTAATGTCAACTATTTTTTTTGTTCAAATTGCAAATAAATTCAGTTTTTTTAAATAAAATAATTGATTCCTTTATATCAATAGAAAACTCTATTTAGTGTAATATAATAACACTGAGTTTATATATAATTAATTATTGAGGTAATTAAAAATTGTTGAAGAATAAATCTTATAAAACTCAGTTTTAATATATTTTCTGCATTATAAATTACAACAATAGAATATAAGTACATTTTTGTGAAAATGATATAATTTTTTTCTTCATTTGTTCCAATTAGTTTGTAAATATTTTTTGCAAAACAAACCATACAGTATCATACAAATACCATCAATCCCTATATCGGTATTGACAATTAAGCCATTCTTATGACTTAAATACTAATGAGGCTGTTGTTTTGCTTGAATTGGAAGTAATATTCTATATTTGGCCTAACCACCGCATAATGTATGTGTCGCATGTGCATAACGGGCTGACCAGAACAAAAAGTGTGAGTTAAAACACCCTCATTAAATATTACATGGAAACAAGTTCTTAATTAAATTCACAATTGAGTTTTAACAATTGGAACATGCATTTTATAACCATTGTGGATTGTATGTATGGATGGTTTCGAAAATGTTTTTTTTTTATCCTTTGTTTGGATGTAATGTAAACAGATTTGAATATAGAAAGTTGTGAAAGTATTATTTTAATTCATATATGTTTTATATGTTAAGGATTTTATTTAATATAAAAAGGAAAAGTTTTATAAGAAACATTTTTATGATGTGTGCATGGATCAAAATATAAATTTCTATTTTAATAAACTAGCTGGTTGGTGATTAAAGTATTAAAAACACATCGACTTATCCTGTTATGATCTTCATTATATAATTTTTTAAGATAATATAAAATATTATGCAATAAATAACATATTTAATAATTAATTTAATAATATATTTTTTTAATTCAGTGTAGGAAAAATTGTTGGTTAATGAAAGTAAAATATATTTGTTGTTTTAATAATTATCTTATAGCAAAAAAATGTTTTTTCAGGTTTTGTGATAGGCATGGTCCAAATAAATCAGTGAATACAGGCAAAGCTCCATCGGACCTGATGTGTGTGGCGCAGGCAATGATGCCACGCATAATATTACGGCTGGTCCAGCACCTCAGGGAGAACAGCTCTGGTGCAACTCCAGATCTTTACAAGTGGGCCATAAATGATGCTGATTCTTTCATCACCATGCTGCTGGACTTCAATAACATGGGAGGATTGATGAGACGGGTGATGACATCAGCCTTGACAAATCCACAGGTGAGCAGTCATTGACCTTGAAATAAATAATTATAAATTTTCTCTAACAACCTGTTAAAAACACTAATCAAACAACTCCCATTTATATCCAGTTTATTTTTGAAACATATTATGAATAACAGTTGCCAAAAATAGAAATTTGTTGGTGCATTTTTGTAATCATTTAAGTTAAGTTTTAAATAATTTTAACTGTTATCATTTATAATTCATTAATTTATTTATAATTATAAATATAATTAAAAAGAACAATTTTTTATAACTCTTTGCCAACATTGTACCCTGTATTATTATTGCAGAATGGTGGTATTTACATTATTTAGAGGTTATAATAATAATGTTATAATAAACCTTATTATACTTTTATTTTACTTTATTACAACAATTATTAATTATATAAACCAAATGGTCTCCAAAGGAGTAATAATAAGAGTGCACTAAATTAGCAACTTATGACATTTTGTATATCATTTTGTATTTTAATGGGTTTAATAAAAAGTAATTATACACTGTACTTGAAGAATGGAATTTAAAATTTAAATTTTGTCTTCAGTGCTACCTTCTTAAATAGTTTATTATTACCTCCATTAAAACTACATTTTAGAATTTAATGTGTTATCTCCAAGAGTGAAAATAGTACAAATATATTCTATTTAGGTAGTTTTTTACATTATTGTTGATTGTTAGTTTTACAATAAATGTTTTTGTTGAATATTAATTTTTAACTTTAAATTTCCAGATGTACAGAGTGCTAAATGAAATACCGCCGTTTTCGGACCACTCAGATTATGCTCAATACTTAATTGAATCGAGGAGGATCTATGAGGAGGCCCTCCAGTCCCTGCCGAATCCTGTGCCCTTGGATGAATATAAGGATTGCCCCTCACTACAGGAGCAGCTAGTGCATAAAACTTTTCTGGAGGAGCTGGTGTTTTGGACAGTCAAATTTGAGTTTCCTCAGAAGGTGGTGTGTTTACTATTGAATATGCTGCCTGACACCGATTATAAGGTATTGTTATGTTTTTGATATATTATACCATATTTATTATCAAGATAATCAATCCAAGTTATAAAATAATGGAGATATTTAATAGACTTTTTATTATTATATTTTGCTGCACAAACATTTTATTACTGAATTAGAAATATTAAACTTTACATTAAAATAAAAATGACTGAATATTCCTATAATTCATATCTTTGTAGTTATTTTTTTTTTAAATTTAATCAGTACCCTATACTAATAATAATAATAATTTCTAATCTTGTTTCCCATTTTACCTTTAAGGGTAATATAATTATGTATAATATACATTACTGATGGAATAAAACTTAAAAAAATACGTAGTTTTTAGATATACATGTAGATTCTAACTTGAACTATATTTTTAGAAAGAAACCAATATTGCTGTTAATGAAAATGCATTCTTTTTATTATATATGAATGAAATTCTATAAAATTTTATTTTTATGTTTAGGAGGCGCTTACTAGAGCATTTGTGCTTCACTATAGTCGGATATCGATGATGCTGGAGAAATCGGTGGACCCAGACACATTAAGTAACCGTGTCGTGCATGTCAGTGTCCAGCTCTTCTCTAACGAAGGACTCGCACTCAGAATGACGGAGCAATTAAATCTCTTACACGTCATGGTTGTTAGTTTGAAGTACATGATGAGTAAGATTTTAATCCAGAACACACTGCACTGTAAGTTCATTACCACTAAATAAATAAATATTTATTATTCCATCCAATATTGATAAAAGGATTTTAAAAAATAAAGAATTTAAGAAAATATTTTTTATTAATTAAGGGATTTAATTAAGTTAATGCTTGTTGCACTACACTCTTGATGGAAACAGATATTAATGTTAGATGGAGAGTAACACTGTTACTCTGCACCTAATATTAAGGGATTTAAGTTTTGATTTTAAAGTAGTAATAAATTTAACTTCATGTAGACAAGTAATCTAATTAAAAGTATATAATACAAACAAATCATAAAATTTGCTTTTCTTTACTGATATTAGTATGTAACTTCTATTGCCTAAAATTTTTATACCTAAATCCCAGAAAATACAAATCACAGTATAGTTAATTAATAATTTTATAATAATTTTTTTTGTACTCACATTTGCAAATATAAATTTTTGTAATATTTCAATATGGAATTATATAAATAAAATTTAAAATAAAATAATATTAATTATCCATATTTTTAGATCCAGATAAGAATTTTCATTATGTTGTTGATTGCGGTAAGCCTGTTATGAAGGAACATTGTTACTGGCCACTGGTATCGGATTTAAATAATGTCTTATCACATAGACCTGTTGCTCTACGTTTTATGGCAGATGACTCCTTATTGGAAATGTGGTTTATGTTCCTTTCAATGTTTCAAGGTATGTAAAGACATTACTTGGTTTATTTCACTTAACTGCAAATGATTTTTTTTTTCCCATATACTTAAGTCCATAATATTTTTATTTTCATTTCCTTTAACATCTTTTTTTTATTATCTCTTTTATGTTTATGTATACAATTAATTACATCTTTTATTATATCATAATCAAAAATTTTAACCTCAAACTAATAAAGGTAAAATTTTACAGGAATGAATGTAAACCAACGTGAATTAAGTCAACATGTGGAGTTTGAACCCAATACATATTATGCTGCCTTTAGTGCTGAATTAGAAGCTAGTGCTTACCCAATGTGGGCCCTTGTATCACACCTCGTTGATAGTAACACTTCTTCGTTGACAAGGAGGGTGTTGACGTCATGCCTTGCCGCATTGCACGAGTGGTTGGATGCGATTAACTATACCAGTCCTAGTGTTGTAAGTATTGGTATATTATTCATTTATATAGTTTAATTATTCTTCTAAGATAAAGTAGGGAATCTATATAATAATTCAATCAAAAGTAAAACAAATGTATTCTAATACTTAAATTATGGTTGTTAAAACTACAATTAACAATTGAATTTGTATATACAAGATATTCAATTATCTGTAAATCAGGTTTTTAACTACAGTTATTTCTTCAAATAATACTCTTTGACTAACCAAGTAGATATTTCTACATTTATACTGTTAATGATATTTATCTACGATCGTACAGAAAGTAGACGTTTTTTGCATCATTTTTCATTGTAAAAGTGGCTTTTTAAAGCACTAGTGCTTTTTTACGTTTTTATTGCACGGTAATGTCAAACTATTTTTATTGCACAGAAATGTCAAATTTGACAGATGAATATATTATAGCACAAATTTTCGACGAAAAACTTAATTTTTTATTAATTGATACAAATAACTAATAAACTATAAATAAAATATATAATACAAACAAAATGGCAGTTTTAAGAACTCTGAAGATTTCATTTAATGCAAGTCGAAGCGATTACAATAAAGAGAACATTTTTTCCATAAATAATAATGGCGGCCGACATTTGTGCAACTTGTTTACTGGTTGCTAAGTAACGCTTTCATTAGTGCACTGCGGTTAAAATATGTTTTCATTGATTGAATTATTGAAATGACATTAAAATATTACTCATAAGAATATATTCTTTGAAATCCTTTACGATCGAAGATAAAATTTAGTAAGGCACACGTGTAAAAAGTTTCTTTATTGCACTCCTGGCTTTAAAAAAACTCGCTCGTTCCTCGCTCGTGTTTTTAAACGCCAGTTCGTGCAATAAAGCATCACTTTTTACACTTGTACCTTAAATAACTATTAATTAACTGATTTTTTTTGGTAAATATTTGCTGTGTTAAACTATTCGATTGTTGAAATTCCATTATATAGATCTAAATAAAACACTTTTGTTTTGAGAATTTACACAATTTAATGTCGATTCACTGCGTCAATTGTTTTGCCACATAGTGGCTTCATCAGGTAGATGATTTATCATGGCTAAACAATTGTCGCAGTGCATTGACATTAAATTGTGAAATAAATTTAAAAATACGAAAACATCTACAACAATGAGTCTTACTAAGACTTGTAGTCTTAGTAAGACTCATTGTTGTCGATTCACGAAATGTTTTCGTATTTTTAAATTTATTATTTAATTTTCTACAACGAACTAAAGGATTTTAATACATTTTATTATTAAATTGTGTAAATTCTTAAAAGTGTTTTATTTATCACCTATAAGTTAAATTAGACAAAGTCTTTTTTTATGAATTTTCAAAAAGGCAAACTATTTTAAATGCATTATACGATTTGATAACTTTAGTAATGGAAGTTGTCTATTTATATCACACTTTTTTATTACATTTTTGGTATATTAAACATTAACTTTTTTATTTGAAAATGTTTTGTTTTCTATTTATTAAACTAAATTTTCAACTGAAAGTGGATTTTTAAAATCCAATGCAACTATTTTGTAGCTGTATTATAAGCTGGAAAATTTACTATATTATAGCATGGTTCTAATTAAATATTTCTATTTGTTACATTGTCGTTTCATATCATTTAAAGCAAATTGAGTTCACTGGAAGGATAGAATAGTTTTTAGATTTCTGTTACAAATAATGACATTTCTATATTTTGTTTGTACTCTGTGTATGCTTATGAACAGTGTCCTAAAAAACACTAAAGAAATTAAACTAACCTTCAAACTTTTATCTGAAGAGTGAAAAGGCTTTAAAATTTAGAGATAATAAAAACTAAATCATTTTGAAAAATGGTGATGTGGCCATCATAGTACTTTCCCTATATTTTACTCGAAAACTATGAGGTTTACGAAAAAACGTTATTCTTAATAATTTGTTCAGTTTTGAATTCTTTACAATTATCTGTAATACAAGTTTGATGTAACTCTAATAGTTTATTAGCAATTGACTAAAAATGTCAAAGTTAAGAATTTTATGAAAAAAATGTTTTAATAAAAGTCGTTTATTTTCTCATTCTCTCTAACTATTGTTTGAAAAGTTTTGTAAAAATTTTTCATATTTAGAAAAATATTGTCAAAAAACCTCATTTTCATGCATTTTCATGCACAATACTATTCAAATTGTGATGTGGCCATCATAGTACTTTCCCTATATTTTACTCGAAAACTATGAGGTTTACGCAAAAAAATTATTCTTAATAATTTGTTCAGTTTTAAATTCTCTATAATTATTTGTTATAGAAGCTTCAGGTAACTTCAATAGTTTATTAGCAATTAGCAAAAAATATCAAAATTTTCAGTTTTTATTATTTTTCTTGAAAGTTAAGAATTTTATGAAAAAAATGTTAAAATAAAACTTGTTCAGTTTATAATTAACTTTTGTTCGAACCGTTTTTAATTTTTTTTTATATTTAGAAAAATATATCAAATTTTTCAATTTTTATTTTGTTACTCAAAAGTTAAAAATTTTATGAAAACTATGTTCAGATTTTCATTCTCTTTTACTTTTGTTAGTAAAATTCTGTAATATTTTTCATATTAAAAAAATTATCGAAAAAAAACAAAAAATTTCTCGAGTAAACACCCACTTCCGGTTTATGAATGTTTACCAAAAGCTTTTCAGTTCCAGTTTTTAACGATAAAACCTTAAGTTTAATATTTCATCTCAATCGGATCATTCGTTTTTGAGATACAGCGCCCACCGACAGGCACACACACAGACACAATTTTTTTTTTCCAGAAATTAGTGTTTTGGGTTCAGGGGACCCCAAAACGGATATTTCCGCAAAAAAATGTTTTCAAAAAAAAATCACGAAAACAATACTCCCCCTATATATACTATATAGGGAAAGTAATAATAGTTGAGAAATTAAGTTAAAACTTGATACTTTTTTAATTTATTGAATACCTATAACAGAGGAAAATTATATGAGAAATATAATATTGTATACAAGATTTTTGAGGACTGTCTGGGGTGATAGCTACACCAATTATTAATCAACGCACTTGATTTTCTTTGAATTCTGACCAATCAAATGTGATGTACCATTTGACCTACATTTCTCCTTTTCACACCATTTTATGGTATTCAATATACAGGGTTGCTGATATGTATGGAAACTGTAGAATATCTCCTAAAGCAAGAGAGCTAGCGAAAAATGTTAAGATACAAAAGTTTTAGGGTTTTTAAAAATCTATCAGAAAAAAGATAAATTAAATATACAGGATCAGTTAAAAAGTCAGGACGAAACAAACTTGGCTTTTCTTTAATGGAACACCCTGTATATTGTTCCATATTTCAATTCATCTCGAAATTCTACACAGAATTGGTATGGCACATCATAAGGCTAAACTTAACCGTTTTAGAGATATCGAACTTTGAAAATCACGTTTTTTATAAATTCTACAAAAAATAGTTAGCCATCAAGTTACCTGTCAAAGGTAAGTATGACGCAGCGTTGTTATGGAGATGGAAATCCCTATGACAACGCTGCGTCATTACACACAAAGCTAAAACAGTCAAGTTTAGCTTTATGATGTGCTATACCAATTTTGTCTAGAATTTGGAGATGAATTGAAATATGGAACAATATACGGGGTGTTCCATTAAAGAAAAAGCAACTTCGTTTCGTCCTGACTTTTTAACTGATCCTGTATACTTAATTTATCTTTATTCTGATAGTTTTTAAAAAGTCCTAAAACTTTTGTATCTTAACATTTTTTGCTAGCTCTCTTACTTTAGGAGATATTTGACCGTTTTCATACATATCAGCGACCCTGTATAATTTTATAGATACATATGTTAAGCTTTACTTGAATTTTTGAGGAATACACAAGCTTTAGGTGGTTTTGCCCATTTTTCTTGTAAACTTAATAATAATAGTAGTCAGAAATATATATTAAGAGATAGATAGAATTATGTAAAGTATTTATAAGAAAGTGTTTTAAGAATAACAACAGGAGTATTGGATACAAGGAAGGAACCATATAATTTTGGTTTATATTATTGTAATATTTATTTAGAGCAATAGCCTATTTTTAATTTGACTAGTAACTTTGTATCAAAACTATATTTATGAAAAACAAAAACAAAATTGTTTTTAAAATCAACAGTTTTAAATTAAATTACATATATACCAACATATTTTTTATTTATATAATTATTAAGAATTAAGAAATGTCAAACTGCATTTAATTACATGTGTTGAACATAATTCTTTTTTTACAGAGTGATAGTCTTCAAGTTTCTTTCCATTTACCTTTACATCGATATTTGGCTGTGTTCCTGTGCCAGGCAGTTGCCAAACAGGGTATTGCACTGGCTGAAGTTTTGCCGTCCCCAGACACTCTGCACTTGTTAATGATGCATCCACTGAGAGTACAGGTAAGTCTTTATTTTTGACACACTTACATGTATTGGACGTATTTTAAAAATGGTTACCTTTTAATTCTAAGAGTACCCAACTTTTGATTAAAATTCACTAATTTTAGATTTTGTTTTACATTTCAAGACAAATGATCATTTCAGTTATAAAAATGATCCATATTAACTTGATACAGTATAATACTAAAAATGTAATTTAGATAAGCAAGGTGATGTGTTTTTTAAATAGAGCTTTAGCAAATAATAACTTTTTATTACTTATTTAAAAACATATACTTGCACTACAACTTTGTAACAGTGGTGGAATGTATTAAAATGTGTTAAAATTTTTGTGTATAAAATGTTCTCACTTAATGGCTTAAAAGGTCAGAGACATGTGTTACATACATCTTAAATAATTTTAATTGTACAATTCAATTTATTAATTGGAATGTGGAAGGCGTACACTTATCTAAAATGAGTAAACAAAGTGTTTACCCATTTATATTACGTTTTGTCCAATATACATACAAAAAGCAGACAAGTTAAAAATTCTATATTACACATTACTCTTAAAGCACTTATAACCCCCACAACAGATTATATATTTTTAAATTAATTTCAATACCATAAATGTCTTCTCAATCTAGGGACATCTATGATTGATGCCATAACATAGATACAAGGATTAATACCTTTTGAAAATTAAGATCTTCATAAAATAAAAATATTAATAATACAAAAATAAATTACTGACAAACACTTAACTAACGCACTTACTATGTTTTAACCACTAAATGAATTACCACGTAGTATCGGTCACCACAATCCTTATGATTAAATTACTGACAGTTATTGACATCTAAAAACATATGTTACAACTATCAGAACTTCGAAGAACAAATAACATTTGTAGATGTTATATTTAAATCATTGACTATTAGTTCTTTAATTTATATCATGTCCGATTTTATAAGTGCCAAATGAAAGTTTTATGTTTTGATTGTATTATTAATCTCCTCTTTTTTTTAAATAATTTAAATAAACCTGTTCAAATGAGGTTTTTTTTTTGTTAAGTACAATACAGAATTATTATTAGAAAACTTAAACAAGATGCAAATATTGTTAACATTAATAAAGTGTAAACCCTTCTTTGTTTCTTTTACATTTAGCTAGCCAATTAAGCATATCTGAAATGAGAGAACCTTTGTAGTCTAGGGTAGAGAAACCTATGCATCTAAAATCTGATGTAAAAGGGCAGAATTTTTTTTGGAAAAGGCAACTGATAATTATGATATGATATGTCATATCATAACCCACACATATTTAACTAGTAATAAGTCTGACCATGGAAGCAGAGCAACATTATCAGTATTTAGAAATTCTATAGTAACCTTTTCAGTATATGGTAAAGTATGATTAAATTATATTATTTATCACCATGCCTGAGGTACAAAGTGTTCATGAACCATTTTAGAAATATGCGTTTTGTTATCAAAGCTGATTTTGAACAGTTTTTGGCATTATTTTGTTTGCACCAATAGCATTAGTGCATGCTTAAGAAGTTATGCGTTGTTTTTTTTTGCTTTTCTACCCGGAGCAGATTTACATGCGATGCAACAAAGTTTTCACAAGTTTCTAATAAAGGCCAGCTGCATCGTATATTCGATCATTTAAATGTCAGCAGTCGAATTCCATACCTTATTTAAAATCAAGCTGCCTACAAAATGTTCGTTCTCTTTAAGTTTTTCATTCAATAATTTATTTAGTCCTTTTTAATGAATTCATCGCCATTTGGAACATGGTTATCTAAGTCCTTTACGTTGTAGAAAATTAACTAATAATTAGAAAAAACACGAAAATATTTCGTAAATCTACAACAAATGAGTCTTATTAAGACTACAAAAAACAAATCTTTTGTTGAAAAAACTACTTCTCTGGCTTATACTTTGACAGACATTGAATGATACAAAAATAATTTGCGTGTTACAAATAGCAAGGCTATAAAAGCAACACTAGTTTGAACGTATTTATTTCTGTAAAATAAACTAAAAGTGGTTGAATGTACATTAAATAGTTTGTGAGTGACTATGATATGATAAATTTGTAATTTGATGTAATTAAAAATAAATTAGCAAATTTATACAGGGTGACTGACGAAAAACCTTTGGTGCTGTATCTCGCTTATTTTTGATCCGATTTGAATAAATAAAATATCAAATTAAATGATTTTTAAAAGACTTTAATATGAACTGTATTGATATTTTTCTTGCATCCAGTTTTTGACAAAAGACGATCAACTTTTTTTTTTCAAATTGCACTGTATATATATATTTTGTACTGATCCGCAAGGAGATTTTTTTCTGAATCTAAATTTGTAAACGATTTTATCCATTCATCAAACCAAAGTCGAGAAATTTAGGATTAAAAAAAAATTAAAAATCAAATACCCATAGTAAACAATATACACTGCCTATTCCAAATGTCAAAAGTGACAGTGTCAGTCATTGGTACAATACTGCAATGATTTTTAATAATTTCATAATAAAAATATTGCAAGATTTCAAAAACCGAAAAACGATTTCTGTAGAAGCACAAAATTCTAGTACAGTGTTTGAAATATTGCAACATTTTAATTATGAAATAATTCAAAATCGTTGCAGTATTGTATCAATGGCTATCACTGTCACTTTTGACATTTAAAATAGGGTCTGTATATTTTTTACAATGGATACTTGACTTTTTATTTATTTTTTTAATCATCAATTTCTCGACTTAAGTTTGATGTATGGATAAATTTGTGTCTACAATTTTATATTCAGAAAAAAAATCTCCTTGCGAATCAATAAAAATATATATACAGTGCAATTTAAAAAAAAATGTTGATCGTATTTTGTCAAAAACTGGGTGCGAGAAAAAATAACAGTTCAGATCCTATTAAAGTCTTTTAAAAATGGTTTAATTTCATGTTTTATTTATTAAAATCGGATAAAAAATAAGCGAGATACACACCAAAGGTTTTTCGTCACCCTGTATAGACAATTTGAATTTTTTAATGTCTTTACCGGAAATCAGATTGTGGCTGAAATATGAAATATCTAATATCTTTTCGCCAATTGTGTCCCTCCCCGCTTTTTTGTCGCTGTAACAATATAAACTAAACTAAAACACTTACTAGTAATGGGGTATTAGTATAAAAGAACAAATTGGGTCGCCTAGGATATATTAACGAATATTAACGTTTTATTTGTAAAAATATACCTTAACTACTACTCTATATAGCAAATTTAAACATTTGTCGTAACGTGTGACGAGTTTTTGTATCCCAGTTTCATATTTCTTCTCTGCCAGTCTATTGAGATACGTACTAATGAATGAAATTCCTGCCAACAAGTTCTTAAGTTTTCTAAACTGATGGCAATCTGAAGGACTATAGGGTAGGAAATTATGACAACAGCTCCGAAAACACGACTCATCGTCTTACGTTGAGAAATCTAATCATAGCCCTAATTTTACATGTGGCGACGTCCTTTATTTATTTTCTTGACCATTTTAAAGACTCACATAAATAGCATTATCGATATCAGGGGGACATTACTTTTACACATACAGCTGAAATACAACTGAACATGTAAGCACACAACTGGCGACTACTCTATTCGTCAGCGCTCCGCACGGTGCAAATGGGTACTACTTTCATACTATCCCTCGTATAGAGATTCAAACATCACTGCTTAAGTCGTATCTTTATAATATATGTCTATAAATTACATATTTTTTATTGGTAAAAACATACTTTTTTTTATGTTTTTCACTTGTGTCGTTCAATTCAAATCGACAACATTAAACATATGTATTAGTATTTTTAACTTGATCTCTCAATAGCAACAACAACTTAATTTCTAAATATTTCGTATCTACCTTGCTTTAAATGGCATTCAAAATATTTACTTCTAAACCTGTCGTTACTCTTTATTTGAAAGAATTTCAGTAATATCCTGTTAGGTTAATAGTTAAGCTAATAAAAAAACGTCTATTTTCTTTTCTAAAACATCAAAAAAATGAGAATTTGTAACTATGTATCTCTAATAAGCCACCTCAAATAATAATTGATCAGGGATGTTGTTTTAACCATACGATATTGTGGACAAGTGTTCATAAATTATAGAAGAACTAAAAACAATCAATTGAATTTTGTTAGCAACTGGCAGTTGACTTATGCTTAGTAAATAAAACATGCCGAAATCATGAGAGATAATCGGAAAACGAAAACGGCCTCGAGTAAACAAAAAACCCACTTTTGGCGGACCTTGTTTTACAAATTGGTTTCAGATTTTCCTACAAAAAAGTTAAGTTTCAGTTGAAACTCTAGCGGTTTATAGAGATACAGTGCCTAAGACCCAACACATTTCAAAAAAACGTCGAAATAATTTCAGAGAACCTCGTCATAAATTTCTGTTGAAATTTCGAATTCGAAAATAATCACGATTACAATACTTGCTCAAACTACCTGCAGGGAAAGTAAAAATGGTGTCTCAGTGTGCGTGTGTTTTTGGTAAAATGTGTGTATTCAAGACTCTCTTTTGTTTACCCAGATTTTCTTTTAAAGGAACGAAAATAGGAATAGTTTTTTTTGCGTAGGATGCAAATGCGGGAGAAGTAACTTAATGACGTCATTTATAAGGTCATTCGTTGGGTAACATAGTTAATATTCGTTCTCTTGGCTGCGGAGACGTGCGTGTCCGTTACAACGAAATTGATCTAAAGTTTGCCCTTGATTTATGAACAACTCAAAGGGAAATCGGGAATAATACCCACGACTTTTGATAACTGGCGACAATCATTCAATGACAAATGTACGCAGATTTGATTGAAAATGATATGGCCGTCGTGTGTACTGTCAATTGTCAAAGAAAATTTACAGAATTTCTCATAGAAAAATTAGACATTATTATAATTTAAATTATCACCTCTCCTAATAATAGAAATAGAATAGAAAAAAATCAAATTAGTAGGCAATTAGAATTGCATGAAGTTTAAATTAGATAACAAACGGTTTAACACGTTAACGCCGGCGGGTACCACCGGTGGTACACGAGTTTACGCTTTTGGTACGCCACTGATTACTTCCATGGTGACAATAAATAACTATTATCTACGATCGTACAAAAAGTAGACGCTTTTTGCTTCATTTTTCATTGTAAAAGTGGCTTTTTAAAGCACTAGTGCTTTTTTACGTTTTTATTGCACGGTAATGTCAAACTGTTTTTATTGCACAGAATTGTCAAATTTGACAGATGAATATATTTTGACGAAAAACTTAATTTTTTATTAATTGATACAAATAACTAATAAACTATAAATAAAATATATAATACAAACCAAATGGCACATTTAAGAACTCTGAAGATTTCATTTAATGCAAGTCGAAGCGATTACAATAAAGCGAACATTTTTTCCATAAATAATAATGGCGGCCGATATTTGTGCAACTTGTTTACTGGTTGCTTAGTAACGCTTTCATTAGTGCACTGCGGGTAAAATATGTTTTCATTAATTGAATTATTGAAATGACATTAAAATATTAGTCATAGGAATATTTTCTTTGAAATCCTTTACGATCGAAGATAAAATTTTGTAAGGCACACGTGTAAAAAGTTTCTTTATTGCACTCCTGGCTTTAAAAAAACTCGCTCGTTCCTCGCTCGTGTTTTTAAACGCCAGTTCGTGCAATAAAGGATCACTTTTTACACTTGTACCTTAAATAACTATTATCGCGCATCTAGGACTTCAGTCACCATAGCAACCATAACAACCATAGGCGTGCCAGCCAAATTTTGTCTTTTTAAATGAATAATTGTAGGGTACAAAAACGCCGGCGCCAACGTGTTAATGATAGGACACATTGCCATTTTTATTAAATCAAGCTTTGATTAATTAAAGAGCATAGTTTTGTTTGTAAATTCAACAAGTTACACCTGAAATAAATTATTTTATACATTTTCAAGTGTTAAAGTTTAAGTTATGATCGTCCATTTAATTGAACAGAGTCAATCGTTAATTTTTAATTAATTCAAAATCTACTTGCCATGGAGTTTTTTTTTTACCTATGCTTAGGCAGAAACACCTATAATTTTCGAAATGCAGTGTAGTGTTAGTGTCAAAAGTCAGTGGAGACGGGAAGTACTACAAGCATGTATTTAAAATATTCAAACCACTTCAATAAAGGGACAATTACTATTTGTTTTCTTAAGTAGAAAAATACTACAGAATTTGTACGGGTAATTCCACATAGTAGATAAAGGTAGATTTAACTAATTTTGCAAACAAATGTAACTTAAGTAAATTATATTCAATAATTATTTTAATAATCGCATACAAATGAGTGATCCTACTATGATTAACCTATTCTAATCAATAATAAAATATCACAAGTAACTATACAAGTAAGGCTTAGGCATTTATGTCGTTGATGGCGTTAGTGATTAGCTCGCCATAGTTATACGTGATAATTTTTGGCGCGATGAAACCTCCGAAGTTTTGTGACCCTTTATGGTATACGCCAGCTCCGGCCAATGGCACCGGAATCGAAGACTCGACGTTCTGTATGTCAATGAATGGAATTGTGGTCTGGGCGGCGTCTCGATCAAAATCAGTATGCGTGAACTCCAAGTACTGATCGCTGCTCGAATCAGGAAGCGACGTCGCCGGCGAACGTATAGGCACATCTTTGTTTTCCAGCATCAGCTTTTTCCTGAAAAAGCAACAAATTAGTCCAGTGCCAATGCCGTGTGGCACCTTTGATTGGTACTTACAATCTTTTTGGTTTAAACAATCCATGCACACTAAAAATTGACGCAAACTTGAGAAAACCATGCATCCAAACTTTTCGAACATATATACAATACGTTGTGTTTACCTGGGATTTTTAGAAGAATCCGTGTTCTGGTTATCCTTCCAATAACTAGCAGCTACGTTCAGTTTTCCGCTATCGAAATCGAAAGGTGTTAGACGAATTTCAAAATTTAAGTGAGATCCGATTAGTTTGAATCTCACACCTGAAATAAATATTATAATTTATATTTTGTTATAAATATAATCTCTATTTTTGCTCAAGCCTAAATTAGTATACATTATTATTATATGTGCTTAACATTAATAATTGGGATATGTTAACTTACCAGTGACAACTTCTTCGTTCGTTCCAGATAAGTCGTCCAAATCAAAATTTCTCTTTTCCCAAGTCAGCGTATGGAAATCTTGACCATTGTACATTCCCCTATCGGTGATTTTGTAATTTTCTACCGGTACCCAGTTCACAGTGTCTGTATCAATTTTTGCCTTTGGTAATAATAATCCCTCTTGAACTTGAAGGTGGATAATACGATTTTTTTTCACAAATCTTAATCCAGTAATGACCCTGAAGCAAAAATATTACTAGTTTTAAAACTTTTCCTTTATCATCGTCATCAAAAGCAACGAAGTAATTTAATTCAGTATTTACCTATTAGAAGCAATGTTGGCCTCGGATGAACGCATGTTGAAATATCTATCAGAATTGTTGCCCTGTTCATCACACAGGCACATACAATAGGAGCAGTGCCAAAACAGCCACCTCCACCAGCTGTCGACCTTAGTTGTACCGTTCGGGCACGCCATCTTACGTCCTAGTATTCGTCCGTTCTCGTATTCAATGTATTCATACCTCCTGTTCGTTCCAAGTTCCTATGATAAAAAAATACGTACATAAAACTGAAATGTAAAAAAGTTCATTTTCTCTTTGATAAAGTCTATTCTTAGAAGGACATAATTTCATGTTTCCTTTAGAAAACATGATTGTATGCAATTGTATTATTTTTATTAGTTATAAATTCACAATTAAATACAAACTATACCATTGTAGACATATTCAGAGGTTATTAAATTAAAGGTTATGATACATTTTGTCTTCAGAGTTTCCTAAAAGTCTTTTGTCTTAATAACATAATGATTAAGACTTGGCATTGTTAATTTATTGAAGTATTAAAAAAAACTTACGGAAGGGCAAACCCATGAATCCGAATCGATATACTTGCAGTTAATAATTTTTCCGTTGCATCTCCTTTGTTTACGGCAGTAGAGATTTTGGTAGCACGAGAAACTTTTCGTGTAAGTGTACTCAGCACAATTTTCTCTGCACGTTCCTTCCGGATTTAAATCGACCTCATTTTGAATATAACCTTGTAGAAGTTCGGTGATTTCGGTGTAGGTGACATCTGCAAACAGGTACAATATTAAGTTTAACTGTAATAAGAATTTTTGGTTGTTTATTAAATTTCATTCAAAACTTAAAAATAAATATGAATACACAATTTTCTCTCCTATGCCCACGCTTACCTTTTTTGTGAGTGTTGGGATCACACCTCCACAGATCTTGAGACGCCATTGTGATGGCTTCCCTCATTTTTTCGAGTGTAATGGTGGATCTTTCTTTGTGTCGCTTTTCCATTGTCTGTGCTTCTTCAGTAAAGTTTCCTAGAACATAAAAGATATAATTAACATATATCTCTTCATACAAAAAAATATTTAGATCTTTAACCAATTTGTGTTATTATTATTATTATTATACGAATAGAAAATTATCAATAGTTCTGTCTTTTTAGTCAATTTTGCAAACATAAGTCGTTGTGTACGTATTTCAAAATTTATGTAAACATAACCTAAATAAACCTGGATTAATTTTAACCACCAACAATAATGGGAGAAATATGGACAGTGTGATGCTTCATCAAACACCTTCTTAATGAAGTAAATATTTGCTTAAAGACAAATAAATATACAGCAAAAGTGTAAATTGTAATTTTCTACACATATCTTGTTTATATTTTAAATAGTAATTATGTGTCATCTAATGACGTATTGAGATGCGATCGTTCATTGCTCCTTCTAGTAAATAATTTTTTATTATTGTGCACTATTCTTGATGCACAATGGAATAATGACATCGTCTATTGTTAGAATACAACTGCAGCTCCGGGCGAGCGTTTGTAAAGAGACATTAGTCCGGATTTTTACTTGAATGGACAGCCGATATCGGCGGTGGTAGACCTATAATATTTAAATTTTTACTTCCAAATATCTAAAATGGTAGAAATGATAAATTATATTGTTTGCTCTATAGTTTGTTTGAATTATAAACACCTGTAATGTATGATTTGGAATTTTAATCTCAAAATGATTCATCGTAGAATCATTTGCTAAAACAATGAGAACTCTGTTATTCTTGGAATAATTTACTGCAGTGTCATATCAATAATTCAAAGTAATTTTCTTCTTTGTTCAAATTATTACTTCCTATCCTATAATAAAAAAATATCTATGGACCTAGTTTTATTTTATGGCATATTTTTAGTATTCCCGATTATTTGTAACTTATTATTTCTAAATTAGTATAGTTGCAAAAATAAGTGTCATTATTGTTAAATGAATTGAAAACATAATTATATTTACTTATCACACCTTACCTTTTTTATACAACTTCAAAAGCATATACGAAAACTGTGTCATGGAATAACTCTTCAACTCTGACAGTGCGATCACATTGTATAAATTCAGAAGCACTTGTTGCGGCGATTGATTAAGGTTGCAGATCATAGACCCGGTTTGTATTTCCTGAAATTAAGAGTACAATTTACATACTGTGTATACTGCATCAGTTCAATTATTTTCTACCAAAAGTGCGTATTTAAATATATGTTCTTTCGCGACGATATCATATAGATTTTTGCTGGCATTTGGCATGGAGGATTTCGAGTCGTACAAAATTGTTTCTGCCAAATCAATCCAAGCCTGTTGTGGAGAAGGTACTCTTCCACTGCTAGTTTGCTGGCTCTGGAATCTCCTGAAGCTCTCATGCAGTGCGTAAATAGTACGCATTTCTCCATAAGCACGAGCCCAAATCCATAGACCATCCAGGCTATTCAAGCCGTAGGTAATGTCATGTGGGAAGGCCTTCAAATTGATTTAGATGTTTTTCTTTCATTCAAATTTTGTGTATCTACCTGATTTAGGAGGTCATCGAATTTTGCGAATTTTTCTATCAAAACTACCTCGGGGGGTGTCTCCTTACCAATCCTCTTGGAATTTTCTACGGCCTTTTCAATTTGCTCCATGTATAACTGAAAGTCCCTCCGCAATTCGTCGATTTGTAGGAGTGGGTTGTATATACCGAATACATCCCCTATGATGAGGATGTTCAGGAGAACAACTGCTGTTATCTTATACATTTTTATCGCATGTCTTTCGCTTCTGAAAAACGTTAGGTAAGATTTTGTATCACTATAATTATCTCGTGACGATAATGAAAAACCTTGGCTATTTGTTTGCGGGATCTATTGAACGTTCGCGTTAATTTATTAATTGAGATTTATTTTCAGAACCTTCGATCGGTTGTTGGCAAATAGCAACAGAGAAAGTAGGCGTAAATTATCGCGTAGTTATTTCCCGTGTGTATATTATTACCGTTAGTTTAAAAAATCAACAAAGGACGTTTAGATTGACTGCCAAAGTCACTGCGGTATCCGTTAATGATTATAAAGTTTGTTTATTGATAACGCGTGTAAATTACACCACAAGCCGCACATTTACTATAAAACTATCGTACATATGTATTCAGTGTTTTAGGTTTAGATAGTTTAATAATATATCTCAATCACGGCACACACGCGAATAACGCTCGTTTATTGTCGACTAAAGCCTGTTAAGTGCATTTCCCCGTGTATCGTGCGACATTCGTAGTACGCATGCGTTGCGCGTTACTGTCATTGTGACGTGACGTTGAGGTCAGCGCGGTAAAGACATTTGAATCACCTGTCCACCTCTCCGGTGGACCACTTTTCGAAAAATGCTTCGAGCGTGACTCATGATTGCTTTTCTGTTAATTGGAATTCTGTTGTAAGAACTGGTTTCATGGTTAGTTTTATACTAGATGTGATAATAGTTTAACATCTCAGTCTAATAATAATAATTGCATAATGTAAGCACGGAGAATTTTTGCATCTAAGAAAACTGAAACAAATGAAGTCATCCCACACAGAGCCTATGAAAATAGCTATGCGATAATGATATGAACGGTCGCGACCTTCATAGTCAAAATGTTAGTTGTTAGTAATTGCTTTTAAAATGTTAACATCAAATTATTTTTTAACAATTTCAATTCGAATTATGTATTGTTTGATGATCTTTAGAAAACCCACAACGTGTAAATCAAAATATGTTCTTCTAAAATGTGTGTTTTATTCACTCAAATATTAATAGTAAAGAAATTTAAATCAATTTCATAAAATTTAATAGATTTTACTTAAATGTGTTGCAATTGTTGCTTTTTTTAAGACTATATAAATTAGATTTTTAATGCTTTAATGTAAAGTAATAAATTTCTGATACTCTTCTGTTAAATTGTTACATAAATCTGATGAAAGCTGCAAAAACAAATAAGTTCCGATTTCACAAAAGAAAAAGTGACTCACTCGATGAATTCTGCCATTTACGACAAATGAACGCAGATTTAAAGGAATATGATTCTTTACGATTACAGACATATGGCATTTATACAAGTGAAATATTTTGACCTCTAAATGTAACAGACAAGATAAGTAATTCTTAGGTTTTTATATATAACAATATTGGTATCATCAAATATGATTGAATATTTGGAATAGTAACTTATTTTTACTTTATGAAAAACTTGATGTAATATAAAACTTAATAATTCATAATCTGCAGATATCTGTTTCTAAAAGATATATGCTACCGTTGATCTGACATCTATTGTCTAAAGCGTTACACTTAGCTTCACTAAACGCTGATAATTGGTCGGTGGTCCATCCACTCTATTCGAAATGTTTTTGACAATAGATGTTACTTTAATGATAGAATCTAGTTTCCCTGACTTCAACTCCTACAGCGAGATCCCACATACATCTGTTATTGTTCTTAACATATTATTGATTTCTCACTTAGCTAGAGGTAATTATGACTAAAAGTCGAAAGTTGAAGAAAAAAAAAACGAAGTAAAACTTGATTAAAACACTAAACTTGAATCAAGTTTTAAACATATCTTCACGGAACTCAACGACAAATTTCTATATGAAAAATAACGAAGTGTTTGAATCAAATTGTTTTAATTCATATTTTTATGAACTCGGCCTTTCCATCAAAATTTTTGTAAGAAAGTATTGTTATATATGTAATTTGAACTTTATTTTGTACATTGGATAAATAAATATTATCTATCTATCTAGCATTTGCCATTTGTCTATTATTCTATATTGCTATTATTTGGTTAATTAAAAGCTATAGAAATATAAAATATTTTTTTCATTACACATGTAGTGAAATAAGAAAATAGTATGTTTTGATCGTCAAGTATTTATAATGCGACGTCATTCGCAATGAAGTGCTTCGTTTCTCTGTTTGAATATATATTTTATAATTATGTTAATATTTATTACACGACCTTAATTTCGTTGATTTGTTCAGCTGTCATAGACGATAAGATAAAAAAATAACATCCTTATTATAAAATAAGGCGATAAACTCTTCCACCACGCGAAAGTCATTCTAGATATTGAGTAAAAATGATAACATAATTGTTTTTACCATATTATATATAAAAATAAGTATGATATATAAAAGAATGTTTGTAAAAGCTTGTATTGTCTATTTTAATATTAAACTCCCTAATTGATGTCGGCTATGATAATTTTAAGTATAATATTTTTCAATGTTAATGAAATTTATCTAATCTGATTGCTTCAAGTAATATTTTCGCCTAAATTTAATAATATCAACAATATTTTTTTATCTTTGTTAGAATTTAAATTTTGATAAATATTTCAAGATAATAATCGTAATAATGCGGCCAATATACTTCATGATAAATAATAATACATACATATAAATAGTAAATAAATCACTGTTTTTAACTATTAAAAATTTAAAGTAGAGTTGCTTTACTTTTGGAAAATCTATTATGGTGGAAATGGTTCATTGGAATTCTTTAATATTTGGCACAAGGCTTTAAATTTAAACATTTAAGTCCTACATTCTGTAAATTATACTATTTATATTATCCTTTGTTTTCGAAATTAATTTTTTTTTTTGATAGTACTAGGTGTTAATAACGCCATTTTTGAAATAACATGTTTTTCCAAATTCAGAAATGCGTATTTACTAAATATTAATAAATTTAATTTCAAAACAATGCAATTTCAGTTAAAATAAATCTAAATTTTTGAAAAGACAATAGAACAATTTAGATAAGTTCCATAGGAAAAAATATAACAATCATTTAAAGAACTTTACGTTTACTTCTAGGCAATAAAGAACAAATTCAACAGATGTTACAGTTATGCCAAAAAATAATTTGAAATATGTTAAAGAAAGTAACAGTTTGACATATTCTAAAATATTTCACTTCATTTAAGACAGATAAAAATGACCAGAAAATTTCAGAAACCGTTAAAGATTTTGAACTGAAATATTAAATTTATGGTTATATTATCTGAAAAGCTTTTGGTAAAATTCCTCCCACCGGCACTTGTTGATTTTCTGATTTTTTTTTTTTCTGAAGATAATAACAAAATCTAAACAATTATCATTAAATGAAATGCTTATCGTTCTGAGAAATGAAGTAATGTTAAAGTGTAATAATTATTATATAAGAAATTTTAGATAACTATGAAGAATAGTGTTTTTATCTTAGTATTAGTAGAATGCATATAGATTTTGAAAAAGTACGCAGACAGTCAGGGGGTTAGTGACCAATTCCCCTTCGGTTTATGAGCAGTTTGCTCATTGTATAGTTGAGTCACAATTGTCAATTAACCTTACAAGGTGCGAAGACTCTTCAGTTTACATATTAGTAGATAAATTCATAAATTCATAAAGTTAAACTTTGAAAATGATCGTAACGGATCGAAACACGTGTCAGGTAACTGATAATAAAATCATGGAACAAAACAAGTGTTTTACTCCACCCATTTTGAATATATGGTTCCATCAAGAAAGTAGCAAAAGAAGTATTGAAAATAAATCTGTATGTTTTAAAGATTATTACTTAAAAAGTTTAACAGTGAATGTTCAAAATAAGTTTTCTTCAGCTGTTGCCAACATATCATTCGGAAGTATGTATTAGCGACATTTTTCATTTACTTTAAAAATTCTTCAAAATTTTTAACTGACTTTCACAACGTTTGTGAATTTTGGCAGCTCTAGATAATATTTATTTACAATTATAGCGGATATTGCAGTTTTTATATCTTCTTACTAATTCTACCATTCTTAAATGTTGTTTTTTTAGATATTTGTCTATACTTTTGGCAAATTTAACTCCTCTTTTAACAGTTTTAACTGTTTTTTTTTCATTATCCTACTACTCAATGTCTTTATTTGCATAATACATATAATTTAAGACAAAATTATACATTTTTTTATTTAATGCAACTCTTATCGGGACAGGAATAGCGACCTTGCCTACAAACTAGCCGAAAACTACTTTAGGTAATAATTAAATTGATAAAAGTTAGTACATGTTGCTAAAATATTTTATGCTGATTTTATTTCATGTTTTTTTGTTTGGTATTATATTTGCCAAAGGTATCATGTTATGCTTATAAATAATGAATAATTTATTGAAGGTCAGGAGTATTATAGGTTAAAGTTCAGCTTTGATTTGTGAATTTTGATGAATTCAAAAATTCCGATATCGTAAACTAGCTCTACTTCTTCTATAGTAATGTAAAATTGTAACTTTTTGAATTTTGAGTATTACATGTTTTACATTCTTACGCGTAGTTAGAAAAATCTAATTGTTAACGCTGCGTCCAGTATGTCCTATATAAGCACATTAGCATTTAGAACCTAGAGTTTCATAAACACCTGGTTTCTAGTTGATTTTATCTTTTGAATTAAATAGAACTTCGGTACTGGGCGTTAGCAAAAGTACACCATCGTTGGTCTGGGTCTGCAAATGGATGGGTGATCGGTATGGTATTGGGATATAATTAATGACATTATGGAGTAACGGGGGGCATTTTTAAAGTAACAATCACACATAAATAATAAAATAACCCGGCGAAAGGACCCTGTGGTCCATAGACTTCACTACTACTACTACTAGTATATTTAATAGTTTTAAAATGTTTTGATGCATTTGTTTTCGAAAAAATAGCTGATATTTATTAACAACCTTTCCAATAGTTTGGATTTTATAATGATTAGGTTTTATACAAGAAAGTAAACAGAACTAGAAATATTTACAATATTTTTCATAGGAAAAGAAGGAGATGTGTAATACTTACACTTATGAACCAATAATACATATCTTATATTAGTCATATTAAACGCACCTTGATATAATATTCATGAAATTCTTAGCAATGTCTCTCATTTAAAATTATTTAACGTGTAACTAAAATTGCTTCGTAGTGAATCAATTCGCACCGAAATTGAGAATGATTTGATATTTAACATATTTTTAAAAAAATCAACCTCGTATTTACTTCCCCTTGCTTCGTTATTCATATACTCAGTGATTGTTATTTATATGATTAAAAAGTAGATTTCAATTTATTTTACACGTTTCTCATATTTCCATGAAACAAATTGTTTTAAAAAAATTCATGATATGTACGTTTTACAAATATGAAATATGATAAATTAATTTGCGTAAATTCATATGTATGGAAATACCTACAATTATTCATACTTAGCTTTAATTATAACAAATTTCATACAAATATTCAGATAGAATACAAAATATTTACACATAATATTTAATTTTTTAATTAAAAAAACAATTCAAACAATACTCATGTATTATGTATTCGCTCTGTTTACTAACGATTTTTTTTACCGCGAATAAAAACTTCAAATACGCGACTAATTTGCAACTTTCTAAAAGTGTTTCCAAGAATTTCGGCAAGTGAATAATACTATTTGTTCGCTAATTTAATTAATCGGTAACCCAAACGAATGCCTATAGAAAAGTTGCGCTACTTCTTTACATATATACTAATTGTAATAACAAAAAAGGATAAACAAATCTAAAATAACACTAAAGTGCACTACTTTAAAATACATTTATATTTATTTATTTCTAATGCTAATGAATATGTTTTTAAAGGTGAATAAATCGTACTTCCTATTATATTTATATATAATATGTTTTTATTATGATTTTCCAAATTTAAAATAAAAAAATGGTGATGTGGCCATCATAATACTTTCCCTATATTTTTCTCGAAAACTATGAAGTTTACGCAAAAAAGTAATTCTTAATAATTTGTTTAGTTTTAAATTCTCTATTATTATTTGTTATATAAATTTTATGTGACTCTTATAGTTTATTAGCAATTCGCAAAGAATATGAAAATTTTCTATTTTTATTTTTTTTCTCGAAATTTAAGAATTTTATGAAAAATATGTTCAAATAAAACTTGTTGAGTTTATTATTCCCTTTAACTTTTGTTAGAACCGTTTTTTAAAATTTTTTATATTTAGAAAAATATTACCAAAAAACAAAAAAACGCCTCGAGTAAACATCCACTTCCGGTCTATAAATATTTACCAAAAGCTTTTCAGTTCCAGTTTTTAACGATAAAACCTTAAGTTTAATGTTTCATCTCAATAGGATCTTTCGTTTTTGAGATACAGCGCCCACCGACAGACACACAGACACACACAATTTTTTTCTAGAAATTAGTGTAATGGACTCAGGGGGGCTCAAAACGGATATTTCCGCAAAAAAAAAATTAAAAAAAAAATCATGAAAACAATACTCCCCCTATATACCATATACTATATAGGGAAAGTAATTAGATGTTTTTATTTAACACTTTTCACATAGTAAGTATATTTTAATGTATGTTTCTTTAAGCATAAGGACTCAACTTTTAGAATGCGTTACTTTACAAAAGAAGGATTTAACAGTATGCACATGTTATAACGTTTGTTCAAATAAAATTTTGTAATAAATGTCAATAATTAAAATATAATTACATCTCGTAAAAATGATTGCGAACTATTGTTTACAATTAAACTACAACGTATAGTCACAATATTTTATTTATTTATTTTGGAGTTCATTTAGTTGTATATTACAGATTAAGAATGACTAATGTTTTAAACGTGATAAAATATTATATTTTAATCAAGTGCTTATCAGTATTTTTAAACCATAATGAAATCTGGAAGTTGTTTGTTTTATAAAATTGCATAATTAAAAAATATGATACTTTATTGCCTTCTTTTATTTATAATTCTGCTGTTGTGCGATTTTTTGAGTCAGCACAAACAATTAGTGCCGAGGCAAAAACTGAACAAAAGCAAAACCCAGCATTTCTGCGACATATGATTCAGCACAACGCTCCTGTTTCCTGTGATGAGATATCAAAAGGTTCGTGTTATCAGTACAATACAATATAAGCTACAAGCTTATAATAACATTTCTTTGTGAGAATATTTTTACGGGAATTATTTTTTAATATTCTTTTATCCACAATTATTACTAGACTTCAAATAAATTATGGTGTTTATTGTTTAAGTTAAACGTATGCAAAAATATATAAATTTAATCATAACGCAAATTACGTTATTGATAAAAATGAAATATTGGTTTTACTTGTTTAGCAACTTATTATTATAAAACTTTCTTAACTAGCGTAAATAGAAGTTACAAAATCATAGTACTTTCCCTATATTTTACTCAAAAACTATGAGGTTTACGACAAAAGGTCATTCTTAATAGTTTGTTCAGTTTCTACAATTATTTGTTATAAAAATTTCATGTATCACAAATAGTTCCTTAGGAACACACAATTTTTTCCCCAGAAATTAGTGCAATGGACTCAGGGAACCGCAAAACGGATATTTCCGCAAAAAAAAAAATTAAAAAAAATCACGATAATAATACTTGCTCTATATATATGTACTATACAGGGAAAGTAACCTGTAAAGATATATTTCGAAACAACTAAATCCAAGTCATTCTAAAAAATCTTTCTAGGCTGATATTAAGTATATGGCGAATTTCTATATATTAATAAATAAATTACAATCATTATTTTATTGCTAACAGTGGTTAGATAAAAGACTAATGAATCGATTTTATGATTCATCAGTACATAATGTTGTAATAGTTTTAGTAAAATATGATTCATAGCCTATATTACCTATAAAATACTAGTTTGAGACTAGCTTTCTTAGAAGTTTCAAGAAATGCATAATCGTTAGAGAGCAAACCTGCAATTTTATTATTTTAAATTGTTCTTAATAACACATGTTTTTGTTCTTTTCAGTGTTTTTTTTAATACCATTCTCATTAGAAATAAAAATAATAACATAACAACCTTATTTTTGTGTATAAATAGATGTATGTATAACCCAAGTAGGACTAGAAGCTAAAGAATAAAATTTCTGAAGTTAAACTTAACAATGAAAAATTATTTGCATCATTCAATTTTGATATTTTATTTATATTTTACCATTTCCATTTATATTTTACTTAAAAAAAATTAAGTTATGACATTTAATAAGTTACGATATCAAAATATTAGAGTTTTTAGTACATTAAAAATGCAACCTGTTAGATTGCGAGGGTGTTTAAAACACAATCGTTTAAATTTTATCTCAATTATTACATACATAATAAAATATATAAGTCCTTTACGTTGTAGAAACTTAACTAATAATTAGAAAAAACACGAAAATATTTCGTAAAATCTACAACAAATGAGTCTTATTAAGACTACAAGAACAAACCACTTTTGAAACAACTACTTCTCTAGCTAATACTTCGACAGACATTGAATAATACAAAAGTAATTTCCGTGTTACAAAATAGCAAGGCTATCAAAGCAACACTAGTTTGAACGTATTTCTTTCTGTAAAATGAACTAAAAATGATTGAATGTACGTTGAATAGTTTATGAGTGACTATACTATGGTAAATTTGGAATAAGAAATGAATTTAGGTTGATGTAATTAGAAATAAATTAGCAAAAGCAATTAAATAATTAAATACTCAATTTTATAACCATCTGCAGACACGTGTTTCGATCTCTCGATCTCTTCAGTACAGCTTTATTATAAAATTGATTTCAAATATAAATAAAAACTATTAAACGTACATTCAATTATTTTTAGTTTGCATACACACAAGACAAACATGTTTGAGAATTGTCTTCCAAAAGCCAAAAATGTAAAAACACGAGTTTATTTTTTTCAAATAATTAGTTCGTAATATAGCATAAATTATACTTTTTGTGTTTTTTCTGTATATATTTGATATCCTATTCGTTTAATTAAATCTTACTGCACTTAACTGGTAACAAATTACCTTATTTTATCTTGGTTGTTTATACATGTTTTTGGCAAAACTAATAATCAATCACTTATTGAATTTTGAATACATTATATTTATCATCCTAAAGAAAATAATGCTCCAAACGGCAACACTCACGTAACCATTTGCCAGCAAAATGTTCATGTATTTGAAGTATTGCTGTGCAAATGTACATTGCGGTTAAAATATGTTCAATTAATTTTGGGAACATTCATTTAATCCAAAATGTATCTCTTATGCGACCATGATAATTAAACAGGAAAGTTCAAGAAGAAATTTGCCAGGGGAATTCCCACATTATGTTTGCCCACAATGTAATTCCCCCATTTATTGAAACGGTTGCCTTGTTATTTCAACTCAACATTTTAAATAAATGCCGCGATTTTTTGAAAAAACAGCCACATTTTAATTTTAATATGGCAAAATTTATTCTATTTGATTACTATAGCTAATTATATATCGTATTGTATTTTAACATCAAGTTAAATTATATAAATTGCAATCAATCAAACAAATGGGGAATAAGAAATTTTGAGTACATTTATATTTATTTGAATTTTTCTTACCAATTGCTGTGCAAGGCTTTTTAATAATCCCGTGTTAGTTAATCCTTTTGTGCTTGGTGCAATAGAGGAAAACACGCCTTCAATCGAATTGTGTATCGAATAGGGTTGATGCGACACCACCGTCTGGGCAAAATCCTCCAATGTAGACCTCTCAAATTTCGACAAATCTTTTGCATACGTATTCATCCAGTCGTACGCGATATCAATTGCCTGCAAGTTTTTGCGCAACGATTCCAGTTTTATTTCAAAAGCGAACTTTTCTGGCATCCCCTTTAGCATTTCGACGACTTGACTTCCGGAATCAGAAAATCCCACCGATAGTTCGGACAACTTGTTGTTGATAGTGTTTATCCGGTTGAATAAAGTCCGCTCGCGTTTATTAACGAGGGGTAAGGGGATGTCCGAGACGTCCATGTGTTCATCGACCAAATTCCACGCTTTGGCGACCGCAATGGCAACATCCTTACCAACTTTTACTATATCTAAAATTTCACTTATTCCCATCAGACCGTGCGCGGATGCGAACCAGCAGCACGTAAACACTAGTATTAGTTGCACGGTCCTCATTTTTACCACTGGTGCTGCTGTCAATGTTTCGTTAACATTTGGATTTTAGATCCAAAATACACAAACCACAGTTATACGGGTGCAACGTTTCCTCTGCGATGTTTGGAATAACAATGGAGGCACGTTCTCCTCGTTCAATTACTCGATGTTCGGTGCCCCCCCCCCCACTCGATGGTTCCCCGGCAACACGGACTTTGACGGCCTTCGTTTAATGCATTCATATGTACGAGAAGAAAGGGTCCAAGTGGACACGTCATAGAGATGAATGTACAAGAGCAAGTCTCTTAATTTTATAATACGACTAATTAGTAATTCTCATTGTTTGATTGTTTATACGCACAATTAAACGAACACTTCAGATCAATCTATTCAATTGTGAAATAGATTTAAATAGAGTTTTTTTTGAGGTATTCCAAAATTTTTGGGTATAGAGCCTACTGTTTGAATAAAAATATTTGTAAACATTTAATTATTGTTCCCAGGCAACAAAAGCCGTTGGGGCTGATATCTACATTTAATTTTTGACATAAACAATTTGGTTCTAAAAATTTAAAAATCAATATAATAATCTGATAATCTGATTTATAATATACTTATTTCTACCGAAACCAGTCGAAATTACTGGTCTTAGCAAACGAGTTTAGCGGTGTTTCTAGTCCTTATGTACGTATAAAAACCAATAAATCAGCTGCATAATATTAATTGTAACACATAAACAAATTTATAGGAATAATTAATTAATTATTTAATTTTAATTCGAAATTTTATTTCATTTCAATGACACGCTTAACTGCTATTATTAGTAAATTAGTCACAATTTTTACAGTCATTTTTTTCGTTGTACATTTTCCATATAGAATCGTGTAGGAAATTTGGAATAAAAATGAAGGTAAACTACAAAGAGAACTAAAAATTGTTCTGCTTAACACCTAAACAACCCAAACAATGAAAGGAATGCTACTTCTACAACTGGCTTCCTGGATGTTATGCCACCAACATTCACGGTCATTAGCTGACCATTTCCAGTTCCTTTATCCTTTAATTAGCAATTCTTGGGAGTCTTTGGATACGGTATCTGCTCATCTTGTTTTTGGTCTTCCACCTGGTCATTTTCTATTTTTGCAACCCGTGACTCCGGCATGCGTTGTACATGTTGTAATGGGTGGGTCACTGTATAGTTGGTACATTTAGTGATTGTATGTTATTCTCTATTTCCCATTATCGTTTATTACTCTAAAGATTCTATTCACGTGAATTTTATTTTACTTTCGTTGACTTTCAGTTTCTTTCACTGCTGTCGGTGATCTGCTCACGATATCACTACATTGGCTTGCTCACAATGGTGTCGTTTAGATTGATTCCTGTAGTTCTCATTACGTGTTGGAGTGGAAGAACATCGGGGCTAATCCGTCACTCTCTTTTAGTCTTATGTGAGTGAGTCAAATGTGCCTTGTTGGTTCTCCTACTTAGCATTTGGTGTTTAGCATATTGGTTCTCACTAGCCTCACTAACTTAGAGGGTAATTGAAATCAAGCAGGGTGGAGTAGAGTTTATATTCTATATATACTTTCATACGCCTGTTTAAAATCTTTGAAGAGCTGGCGAATATCGATGTCAAACTCCCAGATTTTTTTGAATTTCTGTCTGACGATGTGTAGTTGGTCAATCGAAGACATCCTAGATCTGAATCCTGCCTGGCACTATTCAAGTTTTTATTTCATATATCTTGTATGTTATGCTAAGTAGCGATATTCCCCTAAAGTTTGGCTCCCTTTTAATGTACAGGGTGTATGAGGCTGGCGTTTTTCCTGTGTTCCAGATTTTAGTTATTAGTTTATGCACTATGGCTACTAGTTGTTCTCCATGTTTTAGGACTTCCCCTGAGCCATTGTGCTTTATTGTTCTTAACCTTTTTGAGTGCTTTCGATATTTCTTTGTAGCTGTGTGGCTTGTAAGCTTCCTCATTAGCAGTTGCTTTTAGACGTGGTTCGCTTTCTGATGGTGTTCTAATGGGATTAATGAGATCTTGAAGAAAAATAAAGGAATACACTATAAAGAATATAGAAAACAATAAATGACAAATAATAAAAGACGATGTCGGTATTATCTAGTATCTTGAAAAGTAAAAGCAGAAAAAGAAGAATATGATTTTGAGATGATTCAAGATATACACTACATAAGAAAAGGAGAGGTTGTAGAAAACAGCATCGGGAAAACATATGGTCAAAGAAGGAACTACTAAATAACATAATATAAAGCGTAGAAGTGCATAAAAAAATGTTATGAGAATAATACTACCAATATTTAATAGGGAACAAAAGAGATGGCAATAATTATCAATTGATAACACTGACTAGCGTAGGAGCAAAAATTAGCCTAGTATACTGTATAATCCTGCAGTCGGGATGTTGACGACTGGGTCCGGAATAATGTTCAGTATCGTGGAAAAACTGTTTTTAATGTCGCTTCAACAAATTTACAAGTTATTTTCATATACAGGGTGTCCCGTTAATGTGGGGTAATGGCTGGACCATAGATTCCTGGGGTCAAAATATGACGATTTGACGCAACTTATCTATATCCAAAAATTTACGGTTAAGCCGGAATTTATCTTCAAAATTCCAAAAATTTTTATTTCTTATATTTATAACAATTGAACACTTCATTCGATTTGAATGAAATTTATTATTAATAACTACCACAATATAATACATCATTTCAGTTATTATGGTTATTATTGGTTTACAAGAAGTATAAAAACAGTAGTACCACCACTTAAAATCTAAAATATTTTTTTATTGGTGCATCAAATGAAAACTAAAAAAATACTATTTAAAAGACCATTTAATTTAAAAACTTTTTTGTCTCTTAATAATATTTGATATATTTTACTGTTTTCCCACACAAAAATAAAATATATCTTTTTATCTAATAAAAACAAAATCTAGTAATTCCATCGAATCGAAAATAAATGTTTTTCGTGGCCGTCTTTGTTTAAAAATGTAAATTATGTATAATAGGAATTATTTAGTGTCTTTTAATAATTAATTTTTAACTTTATTATAGTTCATAAATATTCATATTTGGAGCAAACAGATATCTTGCTTGTATTAGGATTTTGCGAAGGAAATTGTTTGAAAAGTGTTAGATGTTTCGATTTATTTTATTAGTTAATATTATTTAATTTTTATTCAATTGATTAAATTAATTTTCTTATTAATGTGTGCATAATGAGTATACTATATTCATATTTTATTTTTTTGTGCAAAAACCGTACAAGATATAAAATACTATTAAGAAACAAAAAAGTTTTTGAATCAAATACCCTTTTAAGTAATATTTTTTTAGTTTGTATTGGATGCATCAATAAAAAAATATTTTAGATTTTAAGTGGTGGTAATCCTGTTTCTTGTACTTCCTGTCCATCAATAATGTCCATAATAACTGGAATGATATATTATATTATGGTAGTTATTAATAATAAATTTCATTCCAATCGAATAAATCGTTCAATTGTTATAAACAAAAGAAATAATTTTTTTTGGAACTTCCAAAAAAATTCCGGCTTAACCGTAAATTTTTGGATATAGATAAGTTGCGTTAAATCGTCATATTTTGACCCCAGGAATCTATGGTCCAGCCATTTCCCCACATTAACGGGACACCCTGTATGTATCTTAATTGTACTACGTTTTAATTCAATCTGACTGTCGGTCGGGTCGCGCGCCCCTCTTGCTTACCACCACCATTCGGGTTGAATAAGGCGCGCGCATATTGGCGTCTTAACATATACTATAAAACAATATAAGTAATCCAAGGAGAAATTAGATTTAAGGAGAAGTATACAAGACGTAATATTCATAATCACATTAATATGTGAACACCTTGAAGGAAAGTCATCAACCGTCCTACTACTAGATATCCAAAAAGCCTTCGACTCTGTTTGGCATCAAGGTGTGTTATACAAATGCTACCTCCTTAAAATTCCTACCCATATTATTTTCATTATCAATCAATTCCTTTCAAACAGATCATTTCAAGTCAAAATCAACAACTCTTACTCCCCTCCTTTTTCTTCTGTACAAGGCTTAACCCAAGGTTCCCCTCTATCGCCGCAATTTCTCACGCACCCACCGTTCCTAAAGCTCTTCAAACCCTCCGGCAGCTAATTGACTCCCTCCAACACTGGTTTGCTAAATGGCGAATTAAAATCAATCCCCACAAATCCCAGCTTCTAATTCCCTATCACCATAATAATAATCCTGCATATAACATTCACATCTCCCACACAATTGTTTCTCAAAAAGCTCACAGTCTTAAACAAAACAAAAAACACCACTAGGGCCAAATTATTTAGAAGTCGGTATATCCACTAAAACAGCCGCCAAAATCTATAAAATGATTGGTCGCCCTCTACTTAGCTATGGTAATGTACTTTTTTCCAACTCCTGCAATCCTTCTATCCACAATATCCAAGTTAGCGAGCGATCCTCCCTTAGAATTCTAACCAAAATCCGCCACCCCAGCAATCCTTTACAAGATCCTTCTAACCAACTTCTATATGACTCTACCTATGTTATCCCCATCAACGAACGCCTTCTATACCTAAGCCAAAAATTCTCGAAAAATCCCTTCAACCAACACATCCTTTCCCTCTACTGCTTGCGCAGAAATCCCAACCTGATCCCAAAGTTCAAAACCCCTACATTCACTCACATTATCAATCATCATCATCATCTTCAGAGACAGACTGACGTGACATATCGACAATGACAAATCCGGGCTGAAAGACCGCTGGTCGATAGCCATTTAACAAACAAACTAACTCACTAATATTCATTGTATCATACACGTATTATATTTAGTTTATTTGTATATTTTTTTATTAATAAAGGTGTTGTATGTATGTGTGAAAAAAAATATAAATAAAAACAGATATACATATTTATTTCTTCTCATGAATAAAATAAGAAAAAACATTTACAGAAGATTAAAAAAAAGGTGGATAATAGAAAGACCATGTACAAATACAATAGAAAGAACAAATGACGAATAATCAGAGAAATTTTACACAGAATTGTAATTAAAGCAAGGATTCATGCTCAAACCATTACTTTTTATATCAATAATAGATGAAACAGTTAAAAGGACAAAAAAGAAAATGAAACCGATAAAAGTAAGATGCTGACAAATGTATGAATTTTAATATGCAGATGATATGGTCGGTCATATTGGCTACAGAAAAAGTCCTAGGACACCGAAAACATTAACAAAATAATAATAATAATTAATATGAAAATAAATAGATACCAAACAAAAACGATTATTATAATGTCAAAACAAGAAAAAAGCATAGTATAAAATATAAAGAAGGCCTAATTGAACAATTAAACAGATTTAAAAACCTAGGAATTGTTATATCAAAAAGAACGGAAAAACAGATGGTGCAATAAATGACAAAAGTATATTATATATACATGACCAAATCACATGTTTTGACAATAAGAAAACATATAAACAGAAATCATGAGAAAGACAATAAAACAGCAGTGAGACGTGATTAATAATAACACCAAATCAAGATAAATACAATGGAATTGAGAAAGTAGCATAGATAATAACTAAAACGAGGCATCGTAAGTACTTAAATATATAGACGAAACATACATATAGACGTTATAAATGTGAATAAGACTTCAAGAAAAATTATAAATTTGACTATCCACAAAAAAGTTACAGAAAATAAATATTAATTCCCTCTCAAAAAAAGCCACGGACCCGTTTCGATTTATTTTGTATCTCATCAGCGTAGAAAATAAAGACATAGCATGAGAATTAAGAAATTTACATTGGATTGAACAGAATAAAGAAATAAATAATATGTAATCCTTATACTAGAAATTGCAGAAAGATTATAAAAATAATCATCGATTTGAAACCATTTATTTACCTAGTTAATAAATTATATAATTAGTGCGTTAATAGTGGTGAAAGTTAATCATGACTTTTAATGCTAAGGAGGATATAAATGGAATGAGTTGCGCAATGATTTTTAATGCATGTTTTCAAGATTATTAATTCAATCACAGCGTCGTGATTTAATGATATATTAAAACCTTAAAGTATTAACTGACAGCATTAGGAATCTCAAAACAAGATAATAAGGAAGGAAGCAGTTTGTAATTTAATTGTAATAGGTTCGTACACCGCTGGTAACTTCTCTCCCTTTACTCAGAATTTGATTTAATTATCTTTATTATTTTAGTGTTACTGAGCATACGATCGATAGAAAAGATCATTGAACTGGCTAAAACAGACAAACATTATTTATACTTATATAGAAAATAATTTAAAAAATAACAAATACAAGTTTACAATTTTGCAGGCGTGCAAGCAAAAAAATATGGCAAATCTATTTTATGTCCCATTCAAGGGAGACAACAATATTTCATATAGTTAATTTTGGCAAAATTATTGGTTTCTTTATTCTAAAAAGATTATTATTTTAAATTTTATTTTCTCCTCTCACTGAGTAAAGTCAACGTAAAACAGTATTAAACTTTGTTTTTGAACCACCGGAAAGGGTTAGTCAGTAATCTACAGCTCATAAATAATAATCAATTTCTAAAATACAATTATATGAAATACAATAAACCCCTATTATGTAAACACCACGATCATGTAAACAGAAAATCTTCCCTATAGGATCAAATAGAACACTCGATATCGTAAACCACAAACAATTCGATAATGTTAACAATTCAAAGACATCGGTTATTTCTTGATTTATGTGCGATGCTCGGACTTGCTTACATCATTTAATTCGTGCAACGAAACTTGACACGTATGTTATCTGGTGCCAGTTTGACGATGCCGCGATTATAACGTATAATTTGAGTTAAAGAAATAAATTTTCTGTGCATACTGATACAAAGGTAAAATTCGCATCATTTTACGTGATGGTTTTGAAAAGTAAACAAAGAGATTTTCACGTTTTCTTTCTTAAAGTTGCTGAAAAAAAATAAAATTTCGTTCATGTTTCCCCTTTTCGATTTTGCAGCAAGGATAAATATTAAATTCATACGAATGTTAAAACAGTTATTTGACTAGTATACAATGTTTTTTACAAATCTTATTTTTTCGAATAGGTAACGTATGACTCAGTATTTAACAGTAAGTAATAATAATAGCAATCATAAAAAAAACAAATTACCGTTACATGGCCAAAAAAATAACGCAATTAACACAATGAAGTATTTTGTACTGTTAGACATTCTAGTTAAAGGTCCGGGCGCGACTTAATCAATTTATTGCTGATGCACCATTTTCATTCACAAAAAACTGTATTAACACAAGTAATGTAAATAATTAGTAGTAGTAAGTATTTAGTTAATCGTTAAGAGCTGACTTTTTCAAATAATATCAATGCTGCTTAATTAACTTAAAACATAGTTTATCTAAAATAAAAGAAAAACAGTTTCAATATCTGACTTATAATTCATATGCCACTTAATAATTGATTAAAATTTAATTATTTATGTTTGATTGTTTTTTGCTTTTATTGTGTAGTATATTTTGAATATGAAATTAAACTCGATAACTTTATTTAACACTATATTTATAGACATCATTGTCAAATTAAAGGTAACCACAATTTATGAATTATTTCCTCAATTAAAATTAAATAGTCGAAAAGTCACTTGTACATTAAGTAGTTTAATATGATTATTTCCATTCTAAACCATTCTTTCGGTAATCCGTTCAAAATCTAATAAATTTGTATACCTCATAAAATATTTTAGCCAATGTTTAAATATTGTCATGAGATTGATGTAAAGTATCAAAATATGGCCATGAAAACTTCAGTTGCAAAGTGTACTCTTGATCTATCTCAATATATTATTCATTACCCTAGCGTACTCTTAACCTATCCCAATAAATTAATTATTGACCTAGGCTAATATGTACTTTATTCATAGCCCTAGCATAAAGAACATATGCATACCAAAGATACATTTATCTCTGGATGGATGACGGACGGAAAACAGCTCGAGATATTTAGACGAAATGCATAGACTCTATTTAACTTATTAATTTGTTTCAGTAATAATCATATTTGAATTATTTTTTTTACTTATGAAATAAATGTGACATTTTAACTTATCTTAATCTTATCTCTTATTTACCAATTCATCGATAACTTCACTATTTGTAGAGAGCTTGAACTTTGATTTATTTAGTCATTTGCTTTGCACTTTCACAAAGTGTTTATTATAAACTTGATTATTTTTTAAGCAAGATTAATTTTACTATTCCACTTTAAATATTCTGTTTCAAAAGCATTAAGATGTTTTTATTACAATTAAGAAATATACCATGTAGATTAATTAGCTTGAATGAGTACAATTATACTCTTGACTGTAGCATTATGTTTTAGTATAGCGATTGTTGAGACGTCCTGTAAACAAACACCAAACTAAAGCTTCGTTACTGCACTATGATAATTGTTTCCTTCCTTTTTAAAATAAAATACAATTTAAGTAAAGCTATTCTCTTAAATTAATAGATAAAGTTTTTGTTAATATCCAATAACATTAATTTATAATACTGATGCCTTTAATGGAAAACTTTAACTTACAGGTTGCCTTTTATGAAATATTAAATGGTCTGTGGGTGCGGAACGGGCTGCAGATTAAAGGCCAGGCTATGACGTACATTCAATGCAACTTCTGCAATTCGATGGTAGACGCCGATCTGTATCTGCTGCAAATTTGTTGCACCAGAATACAAGCCGAGTCTTTTCTAAACATCGTCATCGACAAGTTTCATGTGAAGGAATGGATGAGTCTGGCGCCGTACCACGCACCACAGAATGCGTACCTCGAAGGGGAATATGATACACCTATGCTCGAAAGCTTTCTTACCTTCCTTACAACGCTGGTTAGTGTTAGGACGAATTTAGGTAAGTTTATATTTTAATACATTCATTTCAATTATATATTTGGAATGGTAGAACACAAAGGAAGTGTATAAATACATCAAGTTCTATTTCGCGTAACTCACTTATGTATCAAAATTTGTTATTATTTAGGTCTTTCTGAAACTGCTCTAAACCGTTTGGAAATGATTACCCTGTTGTGCATGAGTGATAAAACGCATTCACAACTCATGGAATTGATGCCGGAGAGGTGCGGAACGTCCCAAAGTAGAGACTTTGAGGCCGTGTTAGCCGAAGTAGCCGATTATAGGGCGCCGGCTTTAGAAGCGACCGGAAACATGCAGCAGGGCATGTACGTACCGAAAGCTCAAATCTGGCAGCAACAATATGATCCAATACATGTACTGCTCCGAGCCGTGCACCGAAGGGACTTTCAGACCAGCATGGACAGATATACGGATTAGTAAGATAATTTATATTTATTAAATCCGTTTTTGACTTCTGACTATATATAAATAATTACATAGACCGATTAATTCGTAAATATTTTCATACTAATTAATACATCTTATTTAATTATAGCGCTCGACATGCGAATAAACTTAAACCTGGCACAAGCCCTTGGCCGCCTTTCAGAGACCCAGCGCCATGCGGACCGGCTTACGAAGACCCTAGGGTCATTCTGCGGTCTCGAGTTTTCCACGCAGTGGCATTAGTAGTTCTGTACAAAGCCACACAAAACCACGTGTCAGAACATGTGATGGCCTTAATTGTGTTCCTACTAGAGCAGGCTCTGCAGATTAACGAAAGTGGAAAAAATGAAGTAAGCAATAACTCCTCTACATATTTTCTTTTTGCAAATATTCTTATTATTATACAACTTATTCTATGCATTAGCATTTTAATAAATTCATATTATTAATTTTTAAGGCTTCAAGTATGTGCACAAGCGGACCACAGCCTCATAAGCAACTAAATGACATGGATCTTACCAATTGGTTTCCTACTGACAGTTTATCTCAGAACCTGTGTACAGTGATTGGTAGGATCGTCTTGACCCCAGAGCCAGAAGTATCTCCTATTACTTATAGTTCTGACAGTAAGTTAACTTAATTGTATACAGTTGGTTTATATTAGTACCCAGTAGTAATTAATCTAATTACATTAGATTAAGCAAAAAATCTAATTACTTAAAGACTTGGCAATATTGAAATTTTTATATAACTACACATCGTTTAGATTCATTTTACATGTAACATATATAATATTAGATAAAGTAAAAAAATTTTTACAGTTTTTTCGTTTTTGTATCGATTTTACTTCGTTTCAATAAAGAATTCTATCACCAATTTGGTCCGAAAGATTCTCTATTCTCTATTTATTGTTGCTACAAAATATATAATCTAAACAGTTATTATAACAATTAAACGTAATAAAAACATAACAAGAAAATTTTGCAAACAAAACAATCTTTAAGCTAACAAATAACATATTATTTCAACATAATATTTTTATCTACGATCGTACAGAAAGTAGACGCTTTTTGCATTATTTTTCATTGTAAAAGTGGCTTTTTAAAGCACTAGTGCTTTTTTACGTTTTTATTGCACAGTAATGTCAAACTGTTTTTATTGCACAGAAATGTCAAATTTGACAGATGAATGAATAGCACAAATTTTCGACGAAAAACTTATTTTTTATTAATTGATACAAATAACATAAACCATAAATAAAATATATAATACAAACGAAATGGCAGATTTAGGAACTCCAAAGATTTCATTTAATGCAAGTCGAAGCGATTACAATAAAGTGAACATTTTTTCCATAAATAATAATGGCGGCCGACATTTGTGCAACTTGTTTCCTGGCTGCTAAGTAACGCTTTCATTAGTGCACTGCGGGTAAAATATGTTTCTCAATAATTGAATTATTGAAATGACATTAAAATATTACTCATAAGAATATATTCTTTGAAATCCTTTACGTTCGAAGAAAAAATCTTGTAAGGCACACGTGTAAAAAGTTTCTTTATTGCACTCCTGGCTTTAAAAAAACTCGCTCGTTCCTTGCTCGTGTTTTTAAACGCCAGTTCGTGCAATAAAGCATCACTTTTTATACTTGTACCTTAAATAACTATTATTCAACTGCTAATATAATATATAGGACAACTCAGGCAATAAAAATCAACATTAGTTTCAGGATGGCAGAACTAATTTAAACTATACTCATAAGTTCTGACAAAGCTGTCTATACAGGGTGTCCCATTTTAATCCGCCAGTAGCGATAATTCTGAAACTTTGCATTGAATCAAAAAGTGTTCCAAATGAAAAGTTAATGGTTCTGAGGGGGACATCTGATGCCGTAGACTTTGCCCCCCCAGCCCCCCAAGGGGGGCGGGAACAGGGGGCAAATGGTAAAATAATTTAAAAAAGAATTTTTTTTCAAACAGTGTTTGACCTGGCCCCCCTCATAGCTTCATTTTTTGAAAAAAAACGACATTCTTTTTTGAATTATTTTACCATTATTTAATTTGAAAAAGAAGTACTCAATCGCTATTTTTCAGTACTTTACGTCTTTGTAGGGGGGCGGGGGTAGTATTTGGGCAGGCTGAGAAAAAAACAACCTTGTAAGGTTGTGAGTAAGTCTTAAGTAATAATAACAGTTAATTACGTGACGATTTTCGCAATTTAATTGACAAAAAACTTTTACATTTGCAGCGCCATCTCTCGACCAATAAAAAAAATGTTTCGGATAAAACTTACATACTTTTTAACCGTCTATTAGAATTTGCAATAAAAAATAGGGGTTTCCATTTAAAATTTTAAAGTTGCCCCCTGTTCCCACCCCCCTTGGGGGGCTGGGGAGGCAAAGTCTACGGCATCAGATGTCCCCCTCAGAACCATTCACTTTTCATTTGGAACACTTTTTGATTCAATGCAAAGTTTCAGAATTATCGCTACTGGCGGATTAAAATGGGACACCCAGTATATAGCTATGTAAATTTCATTACATAAAACATTATTACCATTTGAGAATTCATTTTATGTCAAAATTTATACCACGTTAGAACACGATATATTTGAATAAGTTATAATTAATAATTCACTTTATTCAAATTTAAATTATTTAAAAATCCAAATCCTCACTAGGTGACTGTGAATGGGAAAATTCAGATATGGACCTGACCTTCATGACACCGGAGGAAGGAGCAATAGGTGACATATTGATGCTGGAAGAGAACGACTGGAGTAGCCCAGGCCCCAGTAATCCCCCTAGTAACATTGTAGTTTTAGTACCTGCACATTCAAGACAAATAACATTGGCTAGCACCTCCAACTCTGGGGAGGCTGAAACACAGCCGCACCCGATTCGCGCATTACCTCCACCTGCAGAATCCACGGATTCTGGAGTTGAAAGTGGAACATCTCTGGCGGTGGCACTTCCATCAGATATGAGTTTGGTTAGCTCAAGTACCTGTAAGTAAATATGTTTATAATAATATATTAAGGTATTAACCAAAAAGAAGAATAACACCTTGATCTTTCAAACTATTTTACACTAGTGAAAGTGCAACATTTACAATAGAATTCTGTGCACATATTGATGGTTTTATTAAGAATACTGTATATTTGATTTAATATAAATTCAAAATTTGGAGTCTGTCTGGGATATACAAATATAAAATTTTCTAGCCTCTTCAGCAAGCTCACAACCTGCACTTCCTGTGCCTGTGCAACACCCAGCAGTAATGGCTGGGAATGAGTTGGGCCGTTCACATATAGTTCTAGGAAATGCATCATTGGTGCCCAGCAGGCCTGGAATCCATAAAATTTCGCCTTATTTTAGAAGAAGACCGAGTGTGGAGGGGAGCGGAGGCGGTGGTGGCAATAATCCGCCAACAGTTAAATTAAACGAGAGCATAATTTCTTTATTGTTAAAACTACACTCGCAATTATCGGGAATGCCCGATAGTTATAATCCAGAGGAATGCGCAGGACGGGAGAGCAGTGATAATATAGGGGATGGAACTTTTTATGTGGCTAGGCTTCTTGATAAGATCTATAAACTGAATCAAAATTGCAGAGAATGTGTTCAGGTAGTTTTTTTTGTTCGTGGAATAATACGGAAATTTTTATCCTTACATTTGTAGGAAACGAGAAATCGATTATGGCCCAAGCAAGATGAGGGCGAGGAAGAACAACAGCAGAGAGAAAGTCGCGAACGGGAGGAGAGGAGGAGGAGAGCAAAAGAAAGGCAACAGAAGCTTATGCAAGAGTTTGCTAATAAGCAGAAGCAATTTATGGAGTCAGCTATGGAAACTGATGAAGAGTGCAATAGTAAGTCAAGTATTGTATTATGTAGCTAATATTTATTGAAACTGGTTCGAGTTGATTGCTTAGAACCAACATAAATGGTGACAAGTTTGATTAAAAATTATACAATTAATTATTTTAAAAATGGCAAGAAATATTTATATTTCTAAAGAGCTTTAATTGTCTAATAATATTAATTTTAACTGTTTCTATTTTCTAAAAACATTATTGTGAAGGCTTAAATTTTGTTCTTGAATGATGTCGGCGTTAACTTGGTGGTACATTTTAATAAGATAATTAAAACACTTTAACTTTGTTTTACCACATAAAATATTTATTGCTGTGACTATAGTTTCGAACATTCACTGTTCATTATCAAACATAAACTTTATGTTTGATAATGAACAGTGAATGTTCGAAACTATAGTCACAGCAATAAATATTTTATGTGGTAAAACAAAGTTAAAGTGTTTTAATTAGCTTAAATTTTGTGATAAATTAAAACAGATAATAGAAGTGACTTTGTTAGATACCTTTTAAAAGTGTAATACTAACAAAGTTTCTTATATTATATGTTTTGGTGAAACTCATATTTAAAATACGAAAGTATATAGATTAATTGTATTCTCTTATATTAGAAGCCGAAGGTACTTCGAACCCAGAAGCTTCAGAACCATTAAAACAAGAGTATGACTGTGTTATTTGTAATCAAAGTTCCCCTAGTACTGATGACAAACCTATGGGATTGGTGGTATTAGTACAAGCAACAAGTGTCATGGGTCATAGAAGAAGAGCACCACATCCCGAAAGATCTACACTACCAACCTGTGATGATGAGAAAGATGCTTTAAGGACAGATGATACCCTTCTTACTGAATTTGATAGAAGATGTGAGGAACTGGATAGATATTTTGATCCAGTAAGTACATATTTCTTTATAATGAACAGTTAGTAAAATAATATAATTAAGAAATATGATGGTGGTGACCATTACTATGTGGTATTTCATTTTCATGGAAAAATAAAATAATTTTCTGTTTTATACTATTTTATAAAGACTTGCAAGAATCAAAACTATAGTTGATTGTGATTTTTATAATCAGTAATAAACAGTGGTATTAAAATTTGTTTTATATAATTAATTTTATTAATTCAAATATTTTCCAAATTGTGGAACCATATTTTAATCAATTTATAACAGACGTATTTTATCTGATAATTATTTAAAATTACTATAATATTTTTTATTATGTTTACTACTAGTATTTATTTCAATTCTTATGCTATATAATTTAAATTATTGCATGTATTTACATATTTATATACTTTTTAATTTCAGCCATCATGGCTTCTCTCAGTCAACATTGGATGGGAAGGTGGTGTACATGTACAAACATGTGGCCATCATCTACACTTAGATTGTTTAAAATCATATTTATACTCTCTTAGGTCTCAACAAAGACAGCAAAGTTTAGCACCAGATAAGTAAGTAACAAATTTCAATTATTAATCATTGTATTACTTAAATTAAACATAAGTTTTGATTTATGGTCTCTTCATTATTACCTCTTCTAGTTTTAATGAAAATATTAATTTTGAGCTCCTTTGAGTTGATTCAGACCATTTTTAAAAACTCTTGGATACATTTTAATATCAAGACTACTTTTACTTACTTTTACTTTTTTATACCACTTTAAAGTGGTATAAAAAAGTAAAAGTGTTTTCTTTATTCTTAATACTTTTAAAAACGTTTGTGCATCTGTCATCTATTTAGCTCTCTATTTTAAATATTCTTAAGTTGATTTAAGTGAATGTAAGATTTATTTAATTTCACTAATGCTCTCTTCAACAGAATATAATAGTAAATATGAGAACATATACTTATTAGAGAGCAAACATAGTGTATAGTAGTTTATATTTTATAATATTAATTTCACATTCAGTAAACTAAAGGTTGTATATATATATTCAATGATATTTTCTTGTACAAGAAACATTTTGTAGTAAATTATCCTCTCTAGTAATAATACCACAAAATTATTATTTTATTTACTTTTCAGAGGAGAATATTTTTGCCCACTATGTCGTCAATTAGCTAATTCAGTTCTCCCACTGTCACCTCAACTAGGGGATTGCTCACAGATGGTCCGGTCTAAACCCTCAAGTATGGGAGAAGTTCTACACGAGTTAAGCAATTTTATTAGAGAAAATGAACAAACACCAGTAAGTATTAACACTGTAAACATTATAATTAAAATAATATAGTGACTAGTAAATCAGATTTGCTGTTTAATTAAAATTAAACATAGATTGGTATGCATTGGCCAATTAAAATTTTTTTAAGAAATATTTTTTTACAATAAGTTTAATTTTTTTATCAGAGTACGTCCAATTTATCTGAGGCAATGGGAAAGGCGATGGAGGACATGACAAGTAGTACACACCTAAAGCCCATGTTCAAACCAAAAGCTGACCAACCCTCACACCAAAGCTTATTCCTATTTGTCACATCAATTGCTAGAACTAATTTAGAAGTGGAATTAATACAAAGAGGAGGCTGCCTTGTGTCCTTAGCTGGGGAACCAGCAAACCCTCTTCTGCCAAAAAGGGATTGTATAGGTAAATACTGCAAAAATGTATAAACTGTTAAAATTAGTAATTTAATGTTCATTTTTTTAGTTCCTCTCCTCCATGTATTGGCCGTACATGCACGTGTTCTTGTTCTGTGGCCTGCATGGATGACATTTCAGCAATTGTGTGGAATCACGGGATCATCTGCTTTAGCACCTATCGAAAGAGACGTCCCATTACTTTTAAAAGACCCCATAGCTCTATTACTACAATTTGTACTGCTCTTGCCTCTTCACTTAGACCAAAGTAAGACAAACTATGACAATTAAAATGAAACATTTCTCATTTAAAAATTTCAGCATATTTTACAACTGTTATCAAAATGGTGTACAACTTGGTGTATTATCAAGTGGTTGCTCAAATATCGTGCGGATTGACGGGAGCTGAAAGGGCCAAGGCATGTGAGGGCGCTTCACAAGGCCACATCGATTCCCTAGCAGCAGCATTGTCATTAATGAATAAACCACTTGGAGAGACTGATTTATATATGGAAGATGATGGTGCTGGTTGTAGTAATACGCAAGTTAATTTAGTTGCTTTGGAACAACAGGTGTGTATATATCTATCTGTAGTCATATGCTTTTACTAGAATGATTCTCAGTTTCTAAATGCAAATTTTATTTTGATAAAAGGAGGTACCATTAATGTCTTATTAAACCTGTTTTATTCATGAATAAATTAAACATATTCCATTCAAAGTGAAGTTTGTAATTCTTTTGTATAAACATTGTTTTTATTTATAGGTGCAAAAATTATGTTTGCCTTTCCTGAGAATAGCCTCATTACTTCGCCACCATATTTACAATCAGCCCTTACCAGATATTAGAGCTCCACAGTCAGAATTCGTCCGCTTAGTTTATTACTTAGAACTAGTTACAGAAGGTATGGATTGGGGCTGCTTCAATTCGGCGGTAGCGTTAAACTGGCCAACCGACACCGACGCACAGGTGCATCGTACTACGCCAACAACCTGGTGCTTACAATTTGCCAGCTTTATTAGTAAAAGCCAGATAGCCGCTTGGAGTTTCCTTGTAGACCAACATATAACCTGGCAACCGCCCAGATTGCTGCAGTTGCCCCGGGAGTACGAGAAAATTTTCACGTACTACCACGAGAGGGCGTGCAGCCAGTGCCATTCAGTGCCTGCAGAAACTAGTATATGCCTTTTATGTGGTACCATAGTGTGCTTGAAACAGAACTGCTGTAAGCAACAGAATGTGTGTGAGGCGGTTGCACATTCTTTGGAGTGTGGCGCCGGAACTGGAGTTTTTCTAGTGGTGACGTCAACGTATATAATTGTGATCCGTGGAAAGAGGGCCTGTCTCTGGGGGTCGTTGTATTTGGACGATTTTGAAGAAGAAGATCGTGATTTAAAGTATGTAGTAGAACTAGTCAAGCTGTGTTTCCTATTTATTTTTTATGTTACACAAATTCATATGTTACTATTAACAGAGAAATTTCAGAAAAAAATATTGAATATTGAACATTTAATGAATAACTTAACAAATAAATAACATTTTATTAAAGTGTGTTTGAGTAACAAGTTTTTCATAGTTTACATTTTTTAACATGTCAGGAATATACTAATTTTTATATTTTTTTTGCAGAAGAGGAAAGCCATTATACCTCAGCAAAGATAGGTATCAACTGTTAGAACAGCAATGGTTAGCTCATAGATTCGACCACACTAAAAAAACATGGGTATGGCACAGGGATGCACTTTAAAATACACTATGAATTAGTCATTTTCTCATTGGTATGAAACAAATTAAAAAGCGACCACGTCAGGAGGATAACAACAGATATTTTTGATTTAAGAAATAAACAATAAACTGGCCGGTCACCTGCAACAACTGTTTTTAGCGAATTCTGAAAATTGGATTATTCTTTTTATTATTACTATCTTTTAATAATTTATTTTTTATAGACAATTCTAATCTAGTCCAATCAATAAAAACGTGTACACATGACTTAATAATAAACTAGGGTTTCATATAAATAAATATAATAGTGGCCTATCACGAACTTAATGATCTAACGTCCTATGTAATTTTAAACACAGAATAAATGAATTTTTGGAATGTTTTCGTTCACTGTAAATACATCTATAATTGACCTTGCTTTTTCACAATCGTATTTATCGTGCATTAATTATTTTCTGTTGCAATTAGTGTGGAATAGCAAGGTGCAGTTATATATAAATAGTTTGTAATATATATAAAAAAATTGGTGTAATAATTGTTAAAAGAAAAAAAAGTTGATTTGATATTATATGTATATTTTGTAATTTAATTTTACTCTAAAATATCCAATATTATTAACGCGATCGCTCTGCGCGCCAATGCGAATTGAATTTACTATGGGGGACTACATTAATTTTTCCAGGATTGATAGATTTGTCGAAATAAATGTTAAAAGTAACGTTCATGGGTATGCTTTGCTGTTTTAAGAAATATTTTACAAAAAAAAGATCTTATGCAAAATGAATGCTTGTGATAATAGATTTTTTCAATTTGTTATGAATAAGGTGTAGTTTTTAAGGTTCATTATTGTGAATAAAGAATATGCTAAATATAAATACATAACACGTAAATACATTTTTTATTACCTTTGAATCCTGTCTCAAGCAATTGTTTAATATGCCTTTTGTTTACCATGTAGAAGTTATCACGAATTATCTGAAAAAAAATGTATAAAATTGTTGTAAAGATTTCTGACATAAGTAAGGTAGGTAATTTGATATAGAAAAAAGTATATTTTTGTATAAGTCAAATGAAAACAAATAGTAATTAATAATTTGTGCAACACTGGCTTTGGTTTCCCATAAATTATATGAGTAATATTTTAATTGTGATTTTAATGACAGATTATATGTTGTACCTAAGCTAAAATTTCTTGTATTTTGTTACACAGTTCCTATTTTTAATCAATTAGAGACAACATCTAACGGTTGAATGCAATATTTTAATCAACGATCTAATCTACTGACACATTTTGAAATCAGTATTGCTATAATCTAAAAGATGGTCTAAACGTAAACCAATTAAGTACGTTTTTAATCTACTTTAGATGTTATAGATATTACTGCTGTTCAAAATCCGTGCGTTGCGATAAATATATGGTTTCAATTAAGAAATACTAATTTTCTGTCTACCCCCGTAAATAATTGTATTTCTTCTTAAATTAATTCAATTTAATATGGATTAAGAATAACTCAGATAATATCATTTTTAGAAAAAGGTCTGTAAACTTATTTTAAACAGTCAGAATTCTCAGAAAGGTCTTTTATCATTCTATTAATTAATTAATATTTGGGAAATATCTATTAAATTATGGAGATTATTATAATTATTTAAATTTCATAATAAAAACAGTTGGCATTGTATGCCCATTAGATATTATAACTACGGAAGAACTTTACAATTATTGCCGCCAAAATTCCATTTCATAACCTCAAAATATTACTTTAAATTCGGAAAGGCTCGGGCTCATTATATTAAAAACTCTTAAATAATTACCTACCATAAAATGACTAAAACGGAAACAAGGACTAATTTGCCCTGGTATATTGTTTATTTTAACCTATATATTATTAGTAAATAACGTTACTATTTTAGGGTGGAAAAATATAGACCCAGTACCTTAGATGATCTGGTATCCCATGAAGACATTATAAAAACAGGTAAAAATAAATACTGTTTACATACTGTTGTATTAATATATATTTTATTTTAGTGAGTAAATTCATTCGTGATGATCAGGTGCCGCATTTGCTCTTTTATGGGCCTCCTGGTACTGGAAAAACTAGCACAATTCTTGCTTGTGCACGGCAACTCTACACACCTAAACAGTTTTCTTCAATGGTAAGAGAAATATAAATAGTTCTTTGGATAAAATAAAGTTAATAGGTTGTACTTTTCAAAGTTGTGTACCCTATAACTACTATAATAATTGTAGTTTTTAAATTAACATTGCAATTCTTTTGCAATAATAAAAGTTTATATTAGTGTTCAAGTAAGAATTGTAATGTTATTCTTATGTTTGACTAAATATGGAATTAATAATAATTTATTTATTTATTTACATCGTAATGTTATTCTTATGTTTGACTACGAATATGAAATTAATAATAGATTATTAAACTTAAAATTAATTTATTTGTATGCCGAGGAAATTGTTTTCTTGAAGAAGACCAATCAGCAGTTGAAGGCACAATTGGAAGGAATTATAGCACCTAAGAAATAATTAAATTCTTTATTGAAATTTAAAGGTCTTAGCACAGTAATACAATAATAATATTAATAAACGTCTATTTTATAAAATAACAAGAAGCATAGTTAACAGCATGTATGTTTTTACTATCAACAGGTGCTAGAATTGAATGCTTCTGATGATAGAGGAATTGGTATTGTTCGTGGACAAATTTTAACATTTGCTAGTACAAGAACAATTTTCAAATCTGGATTTAAACTAATTATCTTGGATGAGGCTGATGCTATGACAATGGATGCCCAGAATGCTCTTAGAAGAAGTAAGTACAAGTTTACTTTATGGTTGCTTGCTATTTGATTATTTATTTGTCTTTATATTTGGCTATAATTATAAAAGTAAATTTAGTATTTTCACTTGGTTATTAGCAAATATTTGTGTTAGTAACACAATTTTGAATGGATATGGTAGTAATCTAACACATTTTTAAATATACTCACATCTACATACACCATAAAAAGTATTTGTTCAGACTCTTGTAAGTGTATAGGACAGGCAAACAATGTAAAATTAAATATTGTTGCCCGGAGCAGGCTTTTCATCTGTAATGATATCTTTTTTGAAAACATCTTGAAAATCGAACATCAAAGTTATGACATAGCTGCACTGATGAGCTGTGATACAGTGAAACATGTGTCTGCGGATAGTCATAACATTTTTTGCAATGTGGTTGGGAAACGATGACGCCACAAAAATGTTCCATTGTGCTGAATGTAATTTCAGACATGATGAAGGTAATAGTCGCAATCAATACTATGTGGTATCTAGGAGAACTAAGATATATTTTAATGGTTTTATGTAACAGTATAAACATGTTTAAATAGTATATTGTATAATGAGCATACAATGATACTCATTTCAATAGTCATTGTATGCGAATTGTACACTATACTTTTTCTACTACCATACATATGAATTAAAAAATACAAATATAGATTTCTACTTATTGACGTTGAACAAACTTATTTATTAAAAATATACGTGATATTGATGCAGTTATGAAATGTTCTTGGAGATCATGTATACATTTACCGTAGGGTTTAATTTTTGTAACAAAACTACTCTCACTATTACTACATACCATTATTTTGCGTAAATTTCAACACATTCGCAAATTTATTTTGACATGAGAAAAGTCAACTCAAAAATCAAATGTGTTATAAATTTTATAATGTTCGTATAATATTTGCGGGGAATTGAAAAACTTTACTTTTTGAATTGAAGGATATTCACATGTATTCATTTTAAAAATCGTTTAGTCTGGTTCAATTAATATTATTAATGGTATGTTATTGTAATATCCCTCTCCTGTTTAACTATTGTAGCACTAGTGCTACAATGATTGCTATGACAATGAACATATAATACATACATAACATACAATGTACTACATTTCATAATCAAAAAGTAACCTACAATTATGTTATTTCATTATAGGAGTAGAAAATAGTATATTGTATAATGAGCATACAATGATACCCATTGCCCACGAGTATGAAATTTGCTGCATGAGCCGAAGGCGAGTGCAGCAATTCATACGAGTGGGCAATGGTCATTGTATGCGAATTGTACACTATACTTTTTCTACGATTATGCACATGAATTAAAAAATTCAAATATAGATTTCTACTAATTGACATTGAACAAATTTGTATTTAATAAAAATATACGTGATATTGATACAGTTATGAAATGTTCTTGGAGATCATGTATATGATGGAACATTTACCGTAGGGTTTAATTTTGTAACAAAACTACTCTTAGTATTATTACTTACCATTATTTTGCGTAAATTTCAACACACTCGCAATTTTATTTTGACGTTTAATTTCACGTCAGAAAAGTCAACTCAAAAATCAAATTTTATAATGTTCGTATAATATTTGCATGTAATTGAAAAACGTTATTTTTTGAATTTAAGGAAATAATAATAATAATAATAATCTTTATTCCGTAGACCATATAGTATACACAATATACATTTATAGTATTGGAAGCGTCAATATACAAACTTAAAGTATTATTTCTTACATAATATCATCACATAAATTATAAAACAATTTTTCACATGTATTAATTATAAAAAAACGTTTAGTCTCATTCAATATTAATATTATTAATACTATGTTATTGTAATATCCCTCTCCTGTTTAACTATTGTAGCACTAGTGCTACAATATATATATATATATTGTAGCACTAGTGCTACAATGGTTGCTATGACAATGAATATATAATATATACATAACATACAATGTACTACATTGTATAATCAAAAAGTAACCTACAATTATGTTATTTTATTATAGGAGTAGAAAAAGTATATTATTTCTCTCTGATAAATATTGTTAGTAAACAATGTAATTGTAACTTAATAGTAGTAGTGATTGGCTATCGACTACATCTACCCATGCTTCTCTTCTATATCTCCACCAATCTCCCCTCATCTAATCCCCACAGTTTCATTTTATACCTAGCCACTCTCCTTATATTTGTTTCTTGAAGCAGTATGGCGTCGTTTTTTCCACCTCCAACATTTGCTTAAAGAAACTCTTCAACCTATGCATACCTCCTGAGCCCTCATACCTCCATCCCATATATTATACTGCTATATTATTTATGTGTGTGTAAATGAATCTGTTACTATAAAGAATTGCCACACAACTGCTATTAATTGTATCCCAATGGCAAAAGTATCCGGTCAATTATCATATTGCAGATCCGGATCAGGGATGCATTTTCTAAATTAATATTAAATTCAGAATAAAATTACTGTATTTAATTATTTAATAAATATACAAAGAACAAAGGTAATTGATTTGCAATATATATTTTTTAAAAACAAGGAAAATACATTTAAAAAAATGATAGGGCTAATAATCTTCATATTTTTTGTACTATGCTTGTTTTTGAAATTCTTCACACTAAGGTAAGAAAATAATGTAAAAAATATTCTTACATGTGGTAGATATTGTATGGCCAGGTGAGGTTTTTGAGTGGAGAAAAAAGTTCTATTCTAGAATGTTTTGTAATTTTTATAAAGTGAAACTGCATTCTCAGTACTCTTTCAGAGAATTGCCTTATTAATATAGGTATACACAATCTGTAGATAGTCTAGTCTGCTCTCCACATTTGTAGGCAGACCAATGAATATCAATAGTTAAGTGGAAATAAATGTAAATAAATATTAGTATAATTGAAAATAACTAAATATAGTGTAAGTTGTGGAATGCCTTCTAATAATACGCTGATAGCAGCACCCTCTCTGAAACATTCTCATTTGAGCCTTCCACTTAACGTTAACTTTATAACGTGTTATGAAAATATTATTATTATTATTTATTATTTGTTAACTTCATTATTCCTGCTAACATATTTAAATAAATATATACATAAAATAATTTAAAAAATTTGGCCGCAGGAATAACAGGCAGAGTTCACTGCTTCTGAATTATCTTCCACTCAGCCCATATCCGTCCACAGAGAAGTATCAGCCCTTGGTTGCTTCTAGATTCAGTATTGATTTATGAATTCAGCAAATATGCTGTATTTTCTCCCTTTTTAAAGAGAATTCTAGACATTAATCTATATACACTCTGTCCCAATTTCGATGCTCACCATTGTTATCTCTGTTATTAGAAGAGATAGAGCAACGGTTAAATGGGGAATGTTTTGCAGAAAACACTGCTCATAACAAATCCTATTTCAAATTTACCTTCACTCTTTTCAATTTTAAGATATTTTGAAAAAAACATAATTTGCCAATTTTAATTTTCCTCAATAACTCGATAACGCCTAACTCGACCTTTATTAAACCTTTACATTATTAGGACACTTTTTTAAGACAAATTTTTTGGTGTAAACAGAAACTATCTTTTGTTTTTCTTATGGTGGCCATATTGGATTTTAGGTTTTAGATAGTGCTTAAAAAGTGCTTTTCAACGATGTATAACATGCCTGAAACATTTTTAGTTACAAGCAAAATTTTAATAAAAAAGTAAATTAATCTTTCATTTGAAATTAGTAGGCTATGCAATTAAACACCAATGACAAATGAAAGTGAAACTACATTCTAAGTAATAATGTAAAATAAAGAAACGATATTGACATTTAATTTCATTATTCACAAAAATACAGATTGTCCAATAAAATTAGTAAGCCATGGAATTAAACATAAGTGTAAAACAATGAAACAAAACACTAACCTGTCAAAGTACAATTAGTGCTGCAGAGATAAGTTAATTTAAACCCTGTATCTACTTGTAGTTAGTGATAAGTAATTATTTATTTTCAAGTATTACGATTTATAAGTATTAATAATGGCACATACATATTCAAACGAAGAAAAAGTTGATATGTTGGACGTGTATTTCAAAGCAAATAGAAACTCTGAAAGCAATTTACAGAACTTGGGAAGCTTCAAACGAAAATGAGATAACTATGAAGTTAATGATGCTGATACATGTCGAAATAATATTTTGCAGAACGTTACGAATAATTCCGGCACATCAGTTCGTCTTGTAGCTTGAGAAACAAGGATTTCAAAATCTACTGTTCACAGAACCTTGAAGAAAAACAAGAATCACCCTTACAAAGCAACAAATGTACAAGGTTTAAGTGATAATGACTATCACTGAAGATTGCTGTTTAGCAATTCAATGATGACGCTAATTTTCCTAGGAAAATACTATGGACAGATGAAACACGATTTACCAATTGTGAAGTATTCAATAGGAATTACTATCAGCATTGGTCTACTGAAAATCCACATTTGGTAAATCAAAGAAAATTTCAAGTTCGATTTGGTTTTAATGTGTATTGTTGTTTAATTGGATTGGAATTTTGTTTATATTTTTATTTTGTTTTTTTAATTCTTTTCGTTTTAGTTAGTCATTTAATAGGTCCTTTCATATTTGATTGCAATTTAACTGGTAACAGATATTTGTAGCTACTAACAAATGAGATAATGCCTGGTTTGAGACAAATTATTAATCCCAAAGATATGCAAAAAATCTGGTTCTAGCAAGATGGTTGCCCGGCCCATAACACTCGTAAAGGCAACATTTGTTGAGAGTAAACTTTAATGAAAGAGTGATTTCAAATAATGGACCAATGCAATGCCCTGCAAGATCACCCGACCTTACACCCCATTGACTTTTATTAATGGGGTATCACTAAAAACGAAGTGTTTTGAACCACTAGAAACTCGGGAAATTTTTGATCAAAGAGTAATAGATGTGCTATGATTAGTAAACGGAAACACACTATGTAGAGTTTGTAATTCTTAGAGAATAAGATGTCAATAGTGTGTGGAACAGAATGGTCTTCATATTGAACAATTTATTTAAGTGAATATGACATTTAAGTACTTTTTGTTTCTATAATTTCGCTTTTAACTGTCATATTTAAGATTAGTTTACGTTTTTATTAATATTTTGCTTGTAACCAAAAATTTTTCAGGCATGTTATACATCGTTGAAGAGCACTTTTTAAGCACTATCCACTAAACCCAAAATCCAATATGGCCACCATAAGAAAAACAAAAAATAGTGCTAATAAACTAGAAACAAATGCGAATCGGGGGTTTCTGCTTACACCAAAAAATTGGTCTTAAAAAAGTGTCTGAATAATGTAAAGGGTTACTAGCGGTCGCATTAGGTATTATCGAGTTATTGAAGAAAATTAAAATTGGCAAATTTTGGTTTTTTCAAAATATCTTAAAATTGCAAAAAGTTAAGGTAAATTTGAAATAGGATTTGTTATGGGCACTGTTTTCTGCAAAACATTCCCCATTTAACCGTTGCTCTATCTCTTCTAATAACAGAGATACCAATGGTGAGCATCGAAATTGGGACACCCTGCATGTCATCATGACGCTTATCTATGATTCACGATTTTTTCAATATAAATAGAATTTATTTTCTTGTATTCTTTTTATCATCTGAATCAAATGCCATTTTCAAGTCGCTAAACAGGATTATTTCTTCCCTTCAGCTCTTTAATGCTCTTTTTAATTTGAATAACTGGTCCATTATTTCTTCTTCTTTCCTGAAACATTGATTGACCTAAAGTTTACTGGGATAACCTTTTCCCTCTTCTTTAAATGGGGCATATCTCTGCTTTCGTCATATTCTCTTAAAATTGTCTTTCTTTAATTTAAATTCTTTTGATTGTGCTTCTCATTTCTTTTACCTACACTGTATGTTTTCATTTTCTTTTTCCAAACTATCTTTTCTGTTGTCTTATGTTTTATCAATATCTTTAATCACCCCTCTCTTCCTTCAATTAATCTCCTACAAGATTTTTGTAAAAGTCTTGACCTATGTTATATTTCAGTTATATGATCTTCTCTTTTGTTTATTTACTCTCTCTGTTTTTATATTTAACTCCACACAAACACAGGAGTCAGACCCCATTAATTTCTCCTTACTATAAAGTCTGCCCCCCTTTAGCTTTCTCTTTTAACTTCTATGTAGAATACTTCTCATTATTTTTCATTGTGTTCATCATCTCACCTGGTCCAAATCAGACGGTACTATTAATCATTTTATAATCATTTCCCTTCCTTCCCTCCTCCATCTCTAGCCTATATTTTCCCTTACCCTCCTTGCCTAATATTTTATCCAACTAATCTCACTGTTCTTACATTCTAATCCTCATTTAACAATAACAATTCCATTTTCTTCAGCTTATATCGCCGATGAGTCCTATAAATTCTTTCTTTATTGTAAATTGTTATAATTTTGCTTCTCAAAAGAAGTAATTATTAATTCTTACTTTCATTACTTTGGCGGCAAAATTAACGTTTCCATCGATCATCAAAACGCTCATTGATTTATTTAAATAATTAGTGTTCAACAAAAAATGATAACACCAAGGGTGTCTTATGACATGCCAGCATGACAACCAGATCAAATACGCCCGCGTTGCTTTTTATTAGACGCTCGTTATTTTAATTAACAAACTAAATTCAATTAGAAAAGGTGACTTGTTGATCACTTAATATCCAGATGTTTTTAATACTTTCCAAAAAGTAAGAACCAATTTCACCATTATAGACACAAAGCTCAGAAAAGTGATGAATCGACTCGCTTTTGCAATACCGAATTATGTGAAATGAAAGTTATCGATACTTGTTGCGCTACTCTCTTGATGGAACCAGATATGCAGTAATTGGTAACAATCGAAACACGTGTCAGTTAACTGATAATAAATCTATGGAACATAACAAGTGTTACTTCACCAAATTTAAAAGTTATCATTTACTCCTAATACTTTAGATGTATTGGCTGGATCCTTGATGTCACCAACACTTAATATTAAGATTGCATATTATCAAAGTTACATTAAGAACACAGATATTATAAACATTGCCAAACCCCATGAGATGGCTGATTCTGAATTACTGCGTGACGAAGAAAATCCGATAGATAATTGAATGGACAAAGAGGCGTGGTTATACTTGTCAGTAGTAGAATAAACACTTTAAATAACTCAAGGAAGAGATTTAGATGTAAAAAGATGGTGTGTAAGATGCATAGTTTATACAGTTTCAAAATTTGTTGCTGGAGACAATATTCGGATAAGAAGCATTTAAAAAATATATGCATATAAAATTGAGAAAATTATAACCAGTTGCCTATAGAGCAACAGTATTTGTATTCAGAGTAAGGAAAAAATCTGATGATTTTTAAGTTGATATAATTTTTAAATTCTTTGGAATTGTGCAATTATTTCCATTAAAATGTAATCATATATATATATCATGATTACGTGGCATTCATGTATACACACAAATATTTGAATGCAAAAAGTGATTTGTGCTAATAATTATAGTTGAACAAATTAGTCCTAGGCACACAAACAATCGAGATTTACATGATTGTTTACAACATAGAAATAACCTTCCACACAGTTTGTATGCACGGTAACCACGGTGACCATTCCTGAAGGAATAATCCATAGCATAAATTTTTAAGATTTCTCACAATTAACAATGCGCCGCGAGTGAATAATTCGTCAAATATGCTTACCGCGTTGTTTTTAGTTCACCTCGAGGAGTGTTTACAGAGGGAATAATTAGAGGTAAGTATATATACTTTCCATATTACAACACTTGAAAGCGATTGAAAGGTAAGGATTTATTTACATGTTAGTGCAGTAGTACATGTTATTAATTTTTTCGTTTATGATTCGGGTCCATATTCGGTGTTCATGAAGTTGTAGAGGTCTACTGGAAGCATGTTGTCTTGAAGATGGGCTTTATCTTCTAATGTGCACGAGCGATCGGTGTAACAAGAATCTGTAATATTGCATTATGTTATTTACATGTATATGGTTTATTTCCGATTTTATATTTATTTCTTAAGTAAGCTTAATATTGAACAGTGTTTGTTCCCATGTTAATTTAATTAATAATGTTAATACTTAAAAAAAGTTGTTTTCATTTAATTCAAATCGTAATTTATTTGACATCTTATTTATTTATTTTGAAGTAGATTATTACAATTATAATAAAATGTATTAAAGTTTTTTTTACGTTGTTGTAGAAAATTAACTAATCATTTTAACACACGAAAACATTTAGTAAATCTACAACAATGAGTCTTACTAACTACAAAACAAATTACTTATTGAAACAACTACTTCTTTGACTTAGTAAAACTCATTGTTGTAGATTTAGGAAATGTTTTCGTATTTTAAAATTACTAGATTATTATCTTTTAGTCTTATTAGAGATTATATACGCTTCAGTAGTATTGCAGCTGAATTGTTAGACAAAAATAAACTCGAATTTGTCGAAATACACAGTTGCGTGTTAGGCAATACTTATTGTATTGAAGAAGTAGGGACAGTCGTGTTAAATTTGTTCAGATAATATTTTTTCAATCAAGTGTGTGAAAAAATAGTAATGTGTGATGTTACTTTATATTAGGGCAGTTAAGTTAATAAGTTACCTTGAGAGCAGCAGATTCCTTCACCGGCACACCTTCCTGTGTTTTTCCGACAAGACGCGTTCCCAGCGATGCAGGGTTGCCTTTCGTGGAAAAAACCATCACGTTGGCATCTTGCAGTTTCTTGGGTCCCAAACAGACACCCGAAAGGCCCGCAACAGATAGTGGGTCCAAAACATTGTCCCGATCTTCCTGGCCCACAGGAAATGCACTGCAACAAAAATTTTAGAATTTCTAGAAAACTACATTTAAAATAAAGTAAATGTTTATGTATCATAGTTTTGCAATAGTTTATTAAAGTATTAATCAAACTTATCGAAGTAAGTGTTAGTTAGTAATTAAGAATTTTAACATTTTATAGTTATCAAACTTACGGGTTTCACGGCAGTTTCTTGTAAGTTGAACTTTCCGCTGCGTTTGCCACCTCTAGGGCAGTTAGTAATCAAGCATCCGTGACTTCCGTGCTCGTTGACGACGATGAGGAAGACGGCGACGATGGCTGCTGACTTGAACATGTTTACGGAACGATCGGAATGATGACTTCTTGGGGCGACCGCGGCCCTTATATACGGAATCTTTCCTTATTATTCGCATACACGTTGTAAATTATGTATGTCGTTTTCAGGAATGGGCGATTACAATGTGCACTTTGCGTGGTGCGTATTCTCATGGTAATTGGGTGATGGTGTTCGTGAGGTGATTGTCGAAAGATGTCCGATTCAGAGGAGGACGTCGCGGAGACGCAACTAAAAATAGTCTTTGTCGGGGAACCGAGTGTGGGGAAGGTAATTTTCATAATCGGAAACAATCATTGATCCATCTCTACAAAAAAAAAAATCATTCACAGCTTTATTTAAAATATGTATATGGTAATTTTTTTAAAATATTTACAACATTTGTTTTAATTTTAACTAAATGTATGTATAAATTACTTGTATCTAGACTAGTATAATACGAAGATTGTGCTACGAGGACTTTACGAGACAATATACTAGTACAGTGGGTGCAGAATTCTATATCAAGAGGTTAGCCATGCCTGGAAGAAGAGAGGTTTTGCTAAAGCTTTCGGATATTGGTGGATTAGAATTGCGTGGTTCGATGCTCGACAAATATCTCTTCAATACTGACGTAGGTTTATGCAAACATTCAGACGTTTTTAAACATAGCGTAAATTAATTCCATATGTGCTCAGTTCCGATAATAGTAGTAGTAGTGTTTCTCTATCGTTTACGTGGTCCTTCCTTTAATTATATTTGATTCATAATCTATTTTAGTTTCGCCATGCAAAATAAATATTATGATAATATTCGAATTTTCAGATGATAGTTCTCGTCTACGACATTACAAATCCCTTAAGTTTCGATTACATGAACATGTGGATCGATTCGATCTCGAACATAATCACTAGTCCTCCGTTCAGTGCCATCATTGGCAACAAGTGTGATTTGGAACATCAACGCGCCGTCCGCCTAGATAAAACTAATCAATTTGTTAAAGAGCATGGTCTAATCAGTTTCTTGGTTTCTGCAAAAACTGGAGAAGCGGTTTGTATGATTAGTATTTAGCGCTCTTAATTCTTAATTACACCACGAAGATTTTTAAATAGCAAGGTTATAAAACTAAAAATCACTTATTAAATATAAATAGTAAAATCATTTTCTATTTTAATCAAAACGTTGTGATGTTAACAAAGAAAAGTATTTAATTTAATTTATAATATAAGAATGTATCACAATGTAAACGCCTGCACCTCAAATAATTAACAGATTAATTTACTTTTCCTACATTAAAGTTACTAATTAGCATTTTATACGCGTCGCAAAAATTTTGAATCATGGATCAATGCAATTTTTGAAGTAAACTTTTTATAAATTTAGTTATTACGCGAGTGATCTCTAATTAATAATTTACTGGAGTTTATAACTACAATAAAAGATCGATTTAGTAATGTTTAATTTTAGAAATACATTCATTAAAAAATAATGTTTCTATTGATACAATTATAGAAAATGTCCTCCTCATTATAATTCGTAAATATTGAACTCAATGAATCATTCATATTGTTTTTTAGATTAAGAAAAAAACAAGTCGTCGTTTTTATGCTATTTAGTTTTCATGAAAGTCAATAAAACTATAATAAAATTAATTTCGAGGTTTTCGCCGGCATATTAGTCGCCAAGCACTTAAATATAATTAATGTAATTATTAATTAATCATTAATGTTGTTTTTTAGGTTAACCATTTTTATCCTACTTAGTTTTGATGAAGATCAATGCATAATATAACTAAAATAAATTTTTAGGTTTCTGCAAGTATATTCGAGTTAGTCGCTAAGCACTTAAACATACCGCTGACTAAAATCCAAAAGGAACATAATCAGGCGGTGTTGAAAGTGGAACTTGTTCCTTCCCCTATTACAAGACCTGTCGTTCACATCCAGCAAACTAAAAGTTCAGCTTGTTCACTGCAGTGATATTCTTTTTGTTAATAAAGATTTAATATTTTACTCTTTCTATTTTTTGAGTTCCATGTTTTTACTAACCCTATAATAAACAATATAATAAACAGTATAAGAAGTTAATGTTTGATACGGATTATGGCATACACTTTATAAACAGTTAAACCTAGTTCTAACAATATTTTCAAGTGTTTCCTTCATCTGTAGTAAATTAGTCAAGTAAGCAAATACATGAAACTAAACACAAAAATTTATTCTGACACTATATTCATTATATTCATGTGCAGTAAGTGAACAGAGGAAGTAAACGCATGAAAATATTGTCGGCATTCAGTTGTTTTTTTGACATAGGTAATATCGTTTATTTATTTAACTATACCTAATTAATTTATAAGCCATATACAGGGTGACTGACGAAAAACCTTTGGTGCTCTATCTCTATCTAACCGGGATTCATTTTAGCTTTATGAATATCTAGTGCTTCCAGTAAATTCCTTTTATGACCTTCATCCGCAAAATGTATTACAGAAAGTACACTTTTGGCAAAAATATAGTGGTTATCATATAAATTATTTGAAAACTTATAATTTTTATACAGGGTGACTGACGAAAAACCTTTGGTGCTGTATCTCGCTTATTTTTGATCCGATTTGAATAAATAAAACATCAAATTAAATGATTTTTAAAAGACTTTAATATGAACTGTACTGATATTTTTTCTTGCATCGAGTTTTTGACAAAAGACGATCAATTTTTTTTTTTCAAATTGCACTGTATATATATTTTGTACTGATCCGAAAGGAGATTTTTTTCTGAATCTAAATTTGTAAACGATTTTATCCATTCATCAAACCAAAGTCGAGAAATTGAGGATTAAAAAAAAAAATCAAATACCCATAGTAAACAATATACAGAGCCTATTCCAAATGTCAAAAGTGACAGTGTCAGTCATTGGTACAATACTGCAATGATTTTTTATAATTTCATAATAAAAATGTTGCAAGATTTCAAAAACTGAAAAACGATTTCTGTAGAAGCACAAAATTCTAGTACAGTGTTTGAAATATTGCAACATTTTAATTATGAAATAATTAAAAATCGTTGCAGTATTGTATCAATAGGTGTCACTGTCACTTTTGACATTTAAAATAGGGTCTGTATATTGTTTACAATGGATACTTGACTCTTTATTTATTTTTTTAATCCTCAATTTCTCGACTTAAGTTTGATGTATGGATAAATTTGTCTACAATTTTATATTCAGAAAAAAAATCTCCTTGCGAAGCAATAAAAATATATATACAGTGGAATTTAAAAAAAAATGTTCATCGTATTTTGTCAAAAACTGGGTGCGAGAAAAAATAACAGTTCAGATCCTATTAAAGTCTTTTAAAAATTGTTTAATTTGATGTTTTATTTATTAAAATCGGATAAAAAAATAAGCGAGATACAGCACCAAAGGTTTTTCGTCAGTCACCCTGTATAAGTTGAATGAACTAATTGTATTACCGCATAGCAAATTTTTAATTTCGTTAATTAGATGTAGACATGTTAGTATTAAAATGATAGCTTATTCTATTCTAACAGATTTATTCTTTTACAGTCATTGAAAAATATACAGAGAACATCCGGTTTTGCATAATTTGCAATTACTTAAGTAAAATCATCCCCGCGCTTCAATCACGTTGCACCAGATTCCGCTTTGGTCCATTGGTACCCGAACAAATCTTGCCTAGGCTTAATTATGTCATAGATGAAGAAGGGTGAGTATTGCTTTAATGAAGGTTTAAAAATTAAAATTCAAATAATTTTATGTACCATGTAGCTAACTTGGGTGTTGGGTTATTCTCTAATTCCTAAACTGATAATAATAATACATATCTAATACAGTTTAAAGGTATCTGAGGATGGTAAGAAGGCTTTGTTGACTCTGGCCAATGGAGATATGAGGAAGGTTTTAAATGTACTTCAAAGCACGTGGCTGGCGTATAAGGACGTCACGGAAGATAACGTCTACACATGCGTTGGTCATCCATTGAAGAGTGACATTGAAAACATTGTCAAATGGTTGCTTAATGATGATTTTAAAACAACATACAAAAGTATCCTTTAATAATAATAATAATGATAATAATCAGATTTTGATCGAAACTATTACTACTAAAAATATATTTCATTGATTTATTTTTAGTAAATAAAGACAATTGTTTTTTATTTACATGTATTTAAAAAAAATATATCTGTAATTAAGTGGACAAACCAACGACAATTAATAATAACAAGGTCAAACATTAAATTATTGTCTCTCTGTCAACAACAGCTACGACTCGGTTTCAACGTGCGAATTTTAGACAGTAGATGTCATTTTAATAGTCCTTCTATCCATAATGAAGAACTGGAGGATTATAAACTCCGTAGTAATATTCCGTCTCCCTCTAATAATTGTGATCATTTCACTTCAGCTTCGATTAGAAAACACCTTTGGTCTCGAATTAGTCACAACGGCGATCACGGAGTAGTTGGAAGGATGTCCATAAAGGATTTCCTCGCTTCTTGTGAAAAAAACACCGTTTCCTTTTCTTCAACTGCGCTGAGCTGAGGAGACTCAAAATAGGACGAAACCGGTCTGTGACTGTTGTTGACAGGGAAACAATAACTTAATTAAATGAATTGAATTAAATATTAGGGAAACTATAAATGAATACATTTTTCCCAATAGAATTTGTTTCATATTGTTTATATATTTCTTAACTAATAAAATATAGATATAAAGGAACTGAAAACCATTAAGGGTTTAGCTTTAAATGACATTTTGTCCGAGCTTCACAGATATGTTCACAGGAGTAAGTATTTATTAAAATAGTCAATTGGTGATATACAGGGTGAGTTTTTTCGATGTTCTCTATGGGGATCTCGGAAACTATAAGAGATAGAGAAACGGTTAAATGGGGAAAGAAGTGTAGATTTACGAGACGAATAAAATTCCACTTTTTTCAAAAAAGTCAAGGGTAACTAGATATTTTGAAAAAAGTAAAAAGTGTCAATTTTTTTAAATCAACATATCTCGTTATTATAACAGATAGAAAAAAACTGTAAAGGACTAAGTTTTAGATTATTTTATGTAGATTAATCAAAAATAATCAGAAAATTTTTATCGCCATTATTTTCCGAGATATGACGCAAATTTACATTTTTTAAATGGAAACCATAGTTGGCTATGGCCTCATTCAAAATGTATTTTTTTCTATTTAATCCAATATGACATAGTTATTTCAAAAAATAAGTGAGTTATAGTCATTTTAAGTTTTATTATAAATAAAAAATGGGTAGCCATGAAAAAGATGAAAGTAAAACAATTGTAGTTGTTTATAATAATAGCAATATTGTAATTATTAGTTCTACAAAGTTAAACAAAAATGAAAAACCAGCATAAGAATAATAATTTTGTAATTATCAAACGGCCTTCTGTGTGTGGTATAAACCCATTTGTCAAGAGGATAATAAATACGTTTCTTACAAAATATTATGAACAGATGAATCGCGATTTACTAATTGTGGTATTTTTAATCGCCACAATTAACATAGATAAACTCAAGAGAATCCACGAGAAGTTTCACATAGAAAAATACAAATTAAATTTGGGTTTAATCCATGGTGTGTTTGGATTAATAATTCTCGGTCCATATATTTTTGAAAGCTCACTAAGTGAAAATGATTACTTTCAATTTCTTCAGGTAACATTTGAAAATCCGCTCGATTGTTTAAATTTATCATTACAAGCAAGATTGAAATGGTTCCAATATGACGGTGTTCCACCTCATAACATGTTGGCTTTACAAATTATTTAAATGATGCTTTTCCTAACTCATAAGTGGGAAGAAATAAACCAATCCCAGGGCCACCTAGATCTCCCGATCTGTGTGTTTTAGAATTTTTTCTGTGGGGTTATGTAAAAAACAAAGTATATGAAAAATCATAGCAATCCGTGGAGGATCATAAACTAGTTGTTATTGAAACATTTAATTCAATTTACATGAGAATAGTCAAAAAGCCATAAATTCAATTTCAAAAGATATAATTTATGCCATAATAGTATTAATAGTGGACACTTTGACCATATTTTTTTAATTTTAAAATTTCTCTTCCATTGATATATTGATAATTACAGAATTACTTTATGCTGTTGTTTCATTTTGGTTTATTTCTCTAAAACTAGTAATTACAACATTGCTATTATTATAAACAACTGCAATTGTTTTACTTTCACCTTTTTCATGGCTACCCATTTTTTATTTATAATAAAATTTAAAATGACTATAACTCATTTCTTTTTAGAAATAACTATGTCGTATGCCATATTGGATTAAAGAGAAAAAAATTACCTTTTGAATGAGGTCACAGCCAACTATGGTTTCCATTAAAAAAAATGTAAGTTTGTGTCATATCTCGGAAAATAATGGCGATAAAAATTTTCTGATTATTGTTTTATTAATCTACATAAAATTATCTAAAACTTTGTCCTCTACAGTTTTTTTTTTCTATCTGTTATAATAACCGAGATTGATTGAAAAAAATGACACTTTTTACTTTTTTCAAAATATCTAGTTACCCTTGACTTTTTTGAAAACTTTAAAAGTGGAATTTTATTCGTCTCGTAAATCTACACTTCTTTCCCCATTTAACCGTTTCTCTATCTCTTATATTTTCCGAGATCCCCATAGAGAACATTGAAAAAAACTCACCCTGTATATGAAATTTATATTGTGTATCATATTTGTGCAAAATCTTGAGTGGCAATTATTAACTCACTAATTTCTGCAACTGCTAAATGTGTGGTAAAAAAAGCTTTTATGATATTTTTTAATACTGCGATTTTTCAAAATAAAAATGAGATTTTGTAAAGTAGCTCTTTGAGTGCTTTAAAGGAGTATATGTATATTGTTTTGTTAAAACTAGTTGAGAAAATCTGTATCGGTAGGTACCAAATATATCAATAAATAACATGTTTATTTTACGACTCATAAATAATCGGATTTTCATTCTAGAAAGCATTTTCTTTATTGTTCTTCAAATAGAACTTTAATCTCATTCCAAGTGATCTCCATTAGCATTTATGCATTTGTTTAAACGTTAATTTCACTGTAAGAAAGCACCTTTTAATTTCGTCTTCTATGATACCCGTATACCTTCGGGATACGTCTTAACATGGGCAAAACGCTTCGCGTTCAAATTTTCTTTCATTCGCAGGAACGGGAAGAAGTCCGAAAGTTCCAAATCTGGCGAAGAGGGCGCTTAGGTCGATGTAGTCGTCTTCGTTGGGGCGAAAAGTGGCAAACATTGAGGAATATATCGCCGAAAATCCAAAATATGACTGGCGCAGTTTTTTTATAACCTCGAAATAGAATTGTTGATTTACTGTTTGATTTTGAGGAACGTATTCCAAATGTATGATTTCTTTAATTTATATCAAAAAGAGATCAACATCGCCTTCGCATTTCAGTTATTGAGACTTTTTGGAGGAAGTGAGTTAGTTGACTTCCGCTGTGACGACTGTTATTTGCTTTCTTGACTTATATCTGTAATGATTTTGTTGATAAAATTTGGCCATTCTTTGAATGGCCCTTCATTTCATGACATGCATAAACGTGACGATCTTCTTAATCTCCTTTGAAAGTCTCAGCACGAACTTTGCTGCTAATCTTCGCATTCTCAAATCAACGCTCAAATTGCTCTGAATTGAGCCCTATGACCATCCAAATATGTATTTTAGCTAGTCAATTGTCATTCGTCAATCAGATTACGGATTTTGCCGATATAATCCTCGCTTTGAGCAGTTGAAGGGGGACTGAAACGGGATAATCTTCAATTGCCATTTCTCCATTTATAAACCGGGAAAACCATTAGTGTACTTGAGTTTTGCTAAGAACACGTTCTTTAAAATCAAAACTATCAAAATTTCACAGCTGCACGTTATTCGTAAAAAAGTAACCATGTTCTTGTGTTACACCAGTCACTATCGGGTGACGCTGTCTAGCATTATGATTCAGAAGAGGTCCCATAAGAGCCCTCTGATTCATATGATTTCTGGTTCTCGTCACATATTTAAATATTACTTAAAATACTTAGATTTGTTTCACGGTTTACACTTTTGTCTTTACCAAGTGAAATACGCGGAATTGTTTCTCCAACTAGTTTAACGTTGAATTAAAACGAAATTCAATACGCTACATTGCATCCACTAAGTTGATAACATTACATTTTCTAACAGAAAGTAACAGAAAGGCAGTTTCATTTAAATTCCATATTGTTTTCAACTTTTTGTTAGCTTTTTCAGCATGCGTTGGCACAAAATAAAACTTAAAGGGCCAGGAGCCTTCACTACTGAACACAAAATTAGCGAGTTTTGAATTAACAGCAAAGAATTGAGAATAAACTAAAGTATTAGTTAAATAAAAACAAATATTTAGTTATAAATACTAATAATTATACTGCAACAAGATTTGATTACAGATATAATTAATTCTAACAAAAATATAATTTAGGTTATTATTGTTTAATATTATTTCTCTATTTGAAACACTTGTTCTTCTAAGCTATAGATTGTGCATGATATACATAGAAATTTCTAATATGATCAACAATTTTGTACATCAATAATGTTGTTTTACCTTAGAATAATATTATTTTATTTTGTACCAACCAGTTGAGCTTCCGTTTGACCTCTTAACAGTCCTATTGGATAAAATGGCCGAGATCGAACACCGACTTACATCTGGAACCAACGAAAACATCCAACTAACAGCCCTAGTTTCAGCTTTCCAATTCGCCAGAGAGGTTACACCACCCGAAGATGCATGATATGTTTTTATTATATTTATTATTTTTCTCAAAGATAACTTTTAAGTAGACTGCTTTTTATTTCCAAACAATCCTTTCCTAATGCAGACTGAACTATTTATTACGACTGAGGTATTTAATCTTCGTGAGAGGGTTGATGTTTTTCTTTTCTCATTACGTGAATGAAGATTTCTATTTTTAATATAATATATTAATGCTGTGAACGTAAATTAAAGAAGTATTTTATTTATATTTTGGATATTAACTCTAGTATAGTTTCAGGTCATCCTTCTTTGTAAAGTAGAAGGGCAAATGATTAAATAAATAAATAGTTTTTCATCATTTTATATGAAGTTTTCGATCAAAGAAAATCTAATATTCTAAAGAACCTTAATGCTATACACAAATTAGAAATGTGTCTGTTGTGTATTTTTGTTCAAAAGTTGGCGGGATTACTGTAGGAGTATTACATATACGAGGGATAGTAGGAAAGTAGTATCCGTTTGCACCTTGTTGAAACGTTGGCGAATAGAGCAGCCGCCGTATGTGTCCTAAAACTTTCAAATGTATTTCAGCTGTCTGTCAGCAGTTACATCTCACTGGTATTGACTGTGCTATGTGTGTGAATGTTTATAATGTTCAAGAAAATCGTAACGCAAGAAATATGCGACCTTGTCATGTTCATCGTCAATTGAAGTATGTTTATGGAGAAAATGTTATGGGTGAGTCGTATGTTCGGCGATGGTGTGGTCATTTCAACTTAGGAAGAAAGAACACCTATGAGGACGAGTGTTCAGAATGGCCATCAGTCATTACGGACGAACTCTTAACCATTCACCCTATAATCCAGACTTAGCACCTTCAGATTACCATCTGTTCACAAAATTCAAGGACTTTTTAGCAGGAAACAAAGATATCTCAATACACTGGCGGCGGAGGAATATGGAGATGAATAAAAACAATTAATGTCGGGAACGTTATTGGAACAAAGCAATACTACAAGGGCGAAGGGTGGAATAATAGTGTAAATGAGAGAGAGTATGATGAGGTTAAAGAAGGTTAAATATCAACAGGAAGTGTACTAAATAAAAGCAGGAGTATTGGGTATTAATAAAAACTTTGATAAAATAAGAAAGGAAATAGATTATAGATCTGTGTGTGATAACAACTAAGTGAATTTTATTTATCGTCCTGATTATAGATCCGACGAAAGAGGAATGTGGGTGGTTGGGGATGATTTTAATACAAGATTGGGGGAATCAGGGGAAGGGATTAGCGTTGACGGAAAACAGATTGAAAAAAGACCTTGGATACGTGGATAAACAACGAGAGTGGGAAGAGGGGGGGAATGAGTGATGGAAGAGAAATGGGAGATATTAAATGGATACACAGAAGGGGGTTGGGAAGTTAAGAAAACCACACGGATCGACAGTAATTGATCACAAAGTCATCAGGGGCTTTTCAAGGAAAAGAAAGAAGAATGGAAGTAGAAGAAGTAATGGGATCGAACCATTTACCACGGAAAGTAGAGATACAAATGGGCAAATATAAGGAAGCGGAGCAAAAACAAGTATGTTTATAATACAATATATGTTAACGACCTACCTAAAGTAACACATCAGGAAAACATCCACACTACTAATATATATGCAGATGACACTAGTCTTCTAGTATCAAATGGAAATAAATATAATATAATACAAAAATCTGACTTAATTCTCAATACCACTCAAGACTGGATGGAAATGAATAAATTATTAATAGACAAATAAAAAACAAATATCGTTATATTTAAAACAAAAATATCCAAGAGCTATCAGAAAACATATCTATAAATAATGAAGTCTTTGAGATTAAAAATAAAGTAAATCTCTTGGGGTTAATACTCGACAGCGACTTAAGTTGGACCTTTCAATGTGAACAACTATCGGCAAGACTAAACTCGTCCTGCTATGCCATGCGAACTTTGAAAGTGTTTTGAGATATGGGATTTCATACATTATGGCTTTTCGATACATGCAAATTTATAATTCAGATACGTGATGTAAGAATAGTTTTGAATCTTAAAACAAACGAAAGCTGTGGAGGGAAATTTAAGCAAGCAGGCATTCTAACTTTTCATAACCTGTTCATATATGAGATACTTCTCTTTAACTTTAAATACAAAGAAAAATTCAGCCACCACAAAACAAAACATATTTTACGATACTCGAAATATGAACAACTATACCTTCCCAATACACAGACTCTTATTCGAAACGTCACCTTCGTATGTTGCATTGAGGTTGTTTAATGTTCAGTCAAAAATCATTCAAAACATATTCTATGGAAGAATATACCAACTGTAAATAGTGTCTCTACTATTTGTGGTGGTTATTCTCTTTTCCTTTTTGTGACGTGTTCAAACAGCTGTGAATGAGATTTAGTTATAGTTATGATGTACCCATATTATGATATATAACTATGTCACTTGTCATGTCAATTTTTTACTAAAGTTGTGTCATTATTGTTATTATTAAATTGGAGAATAGTGGTGTAAAGTTAGATCAAAGCAAGAGTTAGAGGATGTCATAGTGGGATTTAGAAGAAAAGTGATGAACATGAGAAAATATGTACTGCTTTAATGTAGAATCTCGACAGGCAAAAAGAGAAGCTAGGAAGACAATGTGAGAGTGCATATGGAACAGATGTGTAGAGAAGCATTTGACGGCAGCACATGATACAGATACAGGCTATGGAAAAAACGAGTGAAGAATAATAATGTGTAGAAGTGAAACAAAAATGTGGAATATTCTGAAAATGGGAAAGAAAGAGACAAATTTGAGTATCATTAAAAGTGTTCAGTTTCGGCAGTAATTTACACCTGTTTACCGAATTTACATTCCACCCTATTTTATGGTGATATTTATGGAAAGACTGTACCGGAAATTCCGAAGTTAGGACCACCCCTTGGACAAGGCCGCCCCGTTCGCGGTTCAAACTCGTCTTCCTGGACATTGCACCTGACCACGGAGAAAAACAGCCCAGTTCATGTACCTCCTTCCCAAGGGCTGGCCAAAGAGGGTCGGAGAAAGGGTTGACCATCCCCACCATGTAAATTTAATATACATATTTTTTTAAATATTTCACTTTACCATTTTACCTCTGTAAAGTAAAAACCAATAGGAGATTAAATTTTAAAGTGTTTTTTTTTTTCTTCCTTCGAGTCGTTACAATCAGGTGCTCATACAAGGCACATAAACCACCAACAAATTATTCAAAATGAATGGACAAAAATGTGGAGAAAACAGTGGACTTCCATGTGGCATAAGTGACAGAATTCTAAGGGGAGTGTGTAAATATTTCACGGAGGAAGAGGTAAGTAAAAGCTTTTGTTAAAGCAAAATACGAAAAAGCAGCAGGTATGGGCGGGACAAAAGCTGAAATGTGGAAGGAGATAGGAAAGAAAGGGAAGAAAAGATTTAGGGAGCTGTTTAATCAAATGTGGAGAGGGGAAACTAAAATGTGCCCGGTACACAAAGGATGTAGACAGCTTCACAGGAATAACGGTATTGAGTATCGGGTCGTAATCGTTGTGAAAAAAGAAGGAAATTGAGAATAATGATTTGTTATCAGAAACGCAATGGTGCTTTAGAAGACGAAGCAAAAGCAAAAGTATGGTCCCCAGCATATGGGCATGATGTGATATTAATAGCGAGAGATTGGTGCGAAATAAAAGACATGTTGGAAGAACGTGGAAAGATATATGGATAAGAGAGGATTATGTGTGAACGTAAGGAAGATAAAGTGGATGAGGTTTAGGAATAAAGGAAAGGAGGGAATAGTAAAATAATTAGAAAGGAAGGGTGAGGTAATTTATAGGGCTTGCATTCAGGTATTTAGAATTTATTTTTAAAAGTAAATACAGATACATAAAACATGAAAAATGGGTGTAAGGAAAGACAAGGAAATCGTGGAATGTTGTTAGAGGGAAGTGGGGAAAATGGTTTGCGAACAATTTTTGAATGGCATGTAAATTATGGGATGCATGTGTGAAGTCGATTTTAATATATGGAGTGAAACAAGAATATATGAGTGCATAGAAAGAGAGAAACTATGGTTTCTGAAACATGCTGATGGTTGAAAAGTCGACTCCAGTATACATAGTGTTCAGGAAATAAATGCAGTGTGAGGCATTGAAGAGAATAGTGAGTTAGGATATGAAGTTTTGTGGATTAAAGGAGAAACATACTGACAAAAGGAGTATGGAAAGTATGCGTGAGTATAGGGGAATTTAAGTGGAAAATAGAGGGAAAGAGAATGTATGAAATATGTGGGGTTATCGGAAAATATAGTCAATGGATGGTTAGAGCTTGGATAAAAGAGAAAGGGAAGGACATGTAAATTCATGAAAGAGAAGGATGTATTGAAAGAAGTGGATACAATGACAAGTTTAAAGGGTGGCAAGTGTGCGGGAGATTGCCTAGGTTCTTGACTGACAGACAGCTTGGCAAGAGCTAAATGTCGGTTAGGAGAGAGAGAGGGGATGGGGAAGGTGCTTGGGAAAAATATGGAAATTGTCTATTATGTGTGAGTGGAAAGGATACTTGAGACACTTGGCAGAAGTGTGTGAGGAATAGGTGGGAAACAAAATGGACGAGGGAAGATAGTGCCTGGGTAAAGACTTTGATGAGATTGTGGTTGGAAAAAGAAGATAATTATATGCTAATAAAGGTCTTTTTTACTAAAATTTCGAAACTTTTATATTAAAATATCTAGTTTAGTTTATATAGTGAAATGAATAATGAAGAAAAAATAAAGAAGGCCCGTGCTTAAGTACAATTATAACTGTTGCGTACGTCATGAATAATGTGATTGATTAATCAAGATAATATCAATAAGATGGTACCTTAATGGTCTTATCTTGCTTTATCGATACCTGGAGGGATAAAACTAAAATCTAAAACTTCGTTAATGTCTTCAATTGCGCTACGCTGATGAGATCTAATATAGATCGAAACCAGTACGACAGTTATAGAGAGGGAAACAATAATTAAATGTGTTTGTTTACTTATTTTAACAATGCGGGATGCCTAAACAATTTAGTAAAATTTAATTAAAAAAAACAGGCTTTTTTTCCAAATTTGATTTTTTTAAAGTAAAACTGCAGCTGATTACATAACTTTTTTATGTTAGTCGATTGGAAATTGGAAATTAAAATAACTTGTCTATATATTATTAATTGGGGAAACATCACACGTTCTCAGTAATTATTCAAGACCATACAGTAAGATGATTAGCCTAACATTTTTGGATTTTACTCAATGGTCTTCAACAGCAACATTCTGTTCGTTCTTAGTACGTTATTTTTTAACTATGATATAGTTATAAATAGCTACAACTTATATAACACTTTTATTTTGGTTGCTGCTAATAAATCCTTGTGTAATCACAAAATTCGTGCCTTTCAGCACGTCTTCTCTAGTAGGATTTTTTTAATCAATCAGTTGCTTCTAGTTATCTATTGAGCAGCGGTGTTAGCTTCAAGTAGTAAAGAAATTCTTGTTCAATAACTTAATAGCCGCTAGACTAAATTTTATACATTATGTCATAATGGTATAATAGTCTAATGTCTAAATTATCCCACAAAAGAGACCAAATGTAGCATATTTTCTGACAAATAAGTCGAAAGAAAAACCGATGTAACGCCTGTCTATAAGGTTGTGAGTTTGAGTAAGTGTAAGACAATTGAAAATCAGTGGCCGCCCACGATCTAAGTTCAATTTCATTTGAAATTGATGCATATTATGTATTTTATTTTTATTTAGTAAGTAGGGGAAGCCAAAACAAAAACGATTAATGAAAAGTAATTTAAGAATTTATTGTGTGTGTCCAAAAAATTATATCTTGAAGTCGTGAAACTTCCTTAACAAAACCTTATTTTACTCTATCCCAAAAGTTTGATATTTTGTCAGTCGAATTATAGAACTCATTCAGATTTTATACTTAATAGAGTAGAAAAATCATTTTTATAATAATGCATTAGTGTTGAAATATAACTTTAACACCTTAATACTTTTATCCAAAATTGTAATTCTTATTGTCTCCCTAACATGCCACAATTTTCTTACACAAATAATTTTTAAATAATACTTAAATCAAAATAAGATTTCCAACTCTCTTAAAAACCTAAATAAAACTTATCCTTATTTCATTACTGTATAATCGTAACTATTTACAGTAAAATGAAAATAATTAACTTTTCATTTTTCTGTAAATAGTTACGATTATACAGTAATGAAATAAGGATAAGTTTTATTTTGGTTTTAATAATTTTTAAGTTTTAATAATTGCAAAAGCACCACCAAGTAGACGACTCTAACGAATTTATAAAATCTAAAATGTTTCAAGGTAAATAATGAGGTAACTATATTAAAAAGTTTGATTTATTGATAGTACGAATATTTTGTTATAAAATTACAAGAAGCATCTGTACACGCAAGCGCAAGACTGCTCCCTGTAACGCACACGAGTTGACAAAATTTGGCAACGGTCCTCGGAGGCTACAGTTAAACAATACCAAATTGAAAAACTTCATTTACACACACAATACACATTTGATTAACAAACATTTATTTATGTTGAAGACTTCCTTACTCAGGGCGGTAAATAAAACTAATATTCAATGTATTGTCAATATATCTTTATACAATGAGACACTGAATTACTGAAACTACGTTCATATAAAGGAACAAAATTCGAATGAAATATGTTTAGGATGATCTGACATATAATTAGGGTTTTTTTATTAAGCCATTCTTTAAGTTAAATTGTTATTAAGAAAAAGTTATTTGGGTTGGAAAATACATCCATTTTAATTTGGGTTATAATACGAGAAAATTATTAAGAACGACTTATGACGAAGTACTATTTCTGTTGTGTATGTGTACGTACTTGCGTTTTCCCAATTGGCTACTGGCACAAACAACTCTTAAAATATATAATCTATATGAATATATTTATAATGATTTTTCAATAATAATTTCATACGTTGATTATCTAATAAATATTTAATAACATATAAATTAAAAATATAATAAAATCAATTATATAAATATGGAAAGTTTTGAACTAAGTTCTTTGGTACAACATGGAAAAGGCTACGCTATACTTTTAGAAAACGATCTTCCCTAAACATCTATAATACTGTCCTTCTTGTTGTCTTGAGCTGAATCCTTCAGTTTCTCTTGCATCTGTCGCAGCATGTCTTGCATCCGTCGAATCTGAAAATTAAGCATTAAAAATAATCAGAATTTATTGGTTATACTATGTGACCACGTTATTAAAAAAAAGCATTTACTTACCTCTTCATCCTTCTCAAGTAGTAATCTGTCAGTCTCCGAGATGTCAGTTTCGTATGGCGTCGAGTCCCTTTTTAATTTCCTGGAGCAATGAGAAAGCAACATACACCACACCCTGTGACGATTTGGTCAGAATAATACATACCCCCTTTCCCTAGCCGCGTGCTGCGATATCTGAGATATGCACTGAGCTCGGTAGTTCTCGTAATGCACATCCTCGGTCACTTCCTTCAGGTCTTGCATGTGTGTGGATATTAACATGGTACGGAGTTTGATAAAGTCACTATGTTTAGGATTCTCAACTGAAAATGATTAAAAATGCAGACGCTAAAACCAAGTTAAAATTGAACGAGGAAGTAATTGTACTTGAAATATTTATTTAGCTAAATTGGAAGACACTAAAAACACATTTTTCAAGAACTTAAAATGCTCTGGATCTTAATTTTTAAAAGATTAAAGTCAAAAAATTAGCCTAGTTAGTAGAAGTTTTTATTATCAATCAAATGTGATTTTGAGTTAAATTTTTATCTAACTTAAATGATTGTTGGAATCTACATTTTTCGTTAGAGTTAGATTAGATTATTTAGATTTTAGAAAATTGATATAATTGCAATTACTTATGGTCTATCGAATAATTTCTTCAATCGCATTGTCTTTATGTAATGTATTTTTTTTGTAAACCAATGTATTTCCTACCATCGACAACTCCCCAAGGATACTGCCTCCCTCTGACCTTCTTCCCGGCGACCTCTAGGGTCGTATTGCTGCCAACCACTGCGAACGGTATGCTGGCCTTCATCTCCCTGTCCTGCTGCTTGAAGTCTTCGTCTTCGTCGCTGCCGCATTCTGGAAACTCGTACATCTTGAAAGTGGGCAGTTGTGACACGGAGAAAGGCGAATTGCAAACCTCACCTGTATCTCGTTGTCCTTGATGTCGTTGAGTATATTTTTCTTCAGCCTTTGAACCTCTGAGGTAGTTAAGGTGTCGGCCTTCGCTATTATCACCACTATGTTCACCTTCCTGTGTAGCCTCTTCATAAGTTCTAAATCCATTTGACGAAGGCTAAAAATTTTTTACATTTTTCTTTAAATATGTATTAAATTATTCGGAAAGTAATTTCATTTTTTTACGAAAATGAAAAAGAATAAATATTTCGGTAAATTCTATATTGTTTATTCTGAGCTCTTTACCATATTTCTGGCAGTAGTATGATTCATTGCTTATAAATTTTTTGTTCGTTGCTTCAAATAAAAACTAATCTAGATGATTTTTGACACCACATTGGAAGTAAAGATTTTACCGTCTAAAAATGTAGAGACTGGAACAAATAATAATCAGAAGATGCCACATTTGGAGAATAGGGTGGGCATGGAAGAATATCTCATGCAAGCTGTAAATCCTTTTGCCGAGATACTACATTTGTATGAGGTCTCAAAAAATCTTGATGGAACCCTGCACCTTCTCTGCTGGACCAATTCTGATCATTTCTGTTTGAAAGTGAATCATTGAAGTTGATAAGTGCACTTCAAAATTGAGCGTTGTGTTACAATCACCTTTTTTTATTGTATATCGGTTTAGTATTTCGAAAACCGATATACAATAAAAAAAGGTGATTGTAACACAACGCTCAATTTTGAAGTGCACTTATCAACTTCAATGATTCACTCTGAGCCGTTTCATCTTTTTTATTCGATATCTTGTAAACAACACATTCCTAGTGTCTATTCGCTTAAAAATGTATCTTTCAAGAACCAAATTGCTACAATAAACGTATTTATTGTGTCTTCAGCTTCAACTGATCCTCCAGAACGTTGTGTATCTTTTACAAAAAAATTGTCGGATTGAAATTTTGCAAACCAGTTTTGGAACTAGTTTTCTGTTATTACATATTCTCCATACATATCGGAAATTTTGTTTCTTACTCGAATAGCATTTTAAACTTGTCGAAAATGCTGCTTTTCATTGTGCATATTTAAAGGGGTTCTTCCAACCAAAAAGTACCTTCTATAAAGTACTTTTTTCAGAAGCAAGCCTTCCTTTATTCCTTAAGTGTAAAGTTGACTGCGAAAAAAATGATTTAGTTTGCTATTGAAAAAAATACGAAATTACTTTCCGAACAATTCAGTAATACATATAAGCATTTATTAAGCACCATAAAGCCAAGTTTTTACACATACCAGGTATATAAATATGAAACCGGAATTTGCCCATAAATGTCCCTAGCTATCAATGTAGTTACCGTCAAACCGCATCATTGGCGTCATTTTCTTGTTGACATCTCTGACAAAGATTTTCAACTCACAACAATACAAGTTTCATGTAACAGCATAGTTTGTAATAGCTTTGAACATGTCTAATTTTATGCCTGGAAACTACGATTTGCGGACAGCATTGATTTTCAGTTACCAATTGAAGAAAACTGCTGCATAATCGCATCGAATGCTTGTCGAAGCTTACGGTGAGTATGCTCTTGGTAAATCACAGTACTTCGAGTGGTTTAAAAAATTCACAAATGACGATTTTAACGTGAGAAACGAAGAATGTTGAAGACCAACGAAAAAGTTTGAAGACAGCGAATTGCAAGCATTGTTGGATGAGGATGACGCTCAAACGCAACAACAACTCACGGATCAATTAAATGTGACACAAGAAGCCGTCTCCATACGTTTGAAAGCCATGGGCAAGATCCAAAAGATGGGAAAATGGGTTCCACATGAACTGAATAAAAGACAGCAGGAAAACCGAAAAACCACTTGCGAAAAGCTGCTCGCCAGGTACAAAAGAAAGTCATTTCTGTAACTAATTGTGACTGGCGATGAAAAGCGGATCTATTTTGAGAATCCTAAGCGTAAAAGATCATGGGTAACTCCAGGCGAACCAAAAACATCGACTGCAAGACCAAATCGCTATGGATGGAAGACAATGCTCTGTGTTTGGTGGGATCGGAAGGGTGTGATCTATTATGAGCTGCTAAAACGTGGCGAAACCGTTAATACTGAACGCTGCCGACAACAAATGTTCATTTTGAATCAAGCTTTGCGTGAAAAACGACCAGAATATCAAAAAAGGCAAAAGAAATTGATTTTGCTTCATGATAATGCACCATCACACACAGCAAAACTGGTCAAGCAAACGATTGAGGCGTTTAGTTGGAAAATATTTTCGCATGCGGCTTACTCATCAGACTTGGCTCTGTTCAATTATCAGTTATTTGCATCGATGGGATACGCACTTGCCGAGAAGCGTTTTACTTCTTACGAAAATGTACGAAAATTACTCGATGACTGGTTTACCTCAAAAGAGCAACAGTTTTTTTGGCGTGGCATCCACAAATTGTCAGACAGGTAGGAAAAATATATAACTAGCGATGGGCAATACTTCGAATAAAATATTTTTTATCATGTTCATACAATAAACGTCTATTTTCTATACAAAAATTTCGGTTTCATATTTATAGACCTGGTATATAATATTTATATAAATTATCTTCACCTGTGGCCCCAGGGTGGAACGAAGTATAGGCAACAATGAACTCTATTGTCCTGTATGTTTCTACGGTTTAATCCACTCTCATCTGTAAAGTACTGTCGGAATTGTTCTTCTATGTAGTTGGTGCACACCTTCCAACTATCCTCACAATTCACGGCATCACCAAAGCCTGGGGTGTCCACTATTGTAAGCCTAAAAACAAATGGTAGTATGTTAATTTGTATCTAGAGGAAAATATATTTTAATTATTAGTGCAAGTATAGCTTGGTTTAAAAAAAAACAGTTATTTTAAGGGTTGTTTATAGAAAGGCACTTGGTTGGTTTCACAATTTTTACGATTTATTCCGACTAGTTTCGATTTTTACATCATTATCTAGATAATGTAATCCTAGATAATGATGTAAAAATCGAAACTAGTCGGAATATATCGTAAAAATTGTGAACGCCTTTCTATAAACAACCCTTAATATTAAAAATGTTTCACCACGTGATAAACGAGAATCAAATTCAACAAATGGAGTTATTTTTTGGAATTTTTTTTCCTTCAGCCCCCTGAACCTCGTTTACATTTGGATTTGAGTAGACGTTCAATGGATTTTCAATTAAGGAAGCCAACAAGTTCCGTATCACGAATTATTTAAATCTAAAACAATGCTCATTATATTTAACGTTACTTCATTCAGTTATTAATAACGTTGAGAAAAAAATTTAAAAAAAGACAATTGAAAATGTTCCCATCATAGCATTTTCTCTGTGATGGTGATTTAATTATTCTATTAAACTATAGTTCACGTAATGGAATGTTTTCTTCATTTTGGGCCATTAATAAAAGACAAAACCTTCTTAAATGCATTCATTCATTTCCATAATAAATTATCTATTCAAAGTTTATCAAGTAAACCCTTTCAAATATAGGGTTTTCTTTAATTTCCCAAGAACTGAAGAGTTTTTAGTAAACATTTTTACTAAAAGCTCTTCGGAAATTAAAGAAAAATCTACATTTAAAAGGTTTTTTTTTTAAACTTTGAATAGATATAAATCATGAGGATTCAATGTGTACTATAAAAAGTTTAACTGACAATAAAACGTTGATCGCTGAAGGCCCAGCTTCTCGCTTTACTTTAAAGTCAGAACCATAGATATATTATTCCATAAAACAAGGATTCCGTGTTCTCAGAACTCCTGTAGCCGTAATGAGACCCAATACTTCACAGCATCCTTGAGTTCGTGGATGGTGGGTGGTCAAGCTGCTCCCACTTGAACTTGGCCAGCTCCGCAGAAAAAACTGTCAGACAATTGAGAAGTTATCAAACACTTTGGTCGACAAGATTGCTTGAGAGTATTTGTTAGTTCCTAGATTATGTTACAGATTTTTCTGCGGAAATTATTCTAATTTTGCTTGTATTTTTGATCTGTACTAATCGGAAAGATCCAACATTTATATCAATTGTTATAATAATAAATGGTGATATGGCCATCATAGTACTTTCCCTATATTTTACAATTACTTGTTATATGGATTTCATTTAACTCATATAGTTTATTAGTCATAGGAAAAAAAGTGTCAAAATGATTAATGTGAATTTATGAAAAACATGCTTTAATAAAATTTGTTCAGTTTGTCATTCTCTTTAACTTTTGTAAACATATGTCTTATTTTTCTAAATATCTTAAATATCAAAATTTGTTTAAAAAAAATCTATTAAATGAATGTTATATTTATTTACGTTTTGCAACTTTCAATTAAAACCTTTACTTATGTTTTACTGATTGGAGAGTAGGTTGGAGGCCACCCATCCACCCTACCTATGCAAATTAACAGTATATACTGATAGCCTCGCGGTTTGCAATAACTTTAATTATAAAATTTGAAAAGTCCAGAAGAAAAGTTATTTGAAAAGTATTATTACTGAAAAGAAAACATTACAATTTAGAGGAGGTATTCGGGAATATTTAGAAAATGTAAAGCTAAAAGCTAAACATTTCTAAAAAAAAAACATTTTGGAAACTTTAATTTAAGTATTACTAATAAACATTTTTAGAAATTTATTGTATTTTGGAAATTTTTACAAAATTCCCTTAAGATACTTCAGAAAATAGTGATAAATTATCTAACAAGGAAAGAAATATTGCTTACAAATTCTAGAAATCCTCAAAACAATCATGGAAGGTCAAAGAAAAATCAAAGAAAAATTCCACAATATTTTGGGAATTCAAAAGGAAAACAAAAATCTCTTACAATTTAGAAGAGATATATATTCGTAAGAATTATGTAGAAAAATTCAAATTGAAAAAAGAAAAATGTACGAAATCTAGAAATTTGAAAGAAATATTCGTATTCTACAAATAAAAACAAGCCACTGAAATCAAAACCATCAAAATAATTATACACGAAAAAACATGCCATGGGCTTCAGATTAGAAGAGTAAGATGTAAAAATTGCAAATTGGAAGAGAATAAAAGCAACACTGACGAGAATGATGTGTCAACTTTTTTGGAAGTCTAGAAAAACAGTTCTTACAAAATAAGAAAAATTCTTACAAAATCGGTAGACAAATGCAAAAAAAAATACCAAAAATTAGAGGAAAAAATTAAAAATCTCTGATAAAAAAGTATTAAAAAAGGATCCCGAAAAATTTTGATAAGATAATTTTAAAAATAGTGACAACTTCTGTTATAATTAAAAGAATTTTTTTTCGAAAATTCTATAAATCCTAAAGAAAAATTAAGGATATATTCTATATATATATATATAATTGGAAAGATTTAAAAGAGACATTCTGGAAAATTTACACTAATATAAAGCTAAACATTATAAAACGATTAGGAAATTCTGTATTTCTTATATGTATTATAGAAAAATTGTTAAAACAAATTAAATCAATTTAACAAAATTCTTGCAATTTAAAAGAAAGATTCTTATAAGTTAATAAAAAAAAATAGTAAAAAATTATTAAAAAATGATGCTGAGAAGCTCTAGAGATCTAGAAGCAAAATTAGTGTAGGATTGTTGAATTTTTGGAAAGTCTAACAAAAATTCTAAAAATAAATGTAAAATTTAGAAAAGAAATGTTTCAAAACTTCAAATAACATAATAGCAAAAATTATTTAAAATATTAATAACAAAAATTCTGAAAGTAGAGAATTCTTAAGAGAAATATTAATATACAAGATTCTAAAATTACCGAAAAAAATGCATTCTTGAAAAATGCAGATAACATAATGCAAGAAATATATAAAATTCTTGAGAAATAACAGAAAAATTTTAGAACACTTAAAAACAGTTCTTAAAAACAAAAAATTGTAAAAAACTTGTGATGAATTCTCATTAAATTAAAGAAAAATGGTTGCAAAATTTTGCATTGTTGAAAAATTTTAATGAAATAAAGCACACATTGTATAAAGTTCTTTACAAATTACTGAAAAAAATCCTGAAACTAGAAAAAATGAAGAAATGGTGATAAATAAAAAATAGAAGAAAGTTCTAAAAATCAGAAAGATACATTTCTGGAAAATTCTAGAAATCCTAACTAAATTTGGAGTAAATTCTAAAATATTTATTTATTATTTATTTATTTATTTGCTTGTTTTAATTCTGTGCTAACATAAAAACCTAATACATACAAAAATAATATAAATAATATTCATCCAAAATTTAGAACGCACGAGAATTGGGCAGAGTTCATCCTAGATGATCTTCCACTCGTACCCTACTTCTTCTGCTGACGCTGCTGTCGTACAGGAACTCATCAGAAAACATTGAACCATATTTAGGTTTATTTTTGCCAAATATTCAGGCATTTTTGTCCCTAATGTGGGAATTATATGTCAACTTGACTGACGTTTATATGAGAATTTCTGGAAAGAAAATCTTGTAATTTGCGAAATACATTCCTCAGATTTGGATAATATAAAGCAAAATGTATTAAAATACTTGAAATTTTACATAAAAATTGGTGCAAAATATATCTTAAGAAATGGCAGATATTTCTCGAAAAATTGAAGTAATTTCTTCAAAAAAAAGTATCACAATTTATAAAAGGCATTGCTAAAAACTAAGCAAGAATTGTTATTATTTTTTTCGAAAACTAAAAGAAAATATTATAGAAGTAGAAAATTGACAAAGTAAAATTTTTGAGTGTGTAAATTAATAAAAATTATATATATGATACGTGAAAATGTCCTCTATCCCACCCTGCAATGAGTAAAACATAAGTGAGGGTTTTAATTAAAAGATGTAAAATATAAATAAATACAAAATAATTGCAATTTTTAGAGATTTATTCATACAAATTTTTCACTATTTTTACTTTCCCTATACACGTAGTATATAGGGGGAGTATTGTTTTCGTGATTTTTTTTTGAAAAATTTTTTTTGCGGAAATATCCGTTTTGGGGTCCCCTGAACCCAAAAAACCAATTTCTGGAAAAAAAATTTCTGTGTCTGTGTGTGTGTGTGTCTGTCTGTCTGTCGGTGGGCGCTGTATCTCAAAAACGAATGATCCAATTGAGATGAAACTTTAAACTTAAGGTTTTATCGTTAAAAACTGGAGCTGAAAAGCTTTTGGTAGAGATTCATAAACCGGAAGTGGATGTTTACTCGAGGCGTTTTTTTGTTTTTTCGTGATATTTTTCTAAATATGAAAATTTTTAAAAAACGGTTCAAACAAAAGTTAAAGGGAATGAAAAACTGAACAAGTTTTGTTGGAACATGTTTTTCATAAAATTTTTAACTTTCGAGAAAAAAAATAATAATTGAAAATTTTGACATTTTTTGCCAATTGCTAATAAACTATTGGAGATAGATAAAATTTATATAACAAATAATAGTAGCGAATTTAAAAGTGCACAAATTATTAAGAACAACATTTTTGCGTAAACCTCATAGTTTTCGAGAAAAATATAGGGAAAGTACTATGATGGCCACATCACCATTTTTGATGATGTTTTACTGATTGGAGGGTAGCATAGAGGCCACAACCCATCCTACATATAAATTTCAATTACTGATCGTTTCGCGGTTTGGAGTAAAATTAATTAAAAAGTTTTTTGAATCAAAAATAAATTCAAAAAGTGGACAGACTAAGATTAACTATAGGAAGCCATTTATATTTAAACTAAAAATTTGATTTCGTTTCATTTTTTATTGCATAAAGGGTTTGACTGTTTTTAGCAGCAAAATCATCAACGATTAACAATTACAATTTCATGCATATGTAGGGTGGGTCGGTGGTTTCTATCACACCCTCCAGTCAGTAAAACATAATCGAAGGTTTTAGTTAGAAGTTATAAAATGTAAACAAGCATAAAAGAATGGTGATATGGCCATCATAGTAATTTCCTTACATTTCTTTCGTAAAGTATGAAGTTTGAAAAGACTATTCTTAATTATTTGTTCACTTTTGAATTCTCTATTATTATTTGTAATATAAATCTCATTTAACTCTAATAGTTTATAAGCAATTGGAATAAACATCCACTTCCGGTTTTTGAATGTTCACCAAAAGCTTTTCAGTTCCAGATTTTAACGATAAAATCTTAAGTTTAAAGTTTCATCTCAATCGGATCATTCGATTTTGAGATAGAGCGCCCACAGACATTTTCATGCACGAAAACAATACTTCCCCTATATATACTATATAGGGAAAGTAAAAAGGGTAAGTGTTCTGATTAATCTATTAGAAAAAAATACGCAATCCATCACATGAAACATTGTTTTAGCAGGACAGCGTTTCTTTTGATCGCTGGAGTTGGAAAAAAAATCCAAAACGCAAAAAGCAGAGTCTCTCTCCAAATGAAATACCATGAATTACAAGATGTGTTTCAATGTTTAGTAAAGTATCTAACAGAGGCTCATCTTGACAAATACTCTTAATCAACCATTGTCCACCAACTAAGACCATTTATTTATTTATTAACTTTACAAGATCTATTAAAAAATAAACAGAAACATACATACATAAAAATTAAATCAACTCAAAATTTGGTGCATAGATCTTGAAGGCGGAGTTCACAGTTTCATGTGTACTTACACTCGACCCACTACTCTTATTAGCTGAAGATGATGTATATCAGGGATTGACCATGTCTGGTATTTAGCTTCAATTTTTGAAGACCTTATTTTATGTGCTTAACCCAGTGTGACATTGGACATATTGGTAGAATAAATAGTGTCAATGTTTAGGTTCCACATAATCTGCCCGAAGAAAATAAATGTAAGCAATTAACCACGTGAAACCTATTGCTTCAACAGCACAGAAGCGTTTTTTAAATAATTTAATCACTAAAGAGAAAAATGGGTCTTCTGAATAATACAAAATGCAAATTCTCTCTGAATTAAATGCCACAAAGTATAGCTAAAGGTTCACACTCCAAATAGTTAACTGTTAATCACTTAATCAACCTTGACCGACCATCCAAGAGTACAGATTAGAAGGATAAATAGAGTGGGTGTTTGGCTTCCACATAATCTATCCGAAGAAAATTAAGCCAAACGATCTACCGCATGCAATTTATTACTTCAATAGCACAGAAGCGTTTTTTGCTCGCTTGATTACTGGATATCAAAAATAGGGAAAAATGCAAATGTCTTTCTCCGCATGAATGCTAGGCATGCACTCTAAAGATTAGCTTCTGTGTGGAGTATTCGAGAGTCGTTTATTTTATTGTGCTGTAACCTGGACAAATTTCGAATGCAGAAATTACTGTAAATAATTGAATAGAGTACATGAAAAATATTGGATGAAGATGGGAAATTTTCAAATTTTTTCAACTTGTAAATGTAAATGTTGTAGCCTAGTGTAGTGGTTGAGATGATTTCCACTTATTCTGATCGCTACAACATTTTGTAAGTGGCAAAAGTTTATGATACTTAGGATAATGTCTAAAAAGCATGCCTAGGTATTTTACTAAAAAACTATTTTACTTTTATCAAACTGGATTCAAGAATTTGCACACTACATGGCAAAATGTTGTTGGTAAATTCTAATTCATTTTTGTGGTAATTTGTTTGTTGAAAGTAGTTTTTCTGTGAAGAAATCTTTACTTGTCCGCACAAGAAAACGCCTATCAACCAGATATTTGTCATTGACACTAATCACTTTATAAGAGATAAATAGCCAAGATTTATAAAAAAAGGCGCATCGAAAGTTAAAAAAAAAATCATATGTTAAGTAATAGCTAATCTCTAAAATTGGAATAGCATGCTAAACAAAAAAATATTAATTTTGGAAATAAGTAAAAACTAATTGGAATTGCGCACAGTAAGAGAATTTATTAGGTTACTATTTGGAAATAGTGACTATTTATATTTTCTTATTTTTTTAAATTTTAGTTAAAATATTAATACGATATCTAGATTTTTTTATTATCTAGTCCTTGAAGCCAGGAAAGGTTAGTTAATAATTGAGCTCATATTAACTGGATTCTTTGTAAAATAATTACATCCCAACATAGAAATTATGAGCGTTATACTAATCATACAAATCTAACATATAAATTGAAACAACTATTTCTAAGGCTAATGAGATATAATGGATTACATTATTTAAAAGTTGATGTTATCTTTCTCTCAGATATAAATGTTATTGTGCTCAGTTTGGTTTAAAAAATCCTCTTGAATTAAAGGACACAAAAATACCTTTAAATTTCTATATGGTATTTGCGTAATAATAGCATTTATGTTCGATCCGAGAAAATAAAGAAAATTTCTGTTTATTTACCCCCGTACCGAGATATGGAACTAAGGTTCGTTTCAAAAAACCGGTATTCCAAAGATGTGACTCGACTCATTAAAAAGATCAATTAATTGTTCCACTGTTGTTTATTTATTTATTTATCTTGTTCTCTTAGGGGTCTGTGCGGAGGTCGTTTTTAATGCACTACATATAAAAGCAAAACTTTTTAATCTCTGTCTTTTTAAAAGCACCATACCAGGCAAGTGGTACAACGCCACCGTGATCTTGATTCATAAGAAGGGAGATACAGCCGAACTAGAAAACTATCGACCATTAAGCTTACTTAGTCACCTTTATAAACTCTTCACGAGAATTATTACTACACGACTGGAACAAAATTAGATTTTTATCAACCAAAGGAACAGAGCGGGTTCCGCAGTGGTTTTGGAACTAATGACCATCTTCAAAGCATCAAAACTGTGATTAAAAAATCAATTGAACACAATAGACCGCTTGTCGTTGCCTTTGTGGACTTCCAGAAGGCCTTTGACAACGTTGAGCTGAATGCAGTATTGGACTCCTTGCAAAAATGCCGTGTTGACTACAGCGACACTAAACTAATATATAACATATATAAAAATGCGATTAATCATAAGAATCGGTAGAGGAGTGTAATACTATGTCACCCAAACTGTTTATCACTGTTCTGGAATACGTCTTCGGGATGCTCGAATGGAGAGGAAAGGGCTTCAATATAGGTGGTCTAAACCTAACAAATCTGCGTTTCGCGGATGATATAGTTGTGCTGTCCGACAACCTACAAGACATCAGGAAAATGCTGGAAGATCTTTAGGAAGTATGTGCCCAGGTCGGGCTAAAGGTTAATATATCAAAAACAAAATTTATGACAAATCTGGTCATGAAAATATTGCTACTGGTGACTGTGAGGTGGAGCTGGTAGCTACACATATCTTAGTCATGAAATACGAATCTTGAGAGACAACCAAACATACGAATTAAAGAGAAGAATTACGCTTGTTTGGGTTGCATATGTATAGACTTGGAGATGTGTTTACAAGTGATCTCCCAATTTGTCTTAAACGAAAAGTTTTTAATCATTGCATTCTACCGGTTCTGATCTGCTAAGAAGCTTAGAATAACACAACGTAAGATGGTAAGATCGATGCTCGGTGTGTCACTTCGTGACCACGTCAGAAATGAGGACTTACGAGCGAGAACAGGAGTCACGGATGTTATATACCAAGTGGCTAAGCTAAAGTGGAACTGGGCTGGACATGTGGCCCGCATGACAGATGGACGATGGACAAAAATGCTGTTTGAATGGAGACCAAGAGCCGACAAGAGAAACAGGGGAAGACCTCCCACGTGATGAACGGATGATATCAAAAGAATAACCACAAACTGAATGCGGAGCGCTCAAGATAGAGGGCAGTGGGCAGAATTGGGGGAGGCCTATATCAAGCAGTGGATGCAAAGGGCTGATTGATGATGACGATGATGATATAAAAGGCAAGGAATAAAATATGGATTGTTTAGAGAATATGTATAGTAGTACCGTAAGAAACGACTAATCTATGGACTCTAAGAAAAATGTGGTCTCGATTTCATTATGAGTTATTTAAGAACTTGCGTAAATTTTGGGATTATGTTGGTGTACGTCGCAATACAACAGGGTTTCCCAAAGAAATGTACCTAAATAATGGGTCAAGCCACTCTGTTGAAGACAGTGTTGAGTTCTTGCAAAACATTTTTCCAAAGTGTATAACTCTAGTTTCAATAATTCATCGCCCGATTATTATGGTAATGTGTGTTTTGCAATTTTACTGTTATTGTTGAAGAAATTTTTAATGCCATATCATCATTGTATATTTTATAAAAAGATGCCTATATACTTTGTGCAAGCCCATATATACCTTGTTTACAAAATCATTCTCGTCTGGGATTTTTCCTGAATGTTGGAAAGACAGTTATGTTGTTCCGAGAACGGTAACAGGAGCAATATCGATACTTAAAGGGGTGTACCTATACACTCCGTTATCCCCAAACTGTTCTATTAGTTTCAGAACAATTTATAAGGGCTTGTTCGCGCGCAATTATTAATCAACAGCGTGGATTTTTGAGACGTAGATATCTACAGTCACAAATCTCATGGTGTACCAATCATATTTTACAAATGCCTTGGAGATTTGATTCAATATATACCGACTTTTCCAAGGTATTTGATCGTGTGCAACATAATATATTAATACATAATAATGGTACTTGGTATTAATGTTATCAGATGGATAAGTTCTTATTTACAAAACAGAACACAGCGAGTATGCACAAGGAAGCATCTGTCCAGAAATATAAGGGTTACTTCAGGGGTACCATAAGGCTCACATTGTGGGCCTATTTTATTTTTATTATTTATAAATGACATCTGAATAAACATCAGACATAGCATCTTTCTTTTGTGGCCTGATGATTTGAAGATTTTTAAGAGCGTTAAATCCTAGACTGAACAAATTAATCTTCAAAATGATAATTTCTTCATTTCTAATTGCTTTAATTATTTCAATCAAACAGACAATTCAATTAGTATATTTGGTCAATTCAATATACTCAATTTCATATAAAACTGCTATTTTCCTCTTTCTCAAGGATAGCTTAGCAAAATCCTGTTAACTCATTACGAACACATCTATTGCATCATTATCTAATTATTAGAAAGGTCATAATTACAACAATTATAATTATATTTCAAACATTTCATCATCATGTTCGTAATATAACTAAAACTACGAGGGATAGTAGGAAAGTAACATCCGTTTACACCGCGCGGAGCGCTGTTGAAAAGAGTAGTCGTATGATGTGTCCTAACATGTTCAGTTGTATATCAGCTATCTGTGATGGAAAGTTACGTCTTGCTTCAATATTTGATAAAATAAAGAACGCCGTCAGTTGTGAAGTTGGGACTGTCATTAGATTTCTCCACACAAGAAATGTGCGATCGTCGGATATTCATAGTCACATCCTGCATGGATTATGACAAATGCTTACATTTGCGAGGTGACGTCAATATTTTTAGTTATATTTTGTAATATACCAGATTTTCATATTTCCTAATTACAACAATTACAATAATATTTACACCATTGCAAAATTCTTTTGAAAAGTAATAGAAATAATGTTCATAATATGACCATAATGTGGATAATAACAAATTATAATTATAATATACAATTTAGGGAAATATTGCAAAATATATTAATTAACTGTGAAACATCGCATGTTAAATAAAATTAGAAAGAGAAAATTGAGGAAATTATATTCACACGTTTGTGTATCCATAAAATCAATGTAAATATGTAAATTGGGTGTGAACAACCACACCTATATACCAAAGTTGGTAATTGTACGTAATATTATCTGCTAGAATGTATTTGTTTTTAATCATATTACAATTTCCTTTCTCTACACGAAACATGCTCATATAACGTATCAAATATTTATAAAATATTAATATTAGTTCTATTACATAAATTAGATAATATTTCGGCAAATTGGGTTTAAATAAATTTGATATATTTTAATAGAAAGAATGGTTGCGACCGTTGCTACGGGGTAATCCATTATAATTACACTATGTTTTATAATAATTATTTTTGGTTAAAATATAGTGAATTTTTCAATTCAGTGTTGATTTATTTTATTTAGAATGAATTAAAAAAATAGACCAATATGTGCCAGAAATGGCCAAAATATTGCCTTACTGGCTACATAGGCATCATCTGCATCTAGTAAGTGTAATGTGTCGAGTGGAAGAACACGAAAAACTGTTGAACTTCGCCTTCAAGATCTATGCTCTAAACAAATAATTTTTTTTTTTAACTTTGTATAACACTGACTTTATTTAGTGGCTATAGTTTCGACAATTTTAAGTTGTCATTATCAAACTAGAAGTCTAGAACTTCTACTTTTATAAGTTAAAATTGTCAAAACTATAGTCACTAAATAAAGTCAGTGTTACACAAACAAAGTTAAAAAGTTTTTTATTTGTGAAGAATAATGTATAACGAAGTAGAAGCCTCTACCGTAAACAGTTCTATGCTCTAAATCTCAAAGTGATTAATTATATTTATGTATGTATTTTTGTGTTATTTTTTAAATAGATCTTGTAAAGTGAATAAACTAAATTACATATTTGTATGTAAATTTGTTCACAAATTAGGTCATGTTTATATTACAAAAACGAATGCATACCTTCAAATATTTAATAAGTTAAGTCTAAATATCAACATCCTCTTCTCATAATTCAAAAATTAATTTGCGGAAATCATCGTTATAATTCAGTTAGATAGCCAAAATACATAGTTTTTTACTTCCACCATTAAATGCAAGCCACTAGAAAGTACTTAACGATATACGAAAACCAGAAGAGGCTAACAACTGGTAAGATTTTGAAAATTAAGTTAAGAGATTACTATATTCTTGGTTTAAGCTGAGTAAAAGTAGATGTAAAAAAATAAAAGCAAAGGAAAGTAATAATTGAAGATGAAGTCCAAAAATCTATTAGATGAAATGTTCGAAGTGTAACAAGTTGACATTGAATTCCCAGATTAGGGACAAAATAAAGTTAAATATGAATCATTCATTCATTCTGGTGCGTTACTGTTCGGCAGTAGCGTTAGCTGAAGAATTTACTCCTTCAGGGTACGAGTGGAAGATCATCTAGGATGAACTCTGCCCAATTCTTGTGCAGTTTAAATTATGTGTGAATATTTATATTATTTTTGTATGTATTAGGTTTTTTGTTAGTACTGAATTGAAACAAATAAATAAATAATCATTTACTCACACACAAATCACACGGCGGAATAACCACGTGCTCGATAGCCAAACACTACTACTACTAAATTTGGTTGATTGAGTTACTTGAAGATAATAATAACTTTGATTAAAACACTTACAACCTTTCTTCAATATTTTATTTTAATCCAGATGCACATTTCGGACACAAAGTGTCCATTATCAATGGTTTGATACCAAATACAAAGTGTCCATTATCAATGGTTTGATACCAAACTATTGATAATGGACACTTGGTGTCCGAAATGTGCATCTGGATCAAAATAAAATATTGAAGAAAGGTTCTAGGTGTTTTAATCAAAGTTACTACTAAATAATTATAGGCAAAATATGCAATTAAGTATTGAAGAAAACATTTTACAGTAGTAGTACAAATATTCAAATTAAAATTCATTTTTAGAGAAACCGGAAATGTTAAAGGTCCTAAGGAAAATAAAATCTTATTAATTGAATAATAAAACTAATAGGAAAGGAAAACTATATAAACATAGAGAACAATGGTTTCTCTATAGTTTCTCTGAATATAATAAAGATGAAAGCGGTGAACGTTTTTTTTCGCGGTAGTTCATTTTAATGGAAAAATATAAAACAAGCTTACGGTATATTACAAACAATAATTACATGACTACAGTTTCGATCTTTGCAGGTCAATATCAAGTATTGCATAAAATAAAATATAGGTTTTTGATAATTTATAGGTCAACATAAAAATTTCTGAGTGATTCTGATTTATGGTGCGTTGATTGCAGAAGAGATTGACGTAGTCATGAGAGCTCAAATAACAGCAATTAAATTAAATCGGTCTGTTCGTTAAGTAGATTAGTATTTTGCTGAAACATTCCTAATGACTCTAAATGATCAAGCTTTGATCATTTACTGTAAAAATATAAGAATTTTAATTTATTCACAGGTGAAGAGAATGACCTTAAAACCTCGAAACTCAAGTCGTACCACGTTGTTTAGATTTATATAACTGTATCTACATGTTATATAATATATTCACAATACAATAATTTGTGGTTAAAACATAGTTAATTTTTTAATTCATTGTATCTAGTGGAAATTAATAATTACATTCTAGTATGTGATTTGCAAACGCTGTTATTGTTGTTCTGTAGTATTACTGAAATTTCTGCTCAAAACTCCTAATTGATTGTCCTAATAGGTATTATAACATTCAAATCATAAACTTTGGTATACTTCTAGTTTTTAATTTAAGTAATTTGGTCTTTAGCATTGAATATTAACGATAAAAGTTTACTCGATGGCTTGAAAATAATCTTATGATTTTGTTTCGGAAAAATGTTTGATATTTTAGCCGTTATTAGTCCAAAATATGGAAAGGTTAAGAATGTTTTATTTGTCTGTTCTATAATATTGGGGTAAATAAGAGTAGATTTATAAATTTTTGGTTAAATACATTTTTAAAACTTATTGGAAATCCAATCTCTGGAATAATTTTGCTAGGTTTGTTTAGATTAATAAATAATTTTGTTTAGCTCAGTGGCTCTAGTTGATAAAGCTTGTTATATCAATGAAAGAAATGCGGTAAATTTCTGAGAGGGATGATTAGATTAATTCAGATTTTGGAGTTAGTATGTTTTCTAAATATCTCAAAGTGATTTTCATTATTTTTATGAATGAGCGTAAGATCTAAGAAATTAATTTTGTAGTAGTTTTCTTTCTCTGCCGTAACATGAATTGTTGGATGTATATTGTTAATTTAATTGAGAAGCTGATACAGCTGACGTATAGCAAAGTACATCACTCACACCATCTAACAAAAAGTTATGTGAGTTTTTGTAAAAATGAAGTTAAAGATTTGTTTTTCTATATTTAATATAAAAATATCTGCCAACAAAGGATTGGAAGCGACACCATAGCTAGCCCATTATTTTGTGAAAATAATTATTATTAAATAGTTAATCATTTTGTTTTAGGCAAGTATCTACCGACTCGAAAATTTCAGTTTTTATTAAAGGATTAATCATATTTTTGTAAATTGAAGGCATTCTTTTGTAGGAATATTTGAAAACATATTAATAACATCAAATGAAACTAATTTTTATATTTTGAGAGTTGTAATGCATTTTGGTTTCTGGAATAGTTCCAGGGAATTTCTTTTAGCGGTTTTAGGGGTAAAATTTGTGAATTATTGACTGTAATTTACTATAAACTTGTTTATTATTAAATGCCTGTGTTTTTTTTTTGTAAATCATGAATCCAAAAAGATTATTCTTTATGAATTACCCATTCTACTATTAGAATGATTTATTTTTATCTAACTCATAGTGTAATGTAATTCACAAAAATAGTTAAAATTAATGGTGTGTGAAAAAATTATTTAGATGAAAGTTTTCCATCATCTTTAACTTGTATTAAATAATATGATATTTCAGGTTTAAATTTTTTATGAAAATTAAAAAAAAAAACAAATCAACGTTACGTTAACTACATCTGAAATATTATTTAATAAAGAAGTGTTTTTTTATTTGCCTTGTAAAGTTTGTATGTTCAAGATAATTATTATAGTCGGTTCTGAACAACTAAAATCATTCCACTTCGGTTTTTTTATTTTTATCAATAATTAATTACCTAAGTTTAACACCTCGTTCCTCGATGTCCATCGTCTTTTTTTCAATCGCGGTGGTCTTCACTATCCTCTCGCACACGTCCGGGCTGTTCCTGTTCTTGTACAAATCCCCGAGGAACAAACTGTTGATCAAGGTGGACTTCCCCAGACCCGATTCGCCGACGACCATTAGCGTAAAGTCGAATCCGCGCTTCACCGATTTCCTGTGCACTTGGTCTGGCAAGGTGGCGAACCCTATGTAGTCCCTGTCCCCTTTGTCTACAAAACAAATTTCAATACAATGGGGCTTTCCCTAACAACAATGCATCATTATTCGCAAATGTGCTGAATGTGAACCTCGGAAAGCTATCTTAACGACTTCCTCATTTATTATTGCTACCATCGCGTTTGTGAATGGTCCAATTGGGGGGGCTTATTGTACGAATTTATTTGTTGTTGCAACGATTATAATTTACAAAATTTATTTTATAAATCGTTTAATATATGAATTTGTTAATGTGTAATTATAAACAAAAATTGCTTTCTTTAGACTCTATAAAAACAAAACCAGTTGTTTTGTTTAAATTTGGTAAACTTACGAAAATGTATATTTTTAGTTATCTTATACAAACATATTTAATAATAGAGATGATTATATAATTTATATAAGGTAAAATAAACAAAAACTAACTTAATATTAGTTTTTTGTAATTTGATTTTAATTATAGTGACTAGGGATTTGTGTGTTATTTATTTGATAAGATAAAACGAACGCGTGTTTTTTTTTTCTAATCGGAGGATGGTTGAAAGCAATTGGTGCATATCGTTAACGGTTGTTTATAATTAGCGTTAATGAGAATTTGACGTAAGCGGAATGTACTTACCGCCCATGGCTAGAGGAAGAGTTGAAATTGGTGCGTTGTTTAGGAACCTACTCTCATCGTCGCCAATAAACAGGCACCTTGAACGAAAATTAGGTGATATGCACTGTGTAAACGCGCGGTGACAAGAAACCCATTCCAGTATTTACAAAATATAGCCGGCGACGGTGGGCGTCGCGACGCGGATCAATATTGCCAGTGCCGGAGCCGGAGCTACCCTTTGAACGGCGACCACCACCCCCACGCACTATCAAAAACATGCGCACATGCCGGCGATTAATCGATGGATTGAGTCAATTGTACACTTTTGCGAAACGTAATATTTCGGCCAAATTGTATGCGTTTTGTGCAAATAAAATTACTTATGTGCAGGTCGGTAATGACGAACCGCTTTCCCACGCAACTACTACTTGCTGAATGCAAATTCCACGCGGCACTGTTAGATGAAGTCATGTAGTGTGCGAGTAGTTGTGTAGCGAAAGTGTCCGATTCACTGTTGGCGTAATCTACACCCGTATACCTGATTCTCTTATCTGAATCAACAATTCGGTGTAGACTAAATTCGATAAGTGGATTCAACTTGTGATTAGAATATATTATCATTTAATCATATCGATTAATAATGGTTTATTTCTTTCCAATTTAATATGGGAACATACATATTTTTCTTTGAATTTTTGAATTTTAAATTGTTTGATGTTTTAAAACTTAAGAATTCAAAAAGAGTGTACATCTCCAATGTACAGAAAGTAAATTGGGAACTTTTTTATAATACGTGATTAAAAATCTTTAATGCCAAATATTACCACTATGTTTGAATGGTACTCGAAGAGTATATACAACTTTGGATAATTTTATTTTCAAATAAATAATATGTTTAACAAATTTGAGTCATTTAAAATTATTTCAAGGAAGCGAATTGTTCGTTCAGTTTAATACTAACGTTTCCAAAGTGTAGATGGTGTCTTTGTATGTTTGTTATAATTGAATAGTTTTTTATCATATAATTTATTTTGCTTGGGTCACTTTATTATCTTTGTAACAATAATATCTGTTCCTTTATTTTCTACTTCCGTAAAGTTTAGGCATTTAAGAAATATATTTGTATCAACAGGCGAGATTATTATCTTCACATGTATTCCCTAAATATGTTAAATACTATAAAATAATATTAATAACTATAGATAATTCATTCACATCAGTCAAAATCAAAAAACCTGGATTAGGATTAATTCTATAAGAATGCTAAACAAAAATATTTTTAATAAATTTAAAAATACGAAAACAATTCGTGAATCTACAACAATGAGTCTTACTAAGACTACAAAACAAATTAATTTGAAACAACTACTTCTCTAGCTAATACTTCGACAGACATTGAATAATACAAATTAATTTGCGTGTTACAAATAGTACAACTATCAAAGCAACACTAATTTGAATGAAATTATTTCTGTTGAATAAACTAATAAATAATAAAATGTACTTAGATTGTTTAAATGTAACTATAACATGAAACATTATGAAAAATGAATTTTAAACTGATTTCATTAAATTAAATTAGCAAAAGCAATTAAAAAATCTAGCATTCAAGTTTATAATCATCTGCAAACACGTGTTTCGAACTTTCGCTCTCTTATATTATATTATATTTTTGAATTAAGGTACCACCTATTGTCTTAGCGTTGCACTAGATCCATCTTTGGGTGGATAAGCACCTACAAATCATAGAGAACTGTCAATAGCGACAACTATGACATTAATAATGTAAATAATAATTATTTCCTATCAACAACAGCCATGGACCGGTTTCGATCTATTTTGGATCTCATTAGCGTAGCGCAGATGAAGGCAGGTAAACGGAGTTTTAATTTTTAACTATTTAGGTAAACCGTCTCTCAAGAAACCGGTTATCTTTTGCTTGCCTCTGGATAGCCTACTTTCCGCCAGCGTGAAAACAATTAAACATAATTTTGATAAAAAACAGACAAATCTCTCCTCAAAATCATCGGCAAGGAATTTGAAAGAATTGTACTTGTCCGTCTAAGTTTTCACTGTTTAGCCCACAACTTCTGACCCAGCCATCCGCCTGCTCCAAGATGCGACACGAAGCACTATCCTAGGCGACTTCAAGAACTCCTTCGACACCGAAGACAATGCTCAATTGTCATTTGGTGAACATACACATTTTTTTGTTTCTTTACATTTTACAACTTTTTATTAAAACTCTCGCTAATGTTTTACTGATTTGAGGGTGGGATAGAGGACACGCACCCACCCTACATGTACATGATAACTTTAATTGCTAATTGTTGATGATTTTGCTGCTAAAAACATTCAAACTCTTTATGGAATAAAATATTTAAAAAAATCAAAATTTGAGTTTAAATATAAATGACTTTCTATAGTTAATATTATATGTATAATTTATATTTAAAGTCATGTATAAAATTTTTACTAGTTTACTCAATCAAAAATTTTACCGTTTGTATTTCTTTTTTATTCAAAAAATTTTGTAATTAATTTTTTTCCAAACCAAAACGAGACGATCAGTAATTGAAATTTATATGTATATGTAGGGTGGGTGGGTGGCCTCTATCCTACCCTCCAATCAGTAAAACATCATCAAAAATTATTTGAAAAATTTGTTTGAATAAATCTCTAAAAATCGCATTTATTTTGTGCTTATTTATATTTTACAACTTTTAATTAAAACCCTCGCTTATGTTTTACTGATTGTTGGGTGGAATAGAGGCCACCCAACCACCCTACATATGTATGGTATCTTTAAATACTAATCTGCTGCCGCGGCCGATCAAATGTATACTGTCCGCCAATAAGGGCGCGAGAACTTTAAAATTGAATAAAACAAGTTGTGTGTGAGGTAGAAACGAAATTTATTTTTCATTCGAAAGGGTATTCGACCCCATTAAGTATGGAAGATAACATCGTTCAAATGACCACCCCGGCTCCGTTTGGTAGCCCGGATCCGGGAGGTCCAATTTTCGATGACTCTGGAGCACATATCGGCCTCAATTTGAGCGACTTGAGATAGCCCCAGAGAAAAAAGTCTAAAGGCGTTAAATCGCACGATCTCGGTGGCCAGTTGATATCACCTCCGCGCGAGATGACCATGTCCGGAAATCGCTCGTGCAGAATGTCCATTGTGGCATGGGCTGTGTGGCACGTGGCGCCGTCCTGCTGGAACCACATGTCGTCCGTGTCCATATCATCCAGTTTAGGCCAAAAGAAGTTGGTTATCATCGACCTGTAGCGCTCCCCATTGACGGTTATGGCCGCCCCAGCTTCGTTCTCGAAAAAGTACGGACCGATGATGCCGCCGGCCCAAAATCCACACCAAACAGTGACTTTCTGGGGATGCATTGCCACTTGGTGGACCTCGTGTGGGTTGTTCTCACTCCAAATGCGGCAATTTTGCTTGTTCACATACCCGTTCATCCAGAAATGAGCCTCGTCGCTGAAGATGATTTTTCGGCCAAAATGGGGGTCTGCTTCCAACTGCTCCAGAGCCCAGTCAGCGAACGCCCGACGCTGTCTGTGGTCGTTTATCTTGAGCTCCTGGGTCAATTGGATTTTGTACGGGTGCAGACCCAAATCCAGATGCAAAATTCTGCGAGTTGATGTCTCCGAAAGGCCAAGTTCCTATGCACGACAAAAAATGGACTGCCTCGGGTTCTCGCGCACACTCTCACGGACAGCAGCAATATTTTCGTTCGATCGGGCGTTTCGTCGACGTGTCAGTGTTGGCTGGTTGTTTACTGAACCAGTCGACTCGAATTTGCCCACCAATCGACGGATAGTCGACTCTACAGGTCGATCATCGCGACCGTAAAATGGGCGAAGTGCGCGGAACGTTGCTCGAACTGATGACCCATTTTCGTAAAACAATTTAATAATTTGCACGTGCTGCTCGACACTCAAACTTGCCATGGTGATTTGGGGTTATATACTGAACAAATGACAGCAACTTTATTTTTTACGGATTGTGCTCATATATCTGCCTCCTTAGCCGAAGATGTTTTACTCAACTCTTGTCGTCACCATTTTGCATACGCTTTATCATTTCCTATTAATTCATTTAATGAAACACTAGATACGTACGAGACTGTATATCTATTTAAATATGGAAATTATTCCGGTCTTAACGATTATTTATTACAAATTGACTGGAATAATATTCTGTCCAATTCTGATATAAATATCGCGACAAAAAACTTTTACGACGTGCTATACGCAGGCATGGATTTGTTTATTCCAACAACAGTTTTAAAAAGGAAACAATCTACTTATCCAGTTTGGTTTAATCGAAATCTAATTAATTTACTCCGCAGGAAGAAATTAGCACACAGAAGATGTAAATCTACAGGCCGTCAAGAAGATTACTTATTTTTTAGTAATGTACGTTATGAATGTAAAGTACTATCTAACGAGCTGTACATGGAATATTTAAAACGGGTTGAATCAAATCTTTTCACTAATCCACGTTCTTTTTGGAAATTTGCCAATGAATCTCGAAAGGAATATGGCTTTCCTAAAAATATCGAATATGACGATAAAGTTGGAGAAGAGGGACAGGATATCGTAAATTTATTCGCAGATTTCTTTTCGACAGTATATAAAAATGACACAAAAATTGATGTTTCTCAAATCTCTATTGCAAATACTCAACAAGTCTTGGATTTAAAATTGTCTATTTCCGTCGCCGATGTTTTTAATAATATTATATCTTTAAAAAATTCATACTCTGTTGGCCCTGATGGGGTACCAACATATCTGTTACTCAACTGCGTATATTCTTTATGTTTGCCCATTCATTTGTTATTTACCAAGTCTCTTGGTTCAGGAATTTTTCCTGATATGTGGAAAATATGTTTCTTGCATCCTATTTTTTAAAAGGGAACAGAGGAATGGCTACGAATTACCGTGGCGTTTCTTTACAATCGGCGATTCCCAAATTATTTGATAAATCGGTGAGTGATTATTTGGCATGGATATCCCGCCCAGTTATTTCGAGTACCCAACATGGATTTCAGTGTGGCAAGTCTACTGTTACTAATCTTTTGGAGTTTAAACAGTTCTTGTCGGATGCCTTGGACAAGCGCAAACAAGTCGATGCTATTTATACTGACTTTTCCAAGGCATTCGACAGGGTGGACCATACGATATTGCTTCGTAAACTAAAATTGCTAGGCATAGATACCACAATTCTGACGTGGTTAAATTCATTTCTAAATAACCGGACTCAACAAGTTAAAATCAAAAACTATGTATCATATCAAATCCCAGTTACGTCAGGGGTTCCTCAAGGCACTCATATTGGACCGATTTTATTTTTATTATTTATTAATGATCTCGTGGACAATGTAGTTTTTGGGAAATGCCTGTTGTACGCAGATGATCTAAAATTGTATCAGGTGATTAACACTGTTGAGGACTGTAGAAGATTACAAAATGACCTAGATAATATTAATGCATGGTGTATGGTTAACCACCTAAATTTAAATGTTTCAAAATGTAATGTTATATCATTTTTTAGAACTAAAACGAAGATAAATTTTGAGTATTTATTGGACTCGGTTCCTTTGGCAAGAATAGATACTATTAAAGATTTGGGTGTTTTATTTGATTGTCGTCTTACATTCAGAAATCATATAATTTCAATTTGCGATAAAGCTAGAAAAATGTGGGGTTTTATATGGCATCTGTCTAGGGAGTTAAATCCTGAATGTCTTAAGGTGTTATACTGCTCACTTGTAAGATGTCACCTTGAGTATGCGTCTCCTGTCTGGTCACCTTATCTATTAGTGGATATTGAAAGAATTGAGAATGTACAGAAGAAGTTTTTGCGATCTATTGAATTTAAATACAAAATTAAACATGTTCAAGGTTCCTATGATTTGGTAATGACTCTTTTGAAGATGCATACCCTGGAAGTTCGTAGATCAATTTTTGACCTAAGCACATTACATAAAATACTAAATTCTTCTATAAATTCTTCACTTTTGTTGTCACACATTAAATTAATTGCTTCAAGTTACTCGAATGTTTTAAGAAGCAATAATATATTTTTTATAAATCAATTTAATTTAAATTTCGCCTACAATAACTCTATTAGTCGTATGCTTAGATTAGCCAATGATTTAAGTGCATATTATTGGTTCAATATTTTTGATTCAAATTTTAATAATTTTAAACGGATGCTTAGGAATAAACTCTGATCATTTAGGATTAAGTGTATGTATGTATGTATATTAATGTATATGCGTAAAGATATGTGTATATATGTATTAGATACGTTACTTTTATTGTAATTTGTTTATTTGATTTAACGTACATCTGTTAGTTAGATTTGGTTTAATTAGGATTAAAATACGTTACCTTAGGTTAAGTTTATTTAAGTTTTGTTTTATGTTATTATTATTGTAAATTGGGGATACCCGTTATTTAGTTAAATAAATAAATAAAAAAACTTTGACAGCTCTACCTCGAACAACATGGCCGCACCCTTCCGGCAAACTTCGCCCGTCCCTATTGGCGGACCCTTTATTTACATTCTCGTCTAGCCTTCCCCAGGAATTGGTGCTCTTTAATATCTGGACACAGAAGAAAACAAACGTGGATATTTTACTAGAAATGGGAATGCGAAGTAATTAACAACATATAGAGAAGAAAGCTACAATATCTAGGATATGTAATGAGAGGACAGAGATATGAGATGTTTAGAATGATCATGCAGGGTGAAATAAAGGGAAAAGGAACATTGGTAGAAGTTTGTGGTTGTGGAATTTAAGGGATTGGTTTAAGTGGAGTTCAATAGAACTGGAAATAAGATGAAAATATCAATGATGATATCCAACCTCTGGTAAGAGACGTCATCAGTAGAAGTAGCAGCCATCCCCATTCCTATACAACACAAGCGGACGAAGAAAACCATCCAGTAATACTCCGTAGGTACTGCCTTCTGAACAACCGTCTCATCTCACAATCTAGCCAGCCTATACAAGGGTCAGTATGCCAACAGTCTGTCAGACTGTCTTTCGCTCAGGCGGCTGAAAATTAACCACAATAACGCAACCAATTTGTAAATGTTTCCGACTTTGTGAACAACCTTCACTTTCGATCTGGGGCCAACCAATCCAACCAGTTGCAAGTGTCAGGTAAAATATTAGAGGTCTTCAACAATTGGGCCTAAATATGCCAAAAATGGCCAAAATATTGCCACAGTGGTTACAATCGCCTAATAAGTTGCTGATGATACAAGCGTAATGGGTTGAGTGGAAGAATACGAGTAACTGTGAACTTCGCCTTCAAGATCCAAATTTCAAAGTGATTTATTTTTTTAAATGAATTTTTGTGTTAGTTTTAAATAGATCTTCTAATGTAAATAAACTAAACTGTGGATTTCACAATTCGAGATACGCTAAAACACTTATATGAATATATGAAATATCTAGAGATGAAGAAAAATGGCATCTATTTATGCACCTATAAGCTCTCATATAGGTGCATAAATAGATGGCATTCTTCCACTTCCGACAACGAAGTAATAACCTCTATTATATGGCAGAACTCCAACACATCCTTAACTGTATTACAGCCAGAGGCCAAAGGATTGCCTTTTGAGGCTTTCATCTAAACAATGACACCAGCATACTCCTACGTGAAGTTTAACCTCGACCTAGAAAGGCGATCGATCCCTGACCTAATCTTAAGTCTGTCCCCCATATTTCGTTCTTTATCTTCCTCTAGCACTTTAATTTTTGCTTCTACTCTCTAATATATGTAAATAACCACTAATCGCACACTACTAACACTATACACACAATTTTTTTTTGGTATATTGTAATCAATATAGCTAACAACAATACATAGTTTTAGAAGCATTTGCCTACACCAGCACCCTTAATATAATTATATAATACTTGCCTAGTACACACCTAAATCATTTTTGACTTTGATTTGACTTGTGACTCCATTTCCCTGTCTTCAACTGCGCTACTCTGATGAGATATAAGATTCAAAATAGATCAAAACCTGTCCCTGGCTATTGTTGACAGGGAATAATAATTGTAATTACATGCATTGTATTTATTTTTCATTTGTCTTAATGGAAAATGTGTATTGAACTACATAATAAACGTATCTTACTTCTCCCAATTTCATAATAAACGTATTTAAGTTTATGTGTACATCACAACCAATGTAATTATTTTCAAATTATTCTGTGAAATAACATCAGCGAATTAATTTGATGCATTGTGCCTAAATCGTGGCCCTATGTAGCATACGTCATGTGTTTTTGCCAACAGTGTTATACGATAATGTCCAATTAATTAAGAATGAGGTTGAAATGTTGTTATATGAATTACAAAGAACAACACTTCCCTTAAACTTAACAACTGACAATACTTTCATAGTTTAATAGCTACACAGTAATTTTAATGTTTAAACAACACAGATACGATGGAGTTGTGGCCGTTTTCTTCCACAATTACTATTTTATCTATCTGCAACAACTCATAATTAAGCACGTCTTTCTCATACCACCAAATGCAGAGAAGAACCTTCTTTCCCAAGCAATATTGGATGAAACATTGGGCGATAAAGTTCACTTTTTCACAGTGTAATATTTTATCTAATATTTTTCTTCACGTAACTGAAGAAACAAATCAACAGAAATATATTTTATTAATTTAAAAGAAAAATAATTTAAACATGAGACATATATAAATCGTGAAACAGCACGATATAATAATTAAATGGTAGGTACTAATATTTTATTTTTAAAAGTTCTCTTTTTACTGCACCTTGATGCTTTTTATAAGAAATATTTCAAAATAAATAAATTTATTCAAATCCCTCTTCGCAACCCAATATACACATTATGATTTGTAGAGTTATTAATAGATGGCGTTGTAAGCCTTAAAAGCGATCAAAAATACATATGTTAAAAAATGTATCGTTTCAGTTAATATATTAATAAAACTATTTAATTTACTGTATTTAAATAATCTAAAATTGTATAATTAAAAATTAAGTATCTAAAGATTATCTTCTTTAAAAGATAAAGAATATAAATTTGTTAAACTCATAAAAACTAAAAATAAAATACAAAAAGAATAAAATAACACATTATTATTATTTTAATTTACCTTATTTAAATTGAGTAATAAAAATATTGAGGGTTTTAATTATTGTCTTCCTAAAAACTTTAAACAAACACTCAATTTTTACAAAAAACAAACAAAACTGAAAAACAAGTTAGGTATAATTTGAAAAATATAAGCTCTAGCTTTTAAATAGCATAACATTTGTTTGTTTAGTTCATTTTTTCCAGTTCAAAATTTGATGTAACATGCAAATAATCCTAAGTAATAGACCTAAACTGAATGAAGTATATTTATTATTCCAACGTTCTCATATTATCATTATTTTACCAACAAACATGTTTTGAATAAGCTAAAAACATAATGCACAACAAGAAAAAAAAATGTATATTATTAATATCGCATGAATTATCCACTGTCATGTATTATAGACTCATTTAAGCGGAAATAATCACTGTTATCAGTTTAGTAATAACCTTTAACATTATTAGAACAAGTTTTTGTTCTCATCCAATAATTACGTTACGTAATACGCGACTCGTGTAACTTATTGTTGCCAAATTTACTATTTCATCGGATTTATTCCGACTTTTTAAGCTGCTTTTGGCAGGCGAATTAACATTAATTTGCTTACTTGATAAGCAGAACATATTTACATTACGAAAATACCGTTGCACATTGTGTGTAATAACTGTTGTATACATGTTACAATTAAAAGATTTATTATGCAAATGACAATTAATAAAAAAATCAAATAGATTAAACGAATATAATATAAAATTACATATTAAGTCGTCAAATATGAATAAATATTATCCGTTAAATTTAGTAATTTATTATAAAAACAACATTGGTTACTACAAATATATTCAATTGTGTAAAAAGAATATATAATATTCTTTAGGAATTTCATATTTTTTTATTTGTAAATATTTTACCTTGTAAGCAATTTTTTATAATATTTTTGTTACTTTAGTGATTCAGCGTATGACACCTTTTCTGCCATCATAAATTTGTTTATTTATTACCAATTTATTTATATATTCATCTTTGTACATATGAATAAGGTACCATTTAAAGCATCCCATCAATTATTTTTATTTGAGATTTGTGTATATATGTTTAATGTTAATATGCTTGTTGCTAAACAGACTCCAAAACAGAAATTGAATATAGGTTAATGTGAATTTTATACAAATTTGCAACAAATATAAATTGAGTTATTTGGTTTCCATAGACCATAGACACCTATAGAACTCTATGTCTCATTAATATTAAACTCTATATTTATGCATTGCATTTATATTGCAGTAAATTTTCTTGTTAATGTATGTTTAATTAATTTTATACTATTAAATGTATTAAAGTTGGTGTAACACCCATTTTTGTCTCTTTCTTTTACTTGAAGTTATTTAGTAGTTTAACGATAATCTGTTTCAGCTCTTTAAACCGTTACCATCAAAAGTATCTGGAATGTTCACAAAATTTTCGCACAACTTATACTTACGTGTTAAAATGTAATGTTTTGAACGACCTTGACTTTTTAAATATGTTTCAATGACTTAGTATTCTTTTTTAAAGTTTATATGTATAAGAAGGTGCGTAAAATCGTTATATAATAATCTTAGACACTTCATATTGTTTTCGTGGCAGTGTATTCGGCAAAACTTAGTAGTTGTTTAATATTGATGTTTAATATGGTTTTCAATTATTAACCTTTGTTCTATTTATCCATTTGTATTCCTGCTTATTTTTTCCCGTCATCATATCTATTGACCCTTAAGTTTGGTTATATCGTTCTACAGTTTCTTCTTATTTTCTTAGATATAACATTATGAGGTCCTTCCGACCTGTCATTTGTGTCGAATATGTAAATTCCGGATTTTTGTCACTCTAATGTATTGACTAATTGCATTGTCAATAGAAAATAATAATGAAAGTGAAAGAAAAGTCGGGATATTAAATTAAGGGATGATTTATCAATGATTAAAGCAATTCGTGTAGTCGGGGTCATTAATATTGATAATATAATTTTTTTAAGCATTTAGTCATTGGTTTAGTTAAATCAGCGAAATTTTTAATGAATTTCCTATAGTATCCTAACAGTCCAAGAGATCCTTTGATTAGTTTCGTCGTTTTGGGGATCGGGTAATTTTGAATAGTTATTATTTTGTTGGGATTTGGTTTAACACCTTCGGGTGTAACAACATGGCCTAAATAAGAAACTTCTTTTCGTAGGAATTCTGATTGGTCTAATTGGATTTTAAAGTTAGACTCTCTTAGCCTTTTGAAAACTTCAGTCTGTCTGTTTACACTGTTTTCGCGAAATCTAAATGGGATTTATATGGTGTAATTACTAAATTTTTATTAAAATTTACACACGCGTTAAAATCTTTGTTAAAATATTTGAAATATATTCACATTCATGACAAATACAAGGAAAAGTTAGTCTACACATATTGTTCAAATTTATCGAGCGTGACTTAATAGTGTATTATGCAATTTACAGAAAATTTTTTGGTAATAATATCGAAAATATAACTTTTTTCAGGTGATTGCAAACGATTTTTATTGCCGATTGTTTCTACGCTAGTTTCTATGTGATTGACAAATATTGTTCTTTTTAATGAATTCAAATCAAAATGTTTCTGCATAAATCTCAATCTTGTTTTTATTTTTAAATTAATTATTATTATTTATTTTCATTTAAATAAAAAAAAATAGAAAAATGTTGATAATTCTTTATTTGTTTTGCAGTTGTCAATTGTTTTGAAGATTTTTTCGATTGTTTCTTTATTTTCAATTATCTCTTGTGTTCTTAGATATATTTATTTTTTGATAATATTCTTGAGTCCATATATTTTTTTATAATAATAAATATTTTTATTTTTTAGATTATTATTTTTAAAAAAAACAGTATTATATAATCATTTTTTTACAATTATCAATTGTTTTTTGTAAACTTTCATATGTTAATTGGACACGGAATAATTTATTGGTCTAGGTCAAGAATACGCTAAGGCAATGAAAAATTTATTGGAATAGGTTGAAAGTACGCTAAAAATCATAACTATATAGTTTTATTTAAGATATTTTAAATAGTCCTTTATAACTCATTTTTTTTTATTGTTCGCAGGATAGTAAATATTAGTTTCTATTTTAAAAAAATAATAACCATCGAAAAAAAACAACTGTTATTTTTACAAATTTCTATGTTGTCAATTATCAATTATTTTTTAGATAAATAACGTTCATGTGTTCTTTGTTTATTATTTTTATAAGTTATTAATTTTTTCTATTGTTTCTTTTTTATCAATAATCTCTTCTGTTTTTTAAAATGTACCTTTGACAAATATGCTCTTTCTTTATTATTTTTGATAGTGAAGAGCTGATTTTTTTCCAATTGAATTTGTTTCTAAATATATATTTTTTCTTTAAATGTTCTTTTTAAAATTTAAATATTTTTTTGTGAATTCGCAAAAGTTTTTCACAATTTTATTTTTACGATAATTGACTATGGATTTTTCATGAATTTTTAAATATTTCTTTATAAATTGCTTTTAATAGCTTGCAGGATAATAATTATTTGTTTGTTTCTAAAAAATTTTACTAAATAAAAGAACTAATTTGATTTAATCGCCAAGATAATGTATTAGATAATTGTTGATAATAACTAAAGACAATTCGAAATTAATTTAAAAAAAAACAGTGAATTTTACATTTACTTTTTTCCGGAATCCTTCAAATGTTATTTTTTCATAAATCTCTACGTTTATGACAATTAATAATTCATATGTTCTTTCTTCATTTTATTGCAATTGTTTTTGGAGATATTTTCTTTGTTGTTTTTTTAATATATTTATTTTTTAATAAAATTTTCCTTATTTATAAAATAATTTAAATTATTTTGTTTTGAGTATTTGCAAATATTTTATGACAATTACCAATTCGTTTTACACTATTCTTTGCGTTTTGGTTATAATTTCTCATGTATGTTCAAATATTTCTTTAAAAATCTCAATTGTTTGTACGATAATAGTTATTTGTTTTTATTTCCAAATGTATTAGTTTTGGTTTTGTCGAAACGATTTTAAATATTCATCAAAATTTTTTTTTAGATAACTGTTAAAAATAACCAAAACCCATTTGAAATGAAGAAAATAAAGCAGTGACGTATATGTCAATTGTTTTTTGCATCTTTGAAATGTTGTTTTTACAAATATCCATGTTTATCAATTGTTTCTTATAAACGTTTAAATGTGATATTTTTTACAGTTTTCAATTGAAATGTATTTATTTAAATTGAAATTTATTTATTTTTTAACAATAGTTTTGAGTCAATTTTTTATTACTTAAACTATTAATTTTCATGAAATCTAAAACGTTCATTTAAAAATTGCAATTGTATTTTAATTGTTATCAGAGTAATAATTATTTTTTGTTGTTGTTTAACAATTGTTAAAATAAAATAATTCGAAATGAAAAAATAAAACATTACACTTGTTTCGGGATCTTTCAAGTCAACTAAGCTGGAAATACTGCATTGTTTTCAAGCATTTCCAAATGTACCTTTATACATCTCAATGGTTTTTAATTGATTTCAGGATAATTTTTTTAAATGTTTGATTTTCGAGGCATTAAATTTGTGGTACATCCTGAATATTATGAAGAATAAGAGTCGATGACTTTGTTTTATAACTTTTATTTAAAATTACACGTGGCTATAGTTTCGACTAACTACTAATTATTATTAAAGTCTTTCTTCAAAATATTCGTTTTCTGTTTTTTTCTGAAATGATTATTTTAAATAATCATCGAAAAAAAAACTTTGAAATGTTTTCTTTTTCACGAATATCTACGATTTTGACAATTACCATTTGTTTTTCACAAAAGTTTATATTTTTTTCATTTATTATTTTTTGTCAGTTGTCAATTATTTTTGAAGATTTTTTTCTACTGTTTATTGTATGTCAAAAATCTCTTCTATTCATTCAAATGTTTTTTTTTTTTCGTAAATCCTAGAGATTTGATAAATATAATTGTTTTCTATGAACGTTCATATGTTCTTACTTTATTTTTTTTTGGAAATTGACAGTTGAAATTGTTTCCATTGTTTCTTTGTTACAATAATATCTACTGTTCTTGAATATATTTATTTTTTAGTAATTATTTTATAATTAATTTTTGTTAATTTACGCTAATCTCTATGACGCTAATCTCTATGTTATCGTAAATCTCAATTGTTCAAAATAAAGAAAATAAGAATCAATCACTTCTTGGTCAATTGTTGGTTTTTAAGTTATTTCAAAAGTTCACAAATTTCTACCATTATGACAATTATCAATTGTTGTTCATGAATGTTTTTTTGACAACTGTCGATTGATTTGGAGATTTGTTTTTCCATTTTTTATGTTAATAATCTCTTTTGTTCATTCAAATGTTTTATTCATAAATCTACATTTTTGACAGATGCAACGTTTTTCTTTTTTTGTTGTGTTTAATAGTTGATTTTAGTTGTTTGTTTCTTCCAATAATATCTATTGTTCATAAATATATTTAAATGTTTCATAAATTTGTACGTTTCTGCCAAATATAAAATGGTTTTTATAAATTTTCATATTTTTTTAACAATTATTCATTGTGTTTAAGATTAAGAGTGTGTATTCGTTGTTTTTGCAATAATCACTTTTGTTTTTAAATATTTCTGTAACTTTGTATTTTTCTTAAAATGATTGTTGCCTGTTTCATAGTGCAACGTTTAGACAATAGATGGCTCTATAATGGTATTATCTTGTATTACGGATACCTGGAGGGATTAAAGGTACAATGTAAACATTATGTTTTTCTTAATAAACTCTGTATCATAGAATTCAAAAAACAAAAATGGCTACACACTATCGACAGTCTCAACGCTCAGTCCCCCGCTCTTATCTGGAAAACCTTCCGTAACCTCTCCTCCCACCCCACTTCTCTCCGTATCCCTCACCTAATATCCTCCTTTGGCACCCCTACAACATCGCTGCGTGCTTCGCGTTTCTTCTCACTAATATTCACTCTACTTCCCTTTCGGGCAAGCCCTCCACTGATCTTGAGGCTAATTCCTATTTCAACCATCCTCATACTCTCCCCCTGAATAAATCCAACCCTCTATGCAACAACATGTACATCACATCTTTAAAATTCTTTAAAAACTCCTCTCCCGGCTCTGATGCCATTCCCTAATGCATACTGAAACACCTTCCACCCAATCTCATCTCCTGCCTTAGCCTAATCTTCTGCCGGATACTTACCTACCTCCTGGAAATCTGCCAAAGTCATTATGCTCCTTAAAAAATCCAACAACCCTTCTAACCCACCCTCTTCCTGTTCAATACCATGAGGAAACTCCTTGAACATATTGTCCTCTCTCAATTCCTAGATTCCTCTGAGCCTCACATCCCTGAGCACCAAAATGGGTTCCGTATTGGTCGCTCCGTTTATGACGTAATCTACGCCCTTACTAATTCTGCAAACAGCGGCCATTACACTGGCGTTTTCAATATACAAACAGCTTTTGACAAGTCTGGCACCAAGGTCTCATCCTCAAATTCCTCCACTTAAACATCCCTCTCCATCTCATCCGCATATTTAAATCTTTGCCACAAAACCGTTCCTACTCAGTTTCCTACTCTACCGCTACTTCTTCCCCTTTCAAACTCTCCTGTGTCGTCCCGCAAGATTCTGCCCTATCACCCTCCCTCTATACTCTCTTCAAATATGATATTCTACTCCCCAAATACTCTATAATCTAAACTTACGCGAACGACACAGATCTCTGGTCCTCTCACAGAATTCAGAGCCTAATCTGCATAATGACGTTAACTACTTCATCGACTGGACCCATACTTGGATCTCCAAATTCTAATATATAATCTTCTACCACCCTCATTGCTATTGAAAACTCCCCTCTTCCTCCTCTGAAAGAATTACAAGACTAATCAGCAACCCGTTCATCCTCCTTTAATAATATAAACAAAACACAGGTGTATACAATATATGACATTTTAATAACAATAATAATAATGTTTATTGGTGCATATAACAGAGTTTTACACAGGTCAAAAGAAAAATATAATGATAAGTAAATAAATAAACAAATAATAGATTATACAATAATTTTCATACATGGTTACAAGTAGTAAAGAAAATATACTTTCTCTGTTAGATTCACAAAATGGCATTATCTTTTTTAGAGGTGTGTGTTAATTTCAAATGTCTTCTATATATTTTTAAAATTTTTACATTTCTGGTAATTATTAATTGTTGTATATTGTCTTGTTTCTGAAAATTGACGATTGCTTTTTTCAAGATGTTTGACAATTGTCAGTGTTTTTTTCTAGGAATTTGCAAATGTTCTATCGACAAATTTCTAATAATTTTGACAATTACAAATTGTTTTCAGCTGAAACAATTTTTTTAATAATTTTCAGAAAATTAAAAAAAATCGAAGTTTTAAAGTTATGAACGATAAAGTATTTAAAACCTAAATATATCATTGCTGTTTAAAATTATAAAGAAAACCCGAGAAAAAGCATTAGGAATGAAATAGTTCTTTGTATGTCAATTGTATTTTTTTCCACAAATTTTGTGAATTTTATTCATCAATTATTTTTCATCATCTTTTATATGTTTTTATATGAATAATTTATTGGCCTAGGTCAAGATTTTGCTAGGGCAATAAATAATTTATTAGGATAGTTGGGAGTACTCTAGGGCAATTAATAATATATTGGGATAGGTCAACAGTGCGCTAGGACATTGAATAATTTATTACCCTAGGTCAAAAGTACACAAGGGCAATGATTAATTTATTGGGATAGGTAAGAGTACGCTAAGAGAATAAATAGTATATTGGAATAGGTCAATAGTACGCTAGTACACTGAATAATTTATTAGTCTAGGCCTAGAATAATTCATGGAATTAGGTCATCAGTACCTTAAAGAAAAATATAATGATAAGTAAATAAATAAACAAATAATAGATTATACAATAATTTTCATACATCGTTACAAGTAGTAAAGAAAATATACTTTCTCTGTTAGATTCACAAAATGGCACTATCTTTTTTAGAGGTGTGTGTTAATTTCAAATGTCTTCTATATATTTTTAAAATTTTTACATTTCTTGTAATTATTAATTGTTGTATATTGTCTTGTTTTTGAAAATTGACGATTGCTTTTTTCGAGATGTTTGGCAATTGTCAGTGGTTTTTTTCTAGGAATTTGCAAATGTTCTATCCACAAATTTCTAATAATTTTGACAAATACAATAATATATTGGGATAGGTCAACAGTGCGCTAGGACATTGAATAATTTATTACCCTAGGTCAAAAGTACACAAGGGCAATGATTAATTTATTGGGATAGGTACGCTAAGACAATAAATAGTATATTGGAATAGGTCAATAGTACGCTAGTACACTGAATAATTTATTAGTTTAGGTCTAGAATAATTCATTTAATTAGGTCATCAGTACCTTAAGACAAGTTTAGAAATTAGCAATCAATAATTTATTCACCTATGTCAATCGTACGCTAGGGTAATGAACAATGTTTTAGCTCAGGTCAAAAGTGCGTTAGGAGAATGAATTATTTATTGCAATAGGTGAAGAATAAGATATGATGTTATAACATGTATTAGTATAAATGCAAAGTATGCTTAGATAGTGAAAAATTATTGTGTATAGGTCAAGACAACTTTAAAATTTGTTTCTCTAATTGATACGTTTTTTGTCAGTTATTAATTGGTTTTTTGTTGTTGTTTTCTAATGCTCTTTCATAAATATTTATCGCTATACTCTTTAATTTTGAATTTTTTGTTTTATATATTTTTTTAAGAGATAATATAATAAAATTAGTGTACTTTTCTATTTTTATTTAATTATTATTTCCATAAATAATTTTAATTGAGATCCTAAGGTGACTTTTTTTATAATAATTTTGTTTTCTTAATAATTTTGATTTTTGGTTTAACTATATTTTAGATATCTAATGTTTTATGTTAAAATTCTAACATGTGTCTCTTCTATAATTAGTTTTCAGATTAGATGCGGAGCATACTAACAAAATAAATTAATAAGAACGTAAACTTGGCCATAACAAAAATATAGATATATTTAATGAATAAATTATTACATAAAGCAGAAAGGAATCAAATTGTAAAGCAATAAATTAAGTCAATTCTTAAAGCACAATTTTTGTTTTGAGTTTAAAAGAAAAAAACCCAAACTAGAATCCCTTAAGCCTTGGGGGGGGGGGGCAATAAAAGTAAAAATATATCTAAATATATTTTTTTAGGGTGTAAGTGTTACTAAGATAAAAGAAAAACGAACTAACAAAATAAATAAATAATTGAATAAAAAAAGCTACCCAAAAAGGATATTATTTAAAAATTTGAACACACATTATAAACAATCGCCCTAATATGAGGTCCTAGGAATATATTGTGTTCTGTGATATTTAAATTTGAGAGCATAAACAAATAAAAGTTAAATATAACACGATTAAGAGGATAACATTTAGTGTCATGAAATATGACATGAATGTTGTACTAAGTTATGGAATGTAATAATTCAATTATTGATATTTCACTCCATCAACCTACGCACGCATGGGGGAGACATTGAAAACACAATGAAGGGAAAATCGGATTTCCTTCGCCAAAGCAGACTGGTTGGGACAACGTGGAAAGGGTTGATGAGGGTCCGGGGGCGGCGAATACTTGAAACACCCCAGTGGGAGGTGGTAGGGATTCACAGGTGTATTCAGGTGAGCGAGTGGCGGGGAATTGTTTAGTCGCGCGTCAGCGACAGTCGAAACCAGCAGCAGCAGCAGCACCAGAAGAGTTATCGCCGCCAGTACGTCGTTGGTGAGTGTCGGAGGTGCAGATATTTTCTACCGTTGCGACCGATATTTATTCAAATCGGAGAGAAGAAAGCCGGAACTTCGTTTACTGTTAATCAACAAACAACCGTAACACTACACACACACACATGAGACCGATCTGAACAACAACGCGTCGACGACTACCACAAGAAGTCTTTTGAAGTCATATGCCAATCTGAGTAAGTTATTTTAATTTATTTTATTAATTATATTAATATAAATATGATTATTATCTAATGGTGTTTATGTACAATTTTGACAATAAATTAACATTAATAAAATCTAATTGTAAAAAACTGCTATTATTATATATTTATACCGACAATTCAAAATAACATTTGTTATGCTACCTTCACAGGAAAAAATCATAACAAATATTAATTGACCTTGACCTTATGATTCAATTAAATGCAATATAATGATGATTTCAAATAGAAAAAATTATCAAGGTGATAACTATTTCAATTTAAGCTGTTAGATAACGTAAAATCTACACAAATTTTATTATATTTTTTAGTTAATAATACATTAAGTGAGATTGCAAAAAATGGTTTTCCCTGTACTCATCTGTTTTATTGCGTATTCAAAGTCAGTGTGTCGTAAATTATCAATTAATGACGGTTTGTTTGTCTCTTTCAAGTGCTAACGATTAGAAGATATTGTAGTTTACTAGACATATAATTATATAGACGTGGCGTATTAATACTAAAACACGGTTAATATAATTTAAATGAAAAAGTGCATTAATTTTAATCATAATGCTATTTTTATTAATATACAAAACATTAATGCTTAATATTATTTAAGATTATAAACATATTAGTAAAATTTGATTGAAATAGGTAACTTAATATTAATGATTTATTGTAGTTAATAGTTTAACTTTTAACTGGACATAGAAAATATTATTTATATTTAATACAGAAAAAAATCTTTATTTATGGTACGAATTATACAATAAATAATATATATATATATAAATAAATTAATTGAAAATTTGTTAGTACTCTCTTAGTCTCTCTGTTTTTCAAATTTCTCTAACTTATAGTTTTTATTTCTTTTATTGAATCTAAGAGAGAAAACAGCTTTATTGTTAGAAGTAATTATTACATTATAATGTATGTATGTATGTACAGTGAAATGGAAGACATCCTAAGTCTTCTTCTAATCAGTGGCTATTGATCCGCGGTCTTTCTGCCTGATATTGAATACGATTTGTTAATACATTTAATATTTTCAAATAAGATTACCTAGCTTATAATTTCAAATGTTTTGTAAAAAAACGATTGATTAAAAAGTATCATGAGTTAGATTTTTTATCTAACCAGATAATCCTAAAGAAATTTTGGGTGATTCTTACTCAAGTATCTTATTCGATTTAGATAAACTCCATCTGATACCATTTTTGAAAAGTTTAAGTTAGAAATAATTTATAGCTGCTTCATAACACAGATTTCAAAATATTAAAAATTGTTTTTGATTTAAATGTGTATATATTTATTGCTTTTTGAACCTAATAGACAAAATTAAGTATTGATTCTTAAGTGTTAAAGTGTCCCAAGTCTGATACAGAAAACAATTTCGTCAGGTACAATTTTTGCCTGATTTTGTTTAAGAAAAACAATTGTACCTGACGAAATATTTTTCTGTATCAGACTTGAGACACTTTAACTATCAGATACCGTTTTTTAAAGGAAGTTTAAGTTCCAAAACAGATCTTTGGAAACATTAAAAATTGTTTTAAATAACAGAAGTAAACTTTGTTCATATCGCAAACTTTATTCTTTTCTTTATGACTATAGTTTTGACACAATTTATCTGATCATTTTTAACTAGTACCTAAAATTACTTTTGTTGCATAATTTATACTATTTTTGCCGCATTAAAAAAATTGGTCAAGCAGGTCAATCTGGTCGTTGATGAGTGGGAAGTACGGATTATGCTTTGCTTTAAAAATTTCCGAGGGCCTCGAGTAAATCCATCTTTAATCCATATTCGATTAACTGAATAATCGTGGTAATCCATTTTGCGAAAAGGGATTAAAGGTGGATTTACTTGAAGCCCTGGATATTTTCAGATCACAGCGTAATCCGAACGTCCCACTCAACAACGTTAAGACTGACTTGATATACCTCTTTGTTTAATGCAATAAATAATAGTACAATCACGTAATGAAAATTGCCTTTCAATTTAATGCGATATAAATTTAATGCTTTTTAAAAATAATTTGCAAAAAATCATGATTCCTAAGTGTTCCAGTATCCGATTCAGAAACAAATTCACCAAGTACCATTTTTATAAAAAGGGTCTTTAAGTTAGAAATGATACCTAGGTGTTCTAGAATGAAAATTCCAGATCATTTGAAATTGCCTTTTATGTTAATGTCATATATGTTTGAATAATAAAATGTATTAAAATCCTTTAGTTCGTTGTAGAAAATTAAATCCTTAATCCCGAACGTAATGATTTCTGTAGAATTCACTAATCCATCTCAGGTATAAATTCAGACCTTCAGTCGGTTATATTTCATTATTGTGTCAGTTGCCGTACATGCCTGAGTAAGTTATTTATATTTCATTATATTTATTTTAGTAAATGTTTTTATTTGTATTTAAAATCAACTTTATAATAAAGCTGTACTGAAGAGAGCAAAAGTTCGAAACACGTGTCTGCAGATGATTATAAACTTGAATGCTAGATTTTTTAATTGCTTTTGCTAATTTAATTTAATGAAATCAGTTTAAATTCATTTTTTCATAATTTTCATGTTATAGTTACATTTAAACAATCTAAAGTACATTTTATCATTTATTAATTTATTCAACAGAAATAATTTCATTCAAATTAATGTTGCTTTGATAGTTGTACTATTTGTAACACGCAAATTAGTTGTTTCAAATTTTTTTTTGTAGTCTTAGTAAGACTCATTGTTGTAGATTCACGAAATGTTTTCGTATTTTTAAATTATCACATATGTTTATTACTTTTAAAATCCAATAAGCAAAAGATATTGATTCCAAAATGTTCAATTGGAGATAGTGATTAACCGTAGATTTTCAAGGCTCCTAAATACGATTCAGATAAACAATCAATCAGGCATTTGAGAAAAGTGGTGTTAATGTTAGAGAATCCAAAACATTGTTATTTATTTATATTTTTTGAACATTGCAGGTGTCAAGATTTTTTTCTAGAGAAAATAATGTTGTTTTAATACTCAAATTTCTAAAGTTGTACGAAATTAATGCTGTATGTAATGAAATAAGTCCGTGTTGCTACCACAAATATATTATGTTATTAATTTTTGCGGCTTCTACTTCGTTATACATGTTTGAGTATAAATAAAACACTTTGTAAATAGTGTTATACAAACAAAGTTACAAAGTGTTTTAAATATATTATGCTTTGAATAAATTAATTTATAAAATTATAAAATACTAGAGCATAATAATTTTTGTCTAATGTTTCTAAATAATTCTGTTCTGTAAAAATAACATTGCTTCGCTCTTTTCAAAAATTCCGCCCGATTTATATGTGTTGACGTGTGTAAAGTGTGATTCAGAAATAAAAATCCATTGGGCACTATTTTCGAAAAAATTATGTTTAAGTTAGAGGTGATTTCGAGGTATTTCAAAACACAAATAGATATTCCAAATATAAACAATTGCTTTTTTTGTGTGATATAAGTATGCGGCTTTTTAAACATAAGCAAAATGTATTGATTTCTAAGTCTGTAAGTGTATTAAGTACGATTCAGTTTTGAGAAAAATTAGGTTGAAATCAGAGATGATTTCTAGGTGTTCAAGACTTTTGCGTCCGTTTTATATTTGAGTAAAAATGTCTTTAGTCCGATCCAGAAAAAATTCTATCAGCTATCGGTTTTGAGAAAAATTAGGTTCGAACCTTTTGAGGTAGATTCAGAAAAAAACATCAACTATTATTTTTAAGAAAGATGTGATTCCTAGGTTTTCCAAAAATTTCTAAAACATTGAAAATTGTCTTTTATCATAACGTGAGATATATTTATAAGTTAGATATCCGTTTATTCATTTTATTAGGGATACCTAATTTATAATATTAAGTTCTCTTCATGTTCATAGAGGACCTATGACCTATGTAACCTATACCTATAAGTTCTCTTCAAGTAATTAAAAAAACAGTAGAAAGGATAAATGTTTATTGTACAAGATCAAAGAAAAAGAAACAAATCTACACCAGACATGACTTTTGGAAAAATATGGTGTTGAAGTTAGAGAAACCCAAACTTTAAAGACTGTTTTTCATTTTAATGTGACTTATGTGACTTATGTTTGCTTTCTATTACTTAATAAGAAAAAAGTAAATATAGCCCGCGTCTAGTTCCTTTTTTTACTCTTCCTTGTGGAGTTTAATGGATTGAAGCTCAATGGTGCAGTGAAGGCATTTATTTATAATATTAATTTAGGAATGTTTGCTGTTTCCACTTTAATTTCTGCTTTCTTTGCTACAATCAAACATCCACGGACATATTGGTTGGGGTAGATGCAGAAACTTGTTTTTAGAAGAAGTTATTAAAGGAAAATAGTTTATTGGTCTTAGTTTGTAACATTAGGGTTAATTGTATTCACAAAAGAATAGGAAAAATTGTGTTAAAATTATATATATATTTTTTCCTTTTCCCCTTTCGATATTGTGAATGTCTCGTTGTTTTATTTGTATATATTGTAACCATGTTTGATACATTTTAAATAAAGATAATGATTTGAAAGTAAGTAGGAGAAGCGAAGATAATAGAAACTAAATACTAAAGGAGAATAAATAAATGCCCAAAAGTAGGAATTTTAAACAATAACACACATTTTGCAAATAAGTCTGACTTCTGATTCATAATCAGCCAATTTCACAACCTAAATCACACTGTTTCGATTGTAAAAAATAATCACCAAAATTTAGTTATCTTTCCCTACAATATCCAACACTAATACACCAATATTTTTTCGTTTTATTTGCCACAGTGCCTTTATTCTATTGTTCAAAATTTTTGAGCAAAATACTGCTATGAAAACAACAAAAAACTATGAAAAGAATTACTTCCTAGGCATAAAGCAAACATTTTCAAAGCAATTTGAAATGAGCCTTTCCCTTCAATGTCCAACACTAATCCAGCGATATTTCCAAATTTTTGAGCAAAATACTGCTATGAAAACAATTTTGAAGAATTACTTCCTTAGTAAAAAGCAAACATTTTCGAAGCAATTTGAAATGAGCCTTTCCCTACAATGTCGAACACTAATCCACCCATATTTTCTCGCTTTATTTGCCACTGTGCCTTTATTTTATTGTTCCAAATTTTTGAGCAAAATGCTGCTATGAATACAATTTTGAAGAATTACTTCCTTGGTATAAAGCAAAATTATTCGAAGCAATTTGAGACGAGCACGGAGAATCTTTCTATCTACTAGAAATAAATTGAATCTTATAGAAACTGCTCCAATGACATTTTGCTTAAGATTGAGTTTGTATTTCTTCAATATTTTTTATAGTATAAAAGTTGGACACATGTTTTCTTCTTCTTCTTCTTATTATTATTATTAATCTAATATCTGCACTTTTTTCAATGTAATATATTTAAAAAGTTTGGATTTATAATGTCTTTACTTTAGGTAAAGAAAATACTCAGAATATTCCAGTTTCATTATAATTTCTTGTGTAATTTTTTTGCAATAAATTAGAATTCATACGGTTTTAAACCTTTAAAGAAAAACGAACTCATTTATTTCATTTCAAATGTGTGTATATCAAGTATTTTGTTAATGTTATAAGTGTGTGTAGCGAAGGTAATAAAAACCAAAGATTAAAGAAGAGAAATAAATGCCCAAAATTGGGAATTTTGAAAGTATGATTCTTCGGATACAAAATAAAAACGCAGTTAAATTCCTTTCTTCTTCACTATTTTGTTTGAAGTTGGAAAAAATTTGTTAAACTTTGTTGACCAGGAAGGCATTGTTTAATTTGTATGTGTTCTTGAGTTATGTGAAGATTATATTAATAATAAAAATTTAACCGCGTTTTTATTATTAATATAATCTTCACATAACTCAAGAATACATACAACTTAGGATACATATTTAGCACATTGTTTCCATTGCAAAAATACAAAATTTAGTTGCTTCGCTACAATGTTTAACACAAACTTTCTGATATTTTCTAGTTTCTCATTTGCCACTCTACTTTTACTCCAAATATCCAATATTTTGGGTAATAATAAAGAAATATATTAGGAAAAATATGGAAGAATGACTTTCATCATATAAAGCAAAACGTTATTAAAGATTTTTGAGAAGAAAGGATTTCTATAAAATCAGTAACTTTATCAGATTATAAATAGAACTCTACTTTTATTAATATTACACACGGGATTTATTCAGTGACTATAGTTACAAACATTACAAGACGTATCACAAAGTTATGGCTTCAAACATCCAACAAAGTTTCTATAAGATTTTACCCAAAATTTATCCGTGTTCATCTCAAACCTTCTAGATAAGATTTTGCTTTATCTGAAGAAAATAATTCTTCAATACTTCTTCATAGTCAAGGTACTATTACCTTGTCGCTCAAAAAGTACTTCTTGTATAAATTAAATGCAATAACTTAGAAGAAACTAATCAGTCTATAGTTTTTTAAATTTGTAGATCCTTACAAAGTGTGGATTTTGAGACATTGAGGCTTTATATTACAGTAAGTAAAAAAAAACTCAGGCTTTCTAAATTTGACCATAATTTATTTTGTAAATGCAGTATAATACCATAATAATACAGTTTTTAAACTTTTAATGAAGAAAATGTTTGAGTTATTCCTGTGACCTAAATTATTTGTAAATTTGATAATAAAAAAACTATAGTTTGGAGAAGTTTTCATTGATGTCCAAAAAAATGGAAAAAAGCCACATATTTTGAATAAAAGATTAAATTTTAGAAATAACTAACCTTCTGACCTCAAATTCATAATCAGTACAATTTCCCAAAAATTGTATTTATTCTCTTTATTTGTTATTTAAAATGGGTTTAGGACAATCCAATCTATTCGATTTCTTCAAATTATCTTATCTGTCCAAAATATCAATGAAATGCATAACCAAATGTAAAGATAAACACATATTTATTAATTTGGGCTTTCTTCTAAAAAAATGTCACAAAACTACATTACTTCTTAAGACAATCTTTAAATTTTAAGGCCTGGGATTCCTTATCATAATCTGTAATAACACCATGAGAGTATTAAACTGTGAAGTGAATTATTTAACTAAAGAAGTTTTCAATAAGAAAATAAATGTCAAAAAATGGGAAAAATTGGCACATATTTGAAAAAAATGGTAAAATTTTACAAATAACTATGCTTTTAGCTCGGATTCATATTTAGCACTCTTTAAAACTTGCACCTATTATCTATGTTTATTATTTAAAATAGGTCAACCTAATCTATTCGTGAATGTTGTCGGCGTTAACTTGGTGGTACATTTTGATTAAAATTAAATAAAACACTTTTCACTTTGTTTTACCACAATAATTTATTTAATTTTAATTCTAATCTATTCGATTTCTTCGTCGATTGTTCTAGGTAACAACGAAGTGCATAATCAAGTTATAAAGGTAAGCATGTATTTATTTTTTGAGATCTTTGGGATCCTTTCTAAAAATTATCGTAAAAATTACGTTACAAAATAAAAGAATATACTTAAAATCTTACTTGAGAAGGAATTGGACGGACAATACAATTTCACGACCTTCTATTAAATTCCATGTATATAAACCATCGTTACTACTTCAGAAAACTTCTTTACAATACATTTCTTCATCTCAACTGGCCTAGGTGTCAACATAATACATAACCAGGCCACAATGATAATGATGTATGTATTTATTTTATTACTTATTGACATCTTTGTGTTCATTTCTAAGAAATACTATAAAAATTATATTATAAAAAATAGTTAATTTTTAATTTTAGAAATGAGCGGAGTTCACTTATTCGATCTTCCACTCAAACCTATTGAGTGATTTAAAATATATAACTTCAAAAGTATTTATTAATGCTCATATATAGAAAATCTTTTGATAGACATATTTTTGTGTTTGTTAACATGAATATTAACTCTGTTGATGCAATTTTGATCAAATGATCAAATTCATACAGTCAAATTCTGTGATAATTCGTTATATGAATTAAGTGACTTCAATTAAATATGAGCAATCAGAAGTGAGCATAATGGCCCAAATTGATTACATGTGAAACTACATGTATGTTTTGAACATCTGGAAAAAGTGGGGCAAGGGAAATCAGCACAAATGCGGGCTTTGGAAACAACACAAAGAGATAAAAGAATACTGTCAATGAAAAACCTACAACCGTGACCCAGCCGTTAAAAAAACAAACAAACAATAATTGTGGAGAAAGTTTTGCAACCGATGAAAGTAAAAACGAAAAAATTTAATTACAAACGCATACAGTTTAGTTTCCACCTCGTTTATTACAAAATGGATTAATAAAGATTCGAAAATTTTCATCACGTCTTTACACTTACTAAGATTTCTTAGAGTTGAAGAGATCAAAATTAACCATTTGTATGATTTAGTTCTTTATTTGCCAAAATATTCTCAAAGTAAATCTTCGTTTCCATGTCTTCGACAGCGCTACGCTGATGAGATCCGAAAGAGGTCGAAACCGGTTTGTGGCTATTGTTGACAGGGAAGAATAATTTAGTAAATACTAAAGTTAATGCTTGCGCTACACTCTTGATGGAAACATATATTAATATTAGGTGGAGAGTAAATACTGTTTGGTTACTTAATTTTTTTACGATTTAACATAGAAGTGAGAACTTTGGAAATCGAATAAATGGGTAGAATCTTTTTATGTATACATTGCAAACCTTTTTTAAACAGTAAAATTTAAGTAAAGTTTACTTTTATGTTCGTAAATTTGTGTAATTTTTACGCAAATAAAAGTGATTGAATATATTTCGTTATTTGAGTGAAGTTTTTTTATTGCAAAACATATCAACCTATTTATCCAATTTCCATAAACCCATTAGAAACAAGTGAAATTACCAGCAGTCGGAAAATCCCAACTTTAATTGTTTATATACATGAGAGAATATCGTGACACCTTTGTCTTCTCGTGGGCATTAAACCATCGTGATTAAGCAAGCGAAGGTTATCTATATAACATAAATGGGCGATTCTGAAATACCGCCAATTTAACATCTTTTTTTGTACAATTATAATAATCACCTTGGGCGTTGTTTCTATTAATTTACAACAATATTTTCATTGGTTTGTTTCTTCTTATCACTAAAGGTGTGAATATATGAAACGATTATTTCTTGAATGGTTTTCTCACTTATTATTTGGTGAAACATTTACTGATGAAGATTTAAATTAAATTACCCTTCGTTTATTTCAAAATTTTCCTCTATTTACTCGGCTAGTTTCGCTTTTTAAGGCATTATCAACACTCTTGATATTAATAATAAGTGTAATTTAATGTAATTTGAAACAATTTTTTGATGTGTATAGATCTATTTATCTATGACAAGGATCTCCTACTTTATAAAATTTAAGAAGCACAAACGCAAATTTATTTATAATTTTAACATTATGCCGAAGGGCGGAGTTCACTATGGTAGATGTTCTTCCACACAAACCCAATATGAATTACTTTAATCACAAAATCTAAAATTGGTAAAATAATGGTTATTTCTTATTCTTTTGTAGGTAATAAAACGTATCAATAGAAACATTAAAAATTTATTTTCAGTTGAATAACTAATCAGGAATTTTAAGTCAAGAAACCTAGTTTTTTTTTATTGATGCGGAATTAATTAACGTTCTGAAATTATCATAATTTAATCATGCGTGATTAACGAAAATGAGGTGCCTAATTAAAATGAGAGGAGCGTTTCACCGAATTTCATTTCGAGTTTCCTGCGTGTGCTCGCCCATAACCGGAAAAGCCGCAATCCGAAATTCCCGAGCGAGTGTGTATAGTTGTAAATCGTGAGAGGTACAGTTACATAACTCAATCGGGTGGGACCTTGACCCAGAGAATCCTGGGAATGAAGGTCATTGGGTCAGGCAGGAGGCGCACTGCGCTCGTGTACCTTTATGGGGACCGCGAGGACAGCCGCAAGGGAGTTCGAGTGCCCTTGTGTTTCGTGTACATGCACACTCCGGTTTCCAGGTTCGTAGTGTGGGCACAAAAGACTGGGCCGCCGTGACGTCTGTGCGCCGACCCTGAGGGCGCGTGGGCGTTTGCATTAATTGCGTGGGATCAACTGACCTCGAAATGCGGCTGAACTCGGGGTGGGTTTTGCACGTGGCTGGAATTCATTAGCGACGAATAAACTTTGTATTTGATCCAGAAAAAAATGAGATAATAATAGATTTACAAAAATGCATCACCCTAATTATAAATTAAGGTTTTATTCCTTACGAATTTGACCTATTCTCTAGTAATCTGATAAATATGTATGGTAAAGTTTAAATTGGTTACTGCGATTTACTTCTTAGAAATTCAAGTTGTTGATTGATAAGTATGTGCAAACATGACTACATTAATTACTGACAAACCAGACAAAATACTTGTTTCTAATTAATGAAACATTATGTAAATATATAGGTTTTATAAACAAAATTCGTCTGTTTCACTATTAATTCCTTTATTTTCGACTAGTTTCAGCTTAATGGCAGCATCAAGAATGACGTAGAAATGAGTTTGGGGGTATATAAGTACATTGACGGTACCACAGGTAATTAGGGCGTCTAATTTGGGGGAGTTTCAAACCTCATCGTTATCATTTATTACGTTTTTCCTGCCTTTACGGTTTTACATATTTCAGGACCTTCCCGATAATTAAGTAATAATCTTAGGTAATTCCAATTAAAACACTTGTTTAGTTTCATATTGTAATATTCAGTTTCCTGACACGTGTTTTGGTCAATGACGACCATTCTCAAAGGAATTACAAAAATAACTAATTAAAAAAGAAGATGTTACAATGTATATATATATTATGGGGTTAATTATGGGAAAGTCCAGAGATTAAGAGATTCGAACTTGTTAAAAGTTCGTTCTGGTTGTTTAGGAGATGATCACTATTCCTAATTACTCTCTTAATCTCCAGACCTTCAAGGAGATTTAATTTTCGGCCTTTTTCTGCAAAGCGGATTGGTTTGTTGTCGGCTAATTGATGTCCTGTTAATCCTGTTCCCGTGGTTTGTTTTTCTATTGTCTTCTTGTGTTCATTGTACCTGATCTTGAAATTTCTTCCTGTCTGTCCTATATATTTTCCGTCACAATTTTCACATTGTACTTGGTAAATGCCGTTTTTTTCGAGTGGGTCTTTTGTCTCTGTTTTGTTATTAACTATGTGTTTTTTCAAAATTTCCCTGTTGACTTCTATTACTCGGATATTGTGTTTGGTAAGTTCTTTTGCAATCTTCTGGCTCACGTATGGGATGTATGAAATGGCTGCGAACTTGCTATCTTCTTTGGTTCCTACTCCATTGAACAAGAGTTTTTGGAACTACCTTTCTTCTTTTTCGTGTCAGGATCCTGTCTACCTTGCTTTTTTTGTATCCTTTTTTGGTGGCAATTTGGAAAATTGTATGCAGTTCTAGGTTAAAATCTTCTTCGCTTAGTGGGATGTTGATCAGACGATGAATATATGAATTTAATGCAGAGGATTTGATTTGTTCAGATTGAAGTGATGTAGATGGGATGAGTGAGTCTGTGGCAGTTGGTTTTCTATATATGGCATATTTTAGTTTATTTCTTTCTATTGAAATACTCAGGTCTAAAAGGTTGAGTATACCGTCTACTTGTTATTCTATGGTGAATTGATTTTTTCTATTAATTGAATTTAGGGTTGTTAAAAAAGTATCCAACTGTCTATCTATTCCATATGCAGAAAATATCATCAACATATCTGCACTAGAATTGTATGTTTCTTGTTGATGTGCTGTTCTTAAATACTTGGTCTTGGAAATCACTCATGAATATTTCCGCAAAGAGTGGTGAAATAGGCGATCCCAAGGGCAGTCCTTCGTGCTGGATGTAGAAGGTGTCGTTAAAACGGAAGTAATTTTGGTTGAGGCAAGCATTTATCAAACTGGTAATTTCTGGCGTGTTGTAATTCGATAATTGTTCTTGGCACTTTTTATGCAAAATATCCTTGAGCTCAGGAACTGGAATTGACGTGAAGAGGCTCTTAACATCAAAGGAGACCAAAATTGCGTTGCTGTTGACGGCTAAGTTTTTGGTTTTCTTCACGAAATCGATGGAGTTTTTTATTACGTATTTGGATGTGCAGGGAATTATTTCTGGAAGTATTTTGTTGACCAGGGAACAAACTTTATATGAGCATTGATGTAGGAGACGATTGGTCTTATCGGGATGTTTGGTTTGTGTACTTTGGGCAGGCTGTATAGGGTGGGTGCCCTCGGATTCATGAGTCTATATTTGTAGATTTCATTATCTGGGATTATGGAATTTGCTGTTTTAATTGCTTCAACAATCTGCTTCTGGAACTTCGCAGTAGGATCTTTTTTGATGTTGTGGAAGTATTTTCATCAATAAATGTGTTCACTTTTTCAATATATGTTTCCTTATCCAGAATAGTAATAGTATTACCCTTGTCTGCTTTGCAAATAATTAAGTTGTTATTCTTGCATTTCGTTTTTATTCCTCTTATGACGTTTGTTTCTCGATGGGTATTAATAGAATGTTTAGCAAATTTTTCAACTCCTTTCCTGATAATGTTGGTGAATGGATTTTTTCCAGATCTGATTTTATATTTATCCGGTTGAGTGTTAGTTCAGTTTCAAGCGCTTAAGTTTCCAGGTTTTCTTTTGGATTCCATGGGGTTGGAGAATATTTCAGTCCCTTATTCAGGAGTTCCATTTCACTGTTATTGAAGTCGGTCTTAGATAAGTTCTTAACTCGTGGGTAGAAACTATGTGCCGAATAAGTTTTTTCCTCTCTTGCTCCTTGGTGTACGTCTGATGTTTGCCTTTGTAAAACAAAGGCAAACATTAAATAACCTAAAAGGTTATTTAATTTTTTGAGCTGGTTGACGTAATGCTCGTGTGTTTTGTTGTTAACGATTTCATTGGCTTCAGCAAGACAGATATAATGATATATTGTGACAGGAAACTGAATATTACAATATGAAACTAAACAAGTGTTTTAGTTTGAAATTACCTAATATTATAATTTCGTTTCATCAAGAGTGCAGTGAAGAAAGTATATACCGAATTAAGTAATAATTTTACCTGAATGTAATATTTTACAGTCCATTGAGTTGAAAATGTGATTAGATGTGATGCAATGTTTAGCAAAATCCTGGAAGACCCCAGGAATGCATTATCTGAGCATTTCAAGATTCAAAAAAATGGTAAAAACTACGTAGTGAAAAAGTTTTATCACAAACTTTTTCACTACGCAATTTTGACAATTGACATATAAACTTAATATGATCCTAAAAATTAAATTTTTGACTGAACTTCCAAGTCTTTAGTTAACTCAGTTTTTGCTATCGTCTTCCCTTTAATCATATAATTGGAATTAATCGTAAATTTCTTACGAGCATAGGTAATGTAGTTACATTTATTCAGTTTGAAAAAAAATCGCTAGAATGGCACTAGACACAGATCACTTTGGAGAAAGAAGCAATAATTGATAATGCGTATTTCTTTAAACATTTTGAGATCGTCTTCAAATAACAAGAATTTTGAGTGATGTATTGATTGAGAGGTAATTCCTAATTTTTACGCATTGGCTACGGTTAGATAGAAAACTTTGTAGCCAAGATATAATAGAGTGGTTAAAACCTAAAGATTTTAATTTAAATAATGGAATCTCGTGGCAAACTGCTCTGTAAATGCCTTTGATATACCTAAATAAATAACATCAACTGAGAAGCTACTCTCAAACGATCTCACTATATAATCCTGCAACATCATTAAGTTGGAAGTGGTCGATCGACCTTTGCGAAAACCATGCTGCTCATTTATTATAATATGTTTTGTTGTCCAACCTAATTTAACGGATATTATCTTATCTAAGAGTTTTAGAATTGAGCACTGAATCGCAATCCCTCTGTAATTTCTAATATCATCCCTTCTACCTGATTTGAAGATCGGTCTTAAATATGTTCTTTTCGATAATTCTCGAAAGCTACCATATCTCAAAGAAGAGTTAAAAAATAATAATAATGGCGTTGTGAGAGTGCAAATACACGATTTTATAAAACTAGATGGGATATTGTCAGGACCGCAACAGCTACTGAATTTCATAGATTGGATACCCTCATAAATTTTATATCTTTGTAACGTACCATGTAACATCATTAACTAAAGGGGCCGCCAATAGGGACGCGCGAAGTTTGCCGGAAGGGTGCGGCCATGTTGTTCGAGGTAGAGCTGTCAAAGTTGCTGTCATTTGTTCAGTATATAACCCCAAATCACCATGGCAAGTTTGAGTGTCGAGCAGCACGTGCAAATTATTAAATTGTTTTACGAAAATGGGTCATCAGTTCGAGCAACGTTCCGCGCACTTCGCCCATTTTACGGTCGCGATGATCGGCCTGTAGAGTCGACTATCCGTCGATTGGTGGGCAAATTCGAGTCGACTGGTTCAGTAAACAACCAGCCAACACTGACACGTCGACGAAACGCCCGATCGAACGAAAATATCGCTGCTGTCCGTGAGAGTGTGCGCAAGAACCCGAGGCAGTCCATTTTTTGTCGTGCACAGGAACTTGGCCTTTCGGAGACATCAACTCCAAATACTAAGTCCAGGAAAACGTTATTTTCATTAGAAACAGAACAAGTCTGAAATAAATGATGATAGGCGAGACGAGAGATGATTAATTTAGCTGGGTTTGGATTGGTAGATATGTGTACCAATTCAAGGTCATCATGCAACAAGGTGCTGCCGGAGTATTATAATCACCGCAGATTAAATGTTTAGAATTAACAAATTTCTCTGTCACGCTATCAATTGCAAAATACTTATCAATTGGAGAATTTGGTGGTATGTAAACTGCGCCAACCACCAGCTTTAGCGTACTGTGTGATATATCAACAAATAACTGTTTTATTTAATATTTAAAGGCGTTCACTAACAAAATTGTTATGAACACCACCACCACGAATTTTATCACTAGAACGATAGTTTCCCTCTTCCCTAAAGATTGTATAGTTCATTAGCCTCAATTCATTATCGGAAATATCATCGTTAGGCCATGTTTCTATGAAAACAATTAAATCATAAAAACTACTATTAACATTAAACATAAAGACCTTCATTTTAGTTCGAATTCCGCCACCATTTTGAAAGAAGATTTTTAGTATTTTGGTTCCACATTTCCGTTACTCGGTTTAGCAATTTTGGGAACCCCTAAAATATGTTTTATTTGAATATTCGATTCTCCATTTTCCATCCTTTGAAGCAGTTTTCTTTTGACGAGTTGAAATTCTTCTCTCTGGATTCGAGTTTTGTCGAAGCTGATAATCCTTTAATCTCCTGGTTTTGTGAATTATTTGATTAACATTATCAGGGTTATTTAGAAAAATTTTGATCGGTTTAGGTTTCGAATTATTAAATTTGTTTGAGCCGACACGAAACATTTTAATGGGTAAAATCTCTAAAGGTTCGAGAACAGACTTTATTGCAGTAATTTCCTCGTCTTGTCTACTTTTTACAATGGATTAGTTTGATGTTACAACACTGTATACCATTATATTATTTTTGCGTTTGTTAGGATCCTCTATTTCATTAAAAATATTAAAATCCAGATGCTCAGTACTATTTATTTTATTGGTGGAAGCTGTGGTTCTTATCGAGTTTTCTATTTGATTGACGCGATCATTGAGAGTTATAACTTATTCAAGGGTATTTAGCTTCGTGTTAATTTTATTACCCAACCTAGTTATTGCATTATTGACTTATTGTCGAATTCGAGGTAGAAATTCGTTTTGAAAAATAGCACGGATAGAATTAATTAAAAATTCATTTGAATCAGAAGAAACAGGTAAGCTTGCATAATGAGTCGTCCTGGACGGGCGGATCGGCGACACGTAAGCATCAATGAACGCAGCTACATCTTCCAGTGACAATTCATTGAGGTAGCCGACATGTAAGCGAACATCGCATCCACCGCATTTTAATGCTTTTACACGCGGAGCCACATGGGTTCCACAATAATTAATTAATAATTCATTCTTCCAAATATCTTCTGTAATTTTTGACTCCCTTCAATTGTGCCCATTTAAATCAATCCCCAGAAATCATAGTTCCTAATTCCTTAGCATCGCACCAATAATTTTCCACACAAAGTCTTAATTTCCTAAACTATCATCCCTCCCTCAGTTTCCGTTAAGTAGATGGGCATTAGAAGTTAAATAATTTCTTAACTTAACTACAAAATCCGCCAAAAATCCTAGCCTTAAATTAGAACCATATTAGTTTTCATTTAATAGTTTTATCCATGTACAATTAACGACTGACAAAATATAAATAAATAAATTTACGCATACATTTTACAATTTACGCATACATGAGCAGTTCTATAAAATGACATCGTTTTGCTCCAATCGTGTAGTTTTTCCAAATTATTCTGAAGAACAACTTAAAATCTACAGCAATGAATCTTATTAAGACTAAAATACAGTATTATTGTTTATTTCTTGCCTTGCAGCCTAGAATTACCATAACATAATTTATTTCATCACAATATATTGTAGATTATTGTAAAAAGATTTATTTCTTCCTTATTAGTTTAATTTGCTTCTTCGTTTTATAATCCATTCCAATCCTCTTCCGTCTCCTTTCAACACATCCTTGTGAGCAATTGCTCTTTTTTATTCTCATTACATTATCTTATCAAATGTTCTATGGTTGCTTTATTCTCCCTGCAGATTCTGCACAATTTTCTCTCTTCATCCATCCAAAAGTTATTTTCGTTTTCTTTATTTTCTCACCAGAATCTTGAAATCACATTATCACATCCGCATACGCCCGAGATATCTTGGGCATGAACACTACTTTTAAAAGTAATTGTGTGGGAAGGGGTTAAGTTCTGGTTTTGTAAATATTTTGGCGTGTCGTTCTCAATTGTATCTTTGTATTTCGCATTGTACCTAGACTCATTCAGCAATACCCTCCATGCAATTGTATATGCCCATCTCTTTCCACTATTTCGATGTACAAACGTCTTCCGTTCGCTCTTATTCTTTCCACTTTTTTAACAGCGAAACCGTTTCTGTTGTAATATATTTCTCTATTGTCTCTTGGTTGTCCTAATCTTTCCAATATTCCCCTAGGATTTTACATTCACTTCTTTCTTTGTCCAGTCCTAATACCTATCTCCAATACTTTGTATGTATAGCCTCTAATGTTTCTTGTTTTTTCCATTCCCATATTTCTGCTCCATCTAAGATCATACTTCTCACTAAGCTGTCGAACAGCACTGCTTTAATTTTAATATTGCCAAACTTTCTTTCACTAATTCCCCATCCTTACTACCTACAGCCCTGTTTGCCTTTTCCGCTAAGCCTTTAATACGTTCGTCCTCTCTGTTGTTTATGCAGAGAACATATCCAAGATATATTTAAAGGTTCTTAAATGTTCTATATATTTCCTTTTCATTTTCTTCTATTCTATTCCTTCTTCTCACCTTTCTGAACTTTTTTGTTATTCCATTTACTTCTAGTCCCTGTACATCGTATCATATTCATTATTAAGCAATCCCTTTCCAATAGTCCTCTAAAAAATAAAGTCAATAACACTTTTTCATCTTCTTTTATTCCCTCGTTCACCTCTATTATTTAATATTTCTTTGCGATCCTCTACTTTAATTATTTCAAAAATCTTCTGTAGCAGATGATACTGTCCTACAGTATCCAAAGCTCCTCAGTCCCTGTAAGAGCTTTTCGACTCCTTCAACTGTGGTTTGCATAATGGCCCATTTAAATCAATCCCCAGAAATCATAGCTCCTAATTCCTTAGCATCGCACCAATAATTTTTCACACAAAGTCTTAATTTCCCAAATTATCATCCCTCCCTCAGTTTCCGTTAAGTAACAATCACTCAATAAGTCTCCGGTCTAACAGAGAAGAACATATTTTGTTTTAGAAATTCCTCTTTATTCATCAACATACTCTACTTCAAGAGCGATAAATTAATTCCAACACTCTAACTTTTCGATGTCCTTTATGTAAAAAATAAGCCTCAGCTTCGACAATCACTTCTTTATTTGAGCCCTAGCGCCTTTTTTCATGTTTGCAAAAAGCCAGTAGACCAAATCTAAAGAGTACAGCGTGTGGAAAGTCAGTTCAAAGCGAAAATCATCCAATTTAACCATCGACTTGTGACACGGAGATTGGTTCTGGTGAAACAGCACTTATTTCTATTGCATGTGGGGCCGCTTTTTCTTGATTTCTGCACTCAACTAATCTAATAATGTCATATAATATTCACTATTGATAGTTTTGCCATTCTCAAAATAGTCGATGAACAAAATTCCATGCGCATCCCAAAATACGGATGCCATTATCTTGTCAGCCGATTTTTGAGCTTTTGGTTGCTTTGGACGACCTTTACCGGCTGCTGTCCACTCAGCTAACGATTTTTTTATTCAGACCTATAGTGGTGAATCCATGTTTTATCCATTGTTATAACAACGCAAGAAATCCTTTCTATTTCCCTTAAACAGCTCCAAATAGCGCTCTGAATCGTCGACGCGTTGTTGGTTCTGGTCCGGTGTGAGCAAATGCGGCACTCACTTCGGAAGCAACTTGCGCATGCTCAAATGTTCATGTAAAATTGTAAAGACACTACCTTCTGATATCTTCAAGGTGTCAACTATATCACATAACTTCATTTTACGGTCTTTTTAACCTCTTTTGTGAATATTTTTTATGTCTTCCTGAACAACTACCGATTTTGGGCAACCAGATCGTTCTTGATGCTTGTACGACCGCGTTTAAATTCTGCATACCAGCCAATAATAGTTGATTTCCCTGGTGCAGAGTCCCCATAATGTTTATCAAGCCACTATTTGGCTCCAACGGCATTTTTTCCTATCAAAAAACAGTGTTTAATCAACAAACGAAATTCCTTTCTATCCATTGTCTTGAAAATTACGAAACTGTGGTAACTAAAACGTCTGTAACTTCTAAACTAATGGTCATAATTCCATGAAATTTTGACATGTACTGTTAGAACTACCCGAAAATCACGTGGGCCTGTCAACAATATTTCTATATATGTGTTAGACCGGAGACTTATTAAGCGACGTATTATATGGGCATTGGGAGTAAAATAACTTCTTAACTTAACTACAAAATTCGCCAAAAATCCTAACCCTAAATTAAAACCATATTTTATTTTTTTTCATCGTTTTATCCATGTACCCATGTCAAAAATAAAATAAACTAAAATTACGCATTTTACAATTTATGCATGTTTGAGCAGTCATAATTATTGTAAAAAAAAAATTGCTTCTTCCTTGTTAGTTTAAATTGCTTCTTCGTTATATAATTCCTCGCATCCATTCCAATCCTCTTCCGTCTCCTTTCAACACCTCCTTGTGTACCATTTGCTATTCTTTACTCTCATTACATTATCTTAACAAATGTTCTACGGTTTCTTTATTCTCCTTGCACATTCTGCACAATTTTCTCTCTTCGTTCATCCAGAACTTATTTTCGTTTTTTTCGTTTCCATACCTGAAGTTTTACTTAAGTTCGGGTTTTCTAAATAATTTAGCGTGTCGGTTTCAATTGTATCTTTGTATTTCGCCTTATTCACACATATCCTCCATTCTTGCAATTGTATATCCCCATCTTTCCACTATTTCGATGTCTTCCGGTCGCTCTCATTCTTTACACTTTTTTTTACAGCGAAACCGTTTCTGTTGTAATATATTTCTCTGTTGTCTCTTGGTTATCCTAATATTTCCTCATATCTAACCGCTCTTTTTCCTGCCTTTACTCTTAGTCTCTTTTCTAACCTAATCTGTCCGTCTGGTGAGATTCTTTTTATATCAAGTTCTTCATTCAATCTTTCTTCTAAAATCATAGTAAGGTAATTCTTCTATAATTTTCGGCTCGGTCCTTTCTGCCTTTCTTATGTATACAAGACATACATACACCCCAAACGCCTTTGGCTGGGGAATCCGTTATCCTTCCAAACTCCGTTTATAATCTCTCTCAGTTTCTCAATCACATTTTTTCGTCCCATACATTCATGTTTCATTTTTTAAACTATACTTTTTAAAGGTTTTTACTTCCCTTATATAGAATGTATTTACTTTCTCTATGTAGAATATATAGGGGAAGTATTATTTTCGTGAATGAGAATCTCTGTAGGCGCTGTATCTTAAAAATGAATGATCCGTTTGAGATGAAACTTTAAACTTAAGGTTTTATCATTAAAAACTGTAACTGAAAAGCTTTTGATATGAATGAACCGGAAGTGGTTGTTTACTCGAGGTGTTTTTTTGATTTTTCTCGATAGTTTTCTAAATTTGAAACTTTTCAAACAAAAGATAGAGGAAATGATAAACTGAAGTTTTATTAAAACATATTTTTCGTAAAGTTCTTTATTTACGAGGAAAAAATTAAAACTTTTGACATTTTTTACATATATAACCTATAGGAGTTACATGGATAGCTTTTTTGCGTAAACCTCATAGTTTTCAAGAAAAATGTATGGAAAGTAGTAGTATGATGGCCACATCACCATTTTTTAAGTTTTTTTTTATTTGCTTTATTATTTCTGCCTCGCTTATAACATATCTACTGTTTCTTGATCGTAATCATTTATTGTTTCTCCTTGCTTCTGAGCACATGGCTTCTGCTCTTTTCTGATCCTTTGTTTTGTTTGATTTGTTTTGCAATTGTCTTTGTATGTCTCTAAGACTCCCACGTACTTATGTTTCGTCGCCTTGTCGCATTTACATTTTCTGAGAGTTTTTCTTTCCTCTTTTTCATGTGTGTACATTCCTTAGTCCACCACCTATTTGACATGTATTCTTCTCTTCGCTGGAAAATTTTCTTAGTTGTCGCTTTCAAAATTGGTTTCTCTAATTCTTTCATCATATTTTCTATACATATTTCTGAGAAATACGTCACAGTCAATGAGGCAAAAAAACGTCATGGTTTAAAAATCTGAGACACATTATTGTCCTAAGCTTTACCACCACAACATTGTTTAGAATTATCCTAGATAAAGTAAGGTTGTAGTTACTAGTTGCCAACGTACTTGATCAGTTTTTCTCCATACTTTGTGATACAATTTTTCCTCCATATTTCTTATTTATACATGCTTCCTTATTTAGTTCCTCTGCCTGATATGTACAGTTCTAGTGGTTGGTGATCTGAGTCCACTTTATTTGCTATATTATATTTTTCTACTTTTTGCCACGCTTGTTATTAAGACTACAATACATATTACTTAACAAAACAACGACCTAACCAGGAACGTAATTATTTCTGTAGAATTCAGTAATACACCGTCTCGGCTAGAAATTCCCATATTAAAACTGTATTGATGAGATATTAAAGATCGAAACACGTGTCTGTAAATGTTTTATAAACTTGTTTGTTTTATATTATTTAATTTTTGTCATTGGATTCTAATCAAATTCTCGAAATTTCAAAACAAAACTTCTTATAGTTTATTTGATAAAAATGCATTCAAACTAGTGTCATTTGGCTATCTTTTGTGGTTTTAGTCAATAAGTGATTGTTACAAACTATTTCGTATTTTAAAATTATTCGACGTAAACATTTCATGAATCTACAACAATGAGTCTTACTAAGACTAAAAACAAATCAAGATTCACAAAATGTTTTCGTATTTTTAAATTATTATTTAATTTTCGACAACGAACTAAAGGATTTTAATACATTTTATTATTCGACATATTTAGTTCTATGTCCTGCATAGAAATAAATAGGCCAGCAAGGTCATCTGAAAAATCTAAAGCACTAAGCCTAATTAATAGAAGCTTTTGATTAACAGAATTAAAGAAAATGAAAATGATGGTAGCGACCGTTACTATATGGTAGTTCATTTTAAAAAGGTAAATGAAAATAATTTTTAAGTTTTAATACCACTATTTATTGTATAATATACACAAACAAAGTTTACAATATTAAGATTTAGAGAAATACCAATCTCTAACCATAATAAACAGAATTAAAAGCATTGCCAAAATCTATGATACATTGACAATATCAGAACACTGAATAAAACCCTTACTATGTTTTTAACCACTATAATTTATTATAATATATAAATATATTACAATGTGTACGACTTAAGTTTCGACTTTTGGCGGTCGTTATCAAGTGAAAATGTATTCATTATGAATTACCACGTAGTAACGGTTGCAACCATCATTATGACAATATCAGCTTGGAATTCTTGATCAAGTTTTTCATTGAAATATATTTAATTAATAAAGTAGATCTATTTCTCATAAAATCATGTTGAATTATATTTGCAATCCAAAAAATATATTTTCTTGTATCAAAAATGTTAGCAAAATTATTTATAATAGAAATTTAGGCGCTTTGATTATTAAATTGTAAATGTGTTGACATATACTACTAGATGTATATGTCGTATATTATATCAAATATTAACTCTTATATAATCAATAAATAATAGAAATATTAAGGGTCTAAGAAAAGACCCTTGAGGGATTTCACTGATAGGTTGTTGATTCCTATAATCGACGTAAATATTTTTGTCTGATGGAGGATTTGAATAAATCAATAAGGCCATTAGATAAACACCAACCCTTGTATTTATTAACTCAATTGAGAATTTGTTTGTAACATCATTAATCCAATATTATTAGGTTTTTATTCGATCTTATTAAAATTATTATTATTATTAAAATACTACAATTTTTAGATTTTTATTATTAATTATAATTAAACACGAATGATGGCAACTTTTAAGAGAGGATTGATTACCCGTGTCAACAACACTATTTACATCCTGTCCATTGCGCGTAATCCTCCAGCAGGAAACCAGATGAAACCGAATGGTAGCAGGAACGTAACAACTGATGGCGCATTCGTGTCACGACACTTACTAATCGAGTCCACGGTCGTCTCGATTTATTTAATGTTAAATCGGATAATTTAATAATGCCTCAATGGGAATCGGATATTTGGCAACATAATTATCATCATTGCGGCATTAATTCGTTATGTTATTATTATTAGTGAAATGTTTGATCGACGTGACATAAAGTGCATTGTATTGTCAAGTGAAATTGTTTTGGCCTAAAAAAGGGGAACTTTTTCTATAATTTTCTGAATGTATTTGTTAGCACTATTACTGATTTCACTACTAATAAATCTTTATATACGTGAAAATGGAGAATGAATATATAAGCAATTATATTAAACTAAACAAAAACTAAAGATAAAAAAGTTAAATTGCTTATATAAAATGTAAAATTAATCATAGCAACTAAAATAAAAAATAATTTCATTATTTTTATTACCTCTTATTTTCCGTGAAGTACATATTATATTTAAGAATAATTATTACTACTACTTATTAATAATAGTAACAATTTCGGAAGTTTTTTTTAGTTCTGGTAAAAATATAGTCATCATTTTCAATATGTATATACAAGATCATATGTTTATAGATTCGGATTCAACTGCAGAAAAATAAGTATGGTAAAATATTACCCTTCTATTTATCTACCCCTTGATAAAAGTATTAAATCTACAACCGTGTGAGGCAAGAATTGCATCGTAATTTAATTTTAGCGTATCATATACAAAATTAATATTTTTATATAAACCATATTTTTTTGTACAGCGAAATTTAAAGTAAATAGTTGTAGTTACAGTCATATATCTATTGTATTGGTTTAAAAGTGTAACGTGTTTAATTTAATCTGCTCGTATGTATTTGTTATTCACAGTCTTCATTTCCGATTTAAAATTCAATGCGAGATTGAAATCGACAATTGGTCGAGTACTTACGGAAATAGTTGGGTTTTGCATAACGATGGTGAGCCTTCGAGAAGCGGGTAATTATGTTTGAATTACAAGTAGCCGTACGCCTCGGGTTAGGAATTATAAACATATTTAACACAATTGCTACTATTTTGTTGTTCAAGAATAAATTAAAATTATTGAAACAATATTACGCCAATAACTACGATTTATGCTTAATGATCTAATTTTTATATTAAAAAATTATAAAGGAAAACAAAGTGGAACATTTTTTAGAAAATTCCTTAAAACAAAACTAAACAAACGTAACAATGATGTGTTTTTCGCTATTCCTTAATTACCTTTCTAGGTTTTATGCTTTAACGCAAAAAACAAGTGTTTTTTTTCATAGCCGGTTATACAAACAGTTCCATCAAAAATATTATTCAATGAAACAGACTAGTTTTTAAATGTTTTATAATTTTTATTATTTTACAACTCTTTTGAATATTAACTATCTTTTTATCTATTTTCTTTATTTCTCCCGGAAATTGATAATTGCTATATTTATTACTGTTTTATTTCCTATCTTGTAAGTCTATGATATTTTGAGAAACCTTTTTTATCACCACATTTTGAATCCTTTCAAGTTCTTAATATTTTCTGCTTTCGGTGTCCAACCCTCTACTCTATATGATAAAGTGGGTAATATGCAATAATCTATATCGCCGTTACTTATATTAATGAAGCACATGGGACTACTGCTATTATAATTCGAATTTCTTTGATGAGTTCTGTGTTTTCCCTTATACATTTTCCAGATACATACAAAACGTTACTCTTTTTATAGGTTCGTTGTTAATATATGAATTGGTCTGTTCTGGGTCAAACTTTCGTAATCTCTACATTTGGTGGTTTACTATTTTAAGTAGGTTATGAGATATTTCGTGCCAACGATGCGTGATGATATCTTTTCCTTTAATAATGTTTGTTCAAAGATGAGCTCACAGTATGTAACAATATCAGACTCATAGACTTACCTTAAATCCTTCACTCATCTGAACTTTGTTGCTTGATGTCAGTAGAGATTAAATATGATTAAAATACTTGTTGCTTACAATCCATCCTTTGGTTGCTCGATACCGTGTAGATTCAAAGAGCTACCTTTGGAAATTGTCCCCATGTTTCCCCCACAGTTCGTCTGCATTGCCAAAGGCTATGCATGCTTACTTGGATATCTCCATCAGATGCGCATTCCAGTTTAGTTTGTTATCTAGAAGAATGTCCAAATATTTGACTTCTCTTTTCTTGGTGAGTTCCTCATTTTGAAAGCTTGGTGGCTTGAAATTCTTGAATTTTCTTCTTCATGTGAACAGTACCAATTCCGTTTTTGCTGGATTTACGGATAGTCCTTAGTCTATGCACCATTTGTTTACTATGTCAAGAGCATCCGACATACGTTTCGCTAACATACTTTCCTAGTTGCCAGAAAGTAGGATCATGATATCATAGGTGTAATAGAAGCCCTGCTTATGCAGTGATTAGAGTAGTCCGTCGATGACTAGGTTCCATAGTAAAAGGGACAGCACTTTGTCATGTGGCCAATCCTTTGGGACCCTACATACAAGACTCGTGCCACCTATTATAATATTGGCTGACCTTCATTGCAGCATATTGGAGATCCCCTGGCTTAAGACCCCTACGTCGAAGTGCATCTGTTATCTTCGCAAGGGTGAAAGCTTTTTGCTCAAACTATTGGCTAATTCTGCTCAGTTTGCAGGGCCCTCATAATATTCATATTATTTAGGCTGTATAGGATATTTTACTATGACTGTTTCCCTAATATACCGGTCGCATAATCTCTCCAGTATCTCTAGGAGAAACGATGAAAGAGGCTTAGTGGGCTATATGCTTTCGATGTGGTGTCCCTGGGAATTTCTATGGTAAGAATCTCCTCACTGTCTACCCTCTCCCTGGTAACAATAGAGCCCGCCAGGTCTCAATCCGGTTTGGTTTGGGACGCTGTAGATGTATCGGTGGGACTCCGCTTCTGTTTGATGTTAGAACCTAGGAAATGGGTCCTCAATAAAAGTTTGCCCGTGTTTTCAGGTGAACCGTCCTCTCTTTTAAGGCTAGTGAGTTTTGGTAAGGGGTTTTTGGAGAGAGCCTATTTTAACTGTGAGCTATCCGTGGCGTTTTCTCTCTTTCTTTGTCTTACCAGTTTTTTATAGTCGTGCTGTACTATTTTATAGTTGTTCTATTCGGAGTCATTTTACATATTCATGGCTTTGTTGTGTGCCCTTCTTGCTTGTTTTTTCAGCGCCTCAAGTTCTGTGCACCACCACGCACTTGTGAGTTCCTCGACTTCTCTGGTTTTAGAGAGCATGCTTTCTTGTACGCTGATATAATGCCCTTCTGGAGTGCGTCGGTTATATTGTCCAGTTCGGGTATTTTTTTATTGGCTCTTTTTCCAGGTCTCTAATTTTAATGATTTCAGCCTTAGATCTCTGTATTGGATTGTGTTGGAGCCTTTTAATGTAATTTGGAATTTTATCCATCTATGGTTTGACATTGTAACTTTATAAGACATGTGTCAATACCTGTTGATATACGGTCTAGAAAGCATAAGATGAATGCAACTTTGGCAACGAGAGTTTATCCAAGTTTCTATTTAGTATAAAGTCATGCAACAACTTACCCCTGATGTTGTTTTTTTGGCTTCCCCATAGATAGGGGTGTGAGTTCGAGTCATACCCCACTAAGGGTTAGGTTACCTGCCTTTTCACTGGGGTTTACCAGTGCTTCCATTTCCGGAGTTGGGGATGGAGTGGAAGCGTCTTGTGGAAGGTATGCAGATGCTATCCTCATCCTTCAAGCATAACCTTTTCCGAATAACCGCCAGGTCCTCGACGGATGCATAAAGATGGGGTTATATTTGTTAGGGTAGCATATGGCGGCCCTGGGTGTATTACCTGTGGGTACATAAAACAGATCACTAACTGATTTGCTTAGTCCATGAACCCTGTTTTTAATTGTCCAGGGTTCCTGGATTAAAGCAATGCACCCCATCACGCTCGAGCAAATACGTGTCTGTTGTAGCTTTGCAGTGTTTTATTATTATTATTATTATTATTCGAACCTCTTAATATGCAACATATGATTATAGTGGAAAAATATATAAAAAACATGCATTTGTTTAAAGAATTCTTAATTGGTTTGTTTCATTTTAATAATTTAATTGATCTCATTTGTTTTGATCATAAACATTTTATCACCCATTAATATTAATTAGAACAAATAATAAAAATAAATTAATTCAATGTCGTAATACTAGGAAGTATTTAAAAAATTAAATTAAACAGTTTAAATATTCGTCTTACGTTTGCGTAAATTACAATCCTAAATATATAACATGACATAATATAATATAAAGATGGTTTTCTTTAATTGAAAACAAAAAAGCATCTTTGCTATACAATTATTATTATATTTTTTGTTTCCAACTGATTTTAATAAATTTTTCTAAATTAGTTTTTAACTATTTTTTGCTGTATCTAATTTCCAACAAAATATATTTCTTATATTTTTGACTGTTTCTTGCATTGGTCTTCTTCAGGCGGCGTTCGTTGAAAAATTGCAATCATACTTTTTTGATAAGGGGAGGGGAATCCTGCATGGACACCCTTATAGTAGGGTAGTGTCGGACTCCTACCGACTAAAACGTCTCCTCTGCGATCACTGTTGTTTGACTAGTCCAGGACCAAAAGGTCTGGTCTCAAGCAAAATGATCGCTAAGGGTTGGGAGGTTCCGGTCGTCCTTAGTGCCACTCTTCTCGAAAGAAGCAGCGACATCTAGTGGATAACGGTGGCTCAAGGTTTTGGGGAGCTAATTGGGTACCAATTAGAATTACACGTGGCCCTAGATGTTTGCTATCAGCAGTGACATAGCATTTGGGGATGATTGTTCCGGAAGGGGGAGTGTCGTCAGCTTTGCTGTAAAAGTTTACAGCGATACTCCAGAACGCTTGAGATCTTCGTGTCACGATGGGTTTGCGTTATTTGCATAGATGAGCTGTGGCCTAATCATCATCGTGAACAGCTTTACTCTGTTTTTTACAGTTTTTGGTGATAGGTCATGGTTTACTAAGCGAAGCTCTCGCCTTTTGAGTCTCGTTTTTAATGGGAATTCATTTCCCGTGAAGGAGTATTGGGGGAATCGATCTTTCGTTTTTTTTTGAGATTTGGTTCGGCTGAAATGCATTGAAACACTCTTATCGGCGTTAACCTCTTTGTCATGTTGTCATTTGTCTGCCTACTTCTCGTAAGTGTCGACAGCGGCTTGGAGAGTTCTTTCGAGATGAACTGTAGTACTTCCTTTACAGAGTAGAGATGTGTCGTCAGCATATTAGCGGACCATCACCGGAGCCAGATTTGAAATATCGCTTGTATAGATATTGTACAGGGTCGGGAACAGAGCAGAGCCCTGTGGTGCGTCTGCACAGATCTTACGCTCGCTGGATAGCGTTGTGTTAATTTTGCAACGAAACTTTCTGTTTCGAAGATAGTCATGCATAACTCTTATCAGGTAATCGGCGAAGTTGAGGTGGATCATTTCAAAAATGAGTCCATCATGCCAAACCCTATCGAAGGCTTTCGATATGTCGAACAAAACTGCGACAGTGTCGAGTTTTACCGAAAAGTTAGATCGTGTTTTTTTTTGGTAAGAGGAGAGGAAATTCTGCATGGACACTCTTATAGTAGGGTAGTGTCGGACTCTTACCGACTAAAACCTCTTCTCCGCGGACACTGTTGTTTGACTAGTCCAGGACCTATAGGTTTTTTCTAGTTCCCGCAGGGGTGGTTGACGTGCACAGCCATTTGGGAGTAGCGAAGCGACCCCACGTACCCGAGCCGTTCATTGCACACACACGCACATCTCTCTCTCTCACACACACACACACACACAACTGACACCCCGTGAAGTAATGCCTGACGGCGGTTCCGCGGAGTGGCACACACACACACACACACACACACACTCATCATACACACGCACACCTCACCGACATAGACGATACCCTATACCCCGTGAAGTATTGCCAGACGGCGGTTCCGCGGGGTGTCGAGGCGACTTGGGGAGGTGGTTTTTAGTGGGTATACCAGTATAGTTCTGTGGACTCCCACACTCTGTCTATAAAAGATTTTCCACCTCCCAGGCACAAAAAGAAAGAAAAAAAGGTCTTTTCTAGTCGGGTCTCAAGTGAATTGATCGCTAAGATTTTGGGGGGATCCGGTATGCTATTTATACCTGCGGTGTTGGCGGTTGACGTTTGGCGACGCGGGTGCGGCTCCTTGTGATTGGACCGTACGGATTAACAGGAATTTCGTTGGTGTGATGAGATATGCTTATTGCATAAAGTGGAATCAAATGCTTTTCCAATGTCTAGGCAAAATATAGCAGATCAACTCTTGCTGTTTGACAGTTGGACGTTAGAATAGATAAAGGTAGAGTTGTGGAGTGGTGTTCGAGGTAGGGAGGGATACGGTCAGCTATGCAGGACATTAGTTTATTTTTTTATTATGGTTTCAAACAATTTTGCGAGGACTGGGAGAAGAATGATAATTGCTAGGATCTCTTTCATTTCCGAGTTTAGGTAAACAGGTAATTATATCCTGAATCCACTCCGACGGTGAAACCTGAGTGGAGTAATTGCAATTAAAAATTTTTAGAATTCATTGTTACAGTCCGTATGCTCTGTGTATAAGTATGAAGTATGTTGCAAATATGTTAGTAATATCAATATCGCCCGTCACTGTGATTTTTGTCCTAGGGTCTGTGTTTTTTTTAATAAAGTAGGTTTTCCGATATTTGCTGATAATTTTGCTGAGTTTTTTGATCTCTTGATCACTTTTATATTGTCCAATCATCGTGGATATATCATGATTTAGCCTATCAAATTTTTGTTTAAATAACATTTCATATGTTTATCTAAAGTCTCTGTTTAATTGGTGTTTTGTATTTTATTAAATGGAGAATATATTTATTTGTAGTTTTTTTTTTTAATTATGGTTGGTGTCTTATGTTGGACAAATTTAGATTTTTTGCTATATTTACAACCATCTTCTTATTTGTTTCTATTGTTTATGCCATAATTCCAATTACTTTTTGTACATAATAAATGTTTTCAGCAAATTTTAAATTGCTATTTTTAGAAAATTTTGAAATGCATTTTTCACAAAATTAGAATTGCGATTTAAAAAAATATATCTTTTTATTAGAAACTTTCAACTGTTTTTTAAATAGGTTCAATTATTATTTTGTAATGGTTAAATAAACTAAAGTAATTTTTGAATTCTAAATTATCAATTGTTCCAGACAATTATAGCAAAATATGAAAATATAATAAAAAAAACTATTGCTTAAATATGTTTCTAGAAAAAATATTTAAATATGTTTCTAGAAAAAATATTTACTGAAAAAACTTAACTTCATTTTAATTTTAATTGTTCTTCTTTAATAAAGTTTTTCAGGAAATATTTTTTCTAGAAACAGGTTTAAGCAATAGTTTTTTTTATTATATTTTGCTATAATTTTATTTAACTGATTTTTACCAAAATTTTAATTATCAATTGCTGTTCTCCTATGTTGAATGCCATTTTTGTTTGTATTAAAATTGTAATTGTTTTTTTTTTGTTTATTAAGAAAAATTGTCCAGATGAAAATCAAATTTTGAATTGCGATTTGAATAAAATTTTTGGCTATTTTTGATATATTTTAAATTGTTTTGTTTTCAACAATTAAAGTTAAATCAACTATTACCTTTTCTTTCTTTTTTAAAATGTTTTAAGTTTTTGTTAATAAAATTCCAACTATTAAAAATGAATTAAATGTGTTTTTTAAATTTTCAACAGTTTTTAAATTAAATTCTTAATTGAATTTGTAATCAAATTTTTAAACATAAATAAAAAATCAGTTGAAATTAATTGAATAATCAAGAATATTTTTACTGATTTTAAAATAATTTAATTTTTTTTGCAATAAGTAAATTATTTTGTTTTTATTTTTTAAGTATTAAATTCATTGTTTAATCAAGTGTTCAATTGTTTTTATTGTAATGAAGTGATTACTTTTTTCAATATATTTTATTTTTTTCTATAAAGTTACTTTTCAGTTAATATTAGCAATATTAATCATAATAATGGTTGCGACCGTTACTATGTGGTAATTCATGATAAACACTAAAATAAAACACTTACTCTGTTTTTTAACACACTGTTGTTGTAACTTATTTTATATATTTTACAATAAATTTTAGTGGTAAAAACAGAGTAAGTGTTTTATTTTAGTGTTTATTAGCAATATTGTTCTTATTAATCAAATTGTTATTTTTATTATAGTTTTAACTAATTTAAAGCAACTTTTTCTTAAAGTATATGACTACCTTTTCACCTATATCTGAATTATTTTCTAAAGTTAATTTATTTTAGTAAATTTACATCTGTTTTTTTGTAATTTAATATTTAATCGACAAATTTTTAATTGTTTTGTTTTGTACAGTTAAAACTAAATCAAGTATTTGTTTTCGTGGAAAATTTTACGATTTTTCAGAAAGTACAGAAGAATTGATTCAAAGTACCTCAAATACATGAAATTTTGGATTCGAACAAAATAACGATCACAATACTTTCCAGTGGGAAGATAGAAAGAAAAAAAAAAGAGAAAAATGGATTGAAATTACTTCATTGTTAATGTTAATCGAGTGTCTCCTGTTAAAGATTTATAACAAATAATTTAAAATAAATGGAGCTTAGTTAATCATATAGGCTTCTAAAGTCTATCGAGTTCTTGGATTTATTAAACAAAACTGTTCTAAATTATAAAAAAACAAATACTGTCTTCAATCTTTACCATTCCTGTGATCATTCGCACTTAATAATTCAAGTTGTTATAATACAATTAATAATATAATTTGGTACACTTTTAACAAAACTAAAATTAGAGAAAAAATAACGCTTACAAGTCATATTTATAAAATATCTTTATTTTAATTTAACGGGATCTTATCTTTACTTTTTGAATGCATTAAATATATTCAAAAAGAGACAAAGAAAGGCTGGTTATAAATTAACAAATTATAATCTTGAGTTCTTATCGCAATATTATCGGACAGATTATGCAACTCGGTTCGGAATTTCACGAATTGTTACAAATTGTAATCAATGTCAATTTATGTATTATCAATGCTTCTAAACTTTCTCAAAAATACCTTTTTTAGAAATCATTTTTGTTATAATGGCCCTTCACAAGCAGAATGGAAATAAAATTTCCAACGCAAATTCCATTTAAAAGTAAGGTGTTTTTGCAAACAACCAATCCATTATTACACTTTCAGAACAATGCGTGTTTTCTTTAAATAGAAAATCTGGTTTTGTATGCCCACTCTAATTAATGACGTCGCGGTGGAAACCAGTTATTGGACTGGTCTTTATTTTGACGTTGAGGCCGTGCACCATAACAAACAAAATTTACCCAAACAAAAAAATTAAGCACTGACCTGATCAATAAACATATAGTGTATATATTTGGCACACCTTGAATTCTGGTATATGTAAGTGTAAATTCCAATCACTTTAAACATTAAAAATCAGAAAAAATGCTAAAACAAATAGTAAATACTTTCCCACACCGTATTGATAATATTAATATTAGTTTTTTATATTCAGGAAATGTACACAATATCATTCTTTACATTATTATTAAAATGGGTTATTATTTGCTAACCTAACTTCAAAAAATGGACTGATGAGGCTGATATTTAGCGAAACTCCATTATCACTTAAATTAATAAGACATGGATGTTTAAAGGGTTTTGGTTCATCAGACAGATGAGTAGTGACTTTATTGTGTATATGGTTACAGTTAAACAGACTACAGATTTTGTGGCGAATTATTAATATCGATTATTCATTTAATAAATGTATTCATTTCTCCTCCATAAGTATAAGTGGTATAGAAAAGTTACGTGTTTTCTTTATTTAATAACCTAATTTTCTCTACTTATGGCATGAATGTAAAATTATAAAATTTTCTCAAAGACGCCTAACTCATTAGTTTACAACGACCAAGGTGTGTTAGTAATGATAGCACAAAACAAAATAATCTAAAATATTATAGAATTTGTAGTAACATTTAATTAACTCCAGGACATCTGTAATTATGAAAATGACTGCACCAAGTAAATAATTCTGAGATTTACTATGCCAAAGATGATTTAGCCAATTATTTAAACCGCGAAAATAATAATTCTAATTCTGATAAATATACGCACACCTTTAATTTTTTCAAAGAATTCGTTTTCTCATAAACCATTTCCAGAAGCGGACGTATAAGATATTTGCGGTTTTACTGACGCACAAATGTGAGATAATTTAACTAAGAGCAGATTAAAATATAGTAACGTTTTAATCTGAGTTTATTAGGTATTACCATCTAATAACGGTCGCACCTATCATGATGATTAACTAATAGTTAAAGATCGTCAGATTTATTTCAAGTCTTCATAACTAAGTTAACTTAAAAAACTAAATCTACTTTGCAAAAAAAACTACAGCATGGGTCTTTAAGATGAGCCAAATCCAAAAACAATTGAAAGCACACGAAGAGAATAATTCTTTTGGAAAAACTGTTCACGTGACAACTGTACCATAAGTATGAGGTCAAGTTTATCAAACCAGAAGAAGCGGTTGATGCGTTAAAAAAGCATGTTTTGGAGTTACTTCAATTAGAGTGGAAAAATTGTTTCAGGCGCTTCTAAAAGTGTAGTAATCTTTAAGGAGAATATTTTGAAAAACAATGAACCCATGAACGACGATTACGTTAAATGCATCCGAATTTGATGACTTACCTATCATTAAAATATATGCTAAATATATATCCCTAGTATTGCACAGCTTTAACCTTTTCAAAATTTAGAAAGCGGGCCTTAAATATACCGCATTACATTCCGATTTACATATATGACTAACGTAAAGTAAACTCGTGAGCAATTTTCCTCGAACTATAAACATTTCTCATCGCGAATTTCTCCTCTGCGTTAATAGTCTAGGTAATAAAAAACCGAAACGGCTCGATCCATTTACCGATCAATTACCGCGCTGCATAATTACTGCCCATTAAAGATGACAATCTGACTACTTAACAAAATCTATGTCAGAGTTACGCTTTCGTGCCCGTCACTACGAGCACCCGCAGGACGGTCCCAAGAAGGAATCGAAGAAAACGAAGGGAAACGAAAAAGATTGGCGCAATTAAAGACTTTCACGCGAGCTTCTTCGTAATTGGAAATGCACCGCGGAATGAAATAATGGGACGAATTAACTTCAATAAATGGTCCACGTTGCGTGCCGATATTTGGGACGAGTGGTACAAAAAAAGACGTGAAACCGTTAAACATGAAATTCTTAAAGCGCTATAAAAATTATTGCTACTGTAAATAGCGTAAAATTGAGCCAAGAATGAAAAACAATCTTATTTCATGATATAAATTAGAAGTAGTGTTTATTACTTTCTCTTCAACTAGTTTTATTTCTCCTTGAAAATTACTTATTGTCGAATACAAAATAAAACACTTACTTACTTTGATTATTTTTTGTTCACTATAGTTTTGGCAAATCAGCTTACCATTATCAAAATTTAGATTTCAAAATGAATAACTAAGTCTCGAGTATCAACACTTATTGTCGAAGTTAGTGGTGGAGAACAAAATAACTATATGCGAAATAAAGCTAATGGTTACATCCTAGTTTCTTCTCTGTACTTTCCGTGATAATCTTACGACTCACAAAAAGAAGTTCCAAATGGTTGATAAAATCCAAAAATATAAATATTGCTTAAAATAAATTTCCAAAAATATTTCAATCTATCAAAAATACAATTAGAAGTGAAGGTGATCCAATGTTTAATAATATACATTGTCTAAAAAAACGATAAATATTAAAGGTCAATTAAAAATTGAAGAAAAAATTTTATTTTTAACCTTAGTAAATTGTTCGCTTAAGATATCGTACCCTGGGTTAGTGCACAGTTTATTAACATAGACCGAGAACCACTCTATTGATTATTGTGGTAAGTCATGGGTATCCTGGAATAAATAATAGTACATGTTATATTAAGTTTATAGGGCTGTATAAATTAATAATTACATTTGTGAAAATATTTTGTTTGAATCTAATTCTTAATTTTAAACTATAAAAAATAAATATATATGTTACGAAAGAAAAACAAATGAAATTGATCAATTATTGTTATATGTAATAATTTCTAATAAACATTATTTTCTTACAGTTAGCAATGATCCGGTTACTCATAATATACCTGAGCCTGGCTTCGACGCTAGGGCAGAATGCAACAAAATCCCAAGGTGGCGATCAAAACCTTCCCAAAGAATCGATATCGAGATCTGATCAAAATTTAGACTTCGGAGGCAATACCGATGGCATCAATTTCCAAGACGACGGTATCAGCGAACAGCGGAATTATCAGCCGGGAATACAAAATTACAACATCGAGCAACAAGTGGAGCCCTATAATCTGGACTTCAAGTATCACAACTACGATCAGATGACCAAGTTCTTAAGAATGACGAGCACTAGATTTCCATCATTAACAGCTCTATATTCCATTGGAAAATCTGTACAAGGTAAGTAAGGTATATTTCTAACTATTCAAAGAAATAATTTTGCAGTAACATTGTGTATAGTTTAATTCATTGAGTTAATTGAATTATAAATCATTAAATAGTTATTTAATGATTTATTAAAAACAAATTTTAAAAATTTATAAAAGGTTTTTTTCTGCATTTACTTTATACCAGCTTAGATACAGTATATTTTGGACGTAAATGACAATTTAATTGTGTCCAAAATTTTCTGGTATATTGTATGATAAAAATGTGAAGAAAGGTACTTAGCAACTTATTAATTACATCGATTACGATATTACCAAAAAAGTGCCATCTGTTTGTTGTTGACAGGGAACAATAATTAATGATTATTAATTACATTTTGGTAATGTAAGTAGTATTCTTGCTCAAATTTGATCTTTAACAAACTAAGACAATAATAGGTAAAGAATTGATAAAGACCTGGTTTGCTTGTTTGTGAAACAAACCAATAGTTTATCAATTCATATCATATCATATTTATTTCACGTAGCCACCATTTACATATAGAACATATACATATGAAGTGGATGTGAGCGTCAACATATTATTCATAATGTTTCACCAAGAAATAAGTGAGAAAATCATTCAAGAAAAACTAAGACAATTTTTGTAACTTACAAATTAGTTAGTTAATACTAGAAACGTTTAGTTCGTGATGTAATATCCAAAACTTACACCAAGTTTAGATTTTAACTAAATATTCATTATAAAAAAAGAGATTTTTTTTAATAAGAAGACACATTTTACAGTCAACGAATTTCATCCCAAGAAAGCTTTATTACAAAAACTATCAAAATCTTGTATTGTAACGATTATGTAATTACAATTATAGTACAATATAAAGAAATACAGTGGTAAACAATTATAAAAACAGATCGAAACGCTGATGATATCTAAAATAGATCGAAATCAGTTGTTGACAGGAAAACGATCATTCAACGTTTTCTCATAATTACAAAAACAACTATTGTACCCACAGATAATGCATAATAAAATAAATTCCTCCTGTTGTACGCTTATTAATTGAATTATATCACACTTGCGGGAAAAGAAAATGCTTTAGAAGGTCAATTATTTGCATTTATCTCTTGAATTATGTATATTTTTCACTCCCCGAAGGTTGCAACATAACCTTGTTTGTATGAACATGTTAACGGTATAATTCTTTTTATTTATTTACAGGAAGAGATTTATGGGTGATGGTGGTATCGGCCTCTCCGTACGAACATATGATCGGAAAACCCGATGTCAAGTACGTAGGGAACATCCACGGAAACGAAGCCGTCAGCAGGGAGTTGATGTTGCATTTAATTCACGTTAGTTCGCTATTTATAATTTAATCGATATACACATGAATGGACCTTCAATAAGTGCTGATTAACTCTTTGATATTTCAGTATTTGACCAGTGGATACAATACAGATACTTATATAAGATGGTTGCTGGAAAATACACGGATTCACATTATGCCTTCGATGAATCCAGACGGTTTTGAAGTGTCAAAAGAGGGAACGTGTGAGGGAGGACAGGGAAGGTAATATCCAAAAAAATAATTAATATTAAATAGAGTGAAATTCTAAAAAATGTGTTCCTTTAAAACTACTTCCGCAACAATGCGTAATCTCTATAAAAATATTATCCTTGTAGACTAAGAAGTATACTTTGTTGTTATCATACATGATTGTTTTTAATGACCAGTTGCAATTTTTTATAGGGTCATTATCAAACCTTGTAATGGTTGGAATCAGCTTTTTCACCTCTTCCTCCGTCAAATCTTCAATCACTGCTTCTCTCTCCACTCGCTTCGTATGCATTCCCAAATTGCCTTTCTTACTTCTTGTTTTGCAAGTCTTAATATTATTTTACAATTAAATTATAAATCTCTGTAAATTATAGAGCTTACAATAATACATATTGTATAAGTATCAGCAGGAGTTGAATTATTTTGTACATTTGATTCACGAAATGCTGCTTGTAAATTATTATTACCAGCTAAGTAATGGTATGATTTTTTATGATTTAGATATAACGCAAGGGGATTCGATCTGAACAGGAACTTCCCAGACTATTTCAAGCAGAATAACAAACGTACACAGCCAGAAACAGAAGCCGTCAAGGAATGGGTGTCGAAGATCCAGTTCGTACTTTCTGGAAGTTTGCACGGTGGTGCTCTGGTCGCCAGCTATCCCTTCGATAACACACCAAACTCACGTAAGCTAAATAAACCGTTTTCTGATTTTGTTTATAGTTATATTGTCTTGGTATAGTTGAGAATTTTGTATTATTCTTTTTTGCTTTCATTTTAAGTTGAGTTACAAAAATAATTAAAATATTTTAAAGTGATCGTGGTTGAAGTGATATTTTACGGATCACTAAAATGTATGGAAATGGTCAACATCTTAAAAAATGATTTATCACAAAGCTACAAGGGCTTAAATTCTATTATACAATCTGTAATGTAATATAACATTACATTCGTTTTTTTTTTAATTTTTATGTAGGACTATGATTTGATTTCACTATTCTTTAAACTATTATTGTTTACTGAAATAAAATTACCACTGATATCTTTCTGTAAAACTTTAAAACAAATAATAATCTACTTGACGAAAACATATCTTGTTCATCTTTAGTAATAAGGCAAGTGAAAACAAAAGTGCCCATTTATTACTGAAGACATGATGAAAGGATAAACTCTCCGATAAAATAGTAACTCTTTATCTATCAAATCCATTCTGGGCGAAATTGACGTTGTCAATGTAACGACGATTAAACGGTAGTACAAATGACAACTCTATCAATGTTATGTTAAATAATATAAAGACACCAAAAATGTCTTCTGTAGAACACATAAAAAAATTATTATCACTACAAAAAATCTATCTGAAAAAATTAAACAAAGGCGGACTGAATGACCACCGGTCCATAGCCAATGAAAAAAAGAAGAAGAGAATCAGCATAGTAATTGTTTTCGTATTTTAATGTAAACGATTTTCAATCAAGATGTTATCTCCCTCTTAAATGAAGATTATTTAAAAAATGAATACCTGGGGTTATAAAACTCCATAGTAAAACTGCGATTCGCTGATAATATCCAAAATAGATCGAAACTGATCGAAATAGATCGTAGTTGTTGATAACAGGAAAACAAATTCAATGAAGATTATTTTAATCGTAAAATTAAATTTTGTGAAATAATTATGCCTCTGATGACACATAAGAGGCAGTAACTTCTGTTTAAATGGGTATGATACGCATGTATGGGTGAGATTAGTTGACACCATGGCTGCAATAAGATGCTCACTAACCCATTTTAGACGTCATATATCTTCGAGTTGAATCGTATGGGAATGTGAGACTGCATTGCTCATGACTAAATCAAAGGTTGCTCCACTGAAACAAGTTTTATTACCTCGTTCGGAACTCTGAGGAATACTGGTGATGGCGCGATTGCTTCGTTATTTGAAAAATATCTTGCAATTGTGTCGATAGTGGTATGGGCGGATTCGACAGTCGCTCTTTCGTGGGTGCGTGGAAGCCCATATTGGTGGAAAACTTAAGTAGCCAACAGAGTGATTCAAATCCAGGACAATATTCAATCGACATGCTTTCGTCACATTTCTACCAAGATGAACCCCGCTGACTGCTTATCTCGACGCCTCACACTATTGCAGTTCACTCAACTTCCAATCTGGCAGAGTTTCTCAAACAATCACCTGACCAGTGGCCACCTGATTCATTTATGGTTGAATCAGATGTGAATGAAACTCTGAAGTCGGAAGAAAAACATCTAGTTCTAACAACAGGAATGAAGGATGAATTTCAGGATTCACTCGCAGAAAAATTCTCTTCATTTTCTAAATAGAGACGTGTCGTCGCCTACTCCCTTCGATTCGTCAAGTGCTGTCGTAAGCTTGATACGCATGTAGGATCTTTGACAATACAAGAACTTTCGGAAGCTACCTTCGGATATATTAAGGAAGTTCAAAGGCAGGAATTGTCAGCTAAATTATATCTGCTGGATGCTGGGAAGATGGCTCGTCTTAGGAGATTGAATTCTTTCGTTGATGACAAGGGTAGAGTTCGAGTTGGTGGGAGGATCCACTATTTTTAAGAAGTCGATGGAGATAACTATGTTACTAAATTTAAACACAAAAGAAGTATAAAATGGTGAAAATGAAGCCCGATATTACTTAAAAAAATCAAATTAACCTTAAATCTCAAAGAAAAACCTGTTGCAATAATATATTATTACAATTATATAGGGTCTGACAGAGAAGTATGACGTTTTTGAAAAAATCATAACTCAGAGAATTTTCAATTAAATCAAAATTTGATTTATTAAATAGTAAATAGGTGTGGATTTACCATTTCGTATATATATCAAAAAAAGGTTGAAAAACATCCATGTTCAAAAAATGTTGTCATCTAATTGATGCCTGTTCTTTTCTACAAACTCCAGAAGTCTAGTTGAAAAATTGTTCAGGCATCCTTCCAACATGGTATTTATTATTACCGCTTTATTTATTTAAAGAAAGAATGTAATACATAAAATATATTCTAGTTTAGGCGAAGTTCAGGTAGTTGACTATTACTGTTCTTCCACTTAACCTACTTAACTTAGGTGATTACAAAGTGTATATGTGTACAAGTACTATAGAAAAAAACATTAATTATAATTAGAAATACCATATAAATAACATTTGGTAGACTTGGTAAAAAAATAGCAAAAATTGGTAAACCTGGTGAACTTAAAAACTCACACAATTTAAGCATGGGGTATCAAAAAGAGGAAGTGGTAAATTTTTATTACAGCAGCAAGCTTCTTCGTAAGGAATTCTTAAAAAGACGCAAATTTAATACTTTTAGATGTGAGGGTAGATTATTGTAGGTCATGTATATATTAAACTTGAAACTTCTTTCAAAAAGGGTTGTTTTATGACTTGGTGGAGAGATTAGACCACGACACCTCACATTGATATTGTGTACATATGTCCGCCAGACAATTTTATTATAAAGATACGGAGGGGTTTGCATTTTTATGATCTTATTGTAAAAGACACAGGAGTGAAAGTACCGCCGATCAGACATTTGTAACCAGTTTAGTAAGGCGAGTTTCTGAGAGACCCGGTCAAATTTGCGTATACCAAAGATGAGACGTACGCAGGCGTTTTGAACTTTTTGAATTCTGCTTTTAGTACCTGAATCCAGGCATGCATCATAGATCACGTCCGCAAATCCGAAATGGCTCAATACTAAAGTGTCACATAGAATTTTTTTAGTTTGAAAAGTCAGGAATTTCCTAATAGAGTATATCATTTTTAAATTCATATAAGCACGCGCAATACATTTACTAATGTGGCCTTTAAATCGCAGGTCACTATCAATGGTTAAACCCAGGTTACGAGTTTCATCAACAAAGAGTAGAGTTACGTCATTGACTTTTATTTTAAGCGAATTCTTAATGTGTTGAATAGTTCTACTGTGACCAAAAAGCATTGCAGTTGATTTATTAGCATTTATTTTTAGAGAGTGATCGTTAGATATTTTTATCAATTGGGTCAAAATTAATGTTATTTTCGGCGGCTGTAATGTCACTAGGTTTAAATGAATAAAGCAATTGTGTATCATCAGCATAGAAATTGACACTGCAATGTTTGAGACATTTTGATAAGGAAGACATGTAAATACAGAAGAGAAGGGGCCCCAGAATTGACCCTTGTGGAACACCGGCCGTTAAATTGCTAATACCAGATATATTATCGCCAATCTTTACTTGTTGCCTGCGATTATCAAGGAAACTGGAGATTAAAGTTTTAGCTTTTTCTGAAAACCCAATGTAGTGAAGTACCGACTTTAAAATATCATGGTTTATAGTATCAAAGGCTTTACTGTAGTCCAGTAAAACCAATGATGTAACAAGACCCTTATCAGAAGCAGAAATTATATCATCAGTGACATTCAGCAATGCGGTTGTACATCTGTGATGAGCCCTGAATCCTGACTGCGTTATTGGCAGGAGGTTGTGTGCGGTGATATATTCTTCAATTTGTTTTTTTTAAGACTTGTTCTAAAACTTTAGATAGTAAAGGTAAAATGCTGATCGGCCTTAAGTCTTTATAACTAGTTGGAATATCAACTTTCGGAATATTGATGATAGTTGCTAGTTTCCATAAGTCAGGGAAAACAAGTTGTTCTAAACAGCAATTGTTTATATGGGTAATAAAAAGGGATACATAGGGACAGCACATTTTAGTCATTGAGATTGCATTAGTATAAATTTTTCCGATTATGTTATTGACCTCATCAATGCCGACTAAATTAAAATCGAAAAGACTATTTACATTTGCATGAATGTTGTTATTGTAAAAAGATGCAGTTTCATAATTGAGTTGGCCGTTAATCGAGTCAGTTAGGTATTTATTAATTGATTCTATGTCATTTAGGCTGTCTGGTATGTTACAAGATTTTTTATTAACAATTCCATTGTTTTTAAGACATTTCCACATATCGGAGTTATTTAAAGAAATACTCTTAAAATACGTTTTCTTTTCCTTTAAAATCGCAGAGTTGACAGTATTCCGCCATTGCTTATATAAATTAAAATCTGTTTCTTTTCTACTTCTTTTAAATGTAGAGTATGCTCGATCTCTAGATGCCATCATCTCTTTGATAGTAGTAGTGAGCCAAGGGGCCGGTTTCTTAGTGACTCTTGAGGTGATTTCAGGAGCGTGAATGTCAAATATGCACTGAATACAATTATTTAAATAGGAAATTTTATCATTAATATTGTTTAGATAGATTAGTTTGTCAATTTGGAGAAGTTGTAAATCCGAGTTAAAATGTGACATGTTGATACTCTTCAATTTGCGGAATTTAATAAAACGGGGTTGAGGTTTTGTTTCAAGTTCTAGTTTACAATAGATAAGATCGTGATCAGCTATGTCATGAATCTTAATGACTCCAGATTCTAAGCAATGATTATTTTGTGGCATGACAATTCCGTCAATGAGAGACACCGACGTTGCAGTGCAGCGCATAGGGTCTTGAATGATTTGATAACTCAAATCATCCTCAGTGATAGATTTTCTTATACTAGCTTTTTTTATAACTGACACTTTGAATGTCTTTCAACTGGTTTAATAATCTCTCAAAAACGGCTGGCTTATGATGATTTCTTTTGGGAAACCTTTGACTCGAAAAGCCCATAAACAATTTTGATGTCATTCTCCACGTATAAAAATAATGTCAATACCCTCTTCTTTTGAGTAAATCTTCATTTTTACTAAGAAATACAACAACGACGTTCAAACAATAACGATTACTAACGATCTAACAAAAAAACGCAAAATAATACAACTATAACAAAAGACAGGCTTTTAAAACTAAAGTGATAGACTAAATTAATTATCTGACGTTTCTAAATACCATAGGAAACTAGATACATTAATATTTAAAAGGTACTAAAATGGCGCAATAAACAATATTTTGTCATTTTCTGTAAAAACGAAAAGACTAAAGACTTAAGATTTAAATACCATTCGATAGGTAATTAAAAAGTGCATTTGCTGATAAATTAAAAAATATGGTGTTCCATTTTAATAAATGAAATTATAGCCACTTGAATTTCTCATTTGTTTAATTTCAATTTATTTACACCCGGTATAAGATGGCAAGTTTATTATACTTGGAAAGTAAATCATTAAATTATGTATGGTTTAACACCATACGAGTTTAAAAAAACTGTAAACAAGATTGTGTTTCTGTTATCTACATTTAAAATATTAATGTTTAAATCTCCCAAAAATAGTATGTTGTCGGCTAGGGGTAACAGGTAACTGAAAGTGGTTTCTAATGAGTTGAGAAAGTTATTAGTATTAGTATTAGGAGGTCGATAAATTACACCTACACAAAATATTTCATTTTGAAATTTACATTTTAACCATATTTGCTCAAGATCATACAAAGGCACATGTATTAGTTCAGAAATGAAGGATGTCCGTATATAAATACAAACACCTCCTCCTCTCCCAGCTACCCTATCCTTACGAAAAAAAGTATACCCATCGATAAAGAATTGTGAGCTATCCATGCTTGAATTTAGCCAGGTTTCAGTCACCGCGACACAATCAAAATCTAAAGAATTAATATGAGCCCTCAAGCTACCAAAGTTAGGAACACGATCAGGCCTTTCAAAATTAAATTATGTTCGAAATCTGTGTTGTGTAGAAAGCCCAGATATAAGAGTCGTAAACGAATACGGGTTTCTCTACGTTTCTCGTCCATAACGACTAAACCAAACAAAATGGCAGGGTATGGTGTTCATATATCAACTATTTCAAAAACTTTAGGCGCCACCTGCACTGAGTTATACGCGGTCCAAAAACATCACACTTCTCTGCTGGACCCTGTATAATAACTTAAAATTAAATTCTCATAATTGCAAATCTAAAGGACTCCAATATATTTTTTTATATATATTTCCTATTGACAAGAAATTTAGCTAAACTGCTAATGCTATTTTTCTCCAAGCCAAATAGCTTTTCGTACTTGACATGATATACACAACTTGAATTCATCAAATCAAACCCTGATAACCCTAATTCAACAAATGTACTTACCGTTTTGTAAAGAGATAGATAAACAGAAGATAATTAATATGAGGAGTGGAACGGTCGTAGTAGTCCTATTATAGAATGGGCCCCAAGATCTCCAGATCTAAATATTTTAATTTTTTTTTGTATGAAGATTCAAGCGGAAGGATTAATTATAAAAGTATTCAGTTAATTACAATTAAGAAGACTTACAGTTTCAGCTATATTGTAAATAAGAGGTTGGCAGATTTCCTCTGACTTATTCTCATTTAATAAAATGTAATATATACATATTTGAAGAAAAAAACTGACAACAAAAACACCATATTCCTGACGTACTCTTGGCCAACCCCATAAATTATTCATTATATTATTGATATTGAGGTAACGAGACTGTCAGATTTTCATTTTTTTTTCTTTACCTAAATAAGCCACAGTGGAGAAACATATGTAATTTTTTAAATAAACCCAATTTGAAAATCTGACAGTTACCTCAATATTATATGGATTTTCAACGCCTGAGTGCCTCAGCAATTAATCATTAAATTATGTATTACTTAATCGTACTTCTAACCTATCTCGCCATCCCAATGTACTCTTAACTTATCCCAATATTTTTCTACTAGCCTAGAGAAATTTTTAAGTAAGCAATTCACTTATTCCATTTTTTTAAATATTCTAGATTACTATTTACCTATCGTAATAAATAATTAATTACCCCAGCGTATTCTTTACCTAGTCTAATTAATTATTCATTATCTTACCGCACTCTTCACTCATCCGAATAAGTTATTCATTGCCCTAACGTACTCTTGACCTATCCCAATAAATTGTTAATTGCCTTAGCAATATTATCCTAGAGTACTTTTGACCTAGGTTAATAAATTACTAGTTGTTCTAACATAACCATTACTCAAGTTTTTTTAAATTATTAATTGTCCAAGCGTGCTCTTGGCATAGACTAATAAATTATTCAATGCCCTAGCTTACTCATGGCCTAAACCAATTCAATTTTCTTTGCCCCATGATAGTCTTGACCTATCCTAACAAAATATTCATTGCTCTAGCGCATTCTTGTCGTAGGCTAATAAATTATTCATCGGCCTGTCACAATAAATTATTAATTGTCCTTGACCTTCATTGTTGCAACCCACTACTAATTATTCACTGCTCTGCCGTATTCTTGACCTAGGCTAATACTTCATTACTCATCTGCCTTATGAAGCCACGTTGTGGCGAAGCAATTGAAGCTACATAATAAAGCAAAAATCTTTTAACATCCGTGTTTTATCAATTTAAGTGCAAATTATTCATTGCCTTAGCGTACTCATGACCTATTCCAATAAAGTATTTGTTGTCCAGTATACTCTTTTAGGCCCTACCAATTAAACCTTTTTTTATTGAGAGGAGGAATGCGTTTACGCAGGTTTCTTCTACCGAAGATGGTATGGGACTCATCCGTATTATTCAAAGTAGGTCCTACCCACTAAACCTCCTCTCATCTTGGTACAGGATACCAGTGGTATCACTGGTGTCCTGAAGCCTTTTCTGTACCTAAGCCCATCTGAATTGCGACTTTTGTGGTCGTTAGTACCTTTTCCGCAAAGGAAGCCAGTGTCGAGCCGTGGAGGAGAGCCGAGAGCCGTTTCCTGGTCACGTCGCTCGTGTTCCCATGCACTACACTCCGTCAAGGTGTGCTCCACCATGTCGGGTTTCCCGACGCAGCAATGTGCTACCGCCGTCCTTGCTGATTCTGTTTAGATATGTTCGGAAACACCTGTGGTGGAGAGCCACATTGCTCCGGTCTTATTAGGTAGCGACTTCCACTCGTTTAATCTGGTCCAGTCGACTACCAATCTGGTAGCCTTATCTGCCACCCATTTAAGCTCCTCGATGTTTCTACTTCTCACTACGATAATGATATCGTCAGCGAAGCCCACAATGTTCGAACCCTCTGGCTCATCCGACAACCTCCCACATTGTCAAAGTGTACGACCAGCCTTTCCTGGAGCAATTTTTCCAAGACCTTTCCCTCGGTGTCTAGGAGGCAGATTGGCCTGTACGCGTTGCTGTCTGCTGGGCATTTGGGATGAGGACCAGCCTAACTCTTTTGTAGGCCCGCGGAAAAACACCGTGTCTGGCGCATTGGTTGGCGAATTTGGTGAACTGTTGATGGTAGCTACCAACGTAGTCGCTTACATCCTCGCCGGGAATACCTCCAGGACCTGGGGCTTTCTCTTCGGCAGTACGGCAGCTGCCCTAGCTACATCCTCCTCTTTGAAGGGTTTGAAGTCGTGGTCTCTTAAATTATCGATTCCCTCGTACTCCCCTGCATGGGCCTAGGGAGGTCCGGGAATAGGGCTGACCCTATTTCCCATATTCCTCCCGGGACCGCCTACTCAGCTAGTGCCATCTTCCTAGCGACGATTTTATACGGCTTTCCCCAGATGTCGTCTTCAAGTTGCTTGAGGAGCTCCCTACCGCGTCTGCGGATACCGTTCTGTAGACTCTGGCTACTCCCAGGATACCAGGCCTAAGAGCGCTACGGAGCCGCTCGGAGTTACTTCTAGCTGGAATGAGAGGCATAAAGGAGCCTTGATTTAGCCACCTCAAGTAAAACCCTTCTCTTAACCATTAGCGTGGCCGTGCTCGTTCTCGCAGCGCCCTTGGCTGCCCTAATGACTTGAAAGCTGGAGTATCATTTGAGTCAACCATAATGCCTAGGTACCTCAAATTCTGAGAGATCAGCACTTCATGGCTTAGGAGCCGGATCTTTTCACCCCTACTCCATCTAACTCTTCTGGTGGACAGCCAAACCGTCCCCGCCTTATGTGCCGCGACCTCCTCGGCTAGTTGCCTTGATGATTTTTTGCAAAATAGAAATGAGTAAGCTGACATTTATCTTTTATTTAATTAATTATCATAATTTAGTTATTTTGTTTATTTATAAATTTCTTACACTGAATTGAAATAGGATATGGATTACCACGTAGTAACGGTCGCAACCATTCTCTTTATAAATTTCTTCATTACAAAATTTACATGTTAACAAATCAAATGTTTAAATCTCTTCTTAACAAGACAATATAAGTAAATGTTTATTTATACCGGGTGTCTCAGACCACCCGTACCAGCCTTTTATTTTGACAACGCTTAGTCGAATGTGACTGGGACAAAAATTTTTATTACCAAAGTGAACCCAAGGAATCCACTGATGAATTTATTTTTTACCGGAATAATCCGGAAGTACCCGGAACCGGAAGTAACTTTAAAATTTCAAATGGCAACATAGGTCGAGTATGGTATTAATTGATAGGTCTTTTTAAAAGAAACAACTTTTATTAAAATGTTTTTTTAATATTTTGCATATTTATAAAAATAAACGAAAAAAACTAAATTGAAAATTGGTTACCCATTCAACATTCAATTTCCTCAAGTAGGCTTTACTTTTTTGTTATGTCAAAATAATTGACGTTCGTGAATATTTGAAGTAAAATAATTTATTATTATCAAAGTATTGAATGTGTCAATATGGTTTTTACAAACCTCAAAGGTTTGGTGAATGCGGCCAAAACTATCATGCTGCTGAGTGAATTTATGCTAAGCGATACCCTCAACGAACAAATCAGTGAAAACATGTTTTTCGGCGCCTTGCAGAACGAAAATAAAGTAAGTAATAATTAAAAAAACTATTCAATTATTTATGGTATGTTCAAATTGCCTTCCTTCTTGATCAATGCATCTTTGTAGCCGATTTCAAACGTCGTACGGCCCGTAGAATCTCATCTTCAATAAGTGAACGGCAGACGTTCCGTATCCTCTCCTTCATATGATCTCTCGTGGTTGGAACCTCTTTATAGACTAGGTCTTTGATACGTCCTCTCAAGGAGAAGTCAAGAGGCGTTGTGTCAGGAGAACGAGGTGGCCATGGAAATGGTCCTAGCCTTCCAATCCATCGACCAGGGAAAAGGCGATCAACGGTTTGACGAGAAACGTTTGCGTAATGAAGGTTAATAAGATTATTGTCTAAAAAATCAGCGTATTTAGCTCCGTTTAATGAACCATCGAAAAAATGCGGACCAATAATTTGGTTTCCTAAAATACCACACCAAACATTAAGGGTCCACACGTGCCATAACTTTTGTTATGGAAATTATAATTTTTTTGAGACAACTATTCACAAAAATTCAATCTATCTTGAAAAGCTCTTCAAATTTCTGGTATAGAGAGATATGATATGGATGGAATTTGTTTGTTCTAAAAACTCTCAAGTAGTGGAGCGAGTTATTCCAGCATCGATTTCAATTCTTCTAGTCGAGATATTCAAGTCCATAGCAATTGCTGCAAGAATATCTGGTGTTCTTTAATCTTGTACACGTTTTCTCATACTTCGACCTTTGTTGTGGCTGGGCTGTAGCTTACTAGTTGTCTTAACTCGTTCTGCAAGGCGCCGAAAAACATTTACTGATTGGCTTGTAAAAACCATGTTGACACATTCACTACTTTGATAATAATAATTTATTTTACTTCAAATATTCACGAACGTCAATTATTTTGACATAACAAAAAGCAAAGCCTACTTGAGGAAATTGAGTGTTAAATGGATAACTAATTTTTAATTTAGTTTTTTTCGTTTATTTTTGTAAATATGCAAAATATTAAAAAAACATTTTAATAAAAGTTGTTTCTTTTAAAAAGACCTATCAATTAATACCATACTCGACCTATGTTGCCATTTGAAATTTTAAAGTTACTTCCGGTTCCGGGTACTTCCGGATTATTCCGGTAAAAAATAAATTCATCATTGGATTCCTTGGGTTCACTTTAGTAATAAAATTTTTTGTCCCAGTCACATTCGACTAAGCGTTGTCGAAATAAAAGGCTGGTACGGGTGGTCTGAGACACCCGGTATAAAGTAGAATTGCAATGATTCTTTATGTATGAAATTTAATAATTATTATTAATGGCTGCAAGGAATCTGCAGATCGTCTGCACTGTGTTCGTGTAAGTGTATAAAACCCACATGCATATTTATTTGTTTTTAACTCCTCATTAATTTATTCTTTTGATCTAGTATTTCAGAGCTACGCTTCTGCCCCCTCACTGACGCCCGATGATGACGTGTTTAGGCATCTATCATTAACCTATTCGACCAATCATGCCAAAATGAGCCGTGGCGTAGCTTGTAAATCATCATCACCATCTTTCCAACGAGTAAGTATATTACATTAACTCATAATATAATAAAGAAATAGTTGTTTTGTTATGTGATGAGGCTCTCATAAAACTATCCTTGTAATGATAGATTAGACACTATAAAAGGATTCACAAAATGAAGAGATGTATTTGGGGAAATGACTTAACCATAAATTCCTTTGTCGGAAAACCCTATATAGATAACTTGTTTTAAATCATTATGTTTTAAATCCAATAAAATAGAGTGTTCAAACACCCGGATATGTCTAAAAGTTGAAGAAAAAAATGTCATGAACGGCCTTGAGTTAAGACAAAGCCGATGCGCGAAGTTAGACCTAAAGTTTTTACTATAAAACCTTGAGGTTTATGTTTTTGTGATACAATACCTTTACAAAGATACCTTCACACAGATACATTAAAAAAATATCAAAATTATCTAAAAGAAATAACATTTTTTTGTTCAGAAAATGTTTACAATGACACAATACGTTTTAGGATTTCACACACGTAAAAACAAAAATGTAACTTTAGCCTACGATTTGTAATTTGTCTCTTAATTAATTTATCTTATTTTCTTTAGGGAATTACAAATGGAGCAGCGTGGTATCCACTAACTGGAGGAATGCAAGATTACAACTACGTTTGGTTCGGATGCATGGAGATCACCTTAGAAATTTCTTGCTGTAAATACCCACCAGCGAGTGAATTGCCACGTTACTGGGAAGATAACCGTGTTGTAAGTAAAAAAAAAAATATTTGAAATTATGCATAATATATTGAATATTCATTTAGCATCCATTTTGTAATATTTTCAGTTTTTAAACCTATCCCCCAATAATATATAAGCACAAACGATTTTCCTTTCTTGCAATGAGTATTTGAAATACTCAAAATAGATATGTCTAGTTTTTAATTATGACACAATAAGTTTGCTTTACAACTACTGCAATCAGAATAGATTTACTTTTGTTTGTATGCTTTGTGACATGTAAATCGCAACACCAAAAAGGATTTTTTAGATCAATAGACGCAAACGTTTAACTGACAATTGATTGTAATTTTTATTAATAATGGGATCACACTTATTGATTCTAACAGGTGATCGATAATCTCTTGAGATATTGTGTCTCAAGCAACCTGTAATTCGTGCTGAAGAGCTTGTAATCTCTGCAGATGATGCTGTAAGTTCCCTTGTCCCATACATGCTCAATCAGATCAGAAGATCAAGATGGACATGACAAGATATTAACATTAGCTTCACCAAATTTGTCCATAGAAACTCTTTCAATATGGGGACGGACATTATCAGATAAATCACCTTATCCATATATTTCTGGACGTTCATATTGCCTCGGATGAATACTAATCAAGTCCTACTTCCGATAGCCTAATCTTTACAGTTTAAAGCACAAACATCTCAACAGAAAATTCCATATTGCGAAAATCTCTACGGCTTCCTCTGACCTTAATACGGCTACACCATGCATCCACAATCCGAATCGTAATTCATCACTCAAACACGCGAGGGAACAATAGGGCGTATGCTCTAGAAAAAGAGGGAGCATCTTTGAAAACCGATAAGAGGCCTGTGCCCCTAAAAGCAATCTCTCAAACAAACTACAAGACATCACTCTAGCAGAACCCAAAACGAGGTGAAAGAAACAGAATACAAACACTAAACGCTAAAGTTGTCCAATATTGTGTTAATCTATCCAGGTCAAACCTAAAATCCCTGACTGATATTCTAATTGGACACTGTCAGATAAAGAAACGCCTCTATATGAAAATTCAAACTACAGAGAATGTTACGAGGAAGCGGGGCACATCTTGTGCTACTGTCCCGCTCTGGCAACACTAAGGAAGATCCTTCTGGGGACATCATGGCCGACCTAGGAGGCCTGTATTGCAGTGAAATCCTCAAGTTTGTCAAAGGTCACACAAATGCGGCCTATAGGATTGCAAGCCATACTTTCTAATTCTGCGGCAAACCCTATGCAAGATTACGTGATGACCTTCATTAACTAACCATAGATCAGCAATTGATCTGGCACTGTCTCTTCTCGACTTTGTTCTCCGGTTCCTTTTCTGCGACCCTCACAGTAGCAGATGACGGTGGATTTATTTCGATTAAGACGACTAACAATTTCTCTAATCAAAAAACAACCTTTGAACAAACTAACAATATGAACTCTGCCTAATTCAATTAGTCGGAGGTAATTTTCAATCTAGGCATAGTCATACTTATAAAACAAACATCAAAGAATTGAACACAACTTCTCAAAATTGTTAGAAAAAACTGAAAGACAAATTAGTTATTACTACTTGAGCCATATGATTGAAAATTTAATAAACTTCTATCTTTTAACAGTTAAACGTTTGTGGCAAGTATTGTCAAAAATTTGGTGTTGCGATTTCCATGTGTAAGAGAATATATTTCTAAACCTGAACGTAATATTATTACCTCAGTAATGCACACATGTATAACAATAAATTGTCATCAGGCTTTAGTGAAATTCCTGGCAGAAGCACATCGCGGTGTCCACGGATTCGTAATGGACGAAAACGGCAATCCAGTGGAAAAGGCATCACTCAAGGTCAAATCCAGAGATGTTGGCTTTCAGACTACTAAATACGGAGAATTCTGGAGGATATTACTTCCTGGAGTGTATAAATTAGAGGTTGGTTTTATTAATAGCATATCAGATATTTAACAACTATAATAAACTTTAAATCACTTAATAATATTAATCACTTCAGAAAAAAATCGCTATTGACAATACTCTTTAAATGTTTAATTGTGGAGGCGTTTACTTTGTAACTCATCTTGAATATAATAAAGAAGAATTCATACTTTGTCAAATTGAATAAGATATACAATAAAAATAAAATATTTGTTATGAATGTTTAGGTGTATGCTGATGGTTACGTACCGAGAGATGTTGAGTTTATGGTAGTTGACGATCATCCGACACTGTTAAACGTTACCTTGCACCCAGCTAAGGTAGGTTCGGTAAGTTTTCGTCTGCACGCTGGGAATTACCACCTTGTAAATACGGCATGAGCGAAAACTATTCTTTAAAACGAGAACAACGCGTCCAACGTCTTCAACCATCCCCTCCACGTTTGTACTATTGTAAATATATCTTTTCCAGTTTGGTGAACACTTTAACAGGCCGGTGACTTCACCCTCTCTTAGTATGCTCCCCAAACCCCAAACTCAAAATAAACCCCCTGTTGGTGACATTGCTTTCCCCGAAGAGTAATTTTGATAGGCATTCACTGCAACCTACCTCATGCACATAGTAACTTGCTACTTGTAAGTATTTTTCTAGGTCTTATGTATATATGTGTGTTGGAAAAGCTCTAAGGTATTGTAAGTTAACAGTTTATTTCGATTTTTTTGACGTTTAACTATTATATTAAGAGATAATATTTCTTTCTTTTTTACATCTACTTAATTATACTTCTACTTTTTTATAATGTTAATCTTCACAATTATAATTAACAATAATTTTATCCTCACTGTCACCTTACACATCTTTATGGGCATTTTTATAATACTAATCGTATAAAATGTTAATATATGTGTACTTATACAATGTACAACCGTTTTTAATTTAGATCAACTTTAATTCTCTACTAAATTATATTGTCCTTGGTTCGTACTAACAATTTAACAACCCGGTTAGAATAGATATTAACAAATACTCAAATCTATATGGTGAATATTTCAGATAAATTTTCCTCTAAAATTTATGTGAAATACATTTCTTCTCACTTTTATTTTGTACCTGAATTCGGACACAAAAAAATAATGTATTAGTGGTTTAATGTGCAAGCTACTATTCCATAGAATAAAATTGTTAAATAAGATGAAAAACCATATTAACCATTTAATTTATTAATAAATGTAAAATTTATATTTTTGTTTATATATTTAGAGAAAAGATGGTCCATTTTACCGTCCTGGGCTTCCACCGCAGCCGCAATATCACAGACCTCTGATACCTCAGCAGCAGGCGCAAGAGTCGGGCATATTCTCCTCGATATCGAGCGGATTTAACAATCTGGTCACTAATATTTTTGGATAAAAGTAATTTAAGATCACACCGTTCCTCAGATTATTTTCAGAAAGGTGTAGTTTTATAGACTGAGCAGTTCCATCAACCGTGAGCCTGGATAGGGTAGTACTATTTATTGCTTAATCTGCCAGACGGCGTTTATTTAATGTGATAAGTTTATAAGCTATTTATATGTTCTAAAACCTGTTTACTAAATATAGATTAGAAAATATTACATGTTTTTATTAAACAAAATTTAAAGCAATTTTGGAAACTTCGGCGTAATAGGGCATTTTGGAAAGTTTGGAACTATTAAGAGAAAGTTTTTGAAATATCAAATAAAAAATTACTGATCGCCTTTACGAAGAATCAACAAGTTATCCCAAGATAGAAGAATATTTAAAAAAATTTAACCGCTTCACCTTAAACGCAAAATATCATGCAGACATTATTCCCAGATTAATTATCAGAACTCTTAAAATAAGGTAAACTTAAGTAATCTTGAACAAATTGAAATTCTTATTAATTATTTTTATCTGTTTGAACCTTAGGCACTAAATGTTAGAATAGTTAAATGCAATCAAATTTAGAATTCGAAAAAATATGATGAAAATACCAAGTAAGGTAACTATTTACGGAAAAGAAATATGTAATTAGGAGTAAGAAAGACGTTATTCACTTTGCTGAGAGATATTAGATGAATATATAATGACTAAAGGGAAATAAGGCTATATGTAATATTTTCTGATGAGCATACTTTTTCCTTTTACGTCCATAAGTCACTTCACTTCCTTAATAAATGGATCATTGTGGTAAGTCAAGAGTACGACGCTTTAATGTATAGTTTATTAAGTTTAGTCATGAGTAAAGCGTGGCCCAAATTTGATTTTACTATAGGGAATCTCGGTTATTAGAAGGAATAGAAAACAGTCGATGGCGCATTCTCAAGCTCAATTTTCGAGACAAACTTAATATCGAAAACAGAAATTAGCTATTATCTTTTGTTTTCAAGTTATGGCCAAAAATGCAATATTTTGATCTCATTTCTATTTCCAGCATTCAGCAAATAAATAAACAAATAATATCTGAAAATTGACATATTCTCATATAGTTTTAAATTAACTTAAAAAGCATTAAAATATTTTATTTAACCATAATCCATGTGCCTATCCTCTGCTGTATGCAGATAACACTACATTAATAGCCCATGCACCAACCATAAACAAAGCCCTTACCAATTTAAAGGCGCTGATCGACTCGATACAAACATAGTTTTCAGAATATCCATTAACCCCAACAAATCAAAATTACTTATCTCATTTTACTAACCCCAGAATTCCCAACATTAAATATTTATAACTAATTACATAATTTTTCCTTCCCGATTCTGTAAATTAAAAAAAAAAGGACCTTTATTAGCATCCATAAACTTAGCCATATATACAAAATAATAACAATTCAAAACTAAATATTTCATCCCTATTAACTCGTTTATTACATCCTTCTTTCCTTCTTCTCCTCTCCCTCTCCCACCCTAATGTCATCACAATCTTTACGCCAACCCCGTCCTCTCGCATCCACTCCTCTATCCGTCTACTCCCATTCATCCATTCCTCCCGTATCTCCTTACACTCCTCCGCTAGATGACTCCATGTATCTCTCCCACTCCCACACAGTACACACGTACCATACTCTTCGCCCATCCGTATCTTTCTTCCTCTCTCCTCCGAGCCACACCTAGCCCTAGCCATTGCTACCTTCTGACCTCTATTTAATGTACAATTTGCTAGGTACCCAGGTATCTTCCCATGTACCTGCCACCTTTTATAAAGAGGGTTGTACCAACTATTCTCAATACACCTTTGACGCTCCTGCTTTTCTACTTCTTCCCATTTTACCTTCATCCACGCTGCCACATTCACCCCTTTTTCCAACCACTCATTTATCAAACTTTCAAATACTCCTGCTCTTTCATACATTTTTCTCCTCTCTATTCCCCAACCAGTCTCTCCTACTCCCACACACGTTCTCCGCACTTCCTTTACCAACCTTACCCCCCCCCCCCAATCCTATCACTTTCATCTCCTACCTAGTCACTCTTTCCATTGCGTCTCCATGCATACACGTTCTGTTCGTTTCCTGAAGCAGAATGTAGCTGGGCGTTGATCTTTCCACCGCCAACATCTGCTTCAGGAATGTCACCTGCTCTCTCTCGATACATTCATATGCTTTCATACCCCATGCCTCCACCCCATACATTAAGATTGGTTTTACACAGGCATCCCACAGTTTGCACGCCATCTGAAAATTACCCTTCAGCCACTGTCCCCACTTCTCCTTTATCACATACCACGCTTTCCTCGCCTTCATTTGGTCCCATCTGGCGTGCTCCCTGTACCGCCCCCCCACACGACCTAAACACAAAACCCAAATATTTAAACTCTTTCACTCTCTCGATCACCTCTCCCTTCCATGTTAATTCTTTCATTCTTCCTTCTCTTCCTTTATTCCTAAATCGCATCCACTTCGTTCCTACATTCACACACAAACCTCGCTTATCCATATACCTTTCAACCCTTTGCAACATCTCATTCATTTCTCCCCAATCCTTCGCCAGCAACACCACATCATCCGCATACGCCAACATCCACACCTACATTTTCCCTATTACAATCCCGCCCGCTTGCGCGTTTCTCAGGACCTCTTCTAGTTCACTCATATATAAATTGAAGAGCAACGGGCTAAGCGGACATCCCTGTCTCACCCCCATCCATACTCTAAACTTTTCCGACACCCTTCCATCTACCTTTGCTCTCCCCCATGTTTCTTCATACATTCCTCTCACCCATTCCACTGTTACCTTGCTCACACCTCTCCTCTCCAAGCACTCCATCAACCTTTCTCTCGGCAAAGAATCATACGCTCATCTAACACTCTCTCAACTATTCTCGCTAGCGTAAAGATTTGATCTCTCGTTCCCCTTCCTTTGCGAAACCCTCCTTGCGATTCCGGCAACAAACCCTTTTCTTCTACTTCCTCTTCTAGCCGGTTCTTCACTATCGTCATGGCAATCTTGTACCCGATACACATAATGGTTATATTTATTTATTTTTTATTTATTCTTTATTATTATCTTTGTTTCCTCGATAATTACTCGCGTCCTTTTTATCTCCACTTTTGTGTATCGGGCGCATTACCCCCACACGCCATGTTTCCGGAATCTTCTTTTCTCCCCTCCATATCTGATTCAGCAGCTGCCCAAATCTTCTTTTTCCCTCAGCTCAATTCTGTAAATATCTCAGTACAATATTTGAGCCTAAATTCGGCTTACTTTCCGAGAGAACAAAGCAAACCCCCACCAGATGAGGTAAGTGGACTCGTGGAGTGGTGTAGAAGAAAGCAATAAACGCTTCCTCCTGTGCTGTGATATAATAATAGAGGTAAGGAACTTCAATTTATTATCTCCAACAATTTAGATATTATTAATATAAGTAGGGAGCCTAGCAATCAGGCAGGATATCACTCTAGCTGATGCCTTTACACCAAGCACAATTCTAAATTGGCATGTTATTTAAGAACCCTCTTTGTCGGACCATTAGCAGATTGAGGTCGACTTAGAGAACACAAAGGAAAAAGTAATTTAGTACAGAAATCCGAGGTACATAGACTGAAAAATAAGCATCTTAAAGGCGTATGAATCCAGTTTTCAGAAAGAAATCTCCTTCCAGGGACATGCCCTGGTGAACAAGAATATATGTCACCTCAAGATTCTAGCTAGGAAACATTCAACAGACACTGTTGGAATATAATATAAGGAGTTAAGGAACTCGTAAAAGACGTAAAGGAAAACCCCCAACAGCCAAGATCCACAAAGTCCTGTGCAAAGACCACTCCAACAGCATCGGGCTAATTTAAAAACCTGACACACTGTCTCGGTATTCTGCTAAAAACGTACTTCCCAGGCTCAACATATTTGGACTCCCAAGAAAACTCTGCTCAATCTACTGAAAGAAGCATATTCCTATCTAATAGAGAAAGCAAAAGCAAAGCTGGTAATCTCATTACCAAAGAAAAAAATGAATGGGCAGTTGGTAGCTTTAAACCCTTCAAAGCACCAGGAAATAGGCTAGGGTGATATTTATCCCCAAAGCAAGCCGAAGGCCAAGCCCAAGGTATCTTCAATACCATAGTAAAATGGAGTCTGTGAGAAAGCTTCAATGCCAATCCTAACAAAACTGTGGTGGTACGTTTTACTAATCATAGGAAGCTAAATATCAAAGCTCCCAAAATAAAAGAACAAGAAATTGCGCTGTCCGATTAGGTTAAATATCTAGAAATGACACGAGATAGGAAACTTAATTGAAACCAAAATCAATGATGATCTGTCGCTCTTTTCTTAATTAATCTGTTATCCTATTCAACAGTCCCCGCCTCGCTGACTTAAAAAACTGCAGGTATTTAATATTTGAAACATCTCTCCTTAATCAATGGTGAATCCCTCGTAATTAATGAATGGTGATCCTTCGTAATTCCTCGAAACTTCCCAAACCAAGACACCTTGAAATTATTCATCCACTCATATTGACATTAGCTAAAACCAAATGTAAGTATGAGTGAAAGAACTCTGACCATTACAAATGCGATCGAAATTGTTTGTACATGTTTGCAGGGTTTATGTAAGAGTTTAGAATGTCTTGTCAGTACTTTGGAATAAATAATTATATAAATAATAGCGAGAGTGCAGAATCGTTAGCAATTAGATAGGGACCAGTGCCATTCGCCATTGGGATACAATTAATGGAGGTTTAGAGTGACGGGAGCGATCCTTTAATGTAGCAAGCTCATTGATACAAAAGCTTGTGGATTGACCACGTATTTTTGTACAGAAGAACCAAATGAAAGATTAGTATATATATAGTATTTTTGAACAAACGAGGGGATAAGGAAACACAATAGGTTTCACTATTATGGACAGTTTCCCTTTTGGCGCTCTCATAGTCACTGTTACTAGATTTGCCTTCGTATTTATAACTAGATAGTTGAGGCTGATCTTTGTTAAAAGTTCACTTTTGATATATTTGTTAATTAAACATAATGACACATTCAAATTGGATATTCTGTATAACTTACATTAAAACATCGTATGCTGCTGGCGATTCTTGACTTATCCATACAACTATCAGATTCTCATAATCCTCTATACCAGGGATGGCGAACCTTTTTTGATGTCCGTGCCACAGAGTCATAAAAATTCTTTTTTAAATAGGTAACGTGCCACAATAAAATTTCATTCAAATTGTTAGCGTGGTGAAACTATACGTAAGTATAATTAAATAAACAAATAAAGCAATTCTTCTTTAAACAATTTTTTATTAATCAATGTTTTACAAAAAGCAATATGCTAGAAACAAAATACACGTTAAAAACAATTAAACGTGTCAAGAATTGAATTCCATGTAGTTAGAATTTCATCTTCTGCAATTTTATTTATTTTATCCAATAATCGATTACTTTCAATAATTTCTAAATCATTTCTTAAATCAACAAATTTTTGGTTCCATATGGTACTTGACTGAAATTGAACTAATTCCATTTCTAATTCATTAAAAACCACTCAAGGACTTTTAAACTTAAATTTTCAAATGGTATTGTATCAGGATATGAAATAAATTTTAAGGTTTCTTCAAATTCTTTAAACTGCGTAAATCTTGCAAAAAATTCCTGAATCAGGGATTGAATTATCATTGAAAACCCTTTCGCTGATGACTCTTTATTTGGCTTTTCGTGACATTCACTTTCAGAATTTTTTTTTGTATTCGGAAAAAATTTATATGAATTTGAAAGAATATCACAATTAAAAATCTGTAATTTGACTTCGAACGCTTTGATTAAGTCAAACATTATAATGACTGTTTTATTAACATCTTGTAGTTTTATATTTAATTCATTTAAGTGAGAGCATAAATCAGTGAAAAAATATAACTTTGCTAGCCATTCTACATCCAATAATTGATTATATTGGTCAATAATGTTCTCATTATTTAGAAATAATCTTATTTCCTCCAAACAATCTACAAATCTTTGCAAAACATTTCCGCGGCTTAACCAACGAACATTATTGTATAAAAGTAAGCTATTGTACGACGAGTTTACTTCGTTTAACAATTCTTGAAATTTTCTTTTATTTAGTGCTCGTGCTGATATAAAATTGACTAATTTTGTTACAAAACTCAAAATATCATCAAACATTTTTAAACCTGTTTTGGCACATAACGCTTGTTGGTGAATAATGCAATGAAAATTAAGAATTGTGTGTCCAATACGTTTTTTTTTAAATCCATTTTCCATTTGTAACTGACAAAATTTTAGAAGGACATATTTCTATTTTTTCCAATGCATCTATAACTAGATTACAAATGTCTAATCCTTTTGTTGTTATTAATGTTGATAAACTTAGTAACTCTTCTTTAATATTGTTTTGAACAAAATAACTTACAAAAATTGCTAAGCGAGTAGAGCATGTTACGTCGGTAGACTCGTTAAGGCAAATAGATATAAAATCGCAAGATTTTATATGAATTTTTTGTTGAAAATTTACATTTTCCGCCATACTCAAAATTCTCTCTTTAACTTTTATATTATAATAATAATATAATAATTTTTTCTTTGTTTTCGAAATCATCGAATAAGTATGGTGCAAATTGCAGCCAAGCATCCTTTAAAAAATCGCCTTCATTAAAAGGTTTCACATATTTAGCAATATTTTTTGAAACTTGATAACTAGCAGCAGTGGTGTTTGATTGAGTTCCAATATATTTCATTATCACGTTCGCCGCCAAGCGAATATTTCACATAAGTGCTGGTTTGGATTCCGCGTGACCGCCGGCGGTCATAGCTAATATAAGGAATAACTACAAATTATTTCCCCGGCGTGCAAGAAACGGCGACTATATGACCGCCGGCGGTACATGTGGCGGTGAACGTGTTATAGAAGAGGAAGTAGAGTGCAGCACCCATGGTTTGATCTGGAGTGTGCTGAAGCGAAGAGGGAAGTAAGGAAAGCGGTCAAAGATTGGAGAGTGGGATGGGGTGAGGAAAGTGCAGAAAAGAACAAGATACAGTAAGATGTGTGAGGAGAAGAAGCTCCAATCAATCAAACAAATAGAAATAGAGATGAGGAGGTGCCAAAATGAAAAGGAATTGTTGTCGATATTAAACAGAGGAGGCCAAACAATGAAGCAGGAGATATCATTAGCAGAGTGGGTGGGACACTGTGAGAGGATGTGTGGGGAGCCGGCAGGGGTAGGGGAGTATCAACACATGGAGGAAGTGGTGATGTTTACAGAGGGAGAAGTAGAAAGGGCTTTTGAGGATATTAAAAGAGGCATGGCAGCGGGACTCGATGGGCTGAAGGCCGAAATGTGGAAGATGATGGGAGAAGAAGGAAAAAGGCAGTTCGGGGTCTTATTAAAAAGGGATATTGCCGGAAACGCAAGGCGGATTTAGGAAGGGAAGGGGAACGCGAGATCAAATCTGTACGCTTGCTAGGTTGGTTAATTCAAGGTAATTTTAATAATTATTTCTATATTTTACACTGATTTAATGATGAAATAATTTCTCATAATATTAAAATATTTTTTCAAAAGGAAGCAAAATAAATTATAAGTTTAGTAGCTTTTAATACCTTAAGGTTGTTACAGGTTAAAACTTCAGTCGTGACGCAATATGTTCTTGCAAACGAATGCAGAATATAAAATATGAAATAATATGTAAAAATATTTACCTAAAAAAAAACTATATCTATTTATAATAAACGGTTATATTTTTTAACAAGTCACTGAAGTATCAAAGACGACGGTTTACTAAAAATGATTAATGCAGTCTGTCTTCTGATTCGAGCGCTGCGACGGCAAGAACATGCAATAACATTAGAAGGCGAAACCGATATCTAATGCGCATCTTTATATACTTTGAGAGAATTCATGCGATATTTTAATAATAAAATGTATAATTTGACGGTTCTAGTTAACATACTAAGATAGGTATTCAGTACGACAAATTTATATCATAGATTTTAAATGAAGTGAAGATTAATAATTTTTAATTCATTTCTTATCAAAAAAGATAACTCATAAAAAAATAAGTCTGTTTTTGTGCGTGCCATCAAAATTTTCAAACGTGCCACTTGTGGCACGCGTGCCATTGGTTCGCCATCCCTGCTCTATACCATTATATAACTCGTAAATCTGATACTTTCGTAATCCTCCTCGGTGGATCGAAATCCTTTTTAGTACGTTCTTCTGTGTTTCGCTGTTTAATATTCCTTTAATTTGCACATAACTTTGTGTAATTGTGAATGGTTTTCAGTATATTAAATATTAGCATTATTATTAATCATTATAATCCTTAATGGTTTATGTCTACTTCGGCAAGTAGTTTCAATGAAAACGCTTCATTTTCCACTTACATTATAGCACCACCGATCCTCCTGCAATCTTCTGATATTATTGCAATATGGCCATTGGCGATTTTACTTCTAAAGAGTGAAGCAGATCGCATTTTGCCTAGTCTAAGCCTTTTTATCAATTTATATCTGTTTTTTACGTAGATTTAATTTTTCATTTGGACTTTTTATCCTACAGCTTCAATATGATTGTAACCTTCTTGTCTACTTGACTATAAACTCTAGTAAGTTCGCTGGCACATCTCCACTAGACTGAATTATGAGATTCTCGCTATCCGGTAATCAGTTATTAAAGACATCATAGATTACAATTTTCGAAAATGAAGTTAATTTTACTAGTGTATGTGGTGCCGCACCCGTTAAATTGGCAGTCATTCTTGCTCTCCATTCATCATTCTTACAATGACACGTAGTAATAGTAATCATTTCTCAGATCAAAATAACCATATTTGGCTAAGTATTAGATTAATTATCTATGAGGAGTTGTATTCATTAAGCGGAGTTGAATATTTTGAAGAATAATGGGTACTGATAGAAAAAACCGTTTTTGCAATTTTGTAGATAATTATTGTTTACGTAAATATTAGAATATGTTGCTAGCCTGTTGGATAAAACAAATAATATTTCAATAATAATAAAAATAATAATTGGTTTCCCCACTTAACTCAGCGACAACTCCTTCTTGTAATCGTATCTTTCTAACTGTTCGTCTATTCCACCTCTGATTTCTAGTCGGTCTATTACTTGCTATACTTCTTTTTGGATAACTTTTATATCTTTATCCTCATATCTTTATAAAACCTATTTGATTTTTGTGCTTCAACGCACTCTGCACCTGAAAATTATCTTTGATTCATCTTAGGCCCTTGGCTGTTGCAATAATTACTTGGCTATTAATTTGCTTATTGTTTCCATTGATTCGATAAGTCCACTTAGGTTTTTGAGGTCCTCAAAAATTGTTTTAAGATTGTTTATATTTTAAATTTTACCCACTGCAATTAACTCATTATTCTAAAGTCTTGCCTAGACTTAAAAGCCAAAATGGCACTAAGGATCAACTAATGAACTTAAAACGCAGCATTGGGTTGGAGTGGAAGAACATTCTGCCGAGTGAACTCCCCCCAGGATCTCTTACGTCAAAATTCTAAGTACATATTTTTTATCTATCCTTTTGTAATAAATTTATTTACTGTATGAGAAACAAAGAATTAAATACAAATACAAATACAAACCACATCATGTTTCCAAATCAATTGCGAAATAATTTCTATTAAAAAATAATACATTGCGATGAACACCTACGTTTTGTCTATTTCCTAGAAGATAATTCAATATTAAAAAAACGGAGTTTTTAATTCGTTTCAACATTACTTACAGTTCCAGGTGAAAAAATTAAGTTGCTGCATTTACTTTTGCCGACATATGTACTTGATTGTTTATCCTTGTTTTTATAATGTTGTTTTCTTGTTATTTAAATACCAAAAATTTTTGGTTGAATACTTATTTCAAGTTTCGGTCTGACTCTCCAACGCGACTTTCTGGCCAAGTCCCGCTGCTATTATTTCTGGTAAGTTACTCTAGCACTAACCCTGGTTGGCAAAATGCAATTGATTTGGCTTTCGAATTTTTAACTTCTTCGTTTATATCTCAGAGTATAATTGACAGATTTTCTCTGCATTTCCACCATCTCGATTGTGTCCTTATTTGGACCTAAAATTCCACCTAAAACATAATTTAAAACATAAAAACAAATCGTTTCGAATTGAACTTGAAATTAAATATGATTGCGGGCGCGCTCCTTGCAAACTCCTGGTCTCTCTTACTCTACACATTTACACATGAACTGCTTGAAACAACCCGTAATCTGTAACCAATCTCTAACATTACATTTTTAGTTTAGATAAATTATGGATAACTCTTCTACATATCTGACAATTGAGATGGCCATTTTAAGTGTTAGAAACAATTGCCGAGAAGCACGATTTTTATTGTAAATATTTCAAAACAAAAAGTGAAAAAAATAGTTCTTAACAAACTCGGGAATAAGTTACAAAGTTCTCATTTTTTTAAAACCTTTGTTTTTTGCCAAGAAAGAATTAGTAATATCTAGCAATAAAATATACAATTTAAATAAATATTTTTGTTGTAAACTAATTTATTTGTTTCTTTGTGGAGAAAATAATAAGTATACCAGTTTTTTTGTTTTGAAGCCAATGAGACAATCCCAATGATATTTATAACTTGTGCGCGTGTAAATCTGAAAACATTGTATTCTGATGAGTATTAATTGTTATAGAATTTTATTTTCAATAGAAAAAATAACCTTGGTATGGATGTGGATGTTTAATTAAAATCTTTTAATCCTTTCAAATATTTCTCAATTCTAAGTTCAATTACAAAGGATAAAATAAATAAAAGCCGGCAACGCCGCATCCGATCAACAACATAACCTAGAACGTTGTTTATTTTCGTTTATTATGAGTCATGGCTAGAATCTCAGTTTTATTTAGTTATCTCACATTATTTTGCCTTATTTCCATATTGACGGTAACAAGAGGTGATTACTATGCCTGTCAGCAAGAGGGCCCTTGTATGTGCCATTTCGACAATGAAGAGAGCCTCGACTTGACTCATCTGTTGCCCGACAATAAATTCATCTCTGGTATGATGAAAGGGTACACATTTTACTATCACGGATGCCAGGATGTTAATTTTCATAATGAAGTTCTTAATATTACACAAAATAATTGTACTACTCCCTTAACGGTAAGAAAATATTTTTTTTTTAACAAACGCATTTTGTTGCTGTATTTCTTCAATTTAATACAGTAAATACATTATCAATATGTTATTTGAATTGATGAATTGTAAAATGATGATCATAAGATTTCTATTGTTTATAAATAAAATATAGTCGAGCCGTAAATAGCTAAGAACTGTATAGCAATTAATATATATGTATCTCGTTCTTTCATCATCTTAGGATGACTAGGACAGAATGAAATGAAAGATGGAATGCGTGTCACGATTCCTCCAATATAGAGCGATGTGTCACAGTCGGCTCTCGGCGGCTCAACTACGTACACTTTATGGTTAATAGTATTGGCTAATATCTAAAAGATATCACTTCCATTAATACACATATATCAATTTACCTTTTTGGAGTCTTCAAACAAAATCTCTTTGTATTTTCACTAGTAAATGTCGAAAAAACTTTAGATAAATAACGGTTATTAATTATTAAAAATAATACAAATAATATTAATAAGCTTTATTAAAAATAATATCATTGTACAATTAAAAGTAATTTATTTAGGTTCTATTACAAAAAAACATATTAGATACAATATTAATCATTGTCACAGATCGTTGATGCTCATTGGTAAACAGACCGTCATCATTATATAACCTGTAACAATAAACCTCTAACTATTAATGATATAAGAACCTTGTACAATGCAAATTGATTTGTTTCCTATGCTTTTGTTAAGATGGGTTACTTTTAGAACAGTGTTCAAAACAACGTTTTTTCTATATGATTAAAATTTGGTAAATTATGTACCTCAAAGTTGTTGAGAGCTACCAAACTGTACATATAAGTTAAGTATAAGTTGGGGGTGATATTTTATAGAATTTACTTAAGTAACTTAAACATTTATTAATATATAAACTTCTTTCTTATTATTTAAGTTATGTTTATACAATGAGACAGACAGGACGTTTAAGGAAATGGGTCATGCTTCCAAATCTTTCTTCCGCCAGGACAAACTCTATCCACACCTACAAGAAATTGTATACCAGCACGATAACCTGTAAGTTAATAGAGAATATTATGCAAAATTTTCAACATACAAATTGTCGCAACCATCTTAATGATTAAACAAATAAGTCCAAAAACCCATTAATATTTCCTTTAAAATATCAAATTGGTCATGATGGTACTATTTGCTTCCTGATGGAATCCTTAATTAAATATTTGAAAGTTACATCTTACATAATAAATGTAATATATAAAAAAATTTATTAGACTATATTTTTGTCTTGGATAATAGTTCATATTTATGTTCTAATAATTATAAGAAAAGGTAATAAAACCTTACAACATTGGTATTTAATATGAGTATTAACAAATAGAATATTGGTATAAATATTTCAATAATGTAAATATAGTGAAAATAACACTCGGTTTGCTTTAGAAGTGAAGTAAGGAATAAACTGAATGTTATTTTCATTTTCAAAACACTTCATGTCAAACTGTCAATAGAGAAGGGAAATATAGAATTTATTTATATTTTTTAATGAACAACAAACAATAAATATATTTTTCATTGTAACTCACAGAGCTGACAACTTAATAGGTATAATTGGTTAAATTCAGAGATCTTCCATTAAATTTGACCCCATTTACAGAACAACAATAGTTACCCTCATCTGTACAAATGAATTCCCGGAAGCTGTCTTAGATGTGAAAAGCATGGATAAGAATATAAACGTGAGTTACTATTGAAATATTGAGTCCTTCAATCACTTGGGTAGCAGCCACAAACAAGACATAAATATAACTTAACAACCAATAATACTTACTGATTATAATTTATAGTAGCAAATACACTCATTAAAAGAAATTATTACAGGGTGACTGACGAAAAACCTTTGGTGCTGTATCTCGCTTATTTTTGATCCGATTTGAATAAATAAAACATCAAATTAAATGATTTTTAAAAGACTTTAATATGAACTGTACTGATATTTTTTCTTGCATCCAGTTTTTGACAAAAGACGATCAACTTTTTTTTTTCAAATTGCACTGTATATATATTTTGTACTGATCCGCAAGGAGATTTTTTTCTGAATCTAAATTTGTAAACGATTTTATCCATTCATCAAACCAAAGTCGAGAAATTGAGGATTAAAAAAAAATTAAAAATCAAATACCCATAGTAAACAATATACAGAGCCTATTCCAAATGTCAAAAGTGACAGTGTCAGTCATTGGTACAATACTGCAATGATTTTTAATAATTTCATAATAAAAATGTTGCAAGATTTCAAAGACTGAAAAACGATTTCTGTAGAAGCACAAAATTCTAGTACAGTGTTTGAAATATTGCAACATTTTAATTATGAAATAATAAAAAATCGTTGCAGTATTGTATCAATGGCTGTCACTGTCACTTTTGACATTTAAAATAGGGTCTGTATATTGTTTACAATGGATACTTGACTTTTTATTTATTTTTTTAATCCTCAATTTCTCGACTTAAGTTTGATGTATGGATAAATTTGTCTACAATTTTATATTCAGAAAAAAAATCTCCTTGCGAATCAATAAAAATATATATACAGTGCAATTTAAAAAAAAAATGTTGATCGTATTTTGTCAAATACTGGGTGCGAGAAAAAATAACAGTTCAGATCCTATTAAAGTCTTTTAAAAATGGTTTAATTTGATGTTTTATTTATTAAAATCGGATAAAAAATAAGCGAGATACAGCACTAAAGGTTTTTCGTCAGTCACCCTGTATGCTAGTAAAACAAAATTAAAAGGTCTAGTAAAAGTAAGTAAAGGTAGGAAGGTAGGTGTATTGCTATTTTACTGGCCTATATATTCAATTTGAAGTAATCTCATTTGAACAAACATAAAACTTTTACAACACAATATTTAGACACATAATATGCTACAATCATTTTGAAGTTAGTCTTTTTATAAATAACGTTATTAATATAAGCCAGAATGTTTTTTTTTAAATTAATTTGATTTATTACAGATGTTGAATTTGTTTTCATCACATGCATGTAGACGTTTGGATTACATAGGCTTGAGTACGGGGACAAAATTAATCGTTACCCTTTTGGTTTTGGGAAGCATTTACTTCTTCGCTGGCAGTCTACTTAATTATTACTTAAGGGGTGCCAGAGGGAAAGAAATTATTCCCAACATTGATTTCTGGACGAGTTTGCCAGGGCTTGTTAAAGTAAGTATTTATTCTTTGTGTGTGTGTAAACAATATTATAAAAATACAAAATTAACTTATTTTCAGGATGGCGTAGTATTTGTAATGAATGGTTGTAATTCGAGGATGGTCACCACCGCTGATTCATATGATCAGATCTGAATATTTGTTTGTTTTGCTACATTTTTAATTGAACTATTATTATTATTAATCCCAAGCTTTAAGGTACTGATTATCTTCAATGTTAATTCATTTCTACAATATTTTTGGATATCATATTCTTTTTTTCGAATAATATTTGTTTTGAATATTAAAATGAACATTAATAATTTTTATAAAGTGTGATTTTTGGTTTAAAATTGTTAATTTACATCTTAAACTCTCACCAGTTTGCCTCCTTCATCCGATGATATATATCGCACTCGTTTTCTATAAACAAGCTATTAAAATATACCATAAAAAACATTTTAATTTGAATCATTGTGAAAATTAGTGTAATTACACAATTGACAATAAGATAGTGTCCTGTTCCATATTGTAATATAATATTAATAAAGTTAATATAAAACTTTAATAGGACATTTTTCATTACACGTCACTTATATAATTGCACTACTTATTTCCTTATAAAGTTAATCAGAATTCAAATTGTAATTTGTTAATTGCATTATATTAATTGTGGCTACAATATTTTCATCAAATTGAATACGGGTGTATTGAAAATTTGGATCAGCAGGTACTCACTTAATCAATAAATGTCTCGAAATTTTCTATGCACATACCATAGTAAAGAAATAAGGTAATATGTGCACAAATATTGTTAAACACCAAAAGTATTGCTTTTCCTCAAGTTGAATCATCTATATGTAATAACACTTTATATATATTTTTTTTTGCTAATTTCTCTATACCATGTATGTGTTCACTTCACTACATGCAATAAACAATTAGTGTGCGTGCTTGTGATATCGTTCGGATGTGACGACTATTTTTGTAAATTTGCATTTACGATGATTAGTTTTTAATGTAATAAATAAAGAGTTTTTTTTTGTTTTCTTTTCATGTTTCATTTAAAGGTGGGTTCACTCTTACTGAGTTTTGTTTTATAACAGAACTCAATAATTAAAAGAAACACATAATAAATTGTAATTTTATTGTCATTTACATTAAATATTATGGAAAGCTTAAAACTAATAAATGCACCATTAAAATATAATCCGAATATTTACAAATATATAAATTACTCGTACTCTTTTATAATAAGATCCCCGATGACGAGCTTCTGGATATCGGTGATACCACCATAGATCTCGGTGATTCTTGCATCCCTGTAGTGTCGCTCGGCGGGCATGTCGGTGACGTACCCCATACCCCCCAAGATTTGTATACAATTGTGCGCGATGAACGTGGCTGCCTCGCTGGCGGCTAATTTCGCCATTGACGACTCTTTCGTTGAACGTCCCGGTTCGTCGCAAAGCACAGCTGCACGACGCACCAACAATCTAGCGGATTCTAGTTGCAAGGCCATATCAGCTATACGCAACTGAAATTTAAGTTTTAACATTAAAAATATTTACGAGCAATAATGTAGCAGCAAATTGCAAGATTGTGAATATCCACACTCCAGTAATAGTAAATCGCCTATTGTCATTAAATATTTGAAGCTTTTTATACATTTTGAACTATAAAATGTAATAGTTGACAGTAGTTAGGCAACTTAATTTACTCTTTTGTTATAATCAAAAAGTACTGATAAATTTAGATTATTACTTTCCAAGTTTTGAAATCCTTCGCAAAAGTTTTATGGCTCTTTCATCACAGTAAACTCTAAATTCTGTAAATGTCTTTTTAGTAAAGGAAAAAGTAATCTTTTAAATTTAAAAATACGAAAACATTTCGTGAATCTACAACAATGAGTCTTACTAAGACTACAAAACAAATTAATTTGAAACAACTACTTCTCTAGCTAATACTTCGACAGACATTGAATAATACAAATTAATTTGCGTGTTACAAATAGTACAACTATCAAAGCAACACTAGTTTGAACGTATTTCTTTCTGTAAAATGAAATAAAAATGATTTCATGTACGTTAAATAATTTGTGAGTGACTATATTATGATAAATTTGGAACAAAAAATTAATTTAAGTTGATGTAATTAAAATAAATTAGTAAAAGCAATTAAATAATTCAATACTCAATTTATAACCATCTGCAGACACGTGTTTCGATCTCTCGATCTCTTCAGTACAGCTTTATTATAAAATTGATTTCAAATATAAAATAAAAACGTTTACTAAAATAAAAATATAATGAAATATAAATAACTTACTCAGATATGTACGGCAACTGACACAATAATGAAATATAACCGACTGAGGGTCTGAATTTATACCTGAGGTGGATTACTGAATTCTACGGAAATAATTACGTTCGGGATTAAGGAAAATACCCACTAAGAGCATAATTGAATAATAAAATGTATTAAAATCCTTTAGTTCGTTGTAGAAAATTAAATAATAAATTTAAAAATACGAAAACATTTGTGAATCTACAACAATGAGTCTTACTAAGACTACAAAACAAATTAATTTGAAACAACTACTTCTCTAGCTAATACTTCGACAGACATTGAATAATACAAATTAATTTGCGTGTTACAAATAGTACAAC